>OY728123.1:1767499749-1768159932 GCA_963277665.1 Viscum album
TCACAGCCTTCACCTATTCAATCCATCTTCAAATCACCTAGATTTTGACTGTGTGATCCTCCTTTGAGTCCGTTATTCTGGATACCAATGGTATGGAACCTCCTTCCTTGGGGATCCCATCTCAGGGAGACCAAATCAAAAACCCCTCAATTAATCAAACCGTTAGTGTGAAAAAAAGTTCCACAACACGTTTTCATTATAAATAATAATGATGAACCCAATATGAATCCTAACTAATATAACTGTGTCTCCAACATGTCAGGATTATTTAATTAAATAATGTCAAACATTATTCCAGGACAATTTAAAATTTATGTGTTTATTTATTGAGATACTAATTTGATGGGGGTATTCTTGTTTGTGTTTTCCACATATATTTCAGGAAATTTCAACCAGATTTCACTTTGATCCAAATGGTGTTGTACCAATTCTAGTAGACTTCTTCCTCCTTCAATTCACAAGTTGTGTCCTTGACTAAATATATGATATCATCTCTATTACAGTATCTATAAAAATGGGTATCAAATGATTCTTTTTAGAAGTACCACCTAAATGGTATTGTCCCAAACCTAGAGGCTACAAGAAAAACCCTCTAGATCATGAAGCCCCACCAACCATACACTCAATGATGGATGGTGGACCATAAGAATATTCCCAAAGTTTACATCTCAAATAATTTTGGGTTACTATCCCCAAAATGAAATAATTAGATCCTCCCTTATCATAGTTAAGAAGATCATGAGGAAAAATATGAACCCATCTAGACAGTACATGGGTTCCTCCAAAGGGATCCTATCAATAAGCACCTCCACCAACACCAGGTGAAATCAAACCCCCAGTATGATGGGGGTTTGTTCCTTAGAAGTTTGACCCATGTCAGTCAAACCGAAGAATGAAAGACACCACTATGAGGTTATTTAATAGACAACAAGGAGTAGTAATGCACATATGTTCCCTCGAATAAAGCCCACCAATCAAATTCGGTGGCAAACCACGAGCAGGAAAAAACACCTTCCCACACCATCCAAGATTTCTGTCACAGTTTGAAAACACCTAGGGAATCCTGATAGTTAAATTATGTGTCAAATTGAGATTAGGAACAAACACCTTTCTTCATTAACCATGTATTCTAGACAAAACTGATAGAGAACTAAGAGCAGTCACACACACCTACCCGCATCTCTCTGGCCTTCCAGTACAGTTTGAAAAATTTCGGAGAAACCAACTTGCAATCCATGACAACAAATAGGGGGAGGACCCATATCTGTGCCCCTGCACCTAAGTACCATAAGTATATAGTAGCATTAAATTAAGGATAGAAGTAGGTACATAACCCTTCTCTAGCCTCTAAATGGGAATATTTCCCCATTTCATCCACTGAAGTTACCAAGTAGATCTAAAAAATGGATAAAGGGTAGACAAAAATTCTTTCCTACATATTAAAAACCTTCTAGTATATAATAAAGACAATGGTAGTGGTATTTGGGTGGACACACAACTCTATCCCTACAATTGGTTTTACTCACAAACACATTGTGAGGGTCACTCTGAAGCATACACACATCTATGCTCTGGTCTAGGAGGGTCATGGGCCAAATTAATACATGATATATAAACAACCATGTTGGGACCATACCCCTATTACAACTAGAGGTAATCAGTCTATCCCGATGGCCACTCTAGTGTAGGCAAAAACCCTATCAAAATTTCAGAGATCTGTCAACAAATTTTGATAGTGACACGAGAGCTAATCAAATAAGATTTCATATATGAAAGTTTCTATCCTCAACAAGAATCCCCAGTTCCATATAATAAGGTATCCCAAAATAATCCACACCAAAGGAAACTATAAAATAAATTGTTGATCTATTATCCTTCTTTAATTAATGATAAATTTATTGAATCCCTCAAACATTTATCTATGGAATCTTAGAATCCTACTCTTTTGTTACCAAATTAGAGAAATAGTAGCATCGGTTCTGGAGGTCCTCCCCAAACATATGACCATGAAGGATTTCTTCATGTCCAAAATCAGATTGATCTCAAGAGCCCATCTCCTGATGAGTGCTTTGAAGACCTTCTGTGTTTCTATGAGATCAATCATCAAGGAGGTACTCCCCATGATATCATCCACCTTGAATATCCTCTACAGGGTACACGATGTAGGAATTCTCCAAGAAGTTTAATGCTTATCTATGATGATAGTACCCTCTATGATGGATTTTACTGTGATGTTCCTCCTTGCGATGAAACTTCACTTTGTCAAGGAGGTCATCCCCTTAATGATTTAATGATGAGAAATCCCTCTTACCATGAGGTACTTTGGAAAATGAGACCATTCATTCATGATGCTTCTTCATTAATAAGGGGAATTATTTTAATCCAGAATGCAACCCAAAGAAATGGTCCTTATCTGAACCAACCTTGGATTGCCTACCTTCTAATATTATTGAGAAAGTCCTTACCGATCTGGATATTTACAAAAAAGTAGTAGGGAAGCATCCATTATGATCATACCAGGTGGATGAGAATATATTAAAATATTAATAAGACATGTTGAACATGAGGAGATATTTTTCTAAGGAAAATATCCCATTCATGTTCTGGACTTTAGCCACTTCACAATATGGTATTATAAAGGTGTTTTTGGAAGGTTGTATGCATTTCATCTTCCTAAATGGATGGATCTCTTTTCATAACTTAAAAATGAAAGAATTTATTTACAATTAATATCCAAGCCATGTTAAGGTAATTCAAGGGATAAACCATCAAATCAACTTGGCGAGTCTCCTAGATGCACGACACCTAAATTGGGGAAATAGGAAAGATCCATTTAATGAACATATCTTGAAACATTAAAAAGTTGTGTCCAATGATCATCGATGCCCCATATGGTGTTTATATCATAGGATAGGGAAAACATGAGGTGTTTCCTTTCACCATGCTCCCCAATCAAAACATTCCAAAAAATGTGAAATAATGGAATAAAATAGCCTTAGGATGAATACAATAAATGGAATATGTCCACAAAAGATGGTATGCCAAGTAAAAACTCGTATTAAATGACTCCCAAAGATGTAAAGTCAGAAGAGATAGAACCATTAAAAAAATATTATGTCAAGAATATAAAAGCACTGGGCAAGCATCAAAAATAAGCGAGGCCAATCATCAAGAATCACAAATATCTTTGAAAGAAGGTGGATTATGTATAAACTATAAAATTCACCTATACCATATTCAAACACAGATCCATAAAATCAAGAAATAATCCATGTAAGTAGAATCCATGAAAACTCATGTTCATCCTCAACCCATAGGGAAGGGGTTTTTTAACACAACCTTTAAGGTCAACAAAAAAATATTGAAAGGTTGTGTAAAAAGAATGATAATATATCTAATACATAGGGATGGTAATTTTTTATCCAAATATCCTCCTCCTCAATAGAATTCAGTCTTCTCCCAGTAAGGGGGAATTCTAAAAAAGGATCTTCTAATATAAACTATCTTGTGACCTAATGTCCTCACTTTAAACACACATAAAAAAATTGTTTGTAGATTTCCTTTAAATCATCATTCATAAAATGATACCAAAAGAATTTGTGGAGGGGAATGAGAATCCTTATAGTGGGAATAAGAAAATGAAATCTCTTAAATATACTAATGAAATTATTTCAATTCATTAAACATTGGTGAACATAATTAACAACACCACCGTAGATGCTACAGAATGTAAGGATGACATAGAGGAGAAGAGGTGGAAGAATCTATTCATAATATGGTCCTCACTGAAATGAATGAAGAAAGTGTTAAAACCCAAAACTAGAGGCTTTATAATAAATATAGGGTTACCTTGATTTCTCTATTTCTACCTCTTTGACGAGAATCCACTAAAGAAAAGGGTAAATGAAAGGCAACATACCACTCACCTCCCAAATAGGTTGAACTCTTCAAAAAAGAAGAGATATTTTCTCAGTAGGAGGAAGAGATAAAGGATTTAAAAAAAATCAATGTAGAACTACTCCATGGAAAAATCCCTACTAGATAAGTTTTTTAAGAAGTGCCTCAACTTGTGGTACCATATAATTCACCACATCAAATAGGGTTATTCTAAGAAACTGAAATAGATCGATAACATATTCTCATTGTGGGGTACTGATAACCAATATACTAAGACCCCATATCAGTAAGATATCATGAGTTCCCTCCCTTAGGTACACAACGAGGTATGGGTCAAACACATCCTCATAGACAATCCCCCATGGGATACCCTTCATGGGTACAAGAAGAGAAACCAAAGATAGACCCACCTATTGAAACCCATACTCAATATCTTGTTCAACCATATATCCCTAAAGGCAATATCAATAACCTGGAATCATTAACAAATCAATTAAAAGACATAAAATAGTAGTGTTCACTAGTACTACTAGAAAGGAAGCCTTTCCCTTAATGGGTTGATCTGACCCCTCCCCCACCAAACTTTGGGGACCCTATATTTCCTTTTTTTAATGGATCAGGGGACCTAGAGAAGAATATGATGCATTTTGTATCCTAATGTTATCCCATATTGGGACCCCTTCACAATAAGAAGTAGTGACAATCATGTGCTTCAGGAAAATGATGTATGGTCTATCCATCATATGGAACACTAGATTTCTAGTTCGACCAATCACAGGATGGGAAGATCTCCTTCAATAGTTTCTCTTTCAATTCAGCTCAACGCTATAGAAAAAACAATCCTCGACCTCTCAAACAGCAAGAAGTGGGAGAATGAGGGGGTCTCAAATTTTATTACTCTATAGAAGGTGTTGAACTACTCTCTAAGCCTACATCTTCCCCAGTAAGATTTTTTTTTCATCTATATTGAGAATATCTTTGATGAATTGCACACACTATTAATCCCTATGAAATATAAAGAAGGGTTTCAGGATCTCATCATAATTTCTCAAAGATTTGAGATTCAATCTTATGAACAAAGTACAAGTCCTGATTAACTCCATTGGCTCAAGGGATGAGAACTAGAAAAGCATATGCTGTCATTTTCATGCTTAATCCAACCCATGCACTAGCCCCATCTCCAAATATAGAACCACATTATGCAGAACCCCTCTTAGGAATCATCAAAAGTGACTTCTCCATTAGGATAAGAGAAAATATTAGAGTTGAATCTAGTTTATGGACCAAAAGAATAAATTTTATTCATTATGAGATTAACAAGTCTCTGGTTACTTCATAGCTTCTTTAGAGGACAACTAGCTCATGTTTCCAAAGCCTAAGATGCATAATCAATATGGGCTCGAAAGATATCCCATATTATTGAAACTTCCATCAGATGATGGGTCACACCATCAAGGAATTATTAATTTTTAAAGTCATACTACATAAAAATAGTTCACTCTAGGAAAGTAAATCTAGTCAAAACACCAACATAGGTGGAATTTGTTTTCCACAGCAACCCTAAAGAAAGAGGGTGAATGAGAGGAGGTAACCAAAAAAGGTACATAGAAGTCTAGTTATTGGATGGTTAGTAATAAAATCAACCATACCCATTCCATAATCCAAGCATAGTTTAAGAAACCAACTATGCCCTCAACTACTTTTGCTATGGAACAACTAACTCCATCGACACTGAAATCCTCCAAAATCCACTCTTCTAAAAGAAGAAATGATGTAAAAAGAGAATAATAAACAGAGAATGATAAATCTTTACCAAGAAAAAATCGTTTTTTGACTCTCTATGACTTCTTTCCTTCAGTTACAGAAGTAGAACCATCGCCCTACCAAACGATACAACAAGAGTTAACCCATGAATATTAATCTTCATCAGAGGAAGAATTGATATTTGGTTTAATTAATGTCATTCAGTTAATGGATCCATTATATAATGATGATTAGAACTATGAAGTTTATTTTCCAATCTCTTATTGTTGAATTAGGGAAAGAGTCCATAAGGGCTAAGGATACAAGGGATGATGCGGTCACAACGGAAATCAATACTCTAGCCATGTCCCTACTTGAACTGTCTATAATGGAAAAAACACTAGAGAGCCTTCTAGTGAGTTAACAAGAACATGAAGGCCCCCCAAATATTTCAGGAGTCTACCTACCCAGACCATCCTAGAAGATTGACTAGAGGGGGCTCTATAGTCAAATCAACCTTGGTCAGCAGAAAGATCTGATCGATTTAACCCACCAAGGGAAGGAGTGCATTTAATTCATATTCCAAATTTAGAACATACTATTTCAAGTATTTTACCTCCTAAAGTAACTACAAAAGAGAACCCCCATGTTGGGAAGCACATACATCTTTCCCAGAAGAATGAAATTCTAAAGTATTTGAAATTGGTTTGGGCTAAGTTGTTGATCCTAGATGCTCTAAGTCTATTGAAATACCTCTGAGAAGTTCTCCTACAAGCTTTACTAAGACCTCAAAAGTTTAAAGATGAATTTAATGCCACTGGAATTTATCACATAGAGATCGATCTCACAGAATTCCACATAGTCATCTCTTTTATAGGGAAGGATAAAGATTCCATTATACAAGGACACATCAGACCATTGTATATGTCTGGAAGGATAAATGATGTTGATATCCAATGGGATTTTATTGAAAATGGATAAGGGTTCAACCCCATTCTAATCTGAACTTTTCATCGACTAGGTTATAATGAGATCCACTTACCCCTTCCACTCTAATACTATAGGGTTATAGTAAGAGATAGAAAAATACTCTTAGTAGAATCAATATCAAGGCCTAGTTTGTGGACCCCATATCCAAATCAGAATTTCTAGTAATTTGGAAAGAAATAAATTTCTACATTATTCTAGGAAGACCTTGGTTTCTCAGCAAGTGGAAACCCCATCATTATACCACCAATTACTCATATATTCAATTAGTTCAAAATTAGGATGTTGTATGGTGATAAATCCCCATTTTGAATCCTATAAAACATAATATATTGATGCATGATTCTATTATAGGGAAGAAAAACAACCCATGTATAATTGTTCCACCTAGGTCAATACCTCAAATAGTCTAGAGATGACCTCGACTAATCCCTTAAATAAGATTAGTAGATAATATGAGATTCCCATCCATTTGGTAAAATTAATGGGCCTAAATTTAGGAACATATTCAACAAACTGAATGATATCACTCATGAAAACTAAGAGAAATCATGCTAATAAGATCATTGACTCTCTAGATAGTGGTAAAAGGTCGAATTAAAATTCCCTCATCTCATTACTTGAGCTTCAACGGATCTCTATCTCATCAGCTGAGTTGGAAGTGGTTGTCATGTCAATAATAGAGGATAAATATACTCTTTCTTTATCCATCACTCCATCCCCTCCATAACCTTAAAGAGACCACACATTATTAGTTGGTTCAATGGAAGAAAATTCATTTTTTGTATGTCATAACATTGAACCCTCCCCTAACTCCGCGAAATGTCCTTCATCACCTACTTCCACTAAGATTAAGACAAAATAAGAAGAGTAAGATGAAGAGAAAAATGAAAAGTATGAGTATGAGTACCTCTAGGATTCCTCTCCAACATTCGAGGAAGGTGTATCCACCCCCATTGGTTCACATAGTAAATTAAACTTGGGTACATAAGAAGAATGATGATCCACATCGATGAGTGCAACCATGTCTTTTGATGAGAAAGAGGTGAATAAATCATTTATGAAGAAAAATTAGGTTTTATTTTCCTAAATTTGGACTGAAATGAAAGGACTCAATCCTCAGGTGGATACACACCACCCAGTATTTCCAAAAAACCCACTGGGGATATAATTAGGTGGCCAGAAGGACACACCTGATTCACGCTACCAAAATTGAGGCTGGATTTGAAAAGATTATTGAGACCAATTTAATTCATGAATTATAGTATTAGAAATGGATATCCAAAATATTATTGGTAAAGGAGAAGAATGTGTAAATTAGTAATTTCATTGACTTTAGATATCTCAATTGGCAGTATTCGAATGATGATTTCCTAGTTCCAATTATGAAACTTCTGCCTAATGACACAACTAGATATCAATACCTCTCTTTCATCAATGACTATTAAGGGTATAATAAAATCCAAATAGTTAAGGAAGATGAATAATCCACTTCCTTTAGTCCCCTAAAGGATTATTATACTATCGAATTATTTCATTTAGCTTAAATAATGATGGTGCTACATATAAATGTTCCATAAATCAAATATTCAGACCCTTCTTGGAGATGTTTGTTGAATTTTATGTTGAAAATATCGGGGTTAAGCCTCAACAATAGTCAGTCCTCCTGACTAATCTTGAGACTGTCTTCAGTAAACTATGACAACATATCTTAAATATGAATCCCTTGAAATGTAATTTATAGGTTAACTCAGGAAAATTTCTTAGCTTCTTCGTAATCCATCATAGTATCAAATTCAAACCTCATAAGACATAGGCTATCCTAAACATGTCACCTTATGATAACCTGAAATATTTGAGGGGATTATAGGGACACATGACCTATATTGGGTTATTTAAATAAAACCTCATTGTAAAGTGTTTTACCTTCAGCAGGTTGATGAAAAAGGGGATTGTATATTAGTGGAGATATTCCTATCAGGAATAATTTGATAGCCTTAAGAAATATCTATATATCCTACTAGTGTTAATGCCACATGTTGAGGGGAAACATCTAATTATGTATGTGAAAACCCTAGATTGATCACTGGGTGATTTACTTACACAAAATAATGACATAGGGAATGAAAACAACCATTATTATCTAAGGTGAAACTTGATCAACACTAAGACTCATTATTTATATACTGAAAAAAGATTCCTAGTATTAATATTTGAAGTTAAAAAAACAAGACACTACCTATATCCCCACAAGTTCGATTTTTTGTCTTATAACAACCCACTCAAATATATCCTTATCTTTTCTATATTGACTTGACATTTGGCATTGTGAGAGGTTATTCTATAGTAGTTTGACATTTAGCTCATTCCTAATAAATAAGTAAAAGTCTAGACTATGAAATATTTCCTTGAATAACATCCATTTTTATAAAAAACATCATTAAATAATGAATTACAAGATGAAGAGATCTTCTCTATTCAAAAAAGACATCAGACATGGGAAATGTATTTAGACAACACATCTAGAAGAACAATAAGAAAGAGAATGGAGGATCCCAAGCTCAAAAAAGTTGGTTTGGGAGTTGTGGTCATCCTTCTAGTGAAGTAAGTCTTGCCTTACTGATTCCTATTTTCTGAAGGTTGTACAAAAAAAAGTAAGAACATCATATCCACATTTCAGGGATAGAACTAACACTTAAAATACAAATGAACCACTTTAAGGTGAAAGGTGATTCAAAGTTAGTGATCAACCTGATCAAGGGGTAATATGATATGAGAAAATAAGAGCTAATCCACCTAGATGAATATGTCTGGGTAATAATGGATGAATTCCCCTCAGATCCTACATTGACTCATGTCCCATGATCATAAAATATGCATGCCAATGCAATGAAAAATAAATCCATGAATTTGGAAGATACAAATTGGGATTAAATAGTCATAAGCATTGAACATGATCGAATGGTCTTGACTTTTGTTCATTTCAGCATGGAAGAAATCAATGAGGTTAATTCCATCAAAAAACTAGATGGTCTTACAACTGATTTGATGATAACCATTGTGGAATACCCCAAAATGGTGTCCTCTCATTAGAAAGATCCAAAAAGGAGCAAACCCGATGATGAGAAACCAAATTTAATCATTATGACATCCCAGATAACAAGAAATTATCCTATAAAAAAGGCTTTAATGGAGTCCATATCAAATTTGTTGATAGTGAAGAGACTACTACTATCAATAAAGAAGGATATGTGGGAACCTTCCATGCCCACTATTTAGGGTTTAGTCTTTCTAATCAGAAATTATGGATTTTATATTTTTGGCCTTCAATGACACATGATTGAAGAAAATTCACTAAAAAGTTCCATTCCTACCAAATGCACTACAAATTCATCCATCAACCCTAGAGTATCTATACACATCAAAATACTTATGGCTATTCACTATATGGGGTATGGATGTTTTAGAGACATATCCTCTAGCTATGACCAAACAATTCAAATACATCCTCACTGCTATTGACTTCTTATCCAAATAAGCTAAGGAAATACACCTTAAAGAAGTTAGGACGAATATCATTTACAGCTTCATGAAATCCAACATTATTACCAGATTTTGGGTACCTTATAAAATATTTATGCACAATAGAAACAATTTTTGTCCTACTAAGTTGGAGAATCTATACAAGAGTATAATATCAAATACAACCATTAGTTCTTCTATCACACAATATCTAATTGATAGATAGTGGATTTAAAAAATACCCTATAAATAATATAGAATATGGCGGATAAAGATAAAATGTCTTGTCCTAACAGGATCTTACATGGCTTGTGGGTCTATCAGACTACAACCTTCACTGCCACATGGTTGACCCTATATTCACTTGTATAAAGGATAGAAGTGGTCTTCCCCATTGTGGTCCAATTTCCCTCACTCCTTATTTCCATCTGTGACCAGCTATCTATAAATGAGCAATCCCTAAAATGCATGGATGAATTGGAGTTAATTGACGAGAAAGTAATTCATACATTTTATCACATAGAGGTACATCAAAATTGGATAGCACATGATTTTAACAAGAAATATTTCCTCCACTCAATCCTCAAAGGGGACCTGGCATTGGTCATTAGGACCTAGATGATACTAAGGAAGAAACTATAAAATATTAAGCTAAAATTTGGTCTTAGTCATATGACCTAAAGCTACACGACACCATAGTCTAATATGTAATACTATAAACTAAATATCCTACCATCCTAGTCACAAGACATTAAATTTCACAATAATTCCCTTGCTTCCTGACATAAAACTGCATTGTTCATGCCTTGTTGCATGATGTAAAACCGTATAACATTTAGATTCATGTTTGATATGATCACAGTCTTTAGTGTTGGTATCCTGACACTCCTCTAATAAAGAACTATGTGTGTATTGATACCTTTAATAATAGGATACATAGTGATTAAAATATCTTCAATTCTAGGTCTATCCGGAATATATAAAAATATCCTCTCCCTATGTATGGGTCATACCTGCATAGGGAACTTTTCTACAAGAACTATGTGTGGATTTATTCTCACTTTGATGAGATAGGTAGTGATGCCCAAATCCTATGTATTGGGCCCAACATTAATTACAAAAATACCCCTCTCCTACATATAAATAGAGATCTATGCGTGGGACTTCATACTCTATATTTAATATTGGTCCAAATTCTATATTTTTTACATGGATAGATTCCTTCCACACATTATACTCCATTCCTTAGGTTATTTTGGATCTCTATGAGATTTCCTTGGACATTGGTAGTAGAATGTCATATTCCTGAGGGAACCTTCATTTCACTATGCATTGGTATACACTGGTTGGCTTTGTATAAGTCTCCCACAAAAAGGGCTTGTCAACTAGAGTCACATTCACCCTCAAGAGTGACCTATTCTATCTTTGTAATCTCCAATGATTTTTTTGTTCAATATCAATACTTCTGATTTGAGAACCCCCAATACCATAGTTTATAATTTCCTTCCTCATGTATAATGTATGTCGGGACATCCTTGGCCTGGTAAGGCTCATAT
Source organism: Viscum album (assembly GCA_963277665.1). Taxonomy (NCBI): domain Eukaryota; kingdom Viridiplantae; phylum Streptophyta; class Magnoliopsida; order Santalales; family Viscaceae; genus Viscum; species Viscum album. The sequence goes on from OY728123.1 coordinate 1,767,511,455, forward strand.
TACTCATCATTTCCATGAAATATGGTTCTATCCATATGACCCAAAACTAAAAGACAAAATATCATCCTAGTTACATGATGTTAAATTGTATGACAAAGTCTTAAACACATGACATTAAAATATAGTACTACCCTATGTACCAATAATAAGATGTCCTGGGAAACTATCCTAGTAAGCCTCATATCACAAATATAGGATTCCTTTCATGAGATTATTTCCTGAATTCCTGAACAACATTTTAAGTGATTCATGAATTCTTTTTCATGTAATTTAAACTTTTTCCTTACCACACGACACTAAAATGCATAGTTAACGTCTCTCTTATTCGATGTTGAAATCCTAGAACTGCATACAGCTTGATTCTCATTCCCATAAGATACATAGTGATTTCCAAATCCAATATAATGGTATATCCACCACAAGATCAAAATTCCCTTGACATCCCTTTTAATCCGTACTGTATGGTAAAAGAAACCTTTTCCACTCTTTGGTTCTCACATCAATCATAAATCTTGTGGGTATAGAAGTTATAGTATGGGATTTATTGTAAGATCAAGGTACATTATCTCCTGTTAGGTTTATCATAGTCTTGAATGAAATACCATATAATTCACACCAAACATCCTTTCCACATGACTTTAAATTTCATGGTTAACGTCTCTTGTATGATGTAAGTTAAAGAACTACATGCGGATTGATTCTTGCATTGATGAGATACATAGTGACAGTTGAATATTTAATCCTTGTATATCATCAATACAAAAAATGACCCCCATTCACCAATATACAATCTATATCTATGTAGGAGGGTCCATTATGCGTTCTCACCTTACTCGTGTGCCCTTATTCAAGGAACATACCCTTTCCCCAAAAAATCAATCAGTGTTAGGAATATCCCCAATAACTATGTGTGGATTGATTCTCACTTTTATAGGATACATCATGATGCCCGGATCCAATGTCCTAGACCAAACCACAAGACAAATAAAAATACCCTTTTCTTTCATATGGATTAGACACATTAGGATGAATAAATCCTTTTTATGTCCATGGATGTAGAGTGGAAGATAGTTACTCTCAGGATACTCATGATGATGTTTCTTCATGTGATTCACCAATTCTAGGAGAGCAGTGTTGCATACATGGTAATAATCTGTATTGGAGACATCAACCATCTCCTTGATATGATTACCAACTTTTTCATCCAAAAAATTAACCTTCTAGGTTTCTATTGGGAATATGTAAGGAAGTACTGGGATTTTCATTAGAGATAAAATATTTGTTTTAAAAATTTATGTAAATTTAAAAATTATAAAAAGAAATGGCCTCACGTGGGTCACTCAACCAAGTGACCTCAAACAGGTCACTCACCCAAGTGAACTTTCACATATCACTCACCCAAGTTACCTCATGTAGGACACTCAACTAGGTGAACTCATGCAAGTCACTCAACCAAGTGACCTCATGTAGGTAACTCACCAAAGTGACCTCACACATGTCATTTTACCTTATATAAGCATTGTACAGATAAGTGAATATATGGTCTATGTGAATGGATATTTAGTAAATGTATGAGTGCATTGATATCACTATAGTGATGATAGAAACATTATAGGTTCAAGAAAAAGAACCGTCAAGTCCATCAACATCATTTATAGGTGCGAGGACCCCTATGCGGTAAACATGTGCGAAGCATCCACATGGTCGACCTACACAACCCACCCCCATGATCCACCGGTATGATCTACCTATGTAGCTCTACATTTTACTTCTCCATTGTGTAGAATTAAAGTTATGATGTTCATAAATCATATGTGTAATTGTGCATGAACATGTAGAGGTCATCCAATAAAGGATCCATTAACATCCTTTTTTCCTCTATCGTGGGATCAGACCCTATTCTTTCGATCAGATCCAATCATAAAGGGGGGATTTTTTTGACATGAATTTTTTTCAGGTGAGAATGATAATTTTAAAAGGGGGGTTCCTTAAGTAAAAGATAGTTTAGATATACCAAGTATCACACACTTCTCCCAGGAATACCATATAAGGACCAAAGTAGTGTCATCACGCAGCTCCAGCCTAGTCGAAAATTTTATCATATAGAAACATCATTTGTACCAGTATCACCATACAGGTTTGGGCCAAACTCCAGAATTATTGTGATGGAAAAATAATAAACACTCCGATAAGACCCGCTCAATTCACACCTTTGTGATAATTCATGTGGAACACCTACGCGGTCCACTAGTGTGGCCCACATGCATACGTCACCTATGCAGACCACCTCCTTCACCCAGGATCCCAGGAATACCTATAAATAGGACCCTGAGGCTCCTCATTTGAAATTACTAGAAAACCCAAAGAATCCCTGAAGCTCTGCTCACCCTAGTCATTTTCTCGAGCCCTCATAACATTTTATGTAGTGTTTCAAGCCTCAAAAGAAGAAGGAATAAATTGGGTTTGTAAGATTAAAGTTACCCAAGTGTTTTAAACACAATAAAACCTATGCATTCCACCTCCCTTAATCCAAATACACTAGGGAGAATTACCATTCTCAAGACTAAGACTTAAGAACCAGTCATACAAAGACACCTGAGGAGAACCTAAGGCGCTAGAGAAAGGCCTCACCCAAGTGTTGTTACCCAGGTCTTCTATCACCCAGATATCTCATCACCTCTCCCAGGTCTTCCTTGTGCAATATATCATCAGATAACCCAACCTTCACTTATGCGAGATATCTTCCATTCACCCAGCCATCACCTGCTCAATCCATATTCATCTCACTAATCCTTCACCTGTGTGAGCCATCTTTATCTCACCCAACCTTCAATTACTTGATCCATCTTTATCTCTCCCATCCTTCTTCTTTATGATCCTCCTTTGATCCCTTTATTCAGGATACCAATGGTAAGAAACCTCATTTATTAGGACTCCCATTTGAGGGAGGACAAATTAAACCCACCACAATCAATCATACTATCAGAATGACAAACAAACACCACATAATATTTTCATCATAAATTGCGTAATAATTAATCTTTGAGTGTGTTGAAACTAAAATTATGGTGTGATTTAAATTATTATGATTTTAGATTTATAATTTCATTACTGATCTTAATTCAAAAATTCAATAGTTTTATAGTATTAGACCAAGAATTTCCCAACTGGGGATACCTAAAGAAATTAAAACAGGAGATCCTATGACCATTGGAAGAGTCCTTTGCTACTATTTTATTACGATTTTAATGGAAAATAAATTTTTAATGAATTTAATCATCAAACCAAGGGATTGAGTCTTAAAGAAATCAACCATACATTACATTACCAATTATTGAACATTTTCATCCATAATTTAGGACCCTAAAGGATGTTTTTTTATAATTAAACCCCATTAAAATTTCAACATTGACACAATTTTCTTTTTTTATTTGTCCTAAATAATTTATTATTATTATTATTCTCCTACTTTTATTTGATCTTTAACTTATTGATTTCCATTTTCTTTTCCCTGACCATTTCATCACTCATATAACCAAAAGAAACTCACTGACACGCAACAACACCACTACATTACCTATGAGTTCGAATCCTACTTCCAGTAGCTATATTGTTATTTGGTTTATGGAATATTTTTTAATTTTAATTTTTTCTTTACATATGATGGGTGTGCAAGGTTTTAGATCCATTTTCTGGAAACTTTAAGTCATAGAGTTAGTTCTGAATTGATGTTTATTAATTTAGGTTTCTTATTTGTATTCTTTTCAATTATTTATTATTCTCAGTCACCTTCACCTCTCATTCAATTGAGGTGTATCCTACCAGAGATTAGTATATTGGATCTTGTGAGGGTTTTTATCAATATGATCCTACAATAAAGTACTCATATATAGTAGATTCTTATCCAAATAAGGATAATGAGTTCTATAATGAGGAATACCCATGTGTTTCCTAAACCTAGACTTCCTCCTATATAACATATTATTATTCAATTTTTAATGATTTAATGCATTCCTTTCACAGGGCATAGAAAAACAAAATTATTTTCCTAATGAATCATAGTGGCTAACCAGGGTCATCTCATTTGATGAGTTTCGTAGTTCATTTACTCACTTAATCTATTTCACCCATCACAATATTTTTTTTGTTTTCATTATTTTATGAAAACAATGATAAATGTTGTTTTTGAATAATTTCTAGATTATTTAAATGACATGTAGAATGAAAATTTAAACTTATACTAACATGAAATGATAAACAAATTGAGTTAATAAAGAAAGTAATTGGCCCAAAGTTTAGTTTTTGGGTTCCATCATTATTCTCCTTTATTTTTTTTATTTCTATTTGATAATCCAATCATGAAATCTCATGATGAATTACTATCCTTTTATTTATAAATATCAAAATATTGAATACATAAGGAAATATACATTACACCTCATCATATAATCATGTTTGATGGTATTACTTAGGCAAAGGTGTGACATCTTCCAAGACCCAACACCATCGATGTTGTTTCATCTATTGATTAACTCAACTCCATCATGCTAAGAGCTAAAAAATTAAGAGAGGGAATATAAATAAAAAAATAATAGAAATAGATTTTATTTTCATGTCATGGGGGACCTTTTCCACACTCATTCATGCTAATAATTTCTACTATAAACATAAAATAAACTTTAGGAAATAATTACATAACACTTTGACCTCTCCTAGTCCAAGACTCAATTCATCTCCTCATTATTGAGGGTAATAGATCATAATAATGGAATGAGAAATAATATAATAAAAATAAAATAAAAATAAGAGAAGAGATAGAAAGAGATAGAATTATAATAAAATAAAAATTGAAAATAGAATAATAAGAGAAAAAGTTAAACACATGAAACGATAAAATAAAAATAAAATAAGAATAATAATAAATAAAAACAAAAAAAAGAATAAGAATAAGAAAACGAATAAGGGTGGATGAAAACACTTTAATATAATAAGAAATTAAAATGAATATATTTATTTTGTAAAAGAAAATAGAAATAATTACATGATAAATAAAACTAAAACAGAAATAAAATAAAATAAAATAAATATAAATAAAAGAAAAAGAATCGAATTGTGGTGCTCAAACTCTATGGAATATTTCCTTTTATGGGTGTAAAATGATTTAGGAAGTGGGTAAGATCCTACTTTTATAGGGAGGATCCTCAATCTCATCCTCCTATTGGTTAACATGAATATTTAACAAATATTTTTATTTTAAATCACCTAGAGATATGTTGTTTGAACATGGAAACACCCATGGTTTTTGGGTGTTAAATCTTTAAGGCATGGACTGGTTTCATTGGGGGAAAAACCTTTTTCTCATTTTTCCATGTATGGAATGCATGGATTCTTATTCATGTGGGATTAAATACAATGGTAGTATAGGATGGTGGTATCCTCATTAATCCAAAATTCTAAGTGGATGGATGAGTTTAGTTCTCTTTCATGGTGGTCGTAACAGGTCTTCAAGGATCTCCATGGTGGACTTTGGCCTTGTCCTGGGTGGTCGGCTTGCGTTCGGGCTCAAATGTTGGTGGAAATGGAGATTTCCAGTTGATATTAGTAGTGGTTAAGGATGTTAGGTGGTAGAGCTGCGGTGGAGACAGTCAGTGTGTTCTGTCTGAGGTGGCCAGTCATGATTTTAAATGTCATGAACAATAGCTTATAATATATTTCCTACATAAAAACAAAAGCCAGGGAGGTTCCTTTTTATAATAAAACACCTCTAACCTCCACGGTAATGATGTAAACTAGGTGTTGGATGATGCACGTCACCACTATGGACTTCCCCATACCATCGAACCTATCCTCCAATAGCCACATGGGGTATACCACCAGATTCTTGTGTGCTCATAAGGGCCATGAACCAACTATAATCATCCATATATTTGATCCCCATGGGCCCTACAAGGCCTGACCCCCTGCGTGAAGCCTCCCAATAGTATGTCCCTCCCATTATCCTATGTGACTAACTTCCTCTTGTGGGCCTATCTATGTAGATTTCATCCCTTCATTTGAGGGTTGGCCTAGTTGGTCGTATTCTTTTAATAAACAACTAAAAATTATAGAAAATGATAGAAATCACTTAACAAAAATTCAAAGATCACTTTCTTAAGACCAAAAATATATCAAATTTTAAAAATTATCACCATTTATCCATTTGGTCCAACTTTAATTATTTATTTACAAAATACAAATTTTAAATAAAACATTTCATTTTATGGGAATTTACATTAAAAAATTATAAAATTGTTGAAAAACTATTAAAAATATGCAATAAATATTAGTTTGTAAAATATCCCATACTTAAAATATGCTTGTTCTAAAGCATAAAATCTCAACATTGAATATCAGAGGTAACCGATGTTATAATTATTGAAATTAAAAAGTAATAAAATTAAATAATTATCAATATCAAGTCAAATTTTGAAATAATTCCCATAATATATAAATTTAATTTATCACATTTAAAATAAATAATCAACTAAATAATTTTACTTTTTCCCATTTGAAAATGATGTTACTTTCATACTCATTTATTCATGTTCCTCAATTAATTATTATTAAACATGCCAAATTATAATTTACCTATCCTTTTAATCTTTTCATACACCACTCATGGTATTATTAAAATAGATTTATGTTCATATCGTGGGAATATTCTCCTTATACATAGGAATGTAAAGTAACTATTTTCTCTACTTTGTAAAGAAAAAAGACACATGAAATCACAATGAATTTCATTAAAGGTTCAAATGTATCTGATTCTTAAGTATGGTAGCAATTGATGTTTTAAAAAATAAGGCTTAAATATGAGGTTTCTCTCTTAATTAAAGTTCATGATATCAAATGTAAAATCTAAATGAAATTATCACCATGAAAAAAAATCATACTTTACCAAACCTTAAAGTCAAGGTCATGATCAAATAAATCATAACTAATGATTTGGGATCCTTGATTTTTTCACTAATTTTATAATTTTTTATTTTTAATGAACGTTTTTTCAATTTTTTATTTTTTAAAAGTTACTCTTAGAATGAATCTCACATCCACCACTAAACTACATAAGATCAAAATAATTGGTCTAATAATGTTGATTTATGATCCTTCTATGTCACAATCCATTCCTATTTTATTACTTTTTTATAAGAGTAACTAATAAGCATAATTAATGAACTAAAAACCTTTATCAATACCCAAAATCAGAACCCTTACACTTTTTCTGTAGAATGTATTTTATCCCTTCCTCCATGACTCCTTTCACCGCCACACTTCAACATTAAAATATCATGAAAAACACATAGAGGAGGGTAGGAATGGATATAAATTTATTGAAACATGGATCATACCTAACAAGATCATTCATGGTGTCTATGGGATAAAAAAAGGATTGATGTAAAGGTGACTCTCCAGGATAAGGGTTTTTTCAAAAGATTCCTCAACAATTTTTAATGTGTCTTTTCATAGTCATTAGTTTTAAAAAGTTTCAATAAAAGTTTTAGTAGGTGGTATTCCCCAAGATCAGTCTATAAATATGATCAATATAAAATAATAAGTACTTGGTTTAGAAATCCTATCAGGAATGGAACATTTGATATTAAACAATAACTCAAGGAATGAATACTAAAAAAAAGTAATTGACATGAATTTTAGAAATTCAAAGCAAGAAAAAATTTAAGGAAATTATAATTACACAAATCAATTATTTCCCTCAAACCACGAGCCCTTATTTTAATATCCCTTCTTCACTTAAATTATCTGATACTCCATTTTACTCATTCAATCTCATTAACATTGAAATATAAAACATGACATCATAGGATTCCTAAGAAACTCATGTGTCATAGATAAGTCAAGTAAATCCAAAATTTAAGCATCAACATGCAATTTTCTGGTTGAAATCTCAAAACAAGTTATTGGACAAAAATATAAAGAGTTTAAACATAAACAAAAAAGTGAACTCCTTTTCCCATGAAGCTTAGTCCTTTTTATTCCACTATTTGGGGATAATTTTTTCCATCATGGTCCTATAAAAGAATGTTATTCAATTAAGCACAAGTATCATAAAATTATTTTAAAAAGGAATATAGGGAGTGATGATTCATGTTAATTTATAAGAATGCAATTGAAATTTAAATTCATATAAAGAAAATATAAGGATTAGTCTAGGTATAGTCCCCCAAGTGGGCCCTACATTTTTACTCCCTATAGAGGGCAGTTCTAGCTGTTATCCAAAGTCAGTTGGTCGATGAAGCTTCTTATATTTTAACCATGACATGTGGATTTCTCCAACATGAACTATTTTTTAGGATAATTCCATGTGTAGAGTACACTAGATCCACCCACTTCGCAATAAGGTATAGCCTGAATGGTAGGGGTAGGATAAATTATTGAAACTCCTCCTTCATTTTTTCTACTTGTGCAATGTCTTATATTTTTTTACAATATCTTCTCCACATATTATACATTAAAATAAAAATAAATGGGAGATTTTGAATTTAATTTAATAAGAAAACAATTAAATTTAACGAATTAATTTTGAAATATTCCCTTTTAATATTGGAAGTTTGTGTCTCTAGTTATTCCAATAGAGCCACTAGGATATCTTCTTATACTCTCTCTAGTAAATTTTAAATGTTTTCATGGATCTCCAAGTGTTCCTCAATAGGTGAATTTTCATTTTATTGATCATCCCATAGGGCGTAATTAGATTCATCCGATTTTGTAGAATCAAAATAATTGGGGGTTATACTCAATTCAGTTTCAATGAAATTACAAGATTTTGATACCAAGGATGCATCATCTCCTAGATTTGGTTTAGATTAAATCTATTCTCCAGTGGAATGTTCTACTTGGAGTTTTGTAATAGTATATTGAGGTAGGTAGTCAGGATCTTCTATTTGTTATTTGAATTATACCACTTAGGTGGTTTCTTCATTTAATGTTGATTATTCTTATTTTTAGGGAGATCAAGTTGTTCTTCACACTCATTCTAGAAGTTATACAATTTTTTTGATCTCCCATAATTAACTTCTTTTTTTTATTTCATAAATATACAAACATAGTCAATTTTTCTTTCCATTTTTCTCACCAAGTCATCCACAGTAACACTCATCCTTTTCACCCAATCCTTTAAATCACTATTATCAACTTCTTATTATTGATATTACACCTGTGAGTAATCTTACCATCTAAAATAATAGTTATTTTTGATAAATCCTTGGAAAAGAAAAAAAATTATGTTTTTTAGGAAATTAAAAAATATATATATAATGTGAGAATACAAAAATTAATAAAAATAATGATTAGATCCTAAAAAATTATATAAGTTTTAAATACATCCCTATTATAGCATGTGGAAAAACCAAATTATTTTTCTAGTGAATCATAGTAGATGACCAGGGTTGTCTTACATGAGGAGCTTCTCAGTTCATTCACTCACTTAATCTATTTCACTAATCACTATTTATTTTTGGTTTTTTTGTTATTTTAAGAAAAAAATGTTAAATGTGGGATTTAATTAATTTCTAGAATATTTAAATTATACACAGAATGAAAATTTAAACTTATACTAACATTAAATGATAAAAAGAATTATTTAATAAAGAAATCACATGGTCCTAATTTTGGTTTTTGGGTTCCATCAATATTCTCATTTATTTTTTTGATTTTATTTTTATAATCCATCTATGATATCTCATGATTAATTAATATCCTTTTACTTATAAATTTTGAAATATTAAATTCCTAAAGAAATCTAAATTCCACCTCCTATTTAATCAAGGTTGATGGTACACCTTGGTTGAGTGTGTGACATTTTCTAGGACCCGACTCCATTGATGTTGTTTCATCTATTGATTTTCTCAACTCCATAACGTGAAGAGATAACCAATGTAGAGAGGAAAAATAAATAAATAAAAATAATAGAAATATATTTTAGTTTTATGTCATGGGATACATTCTCCGCACTCTTTAATGTAACTCATTTCTACCATAAACATAAAATAAAATTTAATCAACAATTCCAGAGCACCTTGGGCTACCTTAGTCTAAGCCTCAGGTCAACCCCTCATTATCGTGGGTATAAGGTCACAATGGTGGAATGATAATGAAGATAATTTAAAAATTAAAATAATATAAGAGATAGAAAAAGATAAGAATAAAAAATAAAAAATTAAAAGATAATAAGAAGATAAAAATTTAAAACATGAAATCTTAAAATAAAAAAAATAAGAAGAAGAATAAATAAAATAAAAATAATAATTAGAATAAGAATAGGAGGAAGAAGGGTGGATGAAAAAACTTTTATAGAAGAATAAATTAAAATTAATGTATTTATTTAATAAAACAAAATTTAAACAATTACATGATAAATAAATAAAAATAAAGTAAAAGAAAAACAAAAATAAATAAAATGAAAAAATGGTAGTGCATTGCTTGGCCTACATGGGGGATTACTTATATGGGTATGTAAACTTATTTATTTAGTGGGTGAGATATTCCTTTTATATGCAAGGGGGAGCCTTGGTGGCGGCCTCCTCTTAGTCAAGGTGAATATTTGACAAATAGTTTCATTTTAAATCCCCCTAAGACCCAAATTTTAAACATAGAAACACCAGTGATTTTTGGGTGTTAAATATTTGAAGTGTGGACTGGTTCCATAGGGGTATCATATTTCTTCTCCTTTGTTCATAAATGGATTTCATGGATTTTTACCCTTGTGTAAGAAACTATGGTGGAAGTGGAGGATGGTGGTATCCCCCATCATCTTGCTTTCAAAGTGGCCGAATGATTTGAGTTCTCTTTTTTGGTGGTTGGAATAGATCTTCGAGGACCTCCCTGATGGTTATAGGCCTTTTACTAGGTGATTAGATTGAGAATTAGGTCAAATGGTGGTGGAAATAGATATTTAAGATTGTGATCAGTTGTGATGGACGATGTTTGGTGGAGGACCTGTGGAGGAGACCAGCAGTGTGTTCTAACTGATGTGGGCGGAAGAGATTTTAAATGTAATGAATAATAACATATAATACCCAACCCACAATAAAATTAATTCTTGGAGTGGCACTTGTTTATAATGAAATTACTCTAACCTCAGCCGTAATTAAGTCAAATGGGTGTTATAGGATGTTCCCAGAAATCCTCTCCTCCAACTTTGTGGGATTGACCACCATGTTCTAGTGCACTCATAATAGCTATGAAAAAACTATAATCACCCAAAACTTTGATCTCTACAACCCCTGAATGGTCCTGGACCCTCGTGTGTAGCCTCCTGTTGGGATGGCCCTAATGTTATCCTGCATGGCTGAGTGCCCCTTAGGGGCCCAACTATGTGGCTTGTGGCCCTACGATTGAGGAATATCCCATTTGGGCACATTATTTTTAACAAACACATGAAAATTATGAAATAAAATAGAAATCACTTGAAAAAAATTCAAATATAACTTACTTAAGTCCAAAAAAATTTCAAAATTAAAACAATGATCATAATTTAAACCACTCAAACCGACTTTAATTATTTATTTATAAAATACCAATTTTAAATAAGATATTGAATTTCTTGGGAATTTAGATTAAGAACCATTACAAAATCATTGAAAAAATATTTAAAATATGCATGAAAAATTAGTGTTTCAATGATAAATTATTCGATGATGAAAACCTTTACTAAAGATAGTTGGAGTAAACAAAAAGGTTAGAAATAATTATAAATTTGTTGGAAAACAATATGATATTATAACCAGTTTGGATGATCTAGTTGACTATGAAGTTGACCCTTCTTCCCCTATTTTAATTAAAGAATAATTTAATGAATTATCCAAACATAAATATTAATTTTTTTTAAATACATTACCCATATGATATCTTTGATAATAGGGATATTTCATGTCATTATTGTACTAAAATTGATAAATCCTTTTTATTTTATACATCATTTTATATTTTACTAGCTCTAGAGGGTCTTTATAACTACTTTTAGGTATTAACTGTCAAGGAGTAGAAAGATGAAGAGGTACAATATGTGAAGAAACTTATTGACACATAGGTCCAACTCAATGTTTTTGTAGCCATAGTGTAGGGATACTGCAAGACACCTATTCTCCCTCTTCAAAAACATGATTCTCTCTTAGAAGAGGAAGGTTAGAGACACATGTGGTGGTTCACCGAGCTAAATAAACATCCACTATCTAATTATAGGAAAGTTTCTTGGACACTTGGTTGAGCTAAATGCCTTAAACAAAGGTTCTTATTGGGAGGAAACCATGAATCTCTCTACCACCACCTCCTTTACTTTTTTTCCATTTTAATTAAAGACAAGGCATGTACGTATTCCTTACATGTCATATATTTTTATTTTATTCCCTTCCCACTCTTTTCTTTCAATAATTGTGAGTATAAGAATAAAATAAAAATGCCCAATGTACATTAATAATACATGGAACATATTTGTAGTTTTATATATTTAGTAGAATAGTAAATTTAATATATGCAAATAATTATTTAGTATATAAAAATGAATGAAGCATGTGACAATGGAAAGGTAGGTCTAGGGTATATAATACATCCTTGGTTCTAATCACTCTAGGACCTCTCTTATCATAAGGACTACAATGACACAATCCTTTATAAATTAAATTCCTTTTTAATGAATAAATTCTTTATTGAGTGATGTGGTTATATAAAATATATTTACTATGGTGGTTATTTTGGACTATAATAAATTATATCATAGAAGATATAAAAGACTTTTTATCATCATAAACATTGATAATATACCCATTGTATAGTGACCAATAATATTTGTTTATATTAATGATTATTATAAAATCTAATTAACACATATGGAAGAAGTGACAACCTCAACCAGTAGGATCATACCATATAAAGAATATTTATTGAATATTATAAGGGGCATTTAATCACTAGGATTTTCCTTTGACCAAACTCAAGAAAAGATTCAATAACTTATGTTTGAGTTAAATAATTTATTGGATAATTTCAAGCTTATCAAGATCAAGGCCCAAACCATATTCGTCAAACCACACCTAGAAAGAACCACCACCATACACATTACACTTAGAGTGTACATTAATTTAATGAAGGGGTTATGTATCTAAAACCTTGTAAGATGAATTTGTATATTTTTTTAAATAAAGAATACATTTATAACTTTTTATTATTACTTAATAAATTATTATATAATGAGTTTGATAAAAATTAGATTTCGATATGAATTTTTTTTTGGGAAATACACAATTTCTATTACAAAATTCTTTTGATAAATTGTATAGTTTTTAAATAAATATTATTTTGATATAATATTATTATTAAATAATATTAATTGTTATATAAATGATAATATAATTTAATGAATTCCAATGTAATTTTTATAAGGGTAGGAAATTTTTTAGTTTCATAAAAACATATTTTATAATAAATAAAGTTTTTTATTTAAAAGTGTAAATTATATTATTTAGATAATTTTTTTTATAAAATAAATATTATTTTTAAAATATTAACATTGAAATTAGTTAATAGTGATTGTTTCAAAAAAAAATAATACAGTCAAATTTCTGGGTAAAAATTAACTACGATATAAATATATGGTCTATATTTTACATCATAATAGCCCAAAAGTGATGTAATAAATTCTATAAATGTAATACACAACCAAATATAGATTCAAATTTAAAATAATTTGTTTTATTAGTTATTTGATTAATTTTATATACATTTAATTAATTCTACAAAACCTATATTATATTTTACAGTTTTAAAATATATTCCTTATGAACACGACTCACTTCCACATCACGAATGGTATTATTTCTCTATTTTAAATTATTGGAATTATAAAATATTTAAAACCAATATTATTTGGTACAATCCATTTTTAAAAACCAATTTAATGTTTTTGGTTCCTATTATTTTATTTTATATAGTTCAAAACCAAAGTTTAGTAATTAATAATGAATTCCCCTCACTTTTTCAAAAAATACCCACCTAAAATTCCACTCATATTCTATAAAAACACATTGATAAAAAATATAATATACCTATATATCAATAAATCTCCAAATGTGTTCCCGTTCTCTTAATAATCTCTTCCTCTTCCATTTTATTCAAGTACTTTTTTTGTATTATTCCTTTTGATTTCAGATTTTTCATTTTTTATGGTTTTAAATATATGTGTACCGTAATTATTATTCCTAACTAATGAGATACTACCTTTAACTCCCATTAAACCCTTATATGAACCATTATGTACACCTATTATACAACTAAAATTATCTTGTGATTTTCCATGTAAACAATTTGTGTTGTGTATACCCATCCCCATTTCCACTCAAGGGTATTTACATAGATGTAACTCCTCCTTAATTTATTTTGGACTCCCATTTATTTAAACTAAAATCCTTAATTATGGTTCTAAAAGTAATTACATACATTCTTATGTTGTATGATCTCCATGGAACACAAATGCATGTACATTATGCAAATGTGATGGGTGTACCTAGAATTATATAGCCCTAAAATGAATGGGGTAATGTTTTGATCTCATGAAATAACATGTATGGTGTATTATAGGTTATCCTAAGAACACTATGTTATGATATCTTAATGGATATCCTTGATTTATGCTTATTATTTCATTTCTTATGTTGTTTCCACATTTTTGTATTGCCTTGATGTTATAATATTCTATCATGATTTGATGTTCATATTTTTTATTATCAACCTTTTATGTATCCTTGATAATACTATTGAATCCTGTTTTACTTTAATCATGTCATTATTTTATTATTCCCTTACTGGGATTTATAGATCTCCTATTTCTTATGTATGTCCCTAGGTTATGATGTGTATTATTATAATATTAATAGATCTTTAAGGGAATGTTATAAAGTAATTAATAATTTATTTATATCCATATTTAAAGTTATTTTTCTATATATCTAATTACCCAAATACTGTAGTACTCATGAACTTTTGGGATTTTATTAAGTTTATCTTTATGTAATAATAATGAAATAAATTTTGTTAAATATATGAGTTTTTATATTTTTTATCATAGAAAGGTCTAGTTATTTTTGGGGATTAGGATTAGAAAACCTTAGTAACAGCCTTAGGGACATGACTAAACATAGTAAAAAATTCCTAAATTTTGGTAAAATATAGAATATATGTGTTCCAAGAAACAAAATCCATATCTAGATACTAGAATTTTATGAGTCTCTAGTAAAGTTATACATCGGGTCAATAAACCAAAAAAGGGTGCATTGGTTATTAACTCAATAATCAACTGGTTCTTGAAAAAATAGGCTTTATTGGACATCTAGTTTGATAATCCTTGGGGATTTTCTTTTATAAATTCAAAAAATATTTACAAAACATTATTAAAGGGATAAAAATTACTATAAAATTTTACGTTAGGAAATAGATCATGGATAACATAAATTGAAACCTAGAAATTCGTAGGTTTAGGAATTTCTGTCATTCATGAGTAATCCCTTAATTATTCATATTTTCTATATTATATGTGTAATAGTTAAAAAATTATCATCCTTATTTTTCCCTTTATTTTAATTAATGAATATAAATATGAGGAACTGGGTCAAAAACTAATGCGATGGAAAATTTAATGACTAACTAAATGATATGCCCAACCTAACGGGAGTAGGGCTCAAGGAGTTTATGAAAATACATACTAAATTAACTTTATTTTTGAATAAAAATATTAATCATAGGGAAAACCACACCCCCATAAGAAATATCAAGTTAAAATTGAGACCTTTATATGAAAAAGTTCTCTGACATTCAGTGTATATTTTGATCCCTTAATTGAGAAACAATGGATCAACTCCATTAAAAAACCATATCCATACATCAATGCTCTGATCAATGTAATTTCATTATATGTGTTTATAATATTGAGGAAGAAGTTGATAATTGGTGGAATTTGATAAAAAAATACAAAACCAAAGGAAGATATTGAAGAAATTGAGTGATAAAAATTTGGGAAATGAATTTGTCAAATATTTTCCTCACACTCTTTAGCATTAAATCAAGAGGGATTTCATTATCCTCAAATAAAATGATGATTAATCCATATAGGAATATGTGTAAAACTTCACAATACTTTCATGATACACCTCTGACTTTATTATTGACCTGAAAAGTAATGTTAGCTAATTCTTTATAGGGATAAAGATTAATCTACAAAAATATTTAGTAATTCGAGACTTTGACAGCTACAAGGAAATTGTCTGATGTGACCTCAAAGTTGAAATGGAGATAAAGGAATCTCAAGGGTCTCATGGTTAGAGAGCTAATAAAAATACAATTGGTTTAAATTATATGGTATAAATGGATAAATATCATGGTGGTAAGAAACTCAAATATCAAGCTTGTCAAAAGTGTGATAAGTATCCCAAAAATTGAAGGAAGGGGACACAAAAATGATTTAGGTGTGGGAATTAAGGGAACCTAGATTTTTAGTGATGATAAACCCACCAATGTGATGGAAGAATGGAATTATCTATTCAACCCTCATCCTATTTTTCTATGTTTCAAATGGAAGGAATAAGGACACTGTGTCAATCAATTCACGAAGAAAAGGTTTATCGATGATAGCCAAGGACAATAACCTCAAAGTACTAGAGATAAAGGGAGATATTATTCCATAACAACTACTATGGTGGATATTGATAATGATATGGGGCTATGTATACTAGTTATTCATTTAGGGATAGTGAACATACTATTTGATTTTGGTTTTATGCATTCTTTCATATCATGTAAGTTTAGTAGAATTGTTCAAACACCACCTGAGAACATGGAAGTGGGGCGATGGGGGAAAATAGAAAAAGGGGAAATTATTGAATCCCTAATATATAACTTCTACCCTGTCCATATTTGTGGGAGTAACTTTCCATTGAACCTTGTGATAATCCCTTTAGAATAATTCAATGCAATTCTAGGAATGGGTTGACTTTCCTTTTATAAAGACAACATAAATTAATGAAAGAAGGAAATCACCCTACGTATCGTAAATCACCCTCCAATTCTATATAAAGTCAAGGAGGATGGTGGATCTTATTTGGAATCATCATATCATTCATGGATATTATCACCTTATGAGGAAGAATATCTAACTCAAATTATTGAGACTATGGAAATGATCATCCTTTATGACATGCACATTATGATGGAATACACTAATTTGTTTCTTGGAGAATTTCTTGGTATTCATAATAGAATAAAGGTTGAGTTCTCAATTGAAGTTAAACCTAGAGATTTTCAAATATCTAAGACTCCATGTATAATTCACTCTATTGAAATTTAAGAGTCAAAGAGGAAACTATAAAAGAATTCGGATAAATGATTTATAAGCCCAAGTGGTTCACTATGGGGTCTGTTGGTCTTATTCATCATAAATAAGTATGGTTCAATGTGTCTCTATGTTTATTATCATGATCTCAAAAAGATCATAATAAAAAATAAGTATCATCTATCCTGGATTGGTGACTTTTTCAATCATATATATGGGTCTCAATAATTCTCTAAGTTGGATATATGGTTAGGATATTATCAAGTAAAAGTGAAGAAGGAGGATATCCCCAAGACTACTTTTCATTCAATGTACATTCACTAAGAGTTCATGGTGATTTCATTTGGAATCACTAATGATCTAGATATTTTCATGGTATTAAGGAATATATTATTTAGGTATTACCTTTAAATATTTATGGTAGTATTTATAGATGATAAAATCATTTAATCCAAAATTAAAGAGTAACATGAGGAGAATTTCAATGCTGTACTGAAGACCTTAAAAAATGAAAAGTTTTATAAGAATTATAGTAAAGGAAAGTTTTTAATGGATAAAGTAACATTTCTAGGGAATTTTATCACTATAAAATGTATATATATATTGATACTTAAAATCTAGAGTCAATTAAAGGATGTCTCAAATTGATATATGTGGTGAAGATCCATAGTTTTCTTGGATTAGCTTGGTACTATGATTGATTAGTGAGAAACTTCTCAAGATTATGAATCCCACTAACTAAGATGACTTAAAATGGAGTGATGTTTTTATGGATTCATAAATATTATAAGATATTTAATATTTTAAATAAGATGATAATCACTACATCTGTGATCACATTACCCACCAGTGGGGAAGGATTAATGATCTATAATGATGCGTAGGAGGGACAACATGAAGAGAGATATTGCAGAGTATGTATCCTGATTCAGAGTTTGTGAAAAAATTAAGGTGGAGAGATATAATTCTAAGGGATGTTACAGAAATTACCAATACCAAAATTGAAATGGGAAAACATCACTATTGATTTCATCATCAGACTACCAAAAATATTTAAATGACATAACGATATTTGGGTTTTAGTTGATTACCTTAAGAATATAGTATACTTCATTTAAATTAGAGAAGATTTATCCCTTGATCAACTTTCCAGGATATACATTAAGGAAGAGGTAAGGTTTCATTGATTCCGACATTCTATTTTATCATACTGGGATCCATGGTTTACTTATACAATTCTGGTGAAGTCTTTAACCATATTTGGATTCAGAGTACCATTTTAATACTATTTATCATCCTCATACATATGTCTAGCTTAAGAGAACCATTCCAACCATAGATTATATTTTTATATCTTATTTTATAAATTTCAATTGGGGTTAGGATCCACACCTTCCTCTAGTTAAGTTTTCGTAAAATAATAGCTTTAAATTGAGCTTTCAGAAGGCTCCCTATGACTCCATACATGTAAAGAAGTTTAGATATCCAATTTTATTGGATAAAGATGGAGAATGAAATCTTTTGGAACCCGAGATAGTTAAGGAAATGCAATAGAAGATTATATCCATTCAGAAGTACATCAAGGTAACTCAAAGTCAACTTAAAATTATGCTGATAATCATCGATGAGATCTAGTATTTGAAGTTTGTGGCATTGAATTCCTGTGAATTTTTCCATGGAAGAAGGTTATGAGATTCATAAAGAAGTTCAATATATACCCTAGGTATATTAACACATTTTAAATTCTTGATCAACTAGGGATGGTATTATTTCACCTAGTGCTTCCATCAAACCTCTCTCAAGTTCATGATGTGTTCTATGAATGTCTCATGAGGAAGTACATACATGATACTTCACATGTATTGAACTTAGAGGTTATACCACTAGTAAATGATCTTTCCTATAAATAAAAAATTATAAATCTTTCATTATAGAGATAAATTGCTACAAAAAAATACTACTCACCTGGTTAAAGTTCTTTTGAGGAATAAGAAATTTGAAGAAGCTACTTAGGAACATGACGACGTGATAAAATATAGATATTCTCATTTTCTTGTTTCATAGTGATGTAATTTCAAGGGTAAAATTTATTTCAAAGTGGTACAATGTAATAACTTTATATTTTTTGATATTTTTTTCATTAATGAAATTTATTTACTTCAATATCTTTCGATACATACATCCCCGAGTTTAAATGAACCATGATATAAATAATATTACTTAAACATGAATGTTATATACCATATGTTAAAGTTTTTAAAATTAATAGGAATAGAAACATTATAAAAAAATATTTATAAATGATTAATATAATTTATGTACATTGATAAATAAGTGCACAATTTTTAGTAAAATCTTTTTATGCTTCAAAAATGAATTTTATTAGTTTTTGTGAAAAAATATTATAGTTAATTTATAACACTTATTGAAATTGTATTTGTTAATAAGGATAATATTTTTGGATTCATCATATCAAAATTAACTTAGAATGAAATTTTGGTACTTTTATGATAAGATGATTTTTTTAGTGAATAGTAGAAAATACTGTTTTTTATTAAAAACTGTCATTTACTTTCAATAATTTTCAAAGTTACATTTTATATTAATTTTTTTTAAATTAAAATTATTTAATTAAAATTATTAATAATCCTATTATTATCATTGGAATAAATTTTACGATTTGGTATAAAAACATTGTATACTAAAGAAACCATTTTTTATGGAATTTTTTTTCATCATGTTTTGTTTGTTTAATTTTAAATTTAATTATAACAATTATGTGGAATTAATTTTACAAATTGGATTCCATATTTTTAATTATAATATTAAATAAAAAAATTTAGGTACAAATTAATTTTTAGTTATTATGAATAGTAACCATAGTAAATATTTGTCACCTCGTTAAAAGAGGAAAAATTAGCTTACAATCATAGGGTAAAGCATTAAAATCTCTCTAACACATGAATTTATAAATATTTATGGGTTATTTTTTGTCAAATTTATTATTAATGAGTTAAATAATGAAGTTAAAATAATTATTTTTGAAATTAGGGACCCAAGCATCCCTTTTGTGAAGGTATGTTATATTTTACTCAAATTAAAAACCATTTTTGGGTTTTTTTATTTAATAGGATAGTTGGAATATTGCATTTAATTTTGGATTTAAAGAAATTATAAAAATATTTATTTGTTTATTATTTAAAAAAACTATTATGGAAACCAATTTATTAATTTATTTCAAGGGTAAATTATTTTTTCTCTTAAATCATGTATTTTAATAAAAACTGTTTTTATTGCGTTTTATGTTCTTGTATAAAAAGCAATTTCTTACAATAATTTAAACTTAATATGATAAAATTGAATCTTAATTTTTAATCATAATTTCCAAATTTATTTATAGTACCACCTTTATTTTTAGTCATATAATTAAGTTACCATTGTAAAAATTTGAGTTATCATGGTTAAGTTTAAAATGAGTTTAAAGTGCTTTAACTAGGAGATAAGGCTTAAAATATACGAAAAAACGGTTATAAATTTTATTTTTTTGAGTTTATTTAGGGATTATAACTTCTTATAGTTTAATTTTGGGTTCCTTTTTTACCATATAAATAATTATGATATATATATATTATTTAATATTTTAGGTAATTCCAAGTGTGTCCTTTCACTCCCCTATAAAAAGATACAACACATCCTATCTTATCCACACTTAGTGAGCCTTTAATATTAGATAATACCTACCATAATAGATTCTTAGTTTTCTTATCCACATCCTAGATCTTATGGTACTTCCAAAATACTATCCTTTTAATGAAAAAGGTGTAATCCAAAATAGGTTTCTCAACTAAGAGATGTAACTCTAAACCCATTACTTTCAATTTTATTTCTTCCTATACCTCCTATAAATGTATGTTATACATTATAAAACTATTATATTGATATATAAAATATACTTTTATTATTATTATGTAACAACCATGACTGAAAATTATTATTTTTTATTATCAAAACAATTTTGAGGAAAAAGTGAGAAACCGAAAAATCCAAACATTACAACCAAATCAAACCATAAAAGAGTAAAAACCATATAAAAAATATAGAATCTTCCCCTTCCTAGAAATTACATCATGATTACAAGCCTTTACCATAGCATGACCTCTCGACAAGGATGAAAACATCGCTTATGTGTACGTACAACTTACTATCTCCACATAGCGGTGTAAATAATTTTTCCTAACCATTTTACTTGGATTATTATAAATATATAACTAATATTTATATTTTTTATGATATTATTACGTTTATTTAATGATAAGATATTATTTATCTTTCTTTTCTTATTTTCCTTCAAAAAGTGAAAACAATGTTCATGCGTACATACGTTCTACCATCTCCATGAATGGTGTAAATCATTTATATATATATAATTTTATTGATGAATATATATATATATATATAATGAATATATGTTATATTTATATCATTATTAAAATTATTGAGTTAATTTAACCATGATCAAAGTTCATGGATTAGGACAGCTGAACCGAGACTTGCATAAAAAATGAAGCATTTATCACCCAAAACAATGATTTTAATAATGAATTTTTAATAAAATATTGATAAGATGTTATAAGTAAATAAAATATAGTAATATATATATTTGTAAAATTATATAACATAATTATAATAAATTTATAATTATTATACAGTAGGCTCTAACGCATATGAAAAAAGATGAGACGTGTCTTAAGGGATTTTTTTCTCACTTTTATTTATGTGATACACATTCCATATTTCCACTTGTTTCTTTTAAATGGAGTATATAAATTCCATGAATTTATTTTATGAAAATTTACATAAAAATTATAGTTATTTACATATTCATATAAGTTTATATATTTTTGTGAGGTTTATATTTGAAAGTTACGAAAGTGGTAAGAGATTTATTTTTTAATCACATTTTAATCAGGATTGTTTATGCTTGAATTTCCATTGAGGAAATTATATAATAATTATAAGATAAACCATATTTAGTTTTATTATCATATGGTTATTTATATAATTTTATAGTTATATTACCATTTTCCTCTCTTTGTTACACAAAACGTTTCAGAAAAAAGTTTATAAGAAAAGTCGGCCTTATTTATCCACTTTTGGTCAAAAAACATTTTTATTCAATATCCATATTTTCTAAAATATTTTTTAAGATTTTTTTAATATTCTTCAATGATCTTTTAAATTAATTTTACCAATGTTTTAATTTTTACAATTTTTAATAAAAGGAATATTGATGTTGTTTTATAAACGAGGTTCTTTTTATTGAAGGTCTAAACATAATCTTTGTTTTTAATGATTACGACATGAATGAAATTTCCTTCCATCATGACTACACAGTGTATTGAAGATTCCTTTAAAATTTTATACGGTTATTTTCAAATAAAATATTTTATTTAATATTTTTTAAATATTTATATTTTAAATAAGAGATTTCAAAATAAAATGGTATTTTTATCAAGAATTATTTCAGAGATATTTTTATGGAATTTTTCAACTATGATAACATTCTTTTATGTTAATTATGATTTAATAGGGATATGATCCAATGATACTATACTGTTTATTTCTCTATATTTTATATGATTATTATTATGAGAATTTTACGAAACCCATTTATTTTCTATGGGTTATTCTATGATGATATAATGAATGTATTATGATTTTCAGACACATATAAATGAAGTATTATTTTGTAATTGGCAGGACTAAAAATATATATCACTTCAGTTCATTGGAAAAAATGATGTTGATATCTCATGTGATGATGATGATAATCTTAGACTTGATTTCAAATATATTTGTTCAAATATTGATGTGTGATTATGATTTCTTATATCCATGATCATAAGAATATATGTGGACATTACTATGAATAGTTTGTTCACATATTCATTCATGAGTATGACTACTTATAGCTAGTATCACATGAACATGTATAGACAAGATTAAAAATTTAATTGTTCACATATTGATGCGTTAGTATAGTTTCTTATAGCTATTCTCATAATAACATGTGTGTACGTGATTGAGAATAATTTTTTTCACATATTGATGCATGAGTATGATTGATTCTAGCTATGATCATAGTAATATGCATGGACATTATCATGAATATATTTGTTAAAATTTTTATGTGTGATTATGATCACCTTCTATTTATGCTCACAAGATTATTCTTGGAAATGATTACGTTTATATTTTTTCATAATATTATGATTTATTATGCTTATTATTCCACATTATGAATCTTAGATGTTGATTATTTATTCGAAAACCTTATTGATCATGCTTCTAGATTTTGATTTTAGAGTTTGTAATTTAAGATTTTATTTACTATGTATGAATATTTCATGTAGATAATTTGCACTTTAATATGTTATCATACCCTTATGATCATATTATCCTATTGTGATTGATATTTTCCATGTTTACCCTTTCCAAGAATCAGATCCCACCATATATTTTATTTCCTTTCCTCAAATCATAAATAAATTTTTTAAGTAGGAAATTTTTATGAATATTAATATGTGGTATAATATTTTTGGGGGATGTTGAAGATATTTCATAAAATAATAATATTATGTATCTAGTCTCTAAATACAGTAAACATTTATGGCTCTAGGGTGTGTAATATTTTGAAATGTATTGAATATTCATCCAAAATTATGCAATATTTATATATGTATGTTGTTCTCGGGTCACATGAATTATTATCAGAGTAAAATTTAGTCACTCATTAGATATTAGGATTATAGAACATTGGTGAAAACCTGGGGATAAGTCTAAGTAAATGATAACACTATAAAGTTTTGGTAAATAAGAGATTATATAGTTTTCTAAGAAATATATCACTATCAAGATACTAAATAAGGATATGGTTTCGAAATATATACATTAAAGGACAAAAAACTTGAAAAGATTGGGTTAAGTATATCTCAACCATCATTATGGTTCATGGTGAATTTACCCTCACTTCACACCTTGTTTGACACTTATGGGGGATATTCTTGGGTTAAATAACATTTTACTTATAAACCACTATGAATAATTTGAATTGTTGATGACCTTGTCTAACCTAAGTTAAGACCAAGGAATTATAGATTTAATATAAGGTTCCATGATTTAGGATATCATAAGAATGATTTTCATAGTTATATGGTCATCTTTCTATGAAAGTATGAATATGAACTTCTAATGGAAGTTACTTACATTATATGGGTCTTAATTTCTATCCATGAATGATATATATCTCATATGGTTGTGGAGAAACTCAACATTGTGATATTTCTATTGTATGAGAATGTTTTGACATCTTTGTTGAATAATTTCCTAGTCTTTCTATGAATCATTATGTTGGGTTTTCAATAAAACTCATACGTAATGTTACATGTATTTTAAAAAATCATTATATAATGGTCCTAATTGTGTTGTAGGAATTGAAGAAGAAACTCTATAAGAATCTTAATAATGGATTCATTTGTACATGTGCATAAGCATGGGGTGCAACTATTTTTTTTCTTAAGAAAAATGATGGATCAATGAGACCATGCATTAATTGTTAGGAACTGAACAAGATGATTATCAAGAATTAGTATCCTCTACATAATATTGATGATTTTTTTGATCAATTAAAAGGAGATCAATATTTTTCCTAGATTGATATTTGATCTAGATATTATCAGTTGAGGGTCAAAAAATATGACCTTCCCCAAAAAACCTTCTATATGAGGTATGGACATGATGAATTTATAGTGATGCTATTTTATCTTTTTAATACCTCCACTATCTTTACAGATTTAATGAATATAGTCTCTATATACTACCTCGATCATTTTGTGTTAGTATTTATAGATTATTTTCTTATATATTTTAAGAGAAAATAATATCACATAGATCAGTTGAGGAATATACTGAAGTCCTTATAGAAGGAGAACCTATATACAAAATTTAACAAGGATAAAATTTTTTTATAGAAATTTTTATTCCTGGTTCATATAATCACAAGCGAGGGTATATTAGTGGATCCATCAAAGAATGAATTTATTGAGTAGTTAAATATACCAACCACTGTGACTGAGATCTATAGTGCACATGATTGAGATTGAATGTATTGAAGTTTTTTAAATAATTTCTCATGGATTTATAATCCACTCTCAAAGTTAACTCGACTGTGAGACACCTTCATTTTGATAGATGAATATGAAGAAAATTTCAATGAACTAAAGGGAGGATTAGTTAGTGGGAATATACTTAAACTATGTTTCCATGGAGAAGGGTTTGTGATTTATAGTGATACATCGAATAAGGGAATGAAATGTGTCCTCATATGTAATGATATGGTGGAAGATTATTCTAACTAAAAATTGAATGTTCATGATTAGAATAACCCAACTCATAATTTGGATTTTGTTGCTGTAATTTTTTTATTAAATATATGTATGAATTATCTTTATAGAGAAAGGTGCGCCATATATATTTATCATAAAATTTTAATATATATATTCACCCAGAATGAGTGGAATATTTTCTAGATAATATAGTTCGATTTGATTATAGATTATTAATTCTCAATAAATTACCACCCTAGTAAAGAGAACAAGGTGGTAGATTCCTTGAAATTAAAATGATAACTAGGTTATCTATAATGAGGATCACAAAAGATCTAATATTTATGGATTTAAAAAAGGTTATATCTAATAATTTTGATAGAAGTAGAGAAATTTTATCATTATCAAATTAATGTTTAAACATATATCCAAGTGAAGATTAAATTGGTGTTTAAGGATCATGTAGAGTTATAAAATAAGGTGATAAATGATACTATGTTCAGACTTTACTTTGATGTAATGATAAATTTTAGGAATTTTGTATGTATCAAAATCAATACTAGATTTGAAAAATGATCTATTGGATGGAACTCATAATTCAACCTTATATATTTATCCTAGAAGTATGGAGATGAATATATATCTAGAAAAATATTTATGGTGGGACAATATAAAGAGAGATATTATAGAGTATATATCATAGTGCTTATTATATCAGCATGTTAAGGTTGAGAGAGAGAATTCTAAGGTGATGTTATAACCATTATGTATAGACCAAAACTGCAATATCCTAGATCTAGTGGTTAGTTTATTATATTGGAACTAGATACAAGAAATCACATCCCAAAGTACTAAATAGTTTATTAGTCTATGAAAACTATATTCATACATGAATTTCAAATTACATTTGAAAAAATTAAATAAAATATTGTTTTTTCTTCAAGAAACCCATTATTTCTTCTAGTATAACCATGTATATCAATCATAGTATATTTCTTGGAATCTTGTAGAAAATAAAAATAAGAAAAGGGTGAGATCTGATTCTTATAAAGGGTATTAATATAGTAGAAGTGAAATAAAGAATGAATAATATGGAAATAATAAATTATGATCAAATAATTTTGTATAAGTAATCACATGAGATAAAAACGTATCCACTAATATCACAACTAATAAAATAATCACATTGAAAATAATAAATTATTTCATAATGAAATAATGAATAATTATATACATTTGAAACAAACCATAAACACCTTATCCAAGACATCTGAAAATTCCATCGAGGCCTTATCCCATGACATCTGAGTAAATGGATAAGGCCTCATTCAAAACCTAATCTAGTTTGTCTCATAAGAAATACTGATGCATCAAGGGGATATAGTTGGACCCTAACATTAATTACAAAGTCTAATGAATTATTCATATGAAATGGGTGAAATATATTCAACTTAAACATTAATATTTCTACTATCATAAGAAATGGTAATAATTTCAAAAATCAATAAAACATTTATAAAGAATCTTGTGTAACATGAAAAATGGTATCAAAATAGTACATATTTAGACAACTGATCATAAACCATCCATATAAATAATATAGATGGTATCATAAAGATATATTACTAGACGATTACAAGTAGAGTAGGGGTGATATATTTTTATGAATATAATTTTCATAAAGAGATCATTAAAAACATTCTTAGAGAAAATAACCTCTTTACTTTGAAAATCACTTTTTAAAAACTAAAAACAACACACATAATAAAGAAAGAATTTTATTTGAAAAATAAAATTGTAAAATTTTAAATACATATTAAAAGAATTTATGAGTCATGATGGAAGGAAATTCTATTCAATCCATGTAAGTTAAAAAAAATTCTTTCACACTGTTGTGAGAAAAGTTAAAAATTACCTCCTTTGGGAAATCATAAAAATATTCCTTTTAAAACACTTTGTAAAAATTAAAAAATGACATTAAAAAATAATTTTATAATATTAAAAACACATAATAGTTTTTTTTTAGAAAACATGTACATGGAAGAGAAATATTCCTCAATTGATACTAAAATTTAAACAATCTCAAATAATGATGAGATTGTGAAATAAACCCTTACAACTTGGGTATCTTTTGAATTGTAACCCCCATTAAAGAAATTACATAAAAGGAAACTTTAAATACCATTAATAAAAATATATTCATGATATAATATATCAAATGTGTAGTATATACACCATAAAAAATAAATAAGTAGTGAATATTTCTACGCCCCACAAAAGTAAAAGTGAGGCGAGAAATCCTTACCTCAAGTACGACTTCCTTTGTAAGTGTATGAACCTAATTTATAATAAATATATATTTATTATACATATATTAAAGTATAATTCTATTTTATGTCATATGATATATGACTTACTTATTATCTTTTATCACCCATTTATTAATAATTCATTGTTAAAATCACTTTTTTCTGGTAAAAACAGCTTCATTTTTCATATAAATTTTAGTTCGGTAGTTTTGATCATTATAAATTTATCAAGGTTATAAATAAATACAATTTTAAAAATTATATACATAACATATATATTAATTATATATGTATTTATATTATTCCATAAAATATAGAGATATAAAATGGATCTCACAGTTCATAGAGTTGGTAAGTCGTACGTATGCATGAATATTCTTTTCACTTTTCAATGGAAGAAAAAAAGAAAGGTAGATGATTATTAAACATGAAAGAATATTTATTATATCATATAAATAATATATATTAATCAATTCCATCATCATTACCATCCAATTAAAATATAAATTTAAAATGAATCACTTCAGTTTGTGGAGGTGTTAGTCCACACGTAAGCACGAGCGACGTTATTGTTTCCTAAAAGTTTGGAAGGTAATAAGGTAGATATGATACTACAATTCTAGAAGTAAAAATCTTTTATAAATACAATATATATATATGTTAAACCCATAATAATTATCATATATAAAATATGGTGATAAAAAATGAATTGTATCGCTATATGAAGATGGTAAGTCGTACATACGCTTGATCAACAATTTCACATCTCATTTGATGAGATATGTAAAGACCAAGAAATTTCAAGGAATTTTTTTTAAAAAAATTATTTGAAATTTCATGATTCTGTGGCATCTGAAGACACTTGATTCCGAGGCCCGGTGTGCCCGGAATCAATTTCGGAAGTTTAGATCGGGTACATTCAGTGAACGAACGAGCAGGTTTTTCTAACTTTTGAACTGGTGCTCGGAATTAAAATCTGAGGGCACCGATGAACTCGTAGTGCCGATAATTGCTTAAGGGGACACTTACCATAGTTGCATTCGAAAAGGATGAGAAGATAAAACTAGGGGTTTATTCAAGAAATAAATAAAAAGAGACGGAACAATTTTTATTTTGTAAGGTGGTTTTCCCTCCCATTGGAAGTTAAGTGTGGGGCCCACAGCCACTTAACTACCCAAGTGTGGGTGTTAGAGAGGTGGGGCTCACACGACCTCCACCATTTAATTCCCTCTAAAAATGTTAGTAAACCCCCTCATTAATTGGAAAAACCCTCATTTAACTACCAACACATATAATAATGGGGAACCTTCTCTCTTCCTTCTTAAATTAATTGTCATCACATTATTAAATGTGGTGAATTAATTCAGGGAGTTTCTTTGCGTATGAAATTAAATAGTAAGGGAACATATTATTTAATTTTGTGAAAGAGATTCGTTGTGCGGGAGAGATTAGGGGAGATCTCTTGAGCATTAGAAGAATGTCGGCCTCCGGTGAAGAACGACGAAGAATACCGGTTCCTCAAAGATTGACGACGCGCCACCCTTCTCTTCTCCGCGACAAGAGAGGAGACGCTGCTTCCTCCTCGGCGTGCTCCGACGACTCCTACGATCCTCTTCCCTGTGACGCCGACGCCCGACATCAACGGTTGAGGTGGGGGTTTTTGTATAAATTTCAATATGTGATTTTATACCCTCGTCAAGGCGTGAAAAATTGTATGGTATTGTTTAGAACCACTAACGCGATGGGCACGGACTAACGAACAAGTCTGAACACACCACTACTTTTTCTCTTGATATGCGGAATAATTGGAGGCGACGAAGCAGGACTGAATTGGCGATTGGAGGTCGTCGCAGTAATTTACGGGTCCCGAGATGACCACATGCATAGACGGGAGCAAAATCGGACCATCGGAATGACTCCGGTGGCCCGCGGAAGTCCCCGGCGGCGCCCGGCGTGCCGCCGGCAGGAGCCCAAAGCGGCTGAAGCCACGGCAGCCAGGGCCAGATCCCGCAGCCGTGTGGGATCCGAGGGAGTAGCGGAGCCACCCTGGAATAGCATCCGTGGAAAGGGGGGGACCACGCCCCCCCTGCTCGGCCCGCTGGCTGAGCCAGCGCACCCCCCAGCCGGGCCGAAGCGGGTCGCGCAGACCTGGTCGGGCTGCCCCGCTCCCAGCCGAGCCAGGCCGTGCCCAACCAGGCCGGGTCGTGCCCTACCGGGCCGGACCCGGACCCAGGTCGGGTTGACCAGGTTCGGGCTGACCCGGGGGGGGGGGGGGGGGGTTGGGCCGGGTCGGGTCGGGCCTAGACCCCCCACTTCGGACCATTTTCAGTCTTTTGCCCATAACTTGATCTAAGGACCTTTGATTAATGCACCGTCATTTGCATAGGAATCCTTAGATCGAGATGGTCGTTTCGGTATATTACAATCAAGATTTAGGTAAATCTTGGGTACGATCGGGTTGGCTCGAACCCGAAATGAACCGGGCTCTTGGAGCGGAAACGCTTATATCTCAAGGATCGGACATCTGATTGACGTGCCGAAAATTGATTTGGGATAATTTTATTGAGACAGTCCTTTTGGATTAGTCCACTTGAGGTTGTGATGCATCTAGATTATGGTTGGGTTTGTTTTATCTTAAAAACCAACCGGGCCCCGGGAACAGAAAAGCCAATAACTCTCAGACCGGGCGTTCGATTAACGCACCGTCTGTCGCGTTGGGTTTCTTTTTTCGAGACGGAACCTTGGGATACATCAACAATGGAATTCATGATAGTTTATGTGTCGACTCTTTTTCTCCAGGAGAGGACCCTCCCGGAATCGAGCATGTTGTGTGCGGGAACCCTAGAGCTGGCTGCGACTACGACGATGACGACTGTACTCAGATCCTCCGTGGGTTCGGCAGTGACGACGACCGTACTGGAATCCTCCGTGGGTTCGACGGCGATGAATACTATTCTTGTATCCTATGTGGGTCTGACAGTATGGACCTTTTTACTTGTATCCTGTGTGGGTCCGACAGAGTAGTTGGTCTTGTATCCTTTGTGGGTCTAACAACTTAGCTGGTCTTGTATCCTATGTAGGTCCGACAACTTAGATGAATCAGTGGCTACATCTGATCATCTCTATCGCCTTACGAAGTGTATACCTATGTGAGCTGACTCTTGACTTCAATCATTATCATCGTTGTGATTGACTTGCTTTCATGTGTGGACTGGGTTTGTGTTTTTCCTATGTGGACTGAGTTGTTCTATCCTTTGTGGATTGGGTTGTGCTTTCCTTTGTGGACTGCGTGGTGCTTGGGCTCGAGAGTTGGAGACGAACTGTAACTGATGAATTAGGTATATGTATGGGAATATACCTAATTAGTGTTGTTGATACTTCATGATTGTATCTTTCCTTTGTGGTTTATTATTCGTGGATTCTGAGAGACCTTCGGAGGTATCAGGGTCCCTACTGAGTATCGTATACTCACCCCTGCACGGGCTATTCCCACACTACATTATTTTGGATACAGAAGACAGACATCACTAATTGAGGTGGAGACTTGTGGAGCTGGACGGTACCCATAGGTGGACCACTTGACGGGACGTACATGGAGCGGGCGACCGGACCCGAGGAGCTGAGGAGACTATCTGCACCCACCCTTCAGGTGGGATTTCGAGAGGACAACTACGTGTTGATGTTTTTACTTACTGCTGTTGTACTTTCCTTTCAGTTGTACTGTACTTTCAGTTGGGTTTGTATACTGGCCCATTTACTTTTCAGCACTTACCTTGTACCCAGTTTTACTTAGTTCTTACCTCACTTGTGTACTCTGTTGTGTATGTTACTTCATAAAGGAAATGACTTCCCTTCTTTTGGGATTTACGCCTTTGGTGCTAGTCCCCAGCCCCTGGCCTATGGAAGACAGTCTTGGGGTAGTCACATCACAGGCCCCGAGGACGTGTCGTGACAGATTGGTATTAGAGGAGTCGGTTTTACCACAGAACGCAGGACTCTGATCTTTCCTTTCTGTGAAGAAATAGTGTTAAGAGTATTGAGTGTGATTTTTAGTCCAGGGAATCCAGTATTGGTGTGGCAGCCGACGTATCCATAAACCAAGACCCTGACTTCTAATTTCTGACTCAGTGCATGAAAACACTGATTGCGTGTGTGTTTCCTTTCAAAAAAAATTCTCTGTGATTACTTTGTGTCAGCTCACCAGGTATACTGTTTGACCGTAGTGCACCTGTTTCTTTTTAGGATGGCCGCATGAAGGCAGCCAGCCAGGGTTCCTAGTTACGTGTGGGATGGCAGCCTACCGAGCGACGAGGACTCGGTACAGGGCCCCATTACAGCAGAGGAGCCAGCGGTGCCACTACCTGTTGAGCCACCGATGCTACCTGCCCCAATGGAGGAGGGTGCACGCCGCTTGAGCGCGCTGTACAAGTTTCAGAGGTAGAGGCCGCCCAGGTTCCACAGAGAGAAGGTTCCTCAGGCAGTCGAGGATTGGATGGAGGTTGTCATCAGAGTCTTCAGATTTGTAGGGACAACAATAGACCTCATGGTGATCCTTGCCGCGAGTCTTCTGCATGCAGCAGTAGGTAGATGGTGGAGCCTGATGCTCTAGGTGCACGACGAGGCATCTCTACTTTGGACGGACTTCGAGAGCCCCTTCCGCTCGGAGTTCGTTCCAGCCTCCCTCCATGCAATGTGCATTCAGGAGTTACTATAGCTGCAGTAGGGCAGCATGTTAGTATCCCAGTACTCGGTGAGATTTACTGACCTCTCGCACTACTCCACAGATATGGTATGGGACCCATTCTTCTGGGACCGGACCTTTGAGTAGGGACTGAGGCATGAGATCAGAGCTTCGACGATTCCACTCAGCAACCCGACGCAGGAAGGGGTGCTAGAGAGAGCCATGTTATTGGAGAGATTTCTCGCCGAGTAGCCATCAGCAGCGAGACCCACCGCATGACGACATAGAGCAGAGTTTTCTACAGCTGGCAGTCGACAGATGACGCATGGGTCCAACCGGACCAGGCCGTCTGGTGGGCGACCTCAGGACACAGGTTTGGCTGTGCGGGACACACGGCACAGAGCCAGCCTTACGAGGAGTAGACAGTGTTATGCATGCGGCGGGTAGGGCCACATGGCTTGTGACTGCCTGACCCGCCATACCGACGAGAAACAGACAGTGGAGGGACCTCCCAGGCAGAGGCAGAGGTTCGACCGTGGTAGTCCGTAGGGAGCAGGTGGACGAGGCTGAGGAGCTGGCCGAGCAGTGGGTGGTGGACGACGCTTCAAGGCTCTACCACCACCACCCCAAAGAGGTTCACCCCGACCACAGGGAACTGGCAGGCAGAGGCAGGCTCAGCTCCAGGCAGCAGAAGATTACGACCACGGCGCACCCGAGATGATTTGAGGTACTATCTGTGTCTACTCCACCCTTTCTTCAGTTCTTATAGACACAGGTGCGAGTCATTCTTTTATTGTCGTTGCCCTTGTTCAGAGCTCGGATATTCCGACAGAGCCGTTGGCTCGATCCTTGTGGCTAGAGACTCCTATGGGAGAATACTCGACGCTTACGCACTAATTCCGGCAGTGTGAGCTTACTCTAGGAGGTGAGTGCTTCGGCTGAGATCTTCTTGTAGCGGTTTAGAGGCCTTAAGACTTCATCTTGGGTACAGACTGGTTATCTATAGTCCAAGCTCAGATCGTATGTATTAGGCGCAAGGTGCGGTGTGTCCGCACGGATGGGACCAGGTTCACCTTCACTGGAGAGAAGGGAACCTTCGCAGTACAGGATGGACTCACACAGAAGAGAGGGAAGCCGATCACACATCAGTTGGATAGTCTTATCCTCGGAGCAGTTGACGTGTGGAGTCTAAGTTTTCTTGTAGTGGTGGATCATTATGCGGACATTTTTCCTGACGATGTTCCAGGACTACCTCCTCGCAGGGAGGTAAATTTCTATATAGACCTGTACCCCAGGACATCACCGATATCTACTCCAGCATATCGGATTGCTCCCGACGAGCTTCGTGAGCTACGAGTATAGCTGGAGGACTTACAGGGGAAAGGTTTCATCTGACCCAGTGTTTCACCCTGGGCGTCTCCGATTCTGTTCGCCAAGAAGGAGGATGGGAGCTTGCGATTGTGTGTTGAATACCGTCGCCTGAACCAGGTGACCATTAGGAAAAATTATCCGCTTACGAGGATTTACGACCTCTTCGATCAGCTCAAGGGAGAACGTTGTTTCTCGAAGATAGACCTCATGTTAGGCTATCATCAGCTCCGAGTTCGGGATGAGGATGTGCAGAAGACAGCCTTCAGGTGTCGATATGGAAACTATGAGTTCTTGGTCATGCCCTTCAGTGTGACCAACACTCCAGCAGTGTTCATGAGTCTCATGAACATGATCTTCCAGCCCTACCTCGATTGGTTTGTTGTAGTCTACATTGACGACATACTGATTTACTCGAATACCGAGGAGGAGCATGCCTACCACTTACGGGTTGTACTAGATACACTCCGAGAGAACCATCTTTATGGTAAGCTCTCGAAGTGCCAGTTCTGGATTCGAGAGGTTCACTTCTTGGGGCATGTTATCTCAGAGGTGGTACTTGCTTGGGAGCCGCCCAGGAGCGTGACAGAGGTGAAGATTTTCCTAGGTCTGGCTGGGTACTATCGGAGATTTTTTCTAGACTTCTCCAGAGTTGCATCACCGCTTACAGCTTTTACGAAGAAGGGGAAACCCTTCGTGTGGTCAGACAGATGACAGTAGAACTTCCAGGAGCTGAGGCGGAGTTTGACCAGTGCGCCCATCTTGAGGCTACCGGAGGAGGGCGTAGGGTACGTAGTTTACTACGACGCATCAGGGACCGGACTTGGGTGTGTCCTGATGCAGGAGCGAGAAGTAATCGCTTACGGTTCATGACAGTTGAGGTAGCACGAGTATAACTACTCTACCCATGACCTGGAGTTAGCAGTAGTGGTCTTCGCCCTAAAGATGTGGCGACACTATCTGATGGAGAGTGCTTTATAGTCTACTCTAACCACCAGAGCCTTAGGTACATTTTCTCGCAGAAGAACCTGAACCTGAGACGGTGACGATGGATCTAGTTCCTCCAGGAATATGAATTTGATATTGTCTATACTCTTGGGAAGGGGAACGTTGTGGTTGATGCTCTCAGCAGGAGATCAGGCATTCAGGTACATGGGGAGGTGACGAAGCAGTTAGATGCTTTGCAGATAAACTTCATGGATAGAGATGGGGAAGCCTATCTACAGTCCCTCACAGTCACTCCTCCACTTCTTCAGCGGGTCAGAGAGGCACAACGTGTGGACGTTGACTGTGAGGTGCAACATGCTCAGATATCCTCAGGGCTAGCACCCGATGGATTTTCTGAAGGCGAGGAGCACGTCATTCTCTTACGGGGATGTACCATGTTACCAGTTGCACTGTAGGAGGAGGTGATTAGGGATTTCCACACTTCCCCTCTAGTGGTACATCCTGGAGAAGCAAGGATGTATCAGGACCTTAGACGACAGTACTGGTGGCCGGGTATGAAGAATGTTGTGGCAGAGTTCATTTCTCGATGCCTCACTTGTCATCAAGTGAAGGAAGAGCACCAGGTACCTGTAGTATTGGTAAAACCCTTAGAGGTCCCGGAGTGGAAGTGGGACAGGATATCCATGGATTTCGTGACGGGGCTTCCACGTACTTCCAGAGGACACGACACCATCTAGGTGATCGTAGACCGACTCACCAAGTCGGACCACTTCCTACCTATCAGAGATCAAGGCCCAGTAGAGATCTTGGGATGCCTCTACGTTCAGGAGATCATATGGGTTCATGGTGTTCCATTGTCTATCATCTCCGACCGAGATGCTCGGTTTACTTCTCGGCTTTGGAAGGGGTTGCAGGAGGCCTTTGGGACGTAGCTACGCCTGAGCACTACCTTTCACCCATAGACGGATGGCCAAACACAGAGGACCATTCAGACACTCGAGGACATGCTCCATGAATGTGTCCTTGACTTTGGTCGCAGCTGGGAAGATCACCTACCCTTGGTAGAGTTTGCGTACAACAACAACTACAACTCCACCATCGAGATGGAACCTTATGAGGCACTATACGGCCGACCATGCATATCACCTCTGTGCCGGACTGAACCTGGGGAGTCAGTACTCATAGGACCAGAGATGGTTTGGGCCATGACAAAGAAGGTGTAGATCTTCCAGGAGTGGATGAGGACTGCACAGAGCAGACAGAAGTCCTATGCTGATAGGAGGTGGAGACCACTGGGGTTCGAGGTTGGAGACCATGTTTTCTTACGGGTCTCACCTCGATGTGGGTTAAGGAAATTTGGTCGCGATGGCAAGTTATCTTCGCACTTCATCGGACCTTTCCATATCCTTAGCAGGGTAGGAGAGGTGGCTTACCGCCTGGCCCATCCACCTCAGTTGCACCAGGTGCACGACGTTTTCCACGTATCTCAGCTGAGGAGATACGTGCATGACCTGACGCATATCATCGACCACGGGGAGCTGGACATCAATGACGGGGCAACATTTGTGGAGGTCTTGATGGAGATCGAGGATCGACAAGAACAGGTCCTATGTGGATGGACGATTCCTCTTATACGCATTCGTTGACAGCATGGGAACCTCTAGGAGAGCACATGGGAGCAGGAGGCTTAGATGTGTCCTCAACACCCTCATTTGTTTCCCTAGTTTATGTTGTAGCTTTACGGGGATGTAAATCCCTGAGGTGGGAGTAATGTAAAGACCTAGAAATTTCATGGATTTTTAAAAAAAAAATTATTTGGAATTTTACGAGTCTGTTGCTACTGATGACACTTGATTCCGAGGCCCGGTGAACCTGAAATCAATTTCTGAAGTTTAGCTCGGGTACGTTCAGTGAACCAATGAGCGGGTTTTTCTAACTTTTGAACCAGTGCTCAGAATTAAAATCTGAGGGCACCAATGAACTCGCAGTGCTGGTAATTGCTTAAGGGGACACTTACCGTAGTTGTGTTCGCAAAGGAGGAGAAGATAATTTTTGGGGTTTATTTAAGAAATAAATAAAAATTGACGGAACAATTTTTATTTTGTAAGGAGGTTTTCCCTCCCATGGGTAGTTAAGGGTGGGGCCTACATCCACATAACTACCCAAGTGTGGGTGTTAGATAGGTGGGGCCCACACGATCCCCACCAATTAATTCCCTCTAAAAACATTAGTAAACCCCCCCATTAATTGGAAAACCCCCCATTTAACTACCAACACGTTTAATAATGGGGAACCTTCTCTCTCCCTTATTAAATTAATTGTCATCACATTATTAGATGTGGTGAATTAATTCAGGGAGTTTCTTTGCGTATGAAATTAAATAATAGGGGAACCTATTATTTAATTTGGGAAAGAGCTTTGTTGTGTGGGAGAGATCGGAGGAGAGCTCCTGAGCATTGGAAGAACGTCAGCCTCTGATGAAGAATGCCGGCCTCCGACAAAGAATGACAAAGAACGCCGGTTCCTCGAAGATCGACGGCGCGCTACCCTTATCTTCTCCGCGACAAGAGAGGAGACGCCGCTTCATCCTCGACGCGCTCTGACGATGCCTACCATCCTCTTCCCCACGACGCTGACGCCCGACATCAATGGTTGAGGTCGGGGTTTTTGTATAAATTTCATTATGTGATTTTATACCATCGGCATGGCATGCAAAATTGTCTGGTATTGTTTAGAACCACTAACACAGTGGGCGCAGACGAACGAACAAGTCTGAACCCACCGATATTTTTTTTCTTGATATGCGGAATAATTGGAGATGACGAAGTGGGACTGAATTGGAGATTGGAGCCCGTCGCAGTAATGTACGGGTCTTGAGACGACCGCAAGCACAGATGGAAGCAGAATCGGACCACTGGAATGAATCCAGTGGCCTGTGGAAGTCCCCGGCGGTGCGGGATGCTGGCACCACGGCGCGCCGCCGGAAGGAGCCCGCCGCAACGGAGGGGGTCGGATCCCGCAACTGCGTGGGATCCGGGGGAGCAGCGACGCTGCGTCTGCGGAAAGGGTGGGACCGCGCCCACCTGCTCGGCCCGCTGGCCGAGCCAGCGCACCCCCCGGCTAGGCCGGATCGGTTTGGGCCGTGCCCTTATGGGCCGGGCCGTGCCCTACCGGGCTGGACCCGGATATGGGTCGGGTCGACTCACTTCGGGCTGACCCAGGGGGGTTGGGCCGGGTCGGGCGGGGCCCAGACCCCCCACTTCAGACCATTTTCGGTCTTTTTCCCATAACTTGAGATACATACCTCCGATCAATGCACCGTCATTTGCATAGTAATCCTTAGATCGAGACGGTTGTTTAGGTATATCACACTCAAGGTTTAGGAAAAATTTGGGTATGGCCAGGTTGGATCGAACCCGAAACCAACCGGGCCTTTGGAGCAGGAACGCTTATATCTCAAGGACCGGACATCCGATTGGCGTGCCGTAAATTGCGTTGGGATCCTTTTGTTGAGACGGTCCTTTAGGCTTACTCTGCTTCATGTTTGGATGCAGCTGGAGTACGGTCAGGTTGTTTTTTTCTTAAAAACCAACCGGGCTCCTGGAACGGAAAAACCAATAACTCTCAGACCGGGCGTCCGATTGACGCACCGTCTGTTGCGTTGGGTTTATTTTTTCGAGATAGAACATTGGGATACATCAAATTTGGACTTAGTGACAGTTGATGTATCGAATCTTTTTCTCGAGGAGAGGACCCTCCCGGAATCGAGCATGCTGTGTGTGGGAACCCTAGAGTTGGCTGCGACTGCGACGATGACGACTGTACTTGGATCCTCCGTGGGTTCGGCAGCGACGACGACCGTACTGGAATCCTCTGTGGGTTCGACGGCGATGACTACTGTTATTTTATCCTATGTTGGTCTGACAGTATTGACCTCTGTACTTGTATCCTGTATGGGTCTGGAAGAGTAGCTGGCCTTGTATCCTTTGTGGGTCCGACAGCTTAGCCGGTCTTGTATCCTATGTGGGTCCGACAGCTTAGATGAATCAGTGGCTACATCTGATCATCTCTATCACCTTATGAATTGTATACCTATGTGAGCTAAGTACTGACTTCAATCATTATCATCAATGTGATTGACTTGCTTTCCTGTGTGGACTGGGTTGTGAATTTCCTGTGTGGACTAATTTGTGCTACCCTTTGTGGACTGGGTTGTGCTTTCCTTTGTGGACTGTGTGGTGCCTGGGATCGAGAGTTGGAGACGAACTGTAACTGATGACTTATTTATATATATGGGAATATACCTAAGTAGTGTTGTTGATACTTTGTGATTGTATCTTTCTTTTATGGTTTATCCTTCGTGGATTCTGAGAGAACTTCGGAGGTCTTGGGATCCCTACTGAGTATCGTATACTCACCCATGCACGGGCTATGCCCACACTATGTTTTGTTGGATGCAGATGATGGACAACACTGATCGAGGTGGAGACTTGTGGAGCTAGACGGTAACCAGAGGTGGACCACTTGACAGGACGTACCCGGAGTGGGTGGCCAGACTCGATGAGCTAAGGAGACTATCTGTACCCACACTTCAGGTGGGATTTCCAGAGGATGAATCGGTGTTGCTATTTTTACTTACTACTGTTGTACTTTCCTTTCAGTTGTACTGTACTTTCAGTTGGGTTTGTATACTGGCCCATTTACTTTTCAGCACTTACCATGTACCCAGTTTTACTTAGTGCTTACCTCACTTGCGTACTCTATTGTGTATGTTACTTCATAAAGGTAATTCCTTCCCTTCTTTTGGGATTTACACCTTTGGTACTAGTCACCAGCCCCTGGCCTATGGAAGGCGGGCTTGGGGTAGTCACGACACGGGCCCCGAGGATGGGTCGTGACAAGATAGAGGGTGGATACTTATAGTTTCCTAATCATGATAAAATGTAATTATATTAAGGATACTTATGTTACAATTTTATAATAAATACCATATATTTAGAATAGGTATAAGAAGAAATAAATTGAATGAGGTCATGTAAAATTATTACCTCTTCTTTGTAAGAACTAATTTGGATCTCCTCTTAAGGATCCTATGGTTGGAATTTTTTGAGGAAAAACACATCTATAATGTAAATAAAGAAGTTTAAAATATAAATTTTTAGGTTTCGGTCGATCTAGATTTTTTAAATTTGTGTAAATAAGTGAATGAGGAGGTGTTCTATTAAAATTGATGTGTGGGTTACTTTTAGAATTTATTAAAAAAACAAAATATGATATTATAATTTAAGATAAAAATGATTTAAAATTGCAATTAATTATAACAAAAATCTTCTTGTGTTTAAATAAAATCATCCAATTAAATTTAGATAAGTTTTGATATCATTTTAATCCTTATCTTTTTTAGTAACACATTGGTAAACTTATTTAACATTAACTGTGATGACATCTCTTTCACTCTTAAATGGTTATAATTTTAAATATAAAGTAATTATTGATTCATAAATGGAAGATGGATAAAACATTAGACAAAATATTATCCGAATTTTCCACTTTAAACATATTTATAATTTTATTAGAATTTAATAAAATATTATTTTTAGAAAGTATCATTAATGTCAATTTTGATACTATTCAATTAATTTGACTTCAAATACAAAAAATACAATGTTTTATTTCAAATATAATTCATTTAAACATCACTAATATGTCAAATAGATATATAAAGTTCCATTAACACATTATATCATTAAAATTATATAACTTTTAATATTTTAAAAATGATATATTTTATTTTCTTGTTAATTAAATAAATATTGTAGAATAATTGTATAAGAATTTAAGGTAGTTATATAATTTTTAAAAATAAGAAATTAATTTATATCATAAAAATAATTTTATTAATCTCAAAATAGACATTTATTTTCATTCATATCTTTATTTTTTACCTATGTTGACACATAAGATTTATTAAAAACAAAGAGAGTAATATTTTGAACTTCCTTTGATTTAAATAATATATAAGTCATCTTTAGGGAAATGTGTCTTTTAAACAACTAAATTGATAGGATAAGAAATTAAGGTTCAAATTAAATTAATTAATTAATAATTATGATGAAAACTTATGTCCTTTCCATTTAGTTTTAACCAAGATTTACTCGATTTACCCTTTATCGAGGTGATATATTTATCACACTTACTATTCATATTGACCGGAAATAAAAGGGAAATATTTACCAAATTTTAACCGACTTATTAAAAATATGTAATTAATTTCATAAAATTACATATCTATTATTTTTATAATTTAATTTTAAAATAAGCACACAAAATGCGATGAAAAATACTTTTAGAAAAATATAGTTTTAACCATAAAACAATATTTTATTCTTATCTCATCACATGAAAGTAGTGGATGAATATTAAAAACTATTATTGAATATTTAATAAATAAATTTCACTAAAATAAATTACTAATATTGAAAAATTTAATTTATTAGGATTAAAACACATTGTGCACATGAAAATAGTTTTTAAGAAAATAATCACTTTCAGGTAAAAAATGTTTTATAAAAAATTACATCATAAATGGTGATTAAAAAGAACATAATCAGAATTATAATAATATAAGAGATCATATTTTACTTTTAAATAATTTTTAAATAAATTGAAACTTTTTGAATTATTAAAACAAAAATCTAGCTTCCAATAAAAATTGGTATTTCCCACTATTCACTGGAAAAATAATATGTTCAGAAAAATATACAAATTTTATCCTAATATAATATTAATATAATATTAAAAGTGATATTTTTTTATAAAATATAATTTATTTTAATTTCAGTAATTGATTATAATATTTAATCCCAAAAAGAAATAAAAATATTTTTTTGAAGAAAATATATTTCTAAAGCATAAAATAATTATAATGACAATTGAGTACTTATTTACTAATAATTAATCAACACTTTTTCATTAACTAGGTCCTTTATATTTATTTAAAATTTTAGTTTATAATATTCTTTCTTGCCCATTTAATTACTTTGATATAACGACCATATTTAGATAAAATTATTTTGGGGGTCTGTTTAGGCTCGGTGTTTCGTACCATATATACTTTTGAGAAAAGTGTTCTTTTAAAATATTGGGTTGTTACATTATAGCCCCTAAATAAATTTATACCTCAAAAATTGAACTTTTTTTTGGTAATCAAGGATTTTAAATTTAAAAATTTCTTTATGAAAAAACCCACATCATAAAGAGTGTTAATGAAAATCCCTCTTAAAAAGAGGGAAAAGGAAATAAAATGGTCACCACAAAACTAGGATTCCAAATAAAATAAAATTAGCGGGAAATATAAGTATGGATATAGAAGTGAAAAATAATGACCAAGGATTAATAGAGAGTGATAGAGAACACAGTCATGAGAAATTTAACCATAAAAACTGTATATTTGTGATGGGAAAGAGGATTATTTATTTGTCAATAGGAAATGTAAATGTATTTTTATTTTTATTTCAAGTTCCCTT
Source organism: Viscum album (assembly GCA_963277665.1). Lineage (NCBI taxonomy): Eukaryota > Viridiplantae > Streptophyta > Magnoliopsida > Santalales > Viscaceae > Viscum > Viscum album. The sequence goes on from OY728123.1 coordinate 1,767,554,042, forward strand.
TTCAAAATTCAAGGGATTCTTCTAATATCCATATAATGTACTCTATAAATTAAACTTAATAGATTTATTTCTATGTCATAAGTATAATACAACCCCTTAGATATTCTTTAATATATTTTTACTTCATCTCTTACGCAAAGAGATGGATATTCAAGATTAATTGTTTTTTATACCTAATGAAATTTTAAAAAATCATAAGAAACTTAATTCATTCCACTAGACTCTAAATATTTAACAAAACAAAAATGGAATAAAAAAGTTATCTGAAAAGATAAATCATACCCTAACCTCAAACAATTATATTCAATGTTTAACTAAATCCATTCTATAACTAATTAAACATAATACCCCCCAAGATATTTATAACCCAATAAAAACCCAAAAATTTAATAAAACATTTAACCCTAGAAAACATAAACCAATTTATAATTACAAATTATAAACATGTGAATTGCTGGATCACATATAATAATAACCTGAATCACCATCAACTTTATCATTATTATATATATCCCATAAAACACTAATAACCTCAATATTAAAAAAAATTAACCACAAAGGTTATCTCATACCCTTAATATTTCACTTCCAAAAACATAATATCATTCTTACCAAATAATAATTTATACGAAACCTAAAGGTTACATATACTTGAACCTAATAAATTTTCTCCTAGTATATGATTAATAAAATCAAAGTCCCCAAATAAATAAAAATATTTTATCCTGTAGTATGGTTCTCGAAATAAACTTATTATTTATTTTTAAAATAATATATGTAAAAAACACATTTTACTAACCAGGACATCATAAAGGCTACTGGTAGGTGATGCACACTTATCACCCTACAGTTGTGGTTTCAGGCCCTATGACATTTTTAAATGAAACTGGTTTTCACCCAGCATATAGTTTATCCTTTTTCTAAAAAAATAACTTTCTCATGAATATGATATACATAATCAAAAAATCAAATCACTTCTGAAATAAATTTTTAGCTGCTAAGGTTTTCTATATCATATATTACCAAAATGTATTATCAATTTTATCCAATTAATATATAAATAACTCAGCCTCAAAACCACATTAACCTTAAAGGTCATCAATAACTTTAAACATATTTCAAAAAAATATAAAATAATTATTCCCTAAATATATTTTTCAATAAAATATATACTAAACCAAAGGGTTGTTTTCCCATAAATGATTCCCAAAATATCATGTTAAACTTACATAAAATAAAAATTTCAATGGGGCATATATTCCTTTGAAATTATGATTAAAAATAGACTTATAATCCCAAGAAACTTTAGGATTATTCCAATATCAAACACATATTGAGGGTTTTCATTCCCTCAATCATTTGATTCCATAAAATAATACCTTATCACAAAATTAATTTTCTTGGTTATCATTACCATTAAATATGTACATTAAAATACTTAAAGAAAAACTATGAAGGGTAAATCCTTAGATGTTTCATGCATCCTTTAAGAATAATAACATTGATAAAATTATTTCAACAATAGAATTACTTAAATCCTTTAACATTAAATTTTTTTATATGATATGTGATTCTTTGGTATAGGGAGTAACCAATAGTTTAGGGCATTGAATCAGATAATTCCCAAGTTCCCCATATATAAGACATATAATTCCTTCTAAATTTGTTAATTTATGCCCTTCACATCCACATATATGGCATATACCCCTATATTTGATATATTATTCTAGTTTCTTCTACCCAAATTCTTGATAAAAAGTAAATTGAAAATCCCTACCTCCATGTTCATTACTACCCGAACTCATTAATAATCAAGTTTCCTCTTATTCAACACTTTAGTAATCTCATTGAAGATTACATTGTTAATCATGTATCATGAAATTTTATTAGGAATAATCACAATAAATTTCTCTCCATTAATCATCCAACCTGGTTTCTCATAATCACCTAATTGTTTGTCATGATTAGTGTTAAGATGATTCCTCTTAGTTCCAGCCATGAATAAAACTACAATAATCATATTAAGCTATCAAATAATTATGAAATATTATTAAAAGGATGTAGAAATCACGAAACATTATTATTAATATATGAGTCATTAGGTTTAACCCTAGTTTTACATTGTCATTACCAAATCTATATGAAATTATCCTATACATAAACCTATCCCCAAAGTCATTCATTGGGTTATATTACCTAATCAATGTTTCCCTAAATATAGTTAGAAAGGATTTTACTAAACTTCCTTTGATACAAACTATAAATAACCTGGCTCTAATAGCCTAGATTTTTTGTTTACTTTATTACATTATCCTTATATACAAGTAATCACATCCCATAGGACCGAATTATTTAGTAGTATAGGAAAACTAGATAAATAAATTAATTTAAAATTAAATTTGAAAACATGAAATACAACATTATTTTTTCTTTGAGGACACCATTATTTATTCTAGTATAACTTTATATATAAATCATCATATATTTATTAGAATCATAGAAAAAAGATACATAATAAATGGGTGTTATTATATCCAAATTAAGGGTATGCATATAGAGGAAGCTAAATAAGGAATGAATAATATGGAAAGAATACATGATGATGAAAAAATGATATATATATATATATATATATAAGTAATAACATGATCTAGAATCTTATAAAGGGATATCAAAACTAATACAATAATCACTTGGACATTAATAATATATTTCATAATAATGGAATTCATAATGAAAGACATTTAAAACATAACATCAGTTCCTTGGCCAAGATATCTGAAAATACCATCAAGGCCATGTTCCATAACATCTGAATAAATGGGAAAGTACTTTTACAAAACTCAAATTATTTTGTCTCATGAGACCTACCAATGAATCATAGTGCTATAGTAGTCCCCACTCATCACTTACTAAGTCCAACACATTCCTCATATAAAAGGGGTGAAATATAATCAATATAAAAATTCATATTGAAACTAACATATTAATTATTAATAATTTACCTAATCAATAGACATAATAATAAAACATCCAGATTAATGGGTTTTTACATCAATTAATATAATTTTTATAAGGATATCATTAAATACATTCTTTAGGAAAATAACCTTTTCACTTTGAAAAATAACTTATTAAAAATATCAAAACTATGCACATTATAAATAAATAGTTTTATTTGAAAATAACCTTGAAAACATTTAAAGTAATCCTCAAAATTTTTTGGAATCATGATGGTGGGAAATTTCATTCAAATAATATAAGATAAAAATACATCCTTTCACACTATTGTAAGAAAAGTAAAAAAGTACATTGTTTAGAAAAACATGGGTAAAAATGAATTTAAATAATTATTGGAGAATATTAAAAAAATTAAAAACATTTCTATAAAACATATATATTTAATATAAATATTCCTCATATGATATTTAAAAATAAATAACCCTGAATAATGATGAGATTGTGAAATAAATCCTTACCACTTGGGTGTGTTTTGAATAATAATCCCCACGAAAGAAATAAATTAAAATTAAATAATAAACACCATGATTGGAAATGTATTCATCATATAATATATCAAATGGTTATTATATACACCATAAAAAAATAAATAAGTGATGAATATGGAATACGTCTCATAGAAGTAAAAGTGAGACAAGAAACCCTTACGTCAGATCGAAATTATTTTAAATGTGGACGAAACTCTTGTATAATAAATATATATTTATTATAAATATATTAAATAAACATAATATTATATATAATACCATATATAAGTTAATTAAAATATTTTATCATCTATTTATTAACAATTATTTGTTAAAATCATTATTTTGGGTAAAAACAACTTCATTTTTCATGTATATTTTTGTCCGATAGTCTCAGAATTTATACCTTGATCAAGGTTAAATAATATAAATAATTTTAGTAGTGATATAAATATCATATATATTAATTATATATTTTTACAGTAATTTATAAAAGTTAGATATCGAAAATAAATTACATCTTCCATGGAGATAGTAGGTCGCACAAACACATGAGCATTTTTTTCACTTTTTGATAGATGGAACAAAATAAATTTAGATTATTTTAAAACTTTATAGTATATTTATAGTATCATATATATCATATATATTCATCAATTCCATCCTAATTACTATCCATGTAAAATAGAAATGAAAAATGAATCACATCGCTTCGTGAAAATGGTAGTCCACACGTATGCACGAGTGATGTTATCGTTTCCTAATGGTTTAGAAGGTAATAACGTAGATATGATATTGTAATTTCAGAATAATAAATATTTAATAAATATAATATATAAATATTAAACCCATCATAATTCCCATCCATAAGAAAAATTAATTGTATCGCTACATGGACATGGTAAGTCATACATATGCACGAGCGATCCTATCACTTCCCATTTGAAGGGAAAGAAGGAGGATAATGGTAGTTTCACAAACATGATAAAATTTAATTATATTAAGGATATTTATGTTACAATGGTTTTTATAAATACTATATATTTAGAAAATGTATAAAGATAAATAAACTGAAAGAGGTCGTGTAAGACGATTACCTTTTCTTTGGAAGAACTCTTTTGAATCCCTTCATAATAATCCTTAGTTTTATCTTTTTGGGATGACCTAAAACTATATAATGTTGATAATAAAGTTTATAAGTGAAATTTTCATGGTTTTTGTAAGGTATATAGATAAAAGTGTTGTAAATATGTCAGGGAGTTGGTTCCCTTTTATAATTGAGGTTAGGGGCGCTTTTGGAATTTATTAAAAAAATAAAATATGACAAGACTATTCCAGATCCAAATTATTCCAAATTGATGTTAATTCAAAGATTATGTGTATAGGGTTTCAATAAAATCATCTAAAGAAATTTAGAGACATTTTTATATCATTTTAATCCTTTTTGTTTTGATTAACCCCTTAGTTATCTTATTTTAACATTAACCACAGTAACGTCTTTTTCACTCTTAAAGAGTTATAATTTTACATGTCAGGTAACTGTTGAACCATAAATGGACAAGTTATTAATGTTTTGATCATATGTGATTATAATTATCAACTTTAAGTATTTTTATCATTTTTAAATATTTTAATGAAATATTATTTTGATAAAGTATCATTAATATCAATTTTGCACTATTTATTTAATTTGATGTCAAATAAATCAAGACAAAGTTAGATTTTAAATATAATTAACCAACAAATCAGTAATAGTTTTCATATATATATAAATTTAATAGGAAAAATTATCTCAATTCAAATTAAATGACTTTTATTATTTTAAAAATCATTTATTTTATTTTCTTCTTATTTAAATAAATAATATATTAGTTTTGTACATGAATATAAAGAAATTATATTATTTATAAAAATTATAAATAAATATTTATCATGAAAATAATTTATCTAAGTTGAAAATATACATTTATTTTCATTTATATATTTCTTTTTTCCTTATGTGGACACATAAGATATATTAAAAACAAAGAGAGTGACGTTTTGTAACTTCCTTTGACTTAAATAATATATAATTTATTTTCATTAAAACATATCAATTAAACAACTACATTTTGAGACTAATGTGTTATGGTTATAAGTAAATTCATCCTATAATAATTATTATGAAAATTTATATTCTTATCATTTATTTTTAACCTTGATTAACCTGATTTACCCTTTAATGAGGAGATAATTTTTCTTACAGTTACTGTTCATATTGAAAAAAATAATATGGTTCTATTTATAAAATTTTAATCTCATAATTCCAAATATTTTATTTAATTTTATCAAATTATATCTTTATATTTTTAAGAAATTAGTTTTAAAATAATTTGGAAAAATGTGATGAAAAACGCTTTTAGAAAAATAGAGTTTTTAAGCATAAAACTGGATTTTATTCTTATATGAATCCTATTAAATATTAAATTAATATTGAAACATATTATTAAATATATAATAAATAAACTTCAATAAAATAATTCACTAATTGTGATAAATTTATTATATTTATAAAGAACACATTGCGCGCATAAAAATAGTTTTCCTGAAAAAATGAATTCTATGTATGAAAACATTTTTCTACCAAATTAAATCATAAAATTAATTGCAATAAAAATAATTATATTAATAATAATATAATAGAACTTGTATTACTTTTAAAATTCTTAAAACAAAAATACAGTTTTCAATAACAGTCATTATTTTCCACTATTCACTGGGAAATTAATATTTTTAGAAAAATCTAAAAATTTCATCCTAAGATGATTTTTATATGTTGATAAATATAAAATTATTTTTATAAAATAAAAATTCCAAAATATTCAAAATATTATTATAATATTTACTCAAAAAAAGAAATAAAAATCATTGTTTGAAGAAAATCAATTCTAAAACATAAAATATCTATATTAAAAATTTATTACTTATTTCCTAATAATTAGTAAATGATTTTGAATTGATTATTTAATTTATATACAATTCATAATTTGGTTAATAATATTCATTGCCTCTAATTTAAATGTTATGTTGTAATAACTATATTAAAATAATAATATTTTTGGGGTTGTTTAGGCTCAGTGTTGCTTGTCGTATATGGAATTGAACATAGTGTTACTTTAAAATATAAGGGTGTTAAAAATTACCCATAATAGAATATAAATGGTAAAACATCCCCATGTATTTTATTTTCAGGAACCCTAAAATATCAAAAGTCCATAATCCTATTTGGGTTTTAGTTGATTTCCTTATAAAGTTAGTACACTTCATATTCATTAGTAAATATTTCTCTATTCATCATATTTCCTAGATATATATTAAGGAAGTAATAATTTTTTATATAATACCACATTCAATTATATTTTTTAGGAAGATTTGAATTCAGAGTTTTGTATTAGTAATGGTTATCATTATCAGATAGATGGATAGTATAAGAGAACCATTCAAACCCTGGTGTATATATTGATATATTGTTCTATGGATTTCATAGGTGGTTGGGATCAACACATTCCCCCAATAAATGTTTCTTACAATAATATCTTTCAATCAATCATTCAAGTATCTCCTTATGATATTTCCATGGAAAAAAGTGAAGATCTACAAATTCATATTATAAAGTTAGATAAATAGAGCTATTGAGACCTGAGATAGCTGAGGAAATGGTGAGGAAGATTATATATATTTAGAAGCAAATCAAGGTAGCTCAGATTCCATAGAAAATTATGTTGATAAATATTTATGCGATCATGAGTTTGAAGTTGGTGATAGGGTACTATTTTGGATTACTTGATAGAATAAGGTTATGAGATTCAGAAAGAATAGAAAGCTAATCCCTAGTAATATCAACCCCTTTGAGATTATTGATAAATTAGGTACAATAGATAATTACTTGTAACTTCAACTAAACCTCTCTTAAGTTCACATTGTGCTTCATTTATTTCTCCTAATGAAGTATATACCTGATCCTTCACATACAATGAACTTAGAGGTCGTACCACTGAGTCATGATATTTCCTATGAAGAACATCTGAAATTAATATTGAATTGTAGAGATAATGTTCTATGTTACAAGACTACCCACCTTGTTCAAGTCATTTGGGGGAATCTAAAATTTGGAGAAGCTACATGGGAACCTGAGAATGTGATGAAATAGAGATATCCTCATTTTCATGCATCAAAGTGAAAAAAATTTGATGGTAAATTTAATTTTAATGAATTATAATGTAACATCTATATAGTTTGTGATATAATTATCTTGAAATTAATTTTATTTCTTAGATATCTTGCAATGCATGCAATCCCCTGTATAAATGAACCATGATATAAATAATATTATTAAATATTACTATTATAATATAGCTGTTAAAAGTAGAGCTATGAATATGAATAACCACATGATAAGAAATATTTTTAAAGCTTTTATATGATGTACATAAATTGAAAAATAATAACATAATTTTTAGTAAAATCATTTTATGATTCAAAAATACATTTTATTCCAAAATGCTGAATATTAATTTTTTGTGAGAAAATATTGTAATTAATAATTTCCAATTATAGAAATTTTATTTGATAAAAATGATATCATTTTTTCTTCATAATTTCAAAATTATATTAGGATGAATTTTTTATATTTTTATGAAAAGAATAATTTTCTATTGAATAGTAGAAAATACAGATTTTTATTGAAAAATTTCTTTTTTATTTTAAGCATTTAAAAAGATCCATTTTTTTCTGATGATTTTAAATTAAAATTAGTTAATTTATATTATTAATTATCTTATTAAGGTCATTTAAATTTATTTTATATTTTATTTTTGTATAAAAACTTTATATACTTAAGAAAACATTTTTTATGAAAACCCATTTTCCTACTGTTTTATTAGTTTAATTTTAAATTAAATTCAACCAATTATGTTAATTGAATTTAAAAAATATATTCTATATTTTTTCTGAATAATTAATATGATGTTATATAGAAAACTTAATTTTTTTTCATTATGAATAGTAACCATAGTAAATATTTGTTACATTAGTAAAGGATGAAAAATTGAGATTAAATATTAAAATATATCTAACACATGAATTTATAATATTTCTTGAGTGATTTTCAACCAAATGTATTTTAAATGAGTCAAATAATTTATTTTGATTCATTATTTTGAAATTGCGAGCCTAAGCTTGACATTTGTGGAGATAAGTTATATTCTATTCATATTAAAAACTATTTTTGGGTATTTGCATTTTAATTCATGGTTGGAATATGAAATTCAGTTTTCAATTTCCCAAAATGTATAAATAAATTAATTTTTTATTATTTAACCAAGAAATTTTTTGAAAACAAATTTATTAATTTATTTAAAGATTAAAATATTTTTACTCTTAAATCAATTATTTTCTTAAAAAAATCATCCATTTTTAGTTCTTATATTAAATGTAATTTTTTAAACCTATAGAAATTAAATATGATAAAATTTCTTCTAAATTTGGAATCATCATTTCCAAAAAAAATAGATTTTATCTTTTATTTTTAGTAATATAATTAAGTTATTGTGGTAAAAAGTTGAGTTAACACGGTTGAGGTTAAAATGAGTTTAATGTGGTTTAACTAGGAGATAAGGAATAAAATATATAAAAAATAGTCAAAATTGGATATTGTGAGTTTATTTAGACGTTATCACATATTATTTTTTAATATTTGATTTCTTGGTTTCACTTGAATATATTATATATATATATATATATTATTTAGTCTTTTAAGTAATTCTAGGTGTGTCTTTTTCCTCCCCTATAAAAGGACGCCACCTATCATATTTTCTCTACACATAATGAACCTTTTATATCAACCTATACCTTACATAATACCTTAATATATTCTATCTTCATTTCTTATATATCATTTATTTCCAAAATGTAATCCCTTTAAGGAAAAATTTGTAATCCAAAAAAGGTTTCTCAACAAATATTTATAACTTAACCGAGTACATTAAATTTTATTTCTTATTATGCCTCCTCTAAATAAAATGGATCTATTATAAAATAATTAAATCAGTATCTAAAATATACATAATTTTTATTATGATTATGTAACAACCATTATCCACCTCTGTTCTATCCTACAGAAAATGAAAACATCACTCTTATGTACGTATGGCTTACCATCTCCACATAGTGGTTTAATTTGTTTTCATAACCATTTTACTTGGATGGTTATAAATAATTAAATAATGTTTATATAGGATATTTAAGATATTTTTTTAATGTTAAAATATTATTTATATTTATTATTTTATTATTTTTTAAAAAGAGAAAAAAAACATTCATGCTTATGTACAACCTACCATATCCATGAATGGTATAAATCATTTTTTATACATAACTTTTATGTATGAATATATATATATATATAATGAATATATATTTTATTTATATCATCATTAATATTATATAGTTAATGTAACCATGATCAAATTTTATTGATTAAGACTTACAAACTGAAACAAACATAAAAACGAAACGATAATCATCAAAACAATGGTTTTAATAAAGAATTGTTAATAAAAGGAAGATATTATGATATAATTAAATCATATATATTATTATATATGTTATTAAGGATCTAAAATGAATGTATATTAAATTTATATTTATTATCTTTATTTTTGAATGTATATGAAGAAAGATAAGACTTGAGGTAAGGGATTTTTGTTTCACTTTTATTTCTGTGAGACACAAGCCATATTTACGACTATTTTATTTTATGTGGTTTATATTATTTTTTTGAATGAATTTTATGATTATTATAATAAAAATTACATGGATTTACATACCCATAAAAGTTTATCTATTTCATAATGTTTTGACTCAAAATTTACCAAAGTGGTAATAGATATATTTTTCAATCCCATTTTAATAAGGGGTTTTTTGTTTGAATTTTCACTTAGAAATTATATGATCCTTATATTATAAAACCCATTGATTTTCCTTATACTATGGGTACAAAAAAAGGTTCAAAAAATGTTATTAAGAAAATTTGGACTTATTTATCTTCTATTGGTCTGAAAACCTTTTTATTCTATATCCTTGTTTTCTAAAATGATTTTCAAGAATGTTTTTGACTATTCAAAAATTATTATTTAAATTCATTTGTACTCATGTTTTAATTATTATAGAAAGGTTTAAAAGTAATATTCTTTTCATTTTCAAAAATTAGTTACTTTTACCATAGGTGTGAAAAAAGTATTTATTCTTTAATGATATGGCATGAAAACAATTTCCCAACATCATGACCGCTTAATGTTTTAAAGATTCATATTGAAGTTTATATGGTTTTTTTCAAAGGAATCCTTTAATATTTTGGAAATAATTTTATTTTAAATAATTTATTCCATAATTAAAGCTTATTTTCATCAATAATTATTATGCATATATTTTTAATAAAATTTTCATCTTTGATAACTTCCGTTGATATTAATAATGTTTTAATGAGGATATAATCCAATGATATAATATTATTATTATTTTATGGTCAATTATTATGATTACGAGATTCTTATGAAATGTATTTAATTTCCATGAGTTATACTGTGATGATATGATGAATGTTTTATAATTTTGTGACACATGTGAATGGATTATGATTATTTTATGGGTCGTACTAGAATTATATAGCCCTCCAATGCATTGGTTAAAGTGATATTGATATCTCAGGAGATGATAATGATAATCTTGTACATGATTTCAAATATATTTTTTCACATATTTATAAGTGAGTATGATTTCTTCTAGCTATGATCATAGAAATAGGTGCAGACATTATTGAAAATAGTTTTGTTGATATATTGATGCATGAGTGTGATTTATTCAAGCTATGATCACATGAAAATGTTTGGACATGATTGAAAATATCTTTTTTCACATATTAATGTGTGAATATGTTTGCTTCTAGTTATTCTCACAAGAACATTCATAGACATGACTATAAATCGCTTTGTTCGTATATTAATGCATGAGTATTATTGCTTCTAGCTATGATTAAAATAATGCGATTTTACATGATTGTGAATATGTTTGTTCAAATTTTGATGTGTGAATATAATGAATTTATATAAATTCACAAAATATTATTCATGGACATGATTTCTTTTAGCTGTGTTTTAATGATTATGATTTCTTATGTTTATAATGACATATTATGACTCTTGGATATTGATTACTTCTTTGAAACCCTTGTTGATCATGCATCAACATTTGAATTCATTTTTGATATTATTATCTAAGCTTTTCTTTCTGGATATGTATATTTTAAGTTGAGAACCTACACATGAATATGTTATCATACCCTTATGATCATATTATACTCTAATGATTGATATCTCCCATGTGAACTCATAATAAGCATATGAGATCACTCTTTCTTATGTTTATTTTCCCCTAGTTTTGAAATAAAGTTCTAAGAAGGTGTTTGCACCCACCAAATTATCATCAGAAAATTAACAAAGGAATAAATAGAAGATTATAAAAATTAGTTTCCCCACAAAGAAATGGAAGAAGAAGGTGGTAGAGAATAGAAGATCGCATAAATCCCCCATAAGACCTGTGATCGTATGACTATCATGAGGTTGCACAAAGTATCTGTGTATAACATTATGTCTTTATAGGGTCCCAAAAAGTCCCTTATACAAGACATTTTCCTGGTACAAAGGCACCCCGGTAATTTAGTGGTCACACAGTGGATGATAGGAAATCACCCCCCGGGATGCATGAATTTCCAACTAGTGGTTGTCTGATAAACCCTCTAAAAACCCTTATTAAATAGGAGGAAAATAACCAAAATGAGTTAGCCTCTTGAAGTCATAAAACTTACACAACATAGCACATATGGGGAGAATTATTGTATTAAATTTCATTAAAGCTAAATCATGAGATCCCCAAACATTGTAAAATAAACATAATAAATAAAAATTGGATGAGGTGGGAACCTCTTGTGGTCATAAACATCACACGATATTCCCTAGGATATTCTCATGACACCTCAAGACTTCAGAAACATGTTGAAATCGTCTCATTCAATCCCACTGGCATGTTATCCCCATTACATGAAGGGCCTCGAACATATCTAAAAAACTTCATGCTCCCCCTTTGAGTCCATACAGAGAAACATATGGGATTTCCCATAAAATTCTCTTACATATCCACAAATTCCTTTATTGTTCAAGCGATTCGTCAGTAAGAGGTAAAATTATTGAATTATAAAACACTTATAAAACCTTAGGAAATCCCCAAACTTTTTAAAATAAAACTAAGGAAATAAAATGGGAAGGAGGTGGAAGCCTCTCATAGTTGTAAAACTCACACGACACACCTAGGCTTTCCACAATAGGATCTCAAAAGACCCCCTAAAAAGCTATTATGATTTTTCCAAGGCCCAAGATAAATTCATCCTTGTATCAAGGAAATTTACAAACAAGTAATCAAAGATCATGAAAACGCCTTTTAGTAGGCATACTGATCTTGAAAAGGCCCATGGATGTGTCAACTAAATAGTATAAAATTCCCTCATCATATATTCATGATTAAAAAAGACACCATTAATTGGCCATATTATGAAAAAAAATGTGTTTATGGGATGGTCTAATTGTCACTAAAAGAAATTTGACACACCAAAGTGATTTACAAATGGACCTTGCAAATACACGTAATGTAGAGACCCTCCAACATACTCAATCATGAAGTCACATGATACACACCATGCAAAGAGGTAAAAAATCGGGGTGGTAAGGCCAATAAATCTCTCGCCCCAACCTCAAATAAGAGGTTGAACTTTTTTGCATCTAGACACACTAGCGCACTATACACTAGAGTGTATTTCTCAGAGCATCTATATAGTGACCTGACCCTAGAAGGCCGAGAGTTGGTGTCTACTATCAATTACATTTTCATGATTATATGGAATCAAATACTAAAGTATGGAGAGTTTAGTAGTCCTGGTAAACCAAATACATACATGAGAAAATAATACTCCAATTACAACATAATTTGTTTTCTAAATAAAAAACTTCAAGGATAATAACTTTATTCCTTATTGGATATCCTTCCATATCTTTTTACTTTTTAGATTCATATGGAAAGGAAACATAATAATGGTGATTTAAAATGATTAGTAAGGGTAATGTATTGAGAATGTAATAATGAATCAATAGGTATAAATCAAAATGAAGAAGTAAATATATGAATACACATTCCAAGTAATAAATAGTCTGAAAAGGTAGTGAATAAAAAATAATAAAGTTAAATTAAACACATGCCATTAAAATAATGAGATAAGGAAAAATGAATATTGAAAGTTATGAAGCTAAAACACATTTCATTTAATCAATGAACTAAAAATTAAATGTGTCTACAGATATGTTGATGAAAAATATAATTATTGTATAATTACTAAAACTAAATGAAGTCAATTCTTTACTAATGGACATCATGAATGAGGCACATGAAAACCTATACTATCAAGACCGTTCAAAAAACAGTTTAAAAGTACACATATAAACTCATTTAATTTGTAAAACTTATTTGTATCGTGAGAACCTTTGGATGCATCAAGGTGCTATAAAAAGCCCGAGCTCTACCTATCATTATTTTTCCAAATAATTCCTCATATCGAATATTAGAAATAAATAATATCTTATATCAAATATCTATATTTATTAAATAATATATAATTATAAATATTTCCCAAAATTATTAAATAACTATATAAGTAGACACCGTATTTAAAATTTTATATGGTTTAGGAAATATAAAAATCTATGATAAATTAAATGGATAATTTAGTGGAAATTCAATTAACAATGATCATAGGAGATTGAATATTTTAAGGGGACTAACAAATAAATCAAGGAAGTGAAAGTGAATACTATCCTTGGAAAATTCAATCATAAAACATCAAGAGGAAGAATAATAATTATATCAATAAAATATAACCCAAGGGAATAAAATAAAGGGTTCTTGTCATTGATGAATTGAAATAAAAATATCTTTTAGAAATATTCTTGAGGAAAATATCCATTATTTTGAATTTTTTTGAAAAAACTTTTCTTTGAAATTCACTTTTTTAAAAAAATTGTTAAAAATTAACCTTTTGAACATGTAGAGGAAATATCAAATAAATAATGATGAGTAAATCCATATTTTTTGTATGAGGTAAAAAGAATATTTTTTTTCATGTTAAAATTATTAGAAAAACGATTTATTTGGAAAGAAATAAGAAAATTAGTTTGAGAACATTTGTAAAAGAAAAAAAGGTAAAAATGTATTTACCAAATAATTTTAAATAGTTTTTTTGAATTTTTTTTAATAAAACACGGTTTTTAGAAGAAAACATGCTCTCTAACTAAAGAGTAAAATGAAGTTGGGTTTTCATAAAAATATTTTCTAAAACATTTTAATTACCAAAGAGTTGGAAAATGGTACTATTACTTTTAAATGGTCATGAATAAACAAAAGAGAATAAAAATAAAGGGTTTATTAGACAATGATCATATAATTATTTCTGATAGAAATTCAAGTGTAAACAATCCCAAATAAAATGATATTAGGAAGTAAACCCCTTGAAAATACAATAACGTTGAAGTGAGAATCAATCAAATAATAGATTATGTGTATTAATTGTAAATTTCCATATATAAGAGTAAATACATCAATAGATATTCAAATTCATTATACACATGATCATATAAAATTAATGATAACATGGAAGTAATATAACCCAATTAAAATAAATTGGGTTACGAAATTATTTCCCACTTTGTACGTTTTAACTAAAATCCCCTTAGAAGAAATAATTCAAATTAAAACTAAAAATATCATGAATAATGATTGAATCATGATATTATATGACAAAGTGGAAGTATGTAGATCATATATATAAAATTAGGTGCACAAAAATAAATTAATTATTTAAAGATAAAGTTAACAATCACAAAAGGAGTTGATATTGAAAAGATACTCATTAAAAACATTCTTGAGGAGAATAATCTTTAAACTTTCAAAAGTAACCCATACCACTTTGAAACATTTGAATTGTAATATCTTTGAAGGAATAACATTAAATGAAACTTATAATATCATGATAATAAACAGTTTCTTGATATAAAATTTCAAATGGCAGTATATACACTATATAAAATAAACTAGGTTCATAACAACAAATAAGTCTCAATGGAATGTAAATTGAGCCGAAATTCTTTACCTTGAGTTTACATTCAGGTGAACGTCTTTTAAATTATTATTAATAAACTTATGTTTATTATTTAATTGATTGATAACATTTTTCATGTTTATAATTACTTTTATTTTATTTATTACCATGTTTTATACAACTACTTAATCAATTATGTTTACGTCACGTGTTTTGACAAAATTTGGTTTATGTGTCAATAAAAACTTTGGTAGGCAAAATATTGTCAAAGGGGTCATTATATAACACCTAAAAAATAATAATAATTAAATTATTATCATAATTATACATAAATTATTCTTTTGAACCCAGTAAATAAATATGGTTATGAAAAATGAACCAACATTCCAATCATGTTGACGGTAGGTCGTATGTATGCATGAGTAACGTTCCCATTTTTCAAAGATCATTATTGAAAGAAGTTAAGTAACACTAATCCTTATAAAATTATTATTATATAATAAATATCATATTATAAAATCATATATACTTATATATAATTATTTTGATGTAAAAGGAATCACATCGTTTCGAGGAGGTGGTAGTCCACACGTCCACGAACGACGCTATCATTTTTAATTATGTGTGAATGGGTAAAAGAGAAATGATACATATATTATTTTCATAATGTAAATTATGTAATAAAATATAAAATATATGTTTTTTATGTCTCATATGTTTAATTAGAATAATCCTTTTTAAATTACATGTATCGTGTGAATGAATCACGTAGCATTGAGGGGTGATAGTCCACACTTCCCCAAACGATATTATCATTTTTAAAAAAAATGAAAAGTATAGATTTATGTGTTTTAAAAGAAATAAATAATATTAATGAAATAATAAATATAATATATATATATATATATTCAATCATAATGACCACCATGAGAGGAAGTAAATGAAGAATGAAAATCATTGTTTCGTGAGGCAGTAATTTGTCATTCACATAAACAATATGTTCATTTCCCATTAGATGGGAGTGTTTATAAATTTAGGTTGAACCCTTATCATAAAAAACTATTATATTTATGATATTGGTGTTTTTTTATAATCATGTAATAATATTTTTTTTGGGTGTGGAGAATGGAAATAAAACTAAAAACCCTGAGGAAGTTTGTTTCCTCTTAATCGGGTAACTCCTTTTAGTTTTCACCAAAGGGATTCATTTGATTAATTTTATCCCATAGTAAGGATTATAGGAAGAGGGGAAGGATTTTTAGAATATATTTTTGAAAATATTGGTCCATCCAAAGTGTCTAGGGAGGTGTGATGAAGTGGGAGGAGATGAGGCCTTTTATAGTGGAGGAGTGTCACTCTTATAATATATTGACAAAGGAATTCCATAAACATTTTTACATTTAAAGAGGCTCACATAATGGTAAAATTTAGATCCAAGTGGGTATAGGGTATAAATATGTCCATAAAATGGCTCTTGTAGAAGTGTTTAGGTAATTTTTCTCTTAATATTAATTTTTAGTCCCTTATTAAGCTTAATTTTACCTTAATTATTATAGTTAATTTTAATTACTTTGAATAATAGTTTTGTCCAAAAACTAAGTTTAACTTATTATAAATTAGAAATTATTATTTTCCTAAATATTTAATCCATTTTTACAAATTATAATCCCATAATGGTCATAAATTAATTTAAATTAAATCTAAATACAAGAATTTAATGCGAGTTTTTAAAGACAAAATGTACAAAATCTTGCTATGTTTTTATAGTCAATTTCAAAGTGAAATTGATTCCAATAACCTCAATTTAATTAATTAATAAACATGTTATATAATTAAACATTAAAACCAATTTAAAATATTATTTTACCTTATAAATAAACTAGATGAAAAAGCAATTTTGAATTAAATTTCATTATTTTTCATTATTCACTAAAAAAATGAAACTCCATAGAAAAATAATTTTTTTACCCTAACCTAATTTTTATGTTTATATTTCAAATATTACGTTTATTTTCACATATATGTTTTATATAAGTTCCAAGAATTGAATTCAAAATAGGTTTACTATTAAAAGGTGTTAAAAGTGCCTTAATAATATAGTATTTTATGCATATAATAGGGTTTGTTCTTTTCTTATGATTATTGAATTTGTTGAATGAATATCAGAAATTTTATATTGAATATATATATATATATATATATATATATATTACATTAATATCAATAACTAGTCATAATTATTTAAATTTATATGGATAAAATAATACTGTGAGCATAAAAATAGTTTTCTAAAAAATATTTCTTTTTTATTCAATTTGTTAATATATTCATTTATAATTATTTTGAAAATAATGAACTCATATAATATTTTTTTAAGATATATATTTTCATAAGTTAATTAATACTATTCATAATAGATAGTTTATATCATATTATATTAAATAATAATAATATATTACTGTTCAGTAAAACTCAGTCTTGCGTGTAACACGTTCCATCGAAGAAACTCGTTGTTGCGTATGTCACCCACTAATTTAGTTTCACATGAATTTCAAGATATATAATATATTGAATTTTTTTAAAATAGTAAATATATTATAAATTATCAGGTTATTATATTCCTTTACGTGCTTGGTTTTTCTTCTCATATATGTTAATGAATAAAATTTTCCTACTTTATATTTTTGGGGTGTTACATTCTCCCCGCCTTAATTAAATTTTATATTCACAATTTAAACTCAATATTGATAATATATTATTTGATATTTACTATGTTAAAAATCTCACATTATGATAGATCTTCATAAAACATCCCCTAGAAAAGAGAGAATGATAATTACAAAGGTCACATGGACTAACATGTAACTAGATATCTATGTCGGATAACATTAGTATAAAGTAAAGATACATACTTGGACAAAAAGAGTAAATATTTATAGGGAGTGATTGAGGTGATCAATCCTAGACAAGTGAATGATCAATGGAAAGTTCAGGGCCTCAAATCCATAAATATGTGATGATTTAGAAGGCCATAAGTTCAAAAAAAATTAAGGTATTAGGAAAAAAAAATTTTTGAAGATAATTTTAAAAATTTTGAAGAATTATTTTAATACATGCATATACTTAATTTATATATTTTTATAAATGGAATTTCAACATTTGGTTGGGATTTGATCAATTTTACAATTATTTAAAAAATTAATTTTGATGTCTGAAGTACTAAAATAAACATTTAATGGATCATAAGTCCCATAAAAGAGTGAAATGTTCAACTATTTGCCTCCAACTATTCTCCAAAGTAAAAATAGTTAAAACATTTATATCTAATCCTAGTTGCACTACTAGTTCGTCATTAATATTTATTCATAAATTTTTTTTCTAAAAAAATTAAATTTTAACTAGGTCATTATGTAGGTCATTGGTTGGAATGAATCTCTTATTATCCTTCAGTCATGGGTTCAAGACCCGCAGCCCTGACGGACCTAATTGGTTATCACCCATCATACATATTGTCCTTTTCTAAAACCATATTAATATAAATTACAAAATTAATGTGATGGACATCCTTGAAATAAGGTTAATCACTAATTTTCATTTTAACAAAGGTATTCAACACAACACCAATACTTAAATACCTCATCCTTTTGTATTTCAACATTAGTCCTTTATTAGTCTAATGTTTATCCATAATATCAATTATAGTATTTCTAAATCATGAAACATTATTTTAAATCTAGAACACCTTATGTTTAACCTAGGTTATTCATTTTAAAAATCATGCATAGTGGTTTGTAAAAAAAATATGAATTTTTCTAAGAATATCCATGGAGAGTGTCAAACTAGGTGCACAATAAGGCCCATTTTTGTGTACCAGGTTACGGAGTGCCAGGACCGACACACCTTATCAAAGTTGTTACTCCTAGGTAAATATGTTCTAGAACCATGTCTACTTGTAGTATCCAAACAAAGATTTATTTCTAGGAAGTCTCGCATAATCTATAATTTACCAAAATTCTTGGATTTTATTCTATAATTATCCTCAAATTATACATTAGGGTTATGAATACTAATCTATGTTTACCTAAATCTAGTTCCCAAGTTTTCTACTAAACTTTCTCTAATACCAACGCGACCTGACCCTAGAAGGCCACGAGCCAATGTCTACTATCAGTGACATTGGCATGATTTCAAGGAATCATATTCCAAAGGTCTGAGTGTTTTGTAGTCTTAGTAAATCAGATACATACATGAGAAAATAATACTCTAATTACAACATATTTTTTTTATAAACAAATAACTTTGACGATAATTACTTTAATCCATCTAGGATATCCTAACATATATTTATGAGTTATTAGATTCCTGTATAATGAAAAAAAATAAAGGTAATCTAAAATTCTTAGCAAGGGTCAGGTATATTGCAAGAAATAATGAATCAAAATGTATAAATCAATATGGAAAGGTAAATAACTGAGAACACATACCAAGTAATCAATAGAATAAAAATGAATTGAATGAGAAATAATTGAAGGTAAATGAAAAAACATTCCATTAAAATAAATAGATAAGGAAAAATGAATATGGAAAGGTAAGAAGCTGAAACTCATTCCATTTAATCGGTGAAATGAAAATAAAATACATACATAGATATGTTGATTCAAAATCTCTTGGATGTATAATAAATAAAACTAAAATAAGGAAATACGTTATTAATGGATGTCATGTCTGAGGCACATGAAAACCAATAATGCTAAGAACATTCACAAGAAAGATTAAAACTATAGATAGAAACCCATTTAATTATCACAACTTATTAGTCTCTTGAGAACCTTTAAATGGATTAAAGAGATATATAATGTTTGGGAACTACCCAAAATTTCTTGTCCAAATCCTTCCTCTTATTGAATAGTCCAAATAATTAATATGCCTAATCAAATATCTGTATAGAATAGAGAATATGGAATTATCAATATTTCCCCAAATAATCAAATAACTATCAAAGTAGACACTATATGTAAAATGGTATATGGTTTAGGAAATAGTAATATCTATGATAAATGAAATAGATAATTTAGTGAAAATTCAATGTTCAATGATCACAAGATATTGAATATTTCAAGGGGACTAAAAAATAAAGCACATAAGTTAAAGTGAATACTATCCTTATAAAATCTACCATAAACCATCTAGAGGAAGAATAATAATAGTATCAATAAAATATATCATAAGTGGAGTAAAATAAAGGGTTGTTGTTGTTGAATAGAAATAAAAATATCTTTTAAAAATGTTCTTGAAGAAAATATCCTTGTTTTAAAAATCCTATTATTTTAAAATCACATTTTAAAACATTCTCTTTTAAAAGTAACCTTTTTACCATGCAAGAGAAACTTCAAATAAATGATGTTGATTAAATCCATACTTACTATACAGGGTAAAGAAGAACATTCCTTTCTAATTGTAAAAAGGTTATAAAAATTCCAAGTTTGAAAAGTGACAAGAAGATTCCTTTGAGAACATTAGTAAATGAAAAAAGGGTAATTTTTTTAAAAAATAATTTTAAAGATAATATTAAATTTTTTTAAATAAAACATGGGTTTTAGAATAAAACAGGTTCTCTGGCTAAAGTGGTAAATGAATTTGGGTTTTCTTAAAAAAAATTTCTAAAGAATTTTGAGTACCAAAGATTAGGAAAATGGTACTATTAATTTAAAATGGTCATTAATAACCATAGGAGAATAAAATTAAAGGGTTTATTATAAAATGATAAAATAATTTTCTCTTATGGAAATTCAAGAATTAACAATCCCTAATAAAATGAGACTGTGAAGTAAAACCCTTGAAAATACCATAACGTTAAAGTGAGAATCAATCAATGAATAGATTACATGTATCAACTATAAATCCACATATTTAAAAGGAAATACATAAATATATATTCAAATTCATTATATACATGATCCAAGAATATTAACAAAAAATAGAAGTAATATAACCCAATGAATGGAATTGGGTTAGGAAATTCTTTTACACTTGGTAACTTTGAACTCAAATCCCATTAGATTAAATAATTCAAATTGAAACTAAAAATATCATGAAGAATGATTGATTTGTGATATTATATAGAAAAAGGCTGTATGTGCACTGCATATAATAAATTAGGTACACAAAAATAAATTTACTGTTTCAATATTAATTTAATAATTACAAAATTAAGTGATATTGAAAAGATAATCATGAAAAAATTTCTTCAAGATAATAATATTTAAACATTCCAAAGTGTCCCATACCACTTAAAAACATTTGAATCAAAATATACACGAAGGAATAACATTGAATGAAACTTAGAATATCATGAGAATAAAGAGTTTCATGACATAACTTTTCAAATATCATTATATACACCATATAACATAAATGAGGCATATAACAACAAATAAGTCTCAATGGAATGAAAATTAATTTAAAATCCCCTACATTGAATTTATTTTCAGGTGAAAATCCTTTAAAATACTAAATAATAAAATTATGTTAATTATTCACTTTATTTAGAAACGTTTCCATGTTTAGAATTACTTTTATTTCACTTATTACCATTTTTTATATAGCTACTTAATCAATTATGTTTTTATTGGGTGTTTTGACCAAATTTAGTTTATGTGTTAAAAAAACTTTGGTAGGTTAAATATGGTAAAATGGGTCATTGCATAACATCTATGAAATAATAATAATGACATAATTATCATATTTATACTTCAAAAATAATTTTGAACACAATAATTAAACATAGTTATGAAAAATGAATAGATATTATAGTCATGGAGACGGTAGGTCGTACGTATGCTTGAGTAACATTTCCATTTTTCAATGATCATTATGGAAAAAAGGAAATAAACACTAATATTTTAAGAATAACATTTATATCACAAATAACATATTATTTATTAATTTATACCTATATATATAATTATTGGGATGTAAAAGGAATCTCATCGTGTCAAGGAGGCGATAATCCACATGTCTACGAATGATGTTGTCACTTTTTAAGTGTGTGAAAGGGTAATAAATAAAATGAGATTTATATATATATATATTATTTAAATAATGTTAATTATATCATTAATATAATATAGCTGTTTTTTATTTATCATATTTTTAATTATAATCATACTTTATAAATTCCATGTATCGTGTGAAAGAATCGCATCGCTTTGAAGGGGTGGTAGTCCACACTTCCACAAACGATGTTATCTTTTTTAGAAAAAATGAAAAGTATAAAGATATGTGTTTTAAATGAATTAAATAATCCTAAAGAATTAATAAATATCATTTTTAACATATATAAATATATTTTTAATTATAATGACCTTCATGTGAAGCAGTAAAGGAAGAACAAACAATCACTGTTTCTTGAGGTGGTAGTCCGCCTTTCACATAAAGAGTATTTTCATTACCCATTAGATGAGAGTGTGTGTTATTGTAACTATAAACCTTATCATAAAAACATCATAGTATATTTATTGTACTAGTGTTTTTATAAAATCATGGAATAATAAGAGTTTAGGTGGTGGAGAATGGAAATAAAACTAAAAATCATAAGGAATTTTGTTACCTCTTAATCAGGTATCTCCTTATAGTTTTCACCAAAGGGATTCCTTGGATTAATTTTGGTCCAAATTAAGTCTTATAGGATAATTTTAAGGATTTATGGGATCTATTTTGGAAAATAATGGTCGTGCCAAAGTGGCTTGAGAGGTGTGAGGAAGTTAGAGGAGAGGAGGCCTTTTTTATAGTGGAGGAGGAGTGGCACTCTTGTAATATTCTGACAAAGGAATTTCAAACACGTTTTTTACATTACAAGTGGTTCTCATAATGATAAAATTTAGATGCAAGTGGTTATGGTGTTGAAATATGGCCCTCCAGTGGCTCTTGGACTGGTGTCTAGAGATCATTTGGGCACTTATGATTAAGGTTTTGTCCCTTATTAAGCTTAATTTTACCTTAACCATTGTAAATATTTTTAATCAAATTCACTAATATTTTTGGTCAAAAAAAGTTTACCATATTAGAAATTAGAAATTATGTCTATGTAATCCATTTTTTTAAATTCGAATCACATAGGTGGCATAAATTAACTTAGATTCAACCCCGTAGATGGGATGATAATGCCTGTTTTTAAAGTTAGAACGTCCAAATGTTTTCTAAATTTTTATAGTTAATTTCAAAGTGAAATAGATTATAATGATCTAATTTGGATTAATTGATAAAATAATTATCGAATTAATCTTTAAAACCAATTTAATATATGATTTAAACTTATAAATAAATTAGATGAAAAATCATTTTGAATTAAATTTCAGTATTTTTCATTGTTCATTAAAAACTATAACTTCACAAAAAATCCCAAAAATTTACCCTACCCAGATTTTTATGTTTCTATTTCAAATATTATGTTTATTTTTACTTAAAATATTTATAAAAGTTCCAAAATTTTCATTTAAAATATGGTTTTTATTAAAAGGCGGTAAAAGTGCCTTAATAAAAATATAGTATTTTATGCGTAAAATTGTGTTTGTTCCTATCTTATATTATCAGATCTATTGGATGGAGATCATAAATATTATATTGAATATAATATATATATATATATATATATTATATTAATATCACTGACAAATTATAATTAGTTTAATATATAAGGATAAAACAACATTGTGATCATAAAAAATAGTTTTCTATAACAATATTCTCTTTATATTCAATTGGTTCATATATTCATTTCTAATTAATTTAAAACTAATGAATTCATCTTGAATTTGTGTAAAAAATATATTTTCATAATTTATTTAATACTATTCATAATGGATATTTAATATCTTATTATATTAAATAATAATAATATATTATTGTTCGGTAAAACTTGATCTTGTGTGTAACACAAGCCATTGAAGATACTTGTTCTTGCGTATGTCACATGATAACTTAGAAAAATATGAATTGAAAGCTATAAAATATATTGAACTTATTTAAAATATTAAATATACTATAAATTATTTGGATATTATATTCTTTTACATGCTTGTTGTTTCGTGTCATATACTTTATGGAATACAATTTCCTAATTAAGATTTTTTGGGCATTACATTCTCCCCACCTTAATTAAATTGCATCCTTGAAATTTAAAATCGATCCTAGAAATATATTTTTTGATACTTCCTATATTAAAAATCCATCATCATGAGAAGGTATTGTAAAACATCCACTGGAAAAGAGAGAATGAGAATTACAAATGTCACATTGACTAACATGTAACTAGGTCTCTAATTAGGATAACATTTTTGGAAAGTAGAGATACATACATGGAGGAAAAGAATAAATATTTATAGTGAGTGATTGAGTTAATCAATTAATAATAGGTTAAAATTATTTGGAAATTTTAGGACCTCAAATCTATAAATCTATGATGATTTATAAGGCCACCACTTCAACAAAAAGTAAGGTATTAAGAAAACATTTATTTTTTAATATACTTTTCCTAATGTTGAGAAATTATTTTACCACCTATGTATACTAACATTACATAAATCTATAAACTCAATTTTCATTTTTATTTGTACTTCAATCAATTTTACAATTCATTTGAAAATTAATTTTTAAGCATGAAGTACTAAAATAAACATTTAACGGATTGTAAGGCCCATAAAAGAGTGAAAGATAAAACTATTTGTCTCTAACTATTCTAGAAAGTCAATATGGTTAATAAATTAATATCTAAACCTAAAAATTTACAATAATGTTTCATCATTAATATTTATTCAAAATATGTTATAACTAAAAACAATGACATTTTAACCAAGACATTGTGTAGGACATTGGTTGGCGTGAAACCCCTATCGTCCTTTGGTCAAGGTTTCAAAACTCGTGACCTTGCCGGAATTTATTGGTTATCACCCAACATACAATTTTTCCTTTTATAAAACTATATTAATTTAAATTAAAAAATAAATATGATTGACATCCTTGAAATATGTTTAATCCCTACATTTAATTTTATCTAAGGTTTTCAATACAAAACCAATACATAAATACCTCATCTATTTTTATTTCAACATAGGTTCTTACATGGTCTAATGTTAATCCAAAATGTCATTTCTAGGATTTATAATTCATGACACCTTATTTTAAAAATAAAACACAATATTTTTAACCTAGGTTATTCATTTTTAAAATCATTCTTAGTGGTTTGTAAAGAATATGTGAATTTTTCTAATCATATCCCCAGTAAGTGTCAAACTAGGTGTGAAATAAGGCATGTTGTTGTGTACAAGGTTACAAAAAGTATACCTTGACACACCTTGTTAGATTTTTTATTCCTAGGTACATCTATTCCAAAACAAAATCCACTTTTAGTATCCAGACAATGATGTATTACTTGGAAGACCCACATAATCTTCACTTTACCAAAATTATAGGGTGTTCTTCTATAATTTTTAACAAATTATACCTTAGGGTTATGTTCTCTAATATATGATTTCCTAAATAATGTTCCCAAGGATTATACTAAAATTAAAATGATAAAGACTATAGTGACCTGACCCCATAAGTCTCGGAGCTGGTGTCTGCTATCAATTATATTAGCATGATTACAAGGAATCAAATCTCAAAGGACAGAGAGTTTAATAGTCTTGGTTTACCAGATTCATACATGAGAAAAGAATACTATAATTAAAATATATTTTTTTCTTTTAAATAAATAACTTTGAGGATAATAAATTTATTCCATCTAACATATCATTTCATATATTTCTTTCTTCATGGAATCCTTTGGAAACTAAACATAGTAAGGGTGAGCTCAAATACTAAGGGTAAAGTAAATTGGAAGTAATAATGAATCAATATAAATAAGTCAACATGGAAAGTTAAACAACTTAACACACATTCCAAGTAATCAATAGACTAAAAATGAAGTGAATAGACAATAATGAAATGTAAACGAAAACACATGCCACTAAAATAACTAGATTAGGAAAAATGAATATGGAAAAGTAATAGGCTGAAACACATGTCATTTAATCAATGAACTCAAAATAAAACTAATCCATAGATATATCGATCCAAAATCTAATGGATGTATAATAACTGAAACTAAAATAAGTAATTTATTTATTAATGGACATCATATTTGAGGCACATGGAAACCTATATTGTCAAGACCTTTCATGAGATAGTTTAAAACTACTAATCAAAAACCCTTTTAACTTGCTAGATTATTTGTATTATTAGAACCTATCCATGCCTAAAGTATCTATATAAAGTCAGGGCTCCACTCATCATTTCATATCTAAAGAATTCCTCATATTGTATAGTTGGAATAAATAATATGCCTTATCAAATATCTATATGGAATAAATAATACATAATTATCAATATTTCCCCAAAAAATAAAATAACTATCAATGTAGATACAATATGTAAAATGGTATATGGTTTAGTAAATAGTAATATCTATAATAAATGAAATAGATAATTTATGGAAAATTCAATGTCTAATGATAATAGGATATTGAATATTTTAAGGGGAATAAAAAATAATTCAAGGAAGTGAAATTGAATACTATCATTGCACAAATAAACCATTAACCATGCAAAAGAATAATAAGAATGGTATTAAAAAAATATATCCCAATTAGAGTAAACTAAAGAGTTTTTTATTAATAGAAATGAATTTTTTTAAAAAAATATTCTTGTGGAAAATATCCTTTGTTTTGAAAAACCTTTTGAAAAACCTTTTCTTTGAAAATCACTTTTTAAAACATTTTCCTTAAAAATTATCCTTTCGAACATGCAAAGTAAACATGAAAGGAATGACATATATTTAATATATAATTTTTGTATGAGGTAAAAATAACATTCCTTTTTCATGGTAAAAATGTTAGAAAAATTCCTTGTTTGGAAAGAGATAAGAATATTCTTTTGAGAAAATTAGTAAACAAAACAAAAGGGAAAAAATTTATTTACCAAAATTTTAAAGAAATTTTTGGAAACATTATAATAAAACAAGTTTTCTATAAGAAAAAAGGTTCTCCAACTAAAGAGTGAAATGAAGTCGGATTTTCATAAAAATATTTTATAAAACATTTTATGTACCAAAATGTGGGAAAATGGTAATATTACTTGAAAATGACCATGAATAACCAATGGATAATAAAATGAAAGGGTGTATTAGAAAATGTTCTAATAATTTTCTCTAATATTAATTCATGTGTAAAAAATCCCAAATATAATGATATTGTTAAGTAAACCCCTTGAAAAGACCATAACATTAAAGTGATAACCAATCAACGAAAAGATTATAGGTATTAACTGTAAATCCACATATAGAAGAGAAAATTAATCAATAGAAAGTCAAATTAATTGTACACATGATCATATTATATTAACTAAAATGAGGAATTAATACAAAATAATTAAAATAATTTGTGTTATGAAATTATTTTCCACTTGGTAACTGTTAACTCAAATCCCCTTAGATTAAATAATTCAAATTGAAACTAAAAATGTCATGAATAATGATTAAATCATGATATTATATGTCAAAGTAGAATTATGTGAACCATGTATAAGAAATTTTGTATACAATAATAAATTTATTATTTCAATATAATGTTAATAATCACAAAAGGAAGTGATATTGAAAAGATAATCCTTAAAAATGTTCTTATAGATAATAATATTTAAACATTAAAAAGTGTCTCATACCACTTTGAGACATTTTAATCATAACCTCCTTGAAGTAATAAAATTAAATGAAACTTATAATATCAATATAATAAATATTTTTATTATATAACATTTAAAATGGAATTATATACACAATATAAAATAAACTAGGTGTATAACAACAAATAAGGCTCAATAGAATGTAAATTGAGATGAAATCCCATACCTTATATTTTCTTTCAGGTGAACATCCTTTAACTTTATGTATACTAAAGTAATGTTAAATATTTACTTTATCAAGAACCCTTTTCATGATTATCATTACTTTTACTTCACTTATTACCATGTTGTATATAAATACTTAATCAATTGAGTTTACATCAAGTGTTTTGACCAAATTCAGTTTATATGTCAAAAAAACTTTGGTAGGTCAACTATGGTCAAATAAGTCATTATATAACACCTCTAGGATAATAATGTCACGACCCATCCACGGGGCCCATTCCGTGACTACCCCAAGCCCGCCTTCCATAGGCCAGGGGCTGGCGACTAGCACCAAAGGCGTAAATCCCGATGACGGGGAAGGCATTGCCTTTATAAAAGTAACAAAACACCACAGAGTACAAGCGGAAGTAAAACACTAAGTACAAAAAGAAGTGCTGGAAAGTAAATGGGCCATAATACAAACCCAAAAGAAAGTACAACTACAACTGAACAAAGTACAACAGAAAAAGACAACAGTTGAAGGGACGGAAGCGGCTCCTGGGTCATCCTCCTCAGATCCTACCTGAAGGGTAGGTACAGATGGCGTAGCTCCTGGATCGTCCACCACGAATCCTACCTGAAGGGTAGGTACAGATAGCCTCCACAGTGTTCTCGTCCGTCAACCTCCTCCGAACACTGACTTGTCGTGTAGTCCACCTCTGGGTACCGTCCAGTCCTCGAACACTCGCCCTCCGTCACCACTGCCTGTCGTCTGCAACCAACACAACAAGGTGCGGGCATAGCCCGTGCAGGGGTGAGTATAACGATACTCAGTAGGGACCCCGAGACCCTCAAGGTCTCACTAAATCCAACAAGGATAACCACAAAGAATATCTCAATAGATAACCTCTACTTAGGTATATGCCCATACATATACCTAAGTTATCAAGTAACCCATCTCAATCATGAGGAAACACAAGGATCATGAGATCAACGGATAACCACTACCCAGGTATATGCCCATACATATACCTAAGTTATCAAGTAACCCATATCAATCATGAGGAAACACAAAGGTCAAAAGTCTCAGCTCAAACCAGTATTTTCATTATCGAAACCGTAACTACTGAGGACCTCCGTCTCTAGAGTGTACAGTGGTCCTGTCACGACTCCGAGGTACTGCTCACTAACCTAAGACTGCTGAGGTACTCCTCTTGTCGAGTACCGCGGGCCAGCCACCCAAACACAGTAGTGCTTCCCGCCGAGGTATGTCACTCAAACACAGTAGTGCACACCCCTTAGTAGCCTGCAGAGGTACTCTCCGGACGAGTACCGCGGGTCTGCACTATCACACAGGTAGTGCTCCGTCCGCCATGGGTCTGCACCCAAACAAAGTAGTGCTCCGTCCACTGGGCTAGTCGACTCACTCCAAGTCGAGTCGGTCAAGCAGTCGTCAGGTCTCAGTCGGCTACACGGTCTCCGTACTCCGCACGCTCGTCTCTGGGAGGGTCCGCTCCACGAGCTGCAAGTCGATACTCCAAGTATCTCAAGGTCCCACGAAGAAGTAACTCAAAGGACCGCCTCGTCACAGGGGTCTCAACGCAATAGACGGCGCGTCGATCGGATGCCCGGTCTGTGAGTTATTAGCCTTTTCGTCCCAGGGGCCCGGTTGCTTTCGTGAGCGAACCAAACCCAGCCGTATCTCAACTGTACCCCGAGCTCTCATAGGGTATACTCATAGGGACCGTTTCTCAACGTGATCGTCAACGCCGCTGATGGTTCGTCAAACGGACGTCCTGTCTGAAAGATATCAGCTTTTCCGTTCCAGGGGCCCGGTTGGATTTCGGGTGCGATCCAACCCGGCCACTACCAACTGTATCCAAAACTCGGGCGAAGGATGCCAAAAGTTCCGTATCGTCAACAGGAACTCAATGCAATAGACGGCGCGTCAATCGGACGTCCGGTCTGAGAGTTATTGGCCTTTTCGTCCCAGAGGCCCGGTTGGTTTTTAAGGCAAAACCAACCCGACCGTACTCCACCTGCGTCCAAACCCCGGGCGGAGTGAGCCAAAAGATCCGTCTCACTAAGAGGAAACTAACAAAGCTGACGGTACGCCAATCAGACGTTCGTAGCTCAAGATATGAGCGTTTCCACTCCGAGGGCCCGGTTGGTTTCGTGTACGAACCAACCCGGCCGAACCCAAGGTATTCCGAAACCTTGAGTGAGACATACCGAAACGACCGTCTCGCTCCAAGGATTGCGTTGCCGCTGACGGCGAGTCGTTTGGAGGCCCGTAGCTCAAGTTACGGGCGTTTGAACGAAAGTCGTCCGAAGACGGGGGGTCCGGGCCCGGGCCGACCCGGCCCGACCCCCCCTGGTTGGCCCGAACCGGGTCGGGTCCGACCCGGTTGGCCCGGCCCGGCCTGGCCAGGGCCGGTCCGGCTCGGCTCGGCCGAGCGACCGTCGCGGGGGAAAGCCGCCGCCCCGCGTGACACCCCCGCGGCACCCGCGGGGTGTCGGCCAGACAGCCGGACGCGCCGCGTGACAACCCCGCGGCACCCGTGGGGTGTCGCGCTGGACACCCGCCGCGGGGTGCCGCGCTGGACACCCGCGGGGTGCCGCGCTGGACACCCGCGGGGTGCCGCGCTGGACACCCGCGGGGTGCCGCGCTGGACACCCGCGGGGTGCCGCGCTGGACACCCGCGGGGTGCCGCGCTGGACACCCGCGGGGTGCCGCGCTGGACACCCGCGGGGTGCCGCGCTGGACACCCGCGGGGTGCCGCGCTGGACACCCGCGGGGTGGCGCGTGACAACCCCGCGGCACCCGCGGGGTGGCGCGCTGGACACCCGCGGCACCCGCGGGGTGCCCCGCTGGACACCCGCGGGGTGCCGCGTGACAACCCCGCGGCACCCGCGGGGTGTCGCCCTGGACACCCGCGGGGTGCCGCGTGCCAACCCCGCGGCACCCGCGGGGTGTCGCCCTGGACACCCGCGGGGTGCCGCGTGACAACCCCGCGGCACCCGCGGGGTGCCCCATGACAACCCCGCGGCACCCACGGGGTGTCGTGCTGGACACCCGCGGCACCCGCAGGGTGTCGCGTGACAACCCCGCGGCACCCGCGGGGTGTCGTGCTGGACACCCGCGGGGTGCCGCCGCCTCCGGCCGCCGCCGCCGCCGCGCCGGCGACCCGCGCCGCCACCGGCTTCCGCGGGCCGCCGGAGTCACTCTGGTGGCCCGTTTTCCTTCCCGTCTCCGTCGTTGTTCCTCCCGGGTTCCGTTCTTTACTGCGGGATCATCAAACATCCGTTACGGCACGTTCCGTCGTTGGCCGTCAAATCCGCACAAAAATGAAGAACGACGAAGGGTTGTCGGGCCGTGTTCGTTTGGCCCGCACCCTCCGCGTTAGATATAAACAACGGGAGAAATTGTTCAACGTATGAACCGAAAATTTTAATAAAATAAAATTGTTCATTTGAAACCGGTTCTTTAATTTTTAAAGAACGTTCACGGGAATATAAAGAGGGGTATTCCAAAATTATAAAATCCCTACCTCGGAGTCGTCGCGCGTCAGCGTTCTTCGCGGAATTGTTTGTCGCGGAAGAGGGGGGATCGCCGCATCGTCGCGGGAAGACGTCGCGTCGTCGCAGAACACGACGTTGAGTCGGCGAACTCAAGCAGCCGATCGAAGACCCGTCGCGGAGTAAGAGACGTCGAAGAAGAACGTTGTCGGCGTCGCGGATCACGGCGTCGCGTCGTCGATTTCCGAGTTCGGCGTTCTTCGCGTTCTTCGTGTTCTTCGCGTTCTTCGCGTTCTTCGCGAAGGAGGAAGAAGATACAAGGATTCTGTCTCAATGAGAAATCCTCCAAAAAAAGATAGGTTGGTCTTATTTTATTATTATGCCAACACACGAAAGGGGGGGTAAGAAACGATTGAATTAATTCGTTGAATTAATTCAACGAAAGAAACAGGCCATTTAATTCACGAAAGAAACAGCCCATTTAATTCACCAAAGAAACAACCCAATTAAATGGTCTGTTAAGATTTTAAGAAACCCATCAGTTGACTTTCATTAAGACGGGTTTTCACGGGTGCGTTTCTTAGCGGAAAGAAACGGCGGGGCTTGTGCGGGCCCCACCTCACAAATATCCTACCAAGGGGTAGGATATTTCTGGATAGCATCCTATCCAGTTCAACTCAGTTCAAGCCGCCTTTAAGTGTCTTTAAGTGTCTTCCAAGTGGCTTAAGCGAAATAAAATAAAGTTGTCGCAAAATTATTTTATTTCTTAACTTTAAGCCCGAAAATTAAAAACCACACCCGAGCAAACGCAACTCCGGAAGAGGCGTTTCTAAGCGAATACCGGCGCTGCGATTTTATCGGAGCCCTCAGAATTCGATTCCGGGCACCGGTTCAAAAGTTAGAAAAACCTGCACGTTCGTTCACTGAACGTACCCGAGCCAAACTTCGGAAATTGATTCTGGGCACACCGGGCCTCGGAATCAGGCGTCGTCAGAAGCTGCGCTCTTGTAAAATTCTAAAGAAAATTAAGAAAAAAAATTCCTTGAAATTTACGGGTCTTTACATTACTCCCACCACAGGGATTTACGTCCCCCTAAAGCTCCAACACAAACTTAGGGAAACAAAGGCGATACTGAGCACGCATCTGAGCCTTCCACTCCCAAGTGCTCTCCTGGAGGTCCCCGAGCTGCCAAAGAAAGTGCACAAGAGGAATCGACCGTCCTCCTAGGATCCGCTCCTGTCGATCCTCGATCCCCACAGGAAACTCCGTAAAAGTCACCTCATCACCAAAGACCAGCTCCCCATTGTCAAAGATTTGTGTCGGGTCGTGCACGTATCTCCTCCGCTGAGATACGTGGAAACGTCGTGCACCTAGTGCAACTGAGGTGGATGGACCAAGTGGTAAACCACCCCGCCTACCCAGCTGAGGACCTAGAAAGGTCCGTTGAATCTCGGAGATAACTTGCCGCCTTGGCCACATCTCCGTAACCCTTGTCGAGGTGAGACCCGTATAAGGACGTGATCATCATCCTCGAACTCCAGAGGTCTCCAATTCTTGCTGGAACTGAAACTCAAAACGACTGCTGCCACAAGAGTAAGGTTGACCGACTCAAGAGTGATCGGTCACACCCTCCTATGCAAGAGTTACCCTGCGCTGCCTGGGGTTTCCTTTTCCACCGACCAAGGAAACCCCATCTCGACGTTTGCCTAAAACCGTCAATTTGAGTTTGAACAGTTATTGCCCACTCCATACTCAAACTAACGTCGTAAGGCCTCGACGCTACCACCAAGAGATTCCAACCAGAACTCTCACCTCGAGGGTCTGACCACACCTTCGGCGTAAGTGTGATTATCAAGTCTCCTCTCAAGGTATCTCCAGACGTGAGGGTCAAGTCCACGGCTTACCGGAAACTCTAGGTCTGGAACAAGATTTGTGAAAGTGAGGAATGATTCATATCGACGTCTGTTACTACAGAAGCTAGTAGTGGGCATAGACTGTCCCTTGAATCATTTCTAGAGCCATTGGGTCACACTCCTTGACCGCATGCAGCCGCACTCTTCCTCCGCCCTCCAGCTCCCTGAGCCTGGCGGGAATAACTAAGGCGGGTGG
Organism: Viscum album; assembly: GCA_963277665.1. Lineage (NCBI taxonomy): Eukaryota > Viridiplantae > Streptophyta > Magnoliopsida > Santalales > Viscaceae > Viscum > Viscum album. Next base: position 1,767,588,315 of record OY728123.1, read on the forward strand.
TTGTAGCATGTTAAGATGTACACCACCTCATGCTGCTCTCCTAGCTTTGCCTCCACGTCTGCCGCTTCGCAGACTCATATCTATTTAAAGCTACCTCTTCTTGAAACATTTATCACGCCCGAGTCTCTAAGACTGGCACCGGTTCCTTGTTTCTTACTGTACTGTGCAGTCTTCATCCGCTCCTGGATGAACTGCACCTCCTTTAGTCTCACAAGAGCTGCTATGATTTCTTCTTTGCCGATTAAGAGAAATCTGGTCTCATCCCCTGGATGAACCACATTCGTTTCCTAATACAGTCAATCCTGGCATGAAGGATGCATTCATGCCATGGATGACGTCGTAAGGCCTCGACGTAACTACTAAGAGATCCAACTGTCACTCTCGCCTCCAAGGGTTGAGTCACACTGTCGGCATCAGTGTGAGGTCACTGGGTCTCCTCCAGTAGGAATTTTGAAAGTGAGGGTCAAGTCAACAGTCTTAACTAGGACCACTTAGTAACATCACAAAAGAGGATAGGAAAGCAAACATCACAAGATAAGTGTCTTTATTTTATTGCAGCTCATGGTACAAAGACACAAAAACAACATCAACAGGGAACTAGAAGTACAAGAGACGTATCCACTAGTTCCTCTCCTGTCCACCTGCTCCAGGAGCTCTACTTCCTTGTCCACTTCTCTACTGTCACTCAAGCATTCGTCGCTGCCTCTGCCTCGGTGGCTCCTCAAAAGCCTATGGATCAACTGTACGAGGAGTCGGATAGTCACGTGCCAGGTGCCCCTTTCCACCGCACGAGTAACACAGTCTGCTTTTGGCACGCCTGGCTCTGACCCCACCCCGGGTGCCCCGCACCACCGGTCCTAAAACCCGAAATTTCCCAACTATTGGTCTGGTCCTCCTGGACCTCTGCATCATCTGTCTACTACCCACAGATGACTCGGCTTCTGATCGAAAAACACGCGGCAAAGGCAGCAGCTCCTAAACACGCTCGGGGTGTAGAGCTACTGGCACAAACTCCACCCTGAAGAAGGTCTCGAAGTCTTCCCATGTGAAAGCCATCCCATCGAAAAACTGGAACAAGTGGCTCCACCACCTGCCTGCTGCTTCCTGAAGAAGGCTGGAAGCAAAGGTCACCATGAAGTCTGATGGCGTCCCCACTAGCCTGAAGACTCCCACCACAGCCTCCAGCCAATCCTCAGCCGCCTGCGGGTCCGTCTCTCCCCTGAACCTGGGTGGCCTCTGGCGCTGGAACTCATGTAGTGCGCTCAAGTAGCGGGCATCGCCTACTGATGGGGCTGGTGGCATCGGTGGCCCAACGTATGGTAGTACCGCTGGCGCCTCCACTGGTGCCTCAACTGCAAGAGGGCCCTGTACCGAAGCCTCGTCACTCAACAGGCTGTCAGCACGCACATCCCTCTGGGATCTAGCTGGTCGTCCGAGAAAAGGCATCCTGAAAGAAACAACGTAACACGGTCAAACGATTATACCTGGTGATCTGACCTGGTTTGAGCTGTTTTAAGGGGAAACCTTTGAGAACACACACGCAAACAGTGTTTTCGTGCACAAAGTCGAAAATCAGTTGCCAGGGTCCTGGTGTATGGATACGTCGGCCGCCCGCACCAACATTGGACTCCCTGAACTGAAAACCACACTCGGTACGCTTAACACTATTGCTTCACAGAAAGAAAGATCAGATTCTGTGGTAGAAACGACCACCTCTGATACCAATTTGTCACGACCCGTCCACGAGTCCCGTGCCGTGACTACCCCAAGCCCGCCTTCCATAGGCCAGGGGCTGGTGACTAGCACCAAAGGCGCAAATCCCGATAACTGGGAAGACATTGCCTTTATAAAATTAACAAAACACCACAGAGTACAAGCGGAAGTAAAACACTAAGTACAAAAAGAAGTGCTGGAAAGTAAATGGGCCAGAATACAAACCCAAAAGAAAGTACAACTACAACTGAACAAAGTACAACAGAAAAAGACAACAGCTGGAGGGACGGAAGCGGCTCCTGGGTCATCCTCCTCGGATCCTACTTGAAGGGTAGGTACAGATGGCGTAGCTCCTGGATCGTCCACCACGAATCCTACCTGAAGGGTAGGTATAGATAGCCTCCACAGTGCTCTCGTCCGTCAACCTCCTCCGAACACTGACTTGTCGTGTAGTCCACCTCCCGGTACCGTCCAGTCCTCGAACACTCGGCCTCCGTCAGCACTGCCTGTCGTCTGCAACCAACACAACGAGGTGCGGGCATAGCCCGTGCAGAGGTGAGTATAACGATACTCAGTAGGGACCCCGAGACCCTCAAGGTCTCACTAAATCTAACAAGGATAACCACAAAGAAGATCTCAACAGATAACCTCTACTTAGGTATATGCCCATACATATACCTAAGTTATCAAGTAACCCATCTCAATCATGAGGAAACACAAGGATCATGAGATCAACGGATAACCACTACCCAGGTATATGCCCATACATATACCTAAGTTATCAAGTAACTCATCTCAATCATGAGGAAACACAAAGGTCAAAAGTCTCAGCTCAAACCAGGATTTTCATTATCGAAACCTTAACTACTGAAGAGCTTCGTCTCTAGAGTGTACAGTGATCCTGTCATGACTCCGAGGTACTGCTCACTAACCTAAGACTACTGAGGTACTCCTCCTGTCGAGTACCGCGGGCCAGCCACCCAAACACAGTAGTGCTTCCCGCCGAGGTATGTCACTCAAACACAGTAGTGCACACCCCCTAGTAGCCTGCAGAGGTACTCTTCGGACGAGTACCACGGGTATGTACTATCACACAGGTAGTGCTCCGTCCGCCCTGGGTCTGCACCCAAACAAAGTAGTGCTCCATCCACTGGGCTAGTCAACTCACTCCAAGTCGAGTCGGTCAAGCAGTCGTCTGGACACCCGCGGGGTGTCGCGCTGGACACCCGCGGGGTGCCGCCACCTCCGGCCGCCGGCACCGCCGCGTCGGCGACCCGCGCCGCCACCGGCTTCCGCGGGCCGCCAGAGTCGCTCCGGTGGCCCGTTTTCCTTCCCGTTTGCACCGTTGTTCCTCCCAGGTTCCGTTATTTACTGCGGGATCATCAAACATCTGTTGCGGCACGTTCCGTCGTTGGCTGTCAAATCCACACAAGAACGAAGAACGGCGGAGGGTTGTCGGGCCGTGTTCGTTTGGCCCGCACCCTCCGCGTTAGATATAAACAACGGGAGAAATTGTTCAACGCATGAACCGAAAATTTTAATAAAATAAAATTGTTCATTTGAAACCGGTTCTTTAATTTTTAAAGAACGTTCACGGGAATATAAAGAGGGGTATTCCAAAATTATAAAATCCCTACCTCGGAGTCGTCGCGCGTGAGCGTTCTTCGCGGAATTGTTTGTCGCCGAAGAGGGGGGATCGTCGCGTCGTCGTGGGAAGGCGTCGCGTCGTTTCGGAACACGGCGTTGAGTCGGCGAACTCAAGCAGCCGATCGAAGACCCGTCGCGGAGGAAGAGACGTCGCAGAAGAACGTTGTCGGCGTCGCGGATCACGGCGTCGCGTTGTCGATTTCCGGGTTCGGCGTTCTTCGCATTCTTCACGTTCTTCACGAAGGAGGAAGAAGATACAAGGATTCTGTCTCAATGAGAAATCCTCCAAGAAAAGATTGGTTGGTCTTATTTTATTATTATGCCAACACACGAAAGGGGGGGGGGTAAGAAACGATTGAATTAATTCATTGAATTAATTCAACTAAAGAAACATGCCATTTAATTCATGAAAGAAACAGCCCATTTAATTCACGAAAGAAACAGCCCAATTAAATGGTCTGTTAAGATTTTAAGAAACGCGTCAGTTGACTTTCATTAAGACGGGTTTTCATGGGTGCGTTTCTTAGCAGAAAGAAACGGCAGGGCTCGTGCGGGCCCCACCTCACAAATATCCTACCAAGGGGTAGGATATTTTTGGATAGCATCCTATCCAGTTCAACTCAGTTCAAGCCGCCTTTAAGTGGCTTCAAGTGGCTTCCAAGTGGCTTAAGCGAAATAAAATAAAGTTGTCACAAAATTATTTTATTTCTTAACTTTAAGCCCGAAAATTAAAAACCACACCCAAGCAAAGCAACTCCGGAAGAGGCGTTTCTAAGCGAATACCGGCGCTGCAATTTCATCGGAGCCCTCAGAATTCGATTCCGGGCACCGGTTCAAAAGTTTGAAAAAACCCGCACGTTCGTTCACTGAACGTACCCGAGCCAAACTTCGGAAATTGATTCCGGGCACACCGGGCCTCGGAATCAGGCACCTTCAGAAGCTGCGCTCTTGTAAAATTCCAAAGAAAATTAAAAAAAAATTCCTTGAAATTTACGGGTATTTACAAATAATCATTACCTAATTATAATATTTATACATCAATTTTACTTTTAAAAACAATCATTAAATATGGTTATGAAAAATGAATCAATGTTACAATCATGGAGATGGTAGGTCCTATGTATGCATAAGTAACGTTCCCATTTTCAATATCATTATGGAAAGAAGGTAAGTGAAACTAATATTTAAATAATGATAATTATATCATTTTTTACATATTATTTAATCATATATAATTATATATATAATTCTTGTGTTGTAAAATGAATCACATCGTGTCGAGGAGACGGTAGTCCTCACAACCACGAATGACATTATCACTTTTTAAGTGTGGGTGAAATGTTAATAAAGAAAATGATATATATATATATATTATTCATAGAAAGTTAATTATGTCATGAATATAATATATATATTCTTTATGTCTCATATGTTTAATTATAATCCTCCTTCATAAATTCTATGTATCTTGTGAACAAATCACATCGATTTGAGGGGTAGGTAGTCCACACTTCCACAAACGATGTTATCATTTTTTCACAAATATTAAAAGTATAAATATATGTGTTTTAAAAGAATTATAGAAGTATAAATACATAATAAATAACATATATAACAAATATAACAAATATAAAAATATTTTCCATCATGATGACCACCATGAGAGGCTGGAAAGTAAGAATGAACAATCATTGTTTTGTGAGACGATAGTTCGTCGTCCACATAAACAGTATGTTCATTACCCATTAGATGGAAGTGTGTGTAAGTATAGGTAAAAACCTTAATAAAATACTATTATATTTATGATAATGATGTTTTTATATAATCCTGGAATAATAATAGATTTTCAGGGTGGATAATGGAAATAAAACAAAAATTCTTGAGGAAGTTTGTTACCTCTTAATCAGGTTACTCTTTTTGGTTCACACCAAAGGTATTCATTGGATTACATTATGCCTTGATCGAGGATTCAGGATGAGAGGAGGTATTTTTAGGATCTATTTGGTAAAATATTGTTCGATAAAAAGTGTCTTGAGATGTGTGAGAAAGTAGGAGGAGAGAAGGCTTTTTTATAGTGTAGAAGGAGTGACAGTCTTGTAATATTTTGAAAAAAGAATTCCATACATGTTTTTTACCTTGAAATGTTCTCCCATAAGAGTCCAATTTAGATCCAAGTAGGTATAGGGTATAAATATGGCCATAAAATGACTGTTGGTCAAGTGTCTAGGTCATTTAGACCCTTAATTTTATGGTTTACTCCCTTATTAAGCTTAATTTTACCTTAATCGTTGTAATTAATTTAAATTACATTAACTAATATTTTTTGTAAAAACTAAGTTTTCCTTATTATAAATTATAAATTATGATTATTATAAATACATAATTAATTTTTTAAAATAACAATCACAAAATTGGTGGAAATTAATTTAAATTTAATCCTATAGACGAGATGATAATGCAGGTTTTTAAAGAAACAATATCCAAAAGTTTACTATGTTTTTATAGTCAATTTAAAGTGAAATTGATTCCAGTAACCTAAATTGGATTAATTGATAAAATGTGATCTAATAAAAATTTATAAAAAATTTAAGATATGATTTATCCTTATAAATAAATTAGATGAAAAAGTAGTTTTGAATTAAATTTTAGTATTTTTTATTATTCATTAAAAAATATAACTTCACAGAAGGATACCAAAAATTTATGATAACATAATTTTTATGTCTTTATTTCAAATATTAAGTTTATTTTTACATTTAATATTTATATAAGTGCCAAAAATTATATTTAAAATAGGTTATCTATTAAAAGCGGTAAAAGTGACTTAAAAAATATAATATTTTATGTATAAAATTGGGTTTGTTCTTATCTTATGTCTATGGTATCCGTTGGATGGATATTAGAAATATAATTTTGAATATATGATATATATATTAAAATAATATTATTCACTAATTGTAATTAATTTAATTTGTAAGAATAAAACTACTTTGTGAGCATAAAAATAGTTTTTTATAAAAATATTCAATTTATATTAAATTGGTTCTTATATTAATTTATAAATAATTTAAAACTAATGACTTCATCTTATATTTGTGTATGCCATATATTTTTATAATTTAGTTAATACTATCAATAATGGTTAGTTAATATTTTTTATATTAAATAATAATATATTATTGTTTGGTAAACTCATTCTTGCGTGTAACGTAAGACATTTAAGAAACTCTTTATTGTGTATATCACATGCTAACTCAGTATCACGTTCATTGAAATCTATAAAATATTTTTAATTTATTTAAAATAGTAAATAGATTATAAATTTTTGAGATATTATATTCCCTTATGTGGTTGGTGTCGCATGTTATATACACTATGAAATATAATGTTCCTAATTTATATTTTTGAGGCATTACATGTCAATCTTGCGACCAAGAAGTTTTCCATCAAGAAAGATATGATGAATAGCTAGAGAAATCATGCAGCATGCATAAGAAATTTGTAAAAACACTCCAGATCATGTGAAGGACTTCTGGAAAGACACACAAAGAAAATACTTCACATCTTTAAGATCATAAAACACCTAAAACAATATAATTCTGAATAAATCTAGTCCATTTTCTGATAAAAGGTTGGAACAAAGACTAAAGGATGGGAGACTTATGCGAAGTATATATATGCCGATCCTCATGCACTTCGTGTGAACTACCCAGGGCACATGATAACACCCAAGCATGTCGCTCGAATCTCATGACACTCCTTTGGTATATTATTTGAATCATGAGAAGTCCTCTGGACATGTCAAAGCAGGTTGTGTGGTGCCCCATGGCCATGTCACCTTGTTCTAACAAATTCATCTAGGTTCAACAACCAATCCTTGCATTTTCTTTCAGATATGTCACCTGAATCATATGGTGGCACTAGTATGTGTCATGTAAGTATCATGATAGCACCCAAACATATTTACTGGCTCTTGTGAAATCCTCCGAGCATGTGAGATAGGTCTCAAGATGACCTCTAGATAAGTCATCCAATACATGTGTCACCCTATAAAAAATGTCACATTGACTCTCATGATACCCTATGGGAGTGTCATCCATCTCTTGAGATGACACCAAGGCATGTCAGGTATATCATGTGACACACTCTAGGCATGTAAAATCAAATCATGTGATGGATTCTAGGATCAACCGTCTTTGTATTGCGATGTCCTCTGGAAAAGTTTTCCTAGATCATGTGATAACCTTTGGATATGCCATCCAAGTTTCATGAAATACCTCATAAACTTAAAATGGATCATGTAATTGCCTTTGAACATGTCCGGAAGGAACCCTCTAATGTGTCAAGTAGACAATCAAGGAATACCAAGTAGAAAATTCATTTATATCTAGAAGAAAAGTAGGATAAGACCAATGACATCCTAGGTATTGATAATGTTGTCGACCCTCGGTGTGTGAGCTCAGATAAAAATGGAAAACTCAGTTTGTAATCCCCAATTAAGGGAACTATGTTGAATCTGATACCTACCATAACCAGTATATGTTGGACACCTCCTCAGGTCTCGAGATCTATATTAAGCATCCAAAGGGCATTCTTAATACATAAGTACCACATCTACATGTAATGACACTAATTAATTTTTTATCCCTTATTTCCGACACCAAACATAGATCACGTGGTTTTAGGAAGTCACAATGATCATTTCATTCACGTGACATGTCTCTATCAGAATAAGGGAAACATTAGTGTATAAGCCCTAACTAGTTGAACTATGAGAACTCTAAATCCTTCCATAACCAGGATGCGTAGGATGCCCTCCTATGGCCCAATCCCAAACTCAAATTGACATCAACCTAAGTATAAGTCTCTCTATGTATCTAATATTTCAACCATCAAGACCCAATCATTCCCATGGGTTGATCACTCTACCTTATCCCTTAGTGGACTAATCATCCAATTGAACTATGATGACTCTAATTCCTACCAAAATCCATGGTTTGTAGGTTGCCTCCATGAGGACCAATATATATATTAATATTCAAAGGGTTAACCTAGTGCATAATCTCGGCATCCATATGCAATGATGTTGATCACTTTCTATCCCTTATTTTTCATACTAATTGTAGATCATGTTGGCTTAGGGAGCTGCAATACACACATCATTTGCATCATAAATCTCCAAAATATAGGGAAATATGAGTATGTAAGCCCCAACAAGTGGTATGATATAAATATCCCACATATAAAGAAATATACCATAGGGATAGTCCGAAGGGAATGATCAAACTATTATAACTCTAATTCCTATAATAACCAGGATACATAATACATCTCATTAATACTTGATCTCAAATATTTGGTGCCTAAGTGACCGCATGTATTTCATTCCCACATGAAGTTAAACTACATGGGTTTAATGAAATACATGGGTTTTTATTCCTGCAATAACCAATATATATAGGGTTCCCCATAATGGATCAATCCCCTCATCATAATTTTAACCACACCCCTTTATAGTGGAAAATTCTAGAGCACCTGATTATACTATTTCAACATATAAGTGGTTATTCATCACTAGGAAACAGATAAAGAACCTCAAATATATACATATGGATACACCCATGAGATTCCCATCTATTTTCATAAAAATAGACTTATCACATCATCATTTTGTTAGGGTAAATAGCCCCTTATCGTGATTAGGAAGATATATTGAACATATATGAAATCTATAAGAGTGTCCTGGAGTATGTGACAATCCCCCCCCCCAAATGGTGTAATGAGCCTGACCTACCATCCTCTAAACCAATTCTAGTCCCTGAGATTCATAGGGAATGAAACCCCAATTTACCACCTACCTTTAGAAATTAGGTTCATACACAGTTATAGATGGGGGTATCGTTGGTAGTTTCCATTATGAATGAAAATGGTGAACTGATGTTGGTAATTGTCCAAGAATTGAACCCCCACAATCATCCATAGAGGCAAATAAAATCCACCACTACATGGGTTCTAGGTTACCTCTTCTCTATTGAAAAAAAATATTGAACCTGATGTGAATATGTATACTAAAAAAATGATTGGGTTATTATCGATCAGGCTATTTTGTTTGCACACCATACAAAAACAAAACTATTGAACTTAATGAGAATATATCTCATATCAAAATTATTGAGTAATTATCCGTCATGCCATTTTTTCACACTATATGAAAAAAAATTGTGAACCAAATGTGAATCTCCATAATAAAAAAGTTTGGGTTATTATCCATGAGACCATTTTTTCACACTATACACAAAAAAAAATGGTGAACCTGACATGAATCTATCTAATAACAAAATTATTGGGTTATTATTTGTGGGGTCAATTTTTTTGAACACCATGGACAAAAAAATGTTGAACCTGATGTGAGTATTCATAATAAAAAAATGATTAGGCTATTATCCATAGGACCATTTTGTTTTAAAACATTATTCAAATAAAAATGGTGAACCCAACATGAATCTCTTAATATCAAAATGATCGGGTTATTATGTGTCAGGCCACTTTTTTTTGAATATCCTACCAAAACAAAGCTGATAATCCTAGCATAAATCTTATAAATAATACTCTATAACCGAGTTTCTCATGAAATAAGTCCATCCTCACATTGATAATTCCACACAAGTAGAATGGTTGGATCAATAATAAAAGGATAATTGAGTTAACCATGAATATCTGATTGAGCACACATCATTCCTAAAATATTTCACTAATCAATGACATGTTCCTTATTTTATGCATGAATGTAGATACTAATCTCATAAACAAAATCCTAATATGAGATAATGTATTCATCCAAAAACCATTCCATTCAATCAACTATGATTTCAACCTTAATAGGTTGAAAAATGTTCTCACATGCTCGACGAATTCAACATTAGGTGGTGAATGAAATGATATGGGAATACCATTTACGTGGTATAATACTGACCCACAAAGTTTCCTGTGAGGGACTTTGAGAACAAAAACCAATGAGTCTGCACCATCTAATGAAAGTTGCAATTAAGCCAGTGGCCCTCGTCTCCATAACCAATCGATTTGGGAGATTATATCTGGATTGCGACAATCACAACCTTAAATATCTGATGCAGGTGGATCAGGGAGTAAAATATGTCCCTCGTTCGGTTTGGGTGATGCTGAAGATGACCCCTATCAACCACTTTCACCAACGATGTCCCACTGGTACCCACAAATCGACTGCTGAGGATACCACCATACACACTGCCACCTATGACACCCATATACGAGAAACAAGGAAGACAAATATGGTGAGGAAGACACTGAAAATCCATGATCGGGTTTATATATACACTCCTACTGATGATTTTTTTCCATCATCTTCTATAAATAACCAGAATATATGATCATATCCCTACTCACTTGGAACCAGTCTATGGACATATTCCCACAATAGGCATGGGGGAGGCACATATCCCTACCCCCATAAACGAATCCCATCGGCACATTCCAATGGCATAAGGAGGATATAAGTGGGTGAATATCCCTAATTCAATTGAAGATAAATTATAGTAGATAGTTTAGATGTAAAATATGTAGGCGTATATACATGCACACACTTTTATAAAATGAGATTACATTTTAGAGACAAATAAAGAACTCTACTAGCATATTCTAGCACCGGTACTAATATAGGGATCGATTCATATTCTTATCCCTACATCCAGGGAAGCTCAACACTATAATCATTATGAATAAGTGGTTACTCCAAATAAAGTGCATATTATTTCTCTTTTCCATAAATATTATCAGTATATTCTAGTAAAGGATGAGGCATCGGACTAGGGTCACATTCTCATTCCTACCAGGGATCACCAGGTGAGAGTAGTGCATAACTCGGGAGATAGGCATATGCTTGTTAAAAAAGTCTAGTGGCATATTCCAAAGGCATAAGATCATCCTCATATCCCCATTTTGGCCATATATCACCAAGTGTGAGGGAAACATGCCTCAATATAGGTTCATATTCATGTCAAATAAGTCCATAGGCATACTCCAAAGGCCCAGTATTAGGCTCATATCCTTGTTTTGGTTGAGTATAACCATGTGAGATTAGAACGTGTCTTGGAACATGCTTATATTCCTATCGGTTAATCTTCCTGACATATTGTAGAAGATCACAGAATCTAGACACATATTCCTACTGCCATTGATGAAAGAATGCACCAGAATCATTTCGACGCAATACAAGAGGAGGCTCATATCCCTTATTCCATTTCATAGGTCCATCAACAAATTCTAACAGGGAATGAATATTCAGATAGAATTATTTTTTTTCCAATTAGGGATCACTAGGTGAGAGTGTACATGCCTCAGGGAAGAAACACACTCCTACCAAGAAATACTCGTAATATATTCCAAGGGCTTAGGATCAGGCTCATATCCCCATCATGACTAGGGATCACCAAGTGAGATTGAATCATGCCTTGATACATGATCATATTCCAATAAATAATGAGACAACTCATTTGAATCTTCCAGCAGATTATCAATAGAAGGATCATACCCCTAATGTTCTAGACAGTTATAAGAATGTTCTGAAAACCATCATACAACAGGCTCATATCCTTGCACAATTCTAATAGGTATGTTAGTATATTCCAACCATGATGGAGATCCAAAACCATATTCAGAATATACTCAATGCTAGGGTCCTTAAGGTCATTTGAGACACATTCTCAACACCACAAGGGTCTATCAACTCTTCAACCTAAGTAGAAGATGATCACTACCACAATACTCATCCTCTTAGTAGTGTGGAGAAAGATCGTAGGTACTTTACTCCTGACATCCACCATGTTCAACCTGTTGGGACCACTTTGTGTATGAAGATTATATTTGTTGTCAATGAGTGTCAATGGATTCCAATGATGATCAACATGAATAAGGAACTATCTTAAGTAAAATGGGGAATGGAAACCAGATGTTGGTTGAGCTTTATCCTAAGTTTCAAATATGTGTATCAGGAGTGATACATTTTCTATAATAATTAAGGATGGTTGGACTATTTTTTGAAAGGAGTAAAAGATAAGGATAATAATAGGTTGTGGAGGAGTTTTGGAATGGTGGTTTGGAATTTTTATTTGTAAACACTTTTTTACACTAAGTAGTTATTTTATTCCTTCACCAAAAATAAAGGGGCCATCCATGGAGGCCATCTGAGGTCCTCACCTCAAGCACATGTGGTACCTGAGGGGTAAACCATGCTCAAGGGAAGCCCTCATGACCAACCCTACATGAGGTAGGGTGTGCGCGGGATATGTATAAGCCCACAGGTGCCACACGATGGTGAACCCATGCAATGTGGCGCTAGGAGTGTGCATGAGGAGGAGAGTGGGAACTAAGAGTTAGACCATAGGGTGAACCTGGCATGAGGTAGTACAAAGGATAGAGGAGTAATCTGAGCTGATGCTTCCACGAATTGATTGATAAACTGTGAGAAAACATCCTGACATTTTGGTGTGGGACAAGGTTATAAAAACACAGATGTAATACTGATCGTCCATCTAATCTTGCTGAAGATCCCAGCCTCACATCAAATACCACAATCAGGGATATAATATAAGATGCTCATTATCCTCACACTGCGTGTGGATGAATAAGCACTGTCTGATATTCAACTGAGGGTTGTCTTCAACCTCCGGACACCCGTATGCACTTGTGAACCAGGAGCTCCAGTCGAATGATGATCTCGCCACTCCGGAAACCATTTGAGCTCTAGTAAATCCTGTTCTAATCGTCTGGCTGTCACGATTCCATGAAAGAAATTAAATTTTCTTGCATGATAATGGAATGAAGAACGGGTGAATGGATGAGTAAATGAAGTTTCCAAGTCCACGTGGATTCGATCAAGGATTTAAAAGGTGGTACATGGAATCTTGAATTTATTAATGATCTGTGAGAAGGCCGTGAGTTTGAAAATGGGAACATCCAAGATATGTGTCATATCTCCACATGGGTTTGAAGGTATTAACGAACTAAAGATCTATTTTATTCAAAGAAGAATCCTGAAGAGCATGTCTTTTGGTTTTTTGAACATGGAAAGATCTGATCTATACTTATAAAAAGAGACCCACCGATTCGAGAAGAAGCTGCTGATTACAAACCTTTTGATAACTCATGTGCTAAGAAATAGAGTTTCTTTGATATTTAAAGTTAAAGAAGGGGCATGTAGGAACAGAGAACCATTCTAGGTTCGTGAATATATTTCCGTGTACCATTCTGGTTCGCGAAGAAGAAGAACCACAAACCATTTATGGCTCATGAAGAGAAGGTCATGTGTATCATTCTGGTTCTCAATGAACGGAACCATGTACCAATTCGGTATGAAAGACATGAGAGTCGTGAACTATTCTTGGTTCGCAAAGAGATATCCAATGAACCATTCTATGTTTGTGAGGAAATGGTACTGCGTACCATTTTAGTTCTGCAAAAAGGAGGTCTTGTGAACAAACAGAACTTCAAACCATCTTGGTTTTTGAAGGAGGTCTGCACATCATGTGCGAAGAAAGCTCATGCATCCCCTGCACAAGGAGGGGCCGCGAACCGTCTTGGTTTCCGAAGGAGGATTGCACACTCTTGAAATTAATAACTCTATACCCTTGGTGTGTAAAAGGATAAAAAGAACACCATATCATACCCAAATATACACATTAATGTTTGAATAAAATCACATGCTTATAAATAAATTAAAGTGAACAATGTGTGTTGAGAAAGGGAGAAGAAAGAATGTGCATGGTGATTAGAAGTGAATGCTTATATTTGTGATCATGATTTTAAGAAGAACAGACATAAGGTCCAAGCATAACTGAGCCTAGTGGTAAGAAAATAAAATAAAGAGAAGGGGAAAGGAGGCCACGTGTGTGCTTAATAGAACCATACCCATTTGGGAATTCACACAATAAAGTAGAATATGATGTGCATACATGAATATTTTTAATAGAAGCATCCTAAACTGAGGGATGATGTGTGTAGTGAAGTGAATAGGAAGAGCACATATAAATTGTCACATGTACACATGGAAGAAGAAGTGTTGATTCTGATAATGCCTAGTGAGGTGATTTTCAGTGTTTGAACAATGACAAAAGAATTTGTGATTCTGGCCAAGAAGAATAAGAATCCTTAGTACACCTGGTTGTTTCATTGGAGAAGAATATTGAATGTCAAAGAGCATCAACTCTAGACCTCGATACAAGAAAAGTCTAATGCAGAATAAGAGACAAATACTTTCATGCCTATCTGTTGAAGGGACCTTCACTTATATAAACTGAGTGTGACTTCATCTAGGGTAGTGAGGTAGGGGGAGTCAATGGATGTGATCCAATGGAATTAGTGATCTAACCCTAAACTTTTATAAAGTATGATTTCCTGGGACGAAGTGATTGTACCTGAACCTTGTAATCCAAAACAATTGAAGAATAGTGGAATTAGGTATGACCAGAAACCTGTCGGCGTATGCTCCTTGGACGCAACCCTTAGTGGTGAACCAAGTAAAATTGTTGTGTTGTCATTCTCCATGTGAATATTTTAATTATTTCACATGTCCATCATACAAGTTTAATTAAGTTCCTACCAAAGTTGAAACAAGATCAAGTAAACGAGAGAAAAGTAGACACCCTGATTCATCCCCACTCTCAGGGTGACCTAGGGTCCTTCAATTGGTATTAAAGGAAATGATTTTACATATGTTGGATACACCTCAGTAATTCTATTCAGAAGAGGATTTGATTTTTTTTTCCTGAGTCAACAATGAAGAGCAGTCTTGATGAAAGTTCAATTGTCTCTGAGTAGAAATCTATACCCAACAAGACTGTGATGAACAGAAAAAAGAAAGAGAAGAAGTAGTTGAAGAAAACTAGCATGACCAAAGAAGATGTAGTGTCTAGTTCTCCATTCACTTCTAATAATGAAGAAATATATGTCTTGGGAAGTAAAGAGAAGGTGTCTAAGATGTCTACCAGAGAAAAATAAGACACTTCTATATCATATTCAAATGACCAAGAGAAATTAAAAACCAATATTTAGGATATTCCTGAAGAAAGAGTTGCTACTATTTATAGAATATTTCAATGTATACATGCTGAGATCACTAGATTGGGAAGAGAAGCTGATAATATGGAGGAATTCCAGGTAAAAAAAGTGTCAGAATGTTATAATCTCTCTAGATGGATTGAAGCCCTTGAAGAGAAATACAGAGTCAATAAGTCTTTGGATGAAAAGATCCATGCAATTAAATATGAGATAAAAAAGATCACTGAAGTCAAGACTATAAATTTGGAAGAAACTTAGAATAAGAAAAAAGATCTTGACTCTTTGTTACAAAGAAAAATTAAGATGCATGAAGATGGGGTTGAATGATTGGAAAAGGCATGTGATGAGAAGATGATCATGATTGAAAAAAAAGACAATCATACCCAATATGAAATGTATGAAATTTGAATCCCAATTGACCAATCATGAGAAGACACATATTGAGACTTCAAAAATGAATGAAACAGTTAAGGCTGGAATTAAATGCTCACTGGGGGATTATAAATCCAAAATACCTTCAATATGTGATTAAAAAATCATGACTTCACTCATTGATCTATCGCAAGCAGCAGTGAAAGTGAAGGTACCATCCATACCAACTTGTATTGCTGTTTCTAAATATGTTTCTACTAAAAGTGTAGGTTTGAAGAAAAATTATAAACAATTATGGATGAGGAAAGGTGAGGATAAGAAACCTACCACCATGGCTAGGGTGGATATGAAGAAGAAGCTGGAAGATGGTTCCCCCAGTAGAGCACATCACATTAATAAAAAGTCCGAACAAAATTATACCGAATATATGAAGAAGACAAGATCCATGGGTCAATGTTGGTGATGAAACATATTTTGGAATTGTGTATTGGATTGGTGGTACAATCCTTGAAATGAAAATGCATATATAAAGCCTATGTCAAAAGGAAGAAAGTTGGAGAAGAAGAAGCAACATCAACATATCCAGAAGAATCTATATGCTACAAACATATTTAGAATGCTAGATAATATCTATGATGTATGCAATGGGAGTGGTCACAATAATGTAGCATGATTATATCAACACATATCCAAAGTTGATAAGATCAGAAGACCACAAAATCCATCTAAGAGAGAAGAATCTACCTTGGAAAGAAATTAGAAGAATAATGATTAAGAAATTTCTCCCAAGAAGACTCCAAGAAGAAAATGTGCGAAGTCCTTGGAATAAAAATCCAAGAAGTAAAGGAGTGGTACATTCAAAATAATTTCTAAAAATGAGGACACTCTAAAGAGTACATGTGGAAAATCCAAACTTACTATCATTGTTCCCAAAGACAATTTGGTTATCTGGCCTAAATATTTGGAAAGAATGAGAATGAAAGGAGATGTATAGGCTAAGTATAGTGCAATAGGAAATACGAATATTCCACATGATGATAGAAAAGTTCTATGTGTGAGGTACAACAAGGTTGGTCACACTATTAAGAATTGTAGTGCATTTATTCCATCCCAAGAATAATTCCTTAGCAAGATGAAAGTTGCATCAGGATATTCTAGTTCTTTGAAAGCTCTTGAAGAAAGAAGACTCACACACAAAGATATGGAAGAAATATTGAGATCCACAAAACCAAATTCCTAATTGAAGATCTAATTTTCAAGTGTGAGGAGTGAAGAAAACATAGTATCTTGGTTGAGAAAATCATCTCAACCTTCCAGTTAATATTGAATAAGTAAGCAGGGTCCACCTTATTCCTTTAACACTTTGTGTATTATACTAATTTTATTGGGATTTGAAAGTGAATAAAGTACTCCGGGGTAGAACCTAAGTAGTTTTCCCTTGAGGGACAGACACCTAAAGAAGCTACCTGGGTTATTACATCAATTAGTATCAACTTTGGTTGGTATCAAATTCAATTACTCTGAAAATTTTCTGAAGTTCATGTCATTTCTCAATCTTCCATCCTTGGTTATAAAAACAAAAAATATTTTACAAAGGGGGAGTAACTAAATTAATCAGTGACATAAGAAAATTTAAAATTCCCTTGAAGGAAAGTACAAGAGTTCTAATCACTATGAGGTATCATGATCAGGGGATAATGGAAAACTTTGTTGTCTATATCAAATCTTCTTGTCTTCTACATCGATAATTTCTCAAGTAGACTTAGAGTGAAATTATTGATGGAAAAATTTCTTAAGTATGAACCGATACCCTCTCTATAATAAAATTTGTATTTCTTGTCCATAAGGAGGAAAGAAAGTGAAATTAAAGTGGAAAATTGAAAGGGACAGAGAAGATCATTTTGACACTAACATAATATTTTTAGAGAATGTTTAAGTATTGAAAAAAAACAGAAAGGGGGGGATTATTGAGAAAACTTTGTATATGAATATTTCATTTGTTGTCAATGAGTTTCAATGTATTTCAATGTTGGTCAACATGAAAAAGGAACTCTCCTAAGTAAATTGGAGAATGGAAACCAGATATTGGTTGAGCTTGATCCTAAGATTCATATATGTGTATCGGGAGTGATACATTGTCTACAACAATTAATGATGGTTGAGGTGTTTTTTGGAAGGAGTAAAAGACAAGGAGAATAATAGGTTTTGGAGGTGTTTTAGAATGGTGGTTTTTCATTTTTATTTGTAAACACTTAGTTTTACACTAAGTAATTATTTTTTTTCATTTACCAAAAATAAAGGGTCCATCTATGGAGGCCTATTGAGCTCCTCACCTAAATAACATATGGGACCTGAGGGGTCAACCATGCTCGAGGGAAGCCCTCAAAACTAGCCCCATATGAGGTAAGGAGTGCGTGGGATGTGTATAAGCCCATAGGTGCCGCACAGTGGTGAACCCGTGCAGTGTGGGCACTTGGAGCGAGCTCGAGGAGTAGAGTGGTCACTAAGAGTGTGCCCGCATGGTGAACATGGTATGGGGTGGTACCATGGAGGGGGGAGGAGTAATCTGAGCCAATGTCGTCACAATTTTATTGATAAACCATGATAAAATATCATGGCATTTCAATGTGGGACAAGGTTTTAAAAACACTGACGCATTCCTAAACGTCCACCTGATATAGCTGAAGATCCCAGCAATACATCGCATCCCATATCCAAGGATATAATCTGAGATGCTCATTATCCTTGTTCTATGTGTGTCTGATTCAGAGCCATCCGATCTTCGACCGAGGGTTATCTTCAACCTCTGGATACCTGCATGCACCCACGAACTAGGATCTCCATCCGAATGATGATCTCACCACTCCGACCACCATTTGAGATCCAGTCAAGCCTGTTCTAATTGTCTAACTATCCCGGTGCCATGCATGAAATCAAATTTTTATGCATACGAATAGAACGAAGAATGAGTGAATGGATGAGGAAAAAGAAGTTTCCAAGGACATATGGATTCGAGCAGGGATTCAAAAGGTGGTACATGGCATCTTGAATGCATGAATGATTACCGAGAAGGCCACGAGTTTGAAACATGGATTATCCAAGATATGTGGAATATCTCCACGTGGGTTTGAATGTATTAAAAAACCAAAGATCTCATTTATTCAAAGCATAATACCAAAGAATATATCATGTAGTTTTTTAACATATAATGATCTGATCTATACTTATAAAAAGAGACACACCAATTGGAGAAGAAGACGCTACTTCCAAACCTTTTGAGAGCTCATGTTCTAGAAAATAGAGTTTCTTTGATATTTAAAGTTCATGAATTGGCATGTAGGAACTGCAAACCATTATAAGTTCGTGAAGAGTTTTCCGTGTACCTTTCTGGTTCACGAATAAGAAGAATGAAGAACTAGTTCCGACTCGTGAAGAAAAGGCCCCGCATACCCTTATGGATTTCGAAGCAAGGAACCACATACCTCTTTGGTATGCAAGATAGGAGAGCCATGAAATGTTCTTGGGTCGCGAAGATATATCCTATAAACCCTTCTAGGTTTTTGAGAAAATGGTACCACGTACCATTTTGGTTCTACAAAGAGGAGGTCCCACAAACCAATGGAACCGTGAACCATTCTGGTTCGTGAATGAGGTCCACACTTAGTGTGAAAAGGAAGCTCGTGCATCCCCTATGAAAGGAGGGGTTGCAAACCATCATAGTTTGTGAAGGAGGCTTGAACAATCTTACAAAGAATAACTCTATGCCCTTGGTGTGTAAAAGGATAACAATAACACTATATCATACCCAAATACACACATTGATGTTCGAATAAAATCACATGCTTATAACTAAATTAAAGTGAGCAGTGTGTGTTAAGAAAAGGAGAAGAAAGAATGTGAATGTGGATGAGAAGTGCATGCTTATATTCTTATGCATGATTTGAATAATAACAAACATAAGTTCCAAGCACAACCTTTCTAAGTGGTATGAAAAGAAAATAAAAATAATGGGAAAGGAGGCCTCATGTGTGCTTAACCGAACCATACCCATTTTGGACTTCACATAAGAATGTAAAATATGACATGCATACATGAATATTTTGAAGAGAAGCATCCTAAACTGAGGGTGCACATGTGTAATGAAGTGAAGAGTAAGAGAACAACTTAATTTTCACATGCATGGTCACATTCACACATGGAAGAAAAATGGATGATTCTGATGAAGCATAGTGAGCTTCTTTTCAGTGTTTGAACAATCACAAAAGAATTTATGATTCTAGACAAGAAAAATAAGAAGCCTTAGTACATTTGTTTGTTTCACTAGAGAAGAATATTTAACATTAAAGAGAATCAAATCTAGACCTCGATGAAATAAATGTCTCATGCTGAACAGGGGACAAAGAATTTCATGCCTATCTATTGAAGGGACCCTCATGTCCATAAACTGAGTGTGACTTCATCCAGGGAAGTGATCCAAGGGGAGTCAATGGAAGTGATCCGAGGGAAGTAGTGAGCTATCCATGAACTTTTGTAAAGGCAATGTTCCAAGGATAGAGTGGCTATACCTAAACCTTGTAATCAAAACCTATTAAGGAATAGTGGAATTAGGTATGACCGGCAACCTATCGGTGTATGGTTCTTAGACGTAGCCCTTAGTGGTGATCCAAGTAAAAGTTTTGTGTTTTCCTTCTGCATGTGAATGTTTTAATTACTTCACATATCCATCATACTTGTTTAATTAAGTTCCTACTAACGTGGGAACAAGATCCAATAAACAAGAGAAAAAGTAGACACCCTGATTCACCCCCCTCAGGGTAACCTAGGGTCCTTCACAACCTCTCCAACCCTACCACTTCCTAGAAACCTTTGTATAGAGAGGTGTTAAAAACTCAGACACCTTTATATAGAAAGGTTATCAAAATATCAGGTTCAATTGCATATAATTTGTCATCAACTTCCAACAACAATCTAATATATTCAGCATGAAACCCTCAGAAGCATATTCTATGGTATATCCATATAGATGCATGTAAGTATGATGAATAGGAGGTAAGTATTGACATATAGAGAGAGTTAGCCGAAAACAACATCCCCATCATGTTCTGACCCCACACCACTTTTGACTATGAGGTCCCAGATGGGCTACTAAAAAAGTGTATACCTTATCTATTCCAAAATCTATGGGAAAATAATCAGAGAATAAAGACTAGACACCTACCTTATCCAGGATATGAGGTTCACCTTTATACCATCAAGATACTTTATTGTAAGTTGGACCTGGCTGTTATCTCCAGGTCCAAAGATCCAAAACTAGAAAAGTACAATGAAAAACTGAAATTGCTTATGAACATTACATAATACCATTTTGGAACATGAAATTAGAAGACACGTTATGAATCCATATTTGAGGATGGAGAAATTATGGAGTGTTACAATTTGTATCACCCCTGGAATAGAATAACCCTATAGATTTTATGTTCTGTAATATTATAGCCTCCGAAGAAATTAGGGGACCAGGTAACGCTCGAGCCATCTAGTCACTACAAAAGCATTCCCCTGTTTTAATGTTGCACAGAAATCATGAAAGGAGGGAGAATATAGATAAGAGGACTTTAAATATACCCTCTCTAAGTAATGAAAATTTATTTGAGCAATAGAATAGGAAGTTGTGATAAATCGAAAAAATTCATATAAGAATAATTCCTAGCATGGGATTTTGTCATAACCAGCTCCTACAAGAGTGCAATTGTACAAAATCAAACGAGTATTAGTTTCATATTTTATAGCATCCATCCAAGAGTGAATAAAACCCTCTAGGTTGGGAGAATATCTACCACCGACTCCACCTATTATATTGTCAGTTCCTAAAAGGATTCAAGACATATCCTCTGTAGCTTCAAACAAACCTCAGCTCGTTGTGCGTGAGGAATTTATATCTCAATTACCATCACCAGGTTCATCATACCTTGAGATGGTCCTAGGGAAATCAACTTCGAATCTAGATCAACCCCATATTTCTAAGATGGGGGAATTTATATCTCAATGTATGTACAATAATCATTAAATCCTTAACTAGAATCCCTGGATCCTCAACAACAAGATCAATCAATGCCAATTGTGACCCCGAATAACCCCCAATCCACATGGAAAGTGGAATTTTCATCATCATCATCACTATAGAGAGAATTATCCTTCTCTGTATTGGGAGGTAAAAATTGATAGTTGGCATCCCATCTATTCCTCTCACCGCAAGACAAACCTCCACTATTTGGGGCCCATTCAGAAAACACGTCTAGAAACACCATGAACATAATTTTCCATAAACCAAGATGGTAGGAATGTATAGTGAAGGTAATCAAACCCCATTAGGGTTGCAAGCCAAAGTGACCCAATATGGCTAGGGGTTTGAATAATTACCTTGATGAAGGTAGTTGAGAATAAAACTTTTTCATCAAATGTATTGGTATAACAACCATCAATCGATATGAATATATAAATGTCATCACTATCGACATGATAGACATTGTGGATCAAGATAAAAATATAGAGTGTTTCAACATAGAAAAACTACCCCAATTAAAGGTTTATCTAGATGTACTAATTGAGGCTCCATGTACATGGAACCAGGGGAGGCTCCAAAACCTGACACCTATGAATGCTGAGTTTCTACCTCTATGGTACAACAATTCCAAAGAAAATGGGAAAGGTGTGGATACATCCCAATCGCAACCCAAAATAATTGAGTTTTCTTTTATGGAAGAATAATTGTCACAATATGAGAGTGCGATAAAAACTCATAGGAAACACAATGAGTAGATACTCAGGGGAAATATTCCCATTGGGTATTGTCTCTAGATAGATACAAATATTCTCCATCCCATGGATGATCTACTATAAAGAGTGGTATATAAGCATTACACTGGATCCATATCTAGGCATACGATCCACATAAATGAGAAAGTAAAAAATGATTATAACTTCCCTCTATTGTAGTGGTAGCCTCTCCCTCTCCATGGTGATCATTAAGTCTTTGGAACAATAGATAATCAGTGGGAGATGAAGGTGGGGCCACCTAATTAACCCCCACCCACTCCCTATAGATGGGAGGTGGATCAAAAAATAGTACCCCAAGATCTAATTAATGTTATTGATTCCCTGGATACTAAAATGGAAGCAATGAAAGGGTGACACACACTCATGTAGCCTGAGAGAAATTCATATTCTGAATGGGTAGATGACACTTTTCCCCCACCCAATTTTAAAAATCCTACCTTATACACTTTTGATGGTGTAGGTGACCATGAATGGTATCTCACACACTTCATATCCCAATGTGGGTAGACGATGAGCCCTTGAGATAAATAAGATGAAAAAAAGTTGAGGAGTTTTGTACAGACTCTGGTAGGGCCAACCTTTTTTTTGTATAACAGTTTTCTAGTAGGTTCTATCATAGGATGAGGAGAAATTTTCATCAATTACTTTATCAATTCAACTCCACACTAAGGAAAAGAAAAAATTGACCTGAATAACAGCAAAGAATGTGAAAATGACAGGGTTTTTAATTCATTTCTAGATGGAAAGGATTAATCTATTTACTCAAGATCCCTTTCTCACATGAGAAACTACTGGAACTCTGTGCTGAAAATATCTGAGAGGAGTTGCAGAAACCTCTGATCCCAAAAAATTATACAAGTGGGTTTCATGAGTTCATGGAAATTACATAACATATCAAAGACATCATTTAGTAAACCCAATCCAAATCTTAAATTATTCCCCCAACACAGGGAAAAAGGATAAGAAAATTAGAAACTAAAGTTGTCACTCTCAAGCTAGTATAAGTTACCATCCAAGAACCTAGTCATGTCTCAAATCGCAAAACAACTCCTATTGAGTGGAGACAACCAAAAAATAATCCTCGACCAAAAACACATATAAATTAGGGTCACCTAGGATTTGAGGAATGAATGAATAAGGAATTATCCTTTCGATATAAAAAAGTCCTCGGTTATTTCTACGCAGCCATATACAATAACTTTTTCAAGTTACCACAACCTAGGAAGCCTATTGAGTTTAACCTCACTGACCATCTCGACTACTACCCTTTCCATAGAAGGCTAGGTCATAATATCTAAGACTTCTTCATCTCCAAATACATTTTTCAAGGCATGGTCAATTATAGAGAGGTGTTATTAGATAACTCCTCAAATTGGGTGGCTTTTATAACTATTTCTCTATCATAAGAAGATAGTGGATGGTAGAATGTTTCATCCTTGCGTGAGCGGAAGTTGAAAAACTAGATGACTTGAAAAAATGTTGACCGAGCCCATAGAATCCTAAGGGAATAGTTTTTAAAAACCACAATAGCTCCACCACCCAAGGAGGTAACATCAAATATTCCTCCCAAAGGTGGGAACAACAATGGAAAGTAGGAATAAATAGAAGAGGAAGAGTCATATTCTACTCTAATGAAAACTCTTACTCTTGCAGATTTCTTCCCTATAACATCATAATCATGGCCACCACCCTACCAAACAAAACCATCATCAGAGAACAAGCTCATATTTGGTTCTATCAATGTGACCCACTTAGTAGAACCCTTCTTCGATGATAAATATTCCTCAGAATATGAGTTTTCCTTGGATAACTGGGGAATGAAAGGCCACATTCATTAGAAACATGGATAAAGGGGAAAACATGGGTGTGTTCGGACCCAATATTCTAGTTTCATTCCCAAAGAGAAAATATATGAAGCTAAGACTCATGCAAAGGTGCTCCATTGGGCTCATAAATGGCATGAAGGCATCTTTGAGCCCTCTAATGGTTATCCACACCCAGTTTCCTTATATGAACACCTTGAAGAGGTTCAATTATCTGATCAACCTAGGAAATGTGCCAGGCCAACACAAACTACACCCCTAGTAGTATATTCCACCTCAACCTGTGCACAGGAACCAGTCATGTCTACCTCAAATGCCTCAATTCCAGAGTCCCATGTCCAGGAGAAACCCCACCCAGGGAAGTTTTTACATTTGGAAAAAAAGTAATACATTCTGAAGCATATTTCATTTTTCCCATCCAAGACCTCAATCCTTGATGTGCTCCATATTTAAAAATAACTTAGAGTGGAACTCGTTAAATTCCTCTAAATCCCATAGGAAATTTAGACATAATTTTTTTGCATTTAATGTCTATAAAATAGAGAGAATGTCAGCATAATTCCATGTCGCCATCTTGTTTGCAGAGAATGATTGGGAAAAGGTCATGCATGGACACATAAAACCCCTATATATCTTGGGAATACATGATAATGTCGAATTCCAAAGGGATATAATTGAAAATGGATCTAGGATTAATCTCATTCTCATTTGAACCCTCTAATGTTTAGGATTTATAGAAGGTGACCTATCACCCACAAGGATGACCATTCAAGGGTATGGTAAGTATGATCCAAGAACCCTAGGGAAGATGAAACTCACAACTCAGTTTGGGGATCTTACATATGTAGTTGATTTTATGGTTACCAAAAATACACCTCATACAATGTACTTCTTAGAAGACCTTATCTCCATATCCACATGAAGGTACCTTTATCATTTCATAAATGTATGAAATACCTCATCGATGGAAAGGTAGACATACTACATGGTGATAGTGACCCCTTTGAGACCTGAGAAGCCACATATGGTGAGGCATGTTTCTACATGAAAGGAGGAAAACCCCATTTATGGAGGATGGTATATTGGTTTTATCTACAAATGGATAAGAAATCACCGCTAAAAATCCATGGAATATGATCGATAATGACTATGTGATCTCCAAAAATATAGTCTAGGTGATAGACTTGACCCCATAGGTCTAATCCCCTTCTGTCCCTAGTGAAATTGTAAAATAAAATTAGTTATGGCATATCTTTGCAACGAATCAAGTAGTAGGGGATGATAATGTCTCTTCTCATAGCCACTCTCACCTCGATAGTAATAGAGCAGCCCCATGGATTTTGAACTTTGTCTAGAAATGTCTTCATAGACTGAGTGGTGTAAGAAGATGAGGATTCCCTTAGGTACGGTCCTCCCACATTCAAGGAAGGAATCTCTACCACCATTACTAAGATCATAACGGTAAATATAGGACCAGAAGAAGACCCACAACCTATACTGATTAGTTCCACCTTTCACCTTGAAGAGAAATATATTTATATTGTGTTTTTTAAGGATTGTCGATTTGTGTTTTTTAGAACTATAATTAAATTACCGCAATGAATCCATATGTGGATATGCACCATCTCTGATTACCAAATGAGCATCAAGGATTTAAGAAGGCATCCATTTGGAAGAACCCCTATCATGCCACCATTATAGAGGAGGAAGTTGAAAAATTGATAAAATCCAAGTGAAATACCAAATATGGATCACCAACATCATCCCTATCAAGAAAAAAGAATGGGAAGATTAGGGTATGCATTAATTTCATAGGCCTTAATTGGCACTACCCAAAGGAATATTTCCCATTACCGATCATAAAACTTTTGATCAATGCAACTGGTGTCTCCCAATCCTTTTTCATAATGTATGGGTATTTAGGGTATAATCATATAAAATGGCCCCTAAATATTTTTAAGTCACTACCTTCAAAAAACATCAGGGGATATTTTTCCATTAGGTCAATCTGTTTGGATTAAATAATGTTGGTTCCACTTCTTAATGTGCCATGCATCAAATCTTTAATCCATTCCAAGGAAGAATAGTCGAATGTTATGTCGATGACCTAGTGGTCAAATACTGATTGTTATGTGATCATATCATGGAACTAAAAATAGTTTTTTACAAGAAACAATAACACATTATGAAGATGAATCCATCGAAACGTGCCTTCGAGGTAACATTAGGGATGTTCCGTGGTTTTTAGTACACCACAGTGACATTGAGATTGACCTAGAGAAGACTAGTGTTATTTTAGCAATGTAACTCCCCAAATATCAAAGAACTGATGTGTATCCAAAGTAATATTGCCTAAATTTGGAATTTCATAGCCAAATTGGCCAGAAAATATCTCCCCTTAACCAGGCTAATGAAAAAGGGGATCGTCTATCAATGGGATGATGAATTCCAACAAGCCTTTGAAAGTCTCAAGTAGTTTTTACTGCACCAACTAGTTATGATACCTCAAGTGGAATGTAGGACACTCATCTTATATTTGGACACCATGGAATGATCAATAGGTTCCATCCTTGTATAGAAAAATGATACAAGGAGTGAGAATTGTCTTTACTTCCTTAGCTGAACAATTATATGTATTGATACCCAATATTGTGATGTCGATAAGAACTTATTTGCACTCATATTCCCAGTGAAAAAGATTAGGCATTACATTCATCACCATGAATTCCATATAGTCTCTCTTATTGATCCTATCAAGTTTATCCTTGGTTCTTCTATATTTATTGGGTGTCTAGACCAATGGGTGGTCATTATATAGTAATACGATATTCACATCATAGAAGTTGGTAAAAGGGAAATCCCTGAATGATTTACTCACAACACATCCTACCCCAAAGAATATACTGGTGGACATCGAACTTCCTGATGAGGAGGTATTATATAACCATGAACCTAACTGGACATGGGATATGTATTTTTATGGAACCTGCCAAAGTCCTATTGGAAAAATGATGGAAAACCAAAAGCTAAATCGATTTGTATTATGGATTTTATTTGTCTCTCAATACAAAAAAGTTTTTCCATAATCTTTCTCACTATCCGAAGGATGCACAAATAATGAAGAAAAATACCAAGCCCTAATTGTTTGGTTGGAACTATCCTACAACTACATATATCCTACATGAATATCAAAGTAGATTCAGAACTAGTGATAAAGAAGATAAATGGTGAATATGCCATAAAAAAGGAAGAAATGGCCCCCTCACTGGATGTGTCATGTGACTAATGAAAGAGTTCCCTTTTGATCCCACATTACATCATGTTTCCTAATCATATAATGCATGAAAAAAATGTGTTTTATAATGAAGCCACAATCCTGGATGACCCTAATCATGAAGAAGTAATCTTCTATATCACACACCAAAGAATGGTCTCATTGATTACCATATGTGATATGGAAGAAATAAATTAGGTCAACACCACCCCAAAGCATGATGAACCGATATCCAACCCTATATGGATGGATCCCATCACTTATTGTTGTTAAAACGGGACTCTCATAATAGATAGATCTGAAAGTGAATTTATCTAGTTCCTTGTAGAAAACTTTAAACAATAGAATTGTCAAAATGAAAAAATATCCCTCTACAAGTGTGGCTTTGAAATAATCCTCCTCACATGCATAGAAGAAGAAGATATCATTTTTATAATGGATGAAGTCCATGAATTCTCCTGGGGATCTCATCAATTTGGGATCAGGATCTCCCTCCAAATTAAGTGGACTGCTTAATTTTAGTAAACCATGATACTGGACTGTGCAAAATTCACCAAGAAATTTCATTCATTACAGATCCAGGAAAATTTCATTCACTAACCCTTGAAATTTATGTATACATCTAAATATTCCTAAACATTTTTTATTTAGGGAATGGATTTCATCGGTCCATATCCCCCAACCACAGCTAAGAAGCACTAGTACATCCTTACTACTACAGACTTCTTTTCCAAATGGGATGAGGAAATACTCCTCAAGGAAGTCAGGATGAAGAACATCATAAACTTTGTAAATTCCCATATCATCATCAGACTCAGAGTCCCTCACATAATATTAATATACAATAACACCAATTTATGTTCTAAATAGTTGAAGAAAATATACAAAAAGTACAATATCGAGTCCAATCACTCATATCACTTTCAAGAAATGGTAAATTGATAGATAAAGGCCTTCAATAAGACTCTATCAAACATACTCCAAAATATGGTGAACAAGGATAATAATTCCTGGAATTACAAGATCCTCCATGATTTATGGGCCTACCGTACCACTATACATACTGCTATACATGAAATTACATACTCATTTGTGTATGAGATTGATTCGGTGTTACACATATAAGTTAAAATACATTCACTCTAAATAACCATTTGCGAACAACTCCCCGATGATGAGAAATTGCAAAAGTGACTAGATGAATTAGAATGGCATGATGAAAATAGGTTGCATACATTACAAAACCTTGAAGTCGATTAGAATCGGATCATAGGAGCTTTTAATAAAAAGGTTCACCTCCATTAATTCATCTAAGGAGAATTGGTGTTGGCCCTTTGTATGGAATCCTTCCTTTTTATTACACAACTTTTCATTACATTTTACAAATGAAGGATATTTAAAGTTTATTGTCTTAAAAATAAGGTACATGATACATGAAAACATAAGGAAGTTTCTTAATAAACTTGAAATGATTCATCATAGGTTCATCCTAAGTAAAATTAATGCATCTCATAAACTAGGGATATACATCAAAGGATAGGGTGAGCAGATGGCCCAGTAAGGGAAAACAAGGGAAATAATTTACTTTTGATAAAAATTAGAACTTGATGAAATACATAAAGACATGAACAATGTAAAAATAGGCATATCATAGTAAAAAAGAAAATGAATCATAACATGAATATGTAGCTATAAAATTTAATTTATAAATTCATAATCATGTCACCATGTTCCATCCCCAAGTTGTTATAAAAATTACCAAGGTTATTCACCAATATATCGTAAAACTTGTCATCTCTAGAGAGTAATTTTATTACCTGGTGCATTTGATCACTATCAAGCCACACCCTTAATATTTATTTATTTTCATGTGATCCACATATATCGTAATCAAAAATTTCATATATAACCCACATAGATGAAAATAAATGGGTTTCATATCAAAATAGTGACGTTTTAAAAAGTGCTTAAAAACATGATCAATATGTCATTTATAAACCAAAAAAATTAAATGAGGTTTTTATGTATGTAAATTCCAGAATCAAATATATAATTTTTATGAATTTATGAATACCAATAGAAATAAATTTTTTTGGGGTATTCACATGATAAAATAAGTACATTTCTTGAGAAAAATAAAGAGATTTGGTGATGAAAATTATGCAGCATAACAGCTACGCAACATGGTTTTAGAAAACATTAAAAAGAGTGGGGACATGGGTCACCCAATAATAAAAGAATCATAATATTTCATATGGACTGAATAAAATGAAAATAATAAAATGGTATAGAAACTTGAAATAAATACCACATAAAATATAACTTGAAAGGAAAATAGAAGTTTGAGAATTCCCTTACCTTGAAGAGTAACTTATAAAACTCCATGATATGGACCTTGGGGGATTGAGGACACCTTTTGAGGACTCCTTGGGAGGTAATAAAACTTGAAATTCATGGAGAATAATTTTGGAATGAAATTAAAGGAATTAATAGGTGGGTATTCATATAAAAAGTGAGGGAATATTTTATTAATTTCAAAGGACCCCTCATTAGTGGTATTTGCAAAACCATGGGCTTTCCCATGGTATTTTCTCATGGTATTTCCCACTTGGGACACCTCATATTATATTTTAATACATAATAGTCTACCAAAATCTTATCGTACTCATTACATCATTATGACATAGTTATGATGTTATTAAACTTATCGAAAACTCAAAATTGTATTTTTACTATTCATCGAAAATTCAACTATTTGAGAAAAACAAAAAAATTCACCATAACCATTTTTCAACATGTATAATTCAAAATTGAACATCATTTTATAAAGAATAATTTCATTTCAAATTTAATTAAATAAATAAAATATGAATACTTAACTAATAAATAATAAAACATTTATTTACTTATACTATGATATAATTATACCATATTACCACTTACGATGACTAAAATATATTTATACTTCCTTAGGTTATGTTATTTTTCCATTGGTAAAATTACCATTCATAAGGGTAAAATTAATATTCCAAAGGGTAAAATTACTATACACCAAAATATTATTTTGATCTTATTGAATGACTTTTTTCACCTTGATTGTAACCATGTATGTCCAATTTTCAAAAATCATTTCACAGAAAAACTTATTTAATAATAAAATATTTTTTACTATTCATCAAAAGACACTATTCATCAAAAACACTATTTATAATATACTATTTATTAAATTTAAACTTCTTATAAAACTTTTAAAAATTCATCCTAGGTTAATTTTGACATTTGAAATTCAAAAATGATGTTTATTTTACCATAATAATTCTCTATGTATGAGAATTCTCAAAAAAAGTATTTTTTTTACTTCCAAAATCAATTTATCGAATTTTTCTTAGTTAAAACTATTCTTAAACCAGGAATGATGAAATAAAAATTTTCTTTATTCCAAGGGATTACACAAAGTAACTAAGGCCTTTCCACATAACCGCTTATAACACCCACATAGGACCTAAGAGTAAGGTGTGAAATGGTGATAGAATCTTGGGCGGCTCAAACAAAATTGTATGCATGGTGATTTATATCAACTTGAACTTCTCCCATAAGAGATTCTATTCAAGATTAACGTGTTGAAGTTCAGCTTGTCCTTGGTATAGATCAAAGCCCAATGATGCCACCCCCTTCCAAAGCTTCGAAAAATGGGCTTCGTTTGGCCCGAGTCTACTAAATGAGGCCATCGACAGTTCTTTCTGCAATAATAACCATTATCGTTTCTATTTATAATCACTAATATTATCATTAAGAGTATAGTTTACAATGGTCATATTTACCAATGGCCATATAACAGTCAAAACCCAATAGTCTCATTACAATTATACTCACTTCATTAATAAAGTGATATATTTTTGTTGAGTACAAAATAACATAACATACAATTTAGAGAAAAAATTATTATTCAAAAAGTTTGGGTGGTAACGTTATCCCTCTATTAATAAATTTCGTCCCTGAAATTTCAACTCTTACCCTCAGAAGAGAAAAGGTTTGGGTGCTTCTGCCTCATAGTCTCTTCTAATTCCCACATGGATTATTTATATTTTTGGTTCCTCCACAAAAAATTAACATGGTGGGTAGTCTTGTTGAATTGAACTTTGTCTCAACTATCCAAGATCTCCACTGGCTGCTCCTCATAAGAGAGGTCATGTTCCAGTTGCACCACCTCATGATTCAGTATATGTGAAGGGTCGAGTATGTACTTCCTCAAGATTGATAAGTGGAATACATCATGAAATTTATCTATATTTAGAGGAATTGAAAGTTGATAGGCCCCTTCTCCTATACGATTAAGGATTTCATAGGTGCCAATGTACTTGGGGCTAAGTTTCTCTTTCTTTCCCAACTGTAA
The DNA here is from genome assembly GCA_963277665.1 of Viscum album. Taxonomy (NCBI): domain Eukaryota; kingdom Viridiplantae; phylum Streptophyta; class Magnoliopsida; order Santalales; family Viscaceae; genus Viscum; species Viscum album. The sequence continues at coordinate 1,767,620,461 of OY728123.1, forward strand.
GACTCTCTTCCATGGAGAAATTCGATGGAAGAATTTTTCAATGACATCAAACTCCAAGTCCCTTTAATGGTTTTCAACATAGCTCTTCTTATGACTCTTAGAAGCCTTAATGTGTTTTTGGATTGCTTGAAACTCTTCTGTCATATCTTGCACAAGATCGGGTCCAAGAAGCTTTCTTTCACCATCTTTATCCCAACAAGTAGGAGTTATACATCGCTTTCCACATAGAGCTTCATAGGGTGTCATTTGAATGCTCGAGTGGAATTTTTTCTTGTAAAATAACTCAACTAATGATATATATTGATCTCATGTACCTTTAAATTATATTGACCGTGTTCATAGCATGTCTTCGCGTGTCTGAATAGTCTTTTTAGATTGGCAACTAGTTTGGGGATAATAGGTCATACATAAATTCAATTCGGTACCTAGAGCATGTTGAAAAATTCTCCAGAATTTTGATGTGAACCTTGGGTCACTATCAGATACGATGGAGAGTGGTACCCCATGATGCCTTACCACTTCCCTCACATAATTACTGGAAAGTTTATCAAGAGATAAATCTTCCCCAGTGGAGATAAAATGGGCAGTCTTGGTGAGATAGTCCACTATAACCCATGTTGTATTGTTTCCTTTGGAATTTATCATTATACCAATGACAAAGTCTATAGTGATATTTTCCCACTTCCATTATGGTATGGGTAGTGTTGTAATACCCCTTTTGGAATTTGTCGCTCTATCTTCTCTTGCTGACACACCAGGCACCTTATAGTGTAGTCGACAATCACACTTTTCATGTTATCCCACCAATAATGATCATGAAGGTCCCTATACATTTTCATGCTTCCAGGATGTACTGACAATGTAGATTTATGAGCTTCATACATCAGCTCCTTTATTTTTAGAATAGATGGAACACTTAGTCTTGTATGAAATTTTAGTACATCTTCTTGACCAATATTGAACTCAGGATACTTCCCATTCTTCAAAAACTCAAACTTATTCTATAACAAAGGATATTATTTTTGATATTTCTTGGTCTTATCAAGTAATGATGGTTGAGAAATTATTTGGGATAGGTTTTATGATGTCCCTTACCTTAAAATTCCCATGTCTAGTTTTACTAGGTCACTGATCAAAGGATCTCTTTGAATCCTCATCATTTCCAGCACAACATGGTATTTTCTACTTAATTCATCAATAACTTTCTTTTATCTTCTGGGTTGATAATGAATTGAATAATCATGGTCTTTAGGAAGTTCAAACCAACTCCTATGTCACATGTTCAATTTCTTTTTTGTGAAAATATTCAGCAGAAATTGATGGTCTATGTATATATCACACTTCTCCCCATAAAGATAGTGCCTCCAAATCATCAAATAAAAAACAAACATAACCAGCTCCAGATAATGTATAAGATAGTTCTTCTCATGGTTCTTCAACTATTGAGATGAATAAGCAATCACCTTGTAATTTTTTCATGAGAACGCACCCAATCCCTTTTAGGGATGCTTCGCTAAAAATAATAAATCCTTCTCTGATTGAGGGAAGAGTTAACACAGGTACAAAAACCAATATCTTCTTCATCTCTTGGAAACTTTCCTCACGCTCCTTTTTCCAAATAAACCTGACCCTGTTTTTAGTTAACATGGTTAATGGATTATAATGTCATGAAAAGTTTTTCACAAACATCCTATAATATCTTTATAATCCAAGGAAACTATGAATCTTAATTACTGTTATAGGATGATTACATTACTCTAAAACCTTTTTATTTTCAGGGTTAACTAAGATTCCATTACTGGTTACAATGTTCCCCAAGAAAGAAACATGTTGTAAACAAAACTTGCAGTTTATAAAATTTCAAAATAACCTCTCCTTCCTCAAATTCTGTAATATAACCCTTATATGATCTTCATGCTCCTTATAAATTTTGGAATATATCAAAATATCAACAATAAAAAATACCAAAAAGTTATGAAGTTAGTCCTTAAAGACTCTATTCATCAAATCCATAAAAATATCAGGCACACTAGTCAATCCGAAGGGCATAAAAACAAACTCATAATTCTCATATCTTAATTGAAAGGAAATTTTGATAATATCTTCATTCTTCACCATCAATTGATGATAACTAGATTTAAGATCAATCTTGGAGAATAATTGATCCCCATGAAGTTGGTCAAATAAGTCATCAATTTTTGGAAGAGGCTATTTGTTCTTCATTGTGATCTTGTTAAGTTCTCTATATTCAATTCATAGCCACATTGATCCATCCTTCTTCTCCACACAGAGAAAAGGAGCTCCCCAAGGTGACACACTTGTCGAATAAAACCCTTCTACAAAAGATCTTGGAGTTGTGTCTTTAATTCCTCCAACTCCATATTTTCTATTCTATATGAGGTTTTTTATATCAGATGAGATCCATGTATGAGTTCAATGGAGAAGTATACCTCTCTTTCTCGGGAAGGTCCAGGTAACTCCTTAGGAAATACGTCAATGTATTCCTGAACTATGGGAATATTCACTATCCTTATACTCTCATTTACATATTTTTATTCACTAATAAACTCCATAAAAAGGTTATAGGAGGTTCTACTAGACAAAGATGAGGTTGAGATATCTCTCCTTGGAAGATAACTATTTGTTTTCCATTCAATAATACTAAGATTTTCTTGCTTCTGCATTTGATAATAGCATTATACTTTGAGAACTAGTCCATCCATAGTATAATATTGAATTCCAAAATGGTAATGACTGCTATATTAGTGATAATATTGTGCTCACTAATGTAAATACTAGAGTTTCTAAACACTATTGATGCTTGGATTATCCCTCTATGAATATTGAATGATAACTCTGTGTTTAGTGGTTCAAGAATTGATTCTATATTCTTTGAAAACTTGGAGGAAATTAAAAAAAATTTAGAAACAGAATCATAAAATGTACTTGATATATTTGATATAACAATAAGATTACCTGCCACCACATCATTTGGAGCTTCAACTTCATCTGTCATGACAGAAAACACACGACCTTTCTTCCTTGGCCTATGCTGAGACTGATGGTGATTCACCTATACTTCCCTTGGATTTAGAAAAGTATTGGAGAAGTTCCCAAGATGTCCACACATGAAGAATTGGACTTCAGGTAGGTATTCCACTATCTTCCCTTTTTCATTAGTTTTGTGAGGTTTAGGCTTCCCCTCAATACCAGAATTCCGAGAAATATGGCCTTCTCTTCCAAACTTGTAACACATCCCTCTCCCAAGCAGGCAGTTCCCTGAATTCTTCTTTCCACATTTATTACATGTGGGAAGTTTCACTTTGTTTTCACCTCTTCCCAGATAAAATCTATTCCCCATGATTGGCTTCATTGATCTCTTCTTTTCATTTGACTTTTGTGACCGCTATGTCTCACCGAAGTCAAGCTAAACTTTCATAGCACTCCACATGATCACCTCATAGCTATCATAGTCTTGGTTGGATATGATTCTTCTGAAGATGATGTATTAGTCTAACAAAGAATCTATTAACCTTACCATTAATATCCATGAAAAATATTGAGGTGTAATGATAATGTATTGTGAAGTTCATATCTTAGCTTCCCACAGATTCATTCTCCTTATGCTTCAGCTCGAGAAAGTCCTTCTCTATTTTTGTCCTCAATGAATTGGGGAAATACTTATTGAATAATATCCCCCTAAACTCTCTAGATCCATAACTTCAATATCCCCTCTTGGAATCGTGTTTTTAATTTGTTCCCACCACTGATCAACTTCTCCCTCTAAGTGGTAACCATCCAAGTTGAATTTCTCCTGTTCAGAACTATAAAGTACGGAAAGGATCTTCTCTATAGATCTTATCCACTATTCCAAATTCAATGGGTAGGTAGATCCACTGAACATTGGTGGTCGTTGAAACATAAAGGACTCAACAGAATGTTGTTCCCTTCTTGGTGAAATCAATCACTCAGATTAATTCATGTTATTTCCCATAACTTGAGTCATTTGATTAATAATTCTCATGAAAGCTTTCATTCCGGCTTCTATCAGGGGGTCATCAGCAAATGGCCTATTACGGTCACCATTTTCATAGTTCCTCTTATTTCCTTCCATTTTCTAAAATACAAAAACCATAGTGATAAACATTTTTTATATAAGAATAGTATAACTCTAAGATATTCTTACGTCTTAAAACATTATGCTTAAACACGTTTTTCAATATTAACAACAAAATTTCCAATAATTTTTTTATCATGATTCATAAAAAGCTTGTGATTAACCAAAAATATCCCACGAGAGTGTAAAACTAGGAGTGCAACAAGAACCGCTGTCATGCACCACTTTCAATTTGAGTCTAGCTCAAAGCAGTGTTTTCGGGTTTTACCCCTAGATACATCTATGCTAGATCCACACTCACTTGTTCACATCCAAACATGGATTTATATGTTCGAAAACCACTTACTTAATATTTCACAAAAATACTAGGAATTTTTCTTATATTTAAACCTTTTTATAGGGTTATTCCTAAATTTTTCATATCCTAATTTTCACAAATAAATAAACTATCCTTTTATACCAACTATGGAATCCTGCCTTTTTATTACATAACTTTTCATTACATTTTACAAATTAAAGATCTTTAAAGTTTAGTGTCTTGGAAATAAGGTACATTATACATGAAAAAATAAAGCAGTATCCAAATAAACTTATAATTCTTCATCATAGGTTCATCCTAAGTATAGTTAATGATCTCATAACCTAGAGACATACATCAAAGGAAAGTGTGAGAAAAAGGACCAGTAAGGGAAAACAAGGGAAACAATTTACTTATGATATCTATAAGAACTTGATGAAATACATAAAGACATGAGAAATGAAAAAAGAGACATACCATAACAAAAATAACATGAATCATAACTTGAATATGTGGCTACCAAATTTAATTTTGATATTCATAAGCATATCACCAAGGTCCATCCCTAAGGTGTCATAAAAATCACCAAGGTTATTCACCAAGGTATCGTAAAACTATTAATCTCTAGAGATTAATTTCTTTACCCAATGAATTAGAGAGATATCAGAGCACAACCTTAATATGTATTTATTTTAATGAGAGACACATATATCATAATCAAAAATTTCATAAATATCACACAGAGAATAAAATAAATGGATTTCATATCAAAATCATGACATTTTAAAAAGCACTTAAAAACATGATCATTAGGTCATTTAGAACCCATGTAAAGGGAATGAGTGTTTTATGTATGTAAATTACAGAATAAAATATATCATTTTATGATTCTATTAATACCCCTATAAATTAAATTGGTTGGAAATTCACATAATAAAATAACTGATTTTCTTGAGAAAAAGAGAGATATTTTTAGGCGAAAATTCTACAGCATAACGGCTATGCAACATGGTTTTAGAAAACATTAAAAGGAGAGGGGATAGGGGTAAACCATTAATAAAAGACTCATAATATTTTAGAGGTAAAGAATAAAATGAAAATAAGAACACAGTATGGAAACTTTAAATACATACCACAAAAAAGAGAACTTGAAAGGAAAAGAGAAGTTTGAGAATTCCCTTACCTTGAAGAGTAAATTCTAAAACTCTATGATTGGGACGTTGGGGGATTGAGGACACCTTGGGAGGACTCATTTAGAGGTAATAAAACCATAAATCCGTGAAGAATTATTTTGGAATGAAAGTAAATGATGTAATTGGTGGTTATTTATAAAAAAAGTGATGGAATATTTTATTAATTTCAAAGGACACCTCATTAGTGGTATTTGCAAAACCATGGGCTTTCCCATGGTATTTTCCCATGGTATTACCCCCTTGGGCACCTCATATTATATTTCAATACATAAGAGTTTACTAGAATCTTATATTACTCATTACATCATTGTGACATTGTTATGATGTCATTAAACATACCGAAATTTCAAAACTGTATTTTTACAATTCACTGAAAATTCAACTATTTCAGAAAAATCTAAAAAATTCAGCCTAAACATTTTTCGAAATGTTTTTTTCAAAAGTGAACTCAATTTTATAAAAAAATTGTTTTAAATTAAATTAAATAATTAAAATACAAATACTTAACTAATAATTTCCAAAACATTTATTTACTTATACTATGATATAATTATATCACATTACCACTTAAGTTGACTAAAACATATTTATACTTCCTTAGGTGATGTTATTATTCCATTGGTAAAATTAACATTCATAAGGGTAAAAGTACTATTCCAAAGGGTAAAGTTACTATTCACCAAAAAATTATTTTGATCTTATTATACCACATTTTTCACCCAGATTATAGTAATGTATATCGGATTTTCAAAAATCATTTCATAGAAAAAGTTATTTAATAATAAAATATTTTTTTTATAATTCATAAAATACTATAAATCAAAAAAATACTATTCATAAAATACTATTCATCAAATTGAAACTTCTTTTAAAACTTCTAAAATTTTAGCCTAGGTTAATTTTGACATTTGAAATTAAAATATGATGTTTTTTACAATAATAATTCCCTATGCATGAGAAATCTATGAAAAGTAGAATTTTTACTTTTAAAATGTATTTATAAAATTTTTCTTAATTAATCCTATTCTTAAATAGGAATGATGAAATAGTAATTTTATTTATACCAAGGGATTACACAAAGTATCTAAGGCCTCGTTACATAATCTCTTATAATTTCCGCATTGGACCTAAGAGTAAGGTGTGCAATGGTGATAGAATATTGGGGTGGCTTAGACAACATTGCTTGAGTGGTGATTTCTATCAACTTGAACTTCTCCCATAAGAGATTCTATTCTAGATTAATGTGGTGAAGTTCGACTTGGACTTAGTTTAGAGTAAATCCCAACGATGCCACCTCCTTCCCAAGATCCCAAAAATGGGCTTCATATGGCCCGAGTCTACTAGATGAGGCCATAGACTCTTATTTATTCAATAATAACCATTATCATTTCTATTTAAAATCCCTAATCTTAACATTAGGAGTATAGTTTCCAATGTTAATATTGACCAATGGTCATATAATAGTTGAAACCCAACTGTCTCATTTCAATTATACTCACTTCATTAATAAAGGGATGTAGTTTTGTTGAGTACAAAATAATATAACATACATTTTAAAGAAAAAATTATTACTAAAAAATTTATGGTTATTACACTTGGGACCCCAATGATACCAAGTATAAAAACCTCTATAGTTAGAACCCAAATGGGAAGGACCTTATATTATATATAAGGTCTATTATAACGGATCCTACTCATTGACCACCATTTATGGAGAGAATGTCACACCGCTCGCCAATGTAACATTTCATAAGAAATAATTTTCATAGCTATCATCAAGCTCCCCTCATACCGATTAGACGGTGTTAAAATGTATGATCTTGTAATAACCACATGATGTTAAACTATATGGATAAGTATTGGAAGAAGGATGTTAAAATTCATGGAGTCTCTCATCCTGGAAGCAAGATAATAAACTACATAGCATACATGGTGTTGGCAGTAAGAATTTAAACTAGATGGTACCCCACATCCTGACCACATGATGATAAACTATACAGAGACATCCTAGAAGAAAATCATTAAACTAAATGGAATTTTTCATCCTTACAGTATGATGTAAAATTTTATGGATCCATGACATCCATATTTATTCACACCAAGCAATCCATGTCCTTTTTTCACGATATTAAACTGCATAGGTTATCTATAACTACATGTGTCTTGAAACTTTCCATAACAAGATATATAGTGAAGCCCAAAAATCTATCCTTGGGTCCGACCTCAATATTCCTTTTTCTTTTCATGTCGGGTTATCCATGTAATTACCGCAATATGTTGAACTATATAGAAGATGTCCTTATCACAAGATGTTTAACTACATGACTGATGTCCTTTCTTCACAACATTAAACTACTCAGGTTTCCTATAACTATGTATGGCTTGATTCTCATTTCAAATGAGATACATAGGGATACCTCAATCCTATATCTCGATCCCATCTCCACATGATACAAAATACCCCTGTAATACCCTAAAATTTCCGCTTCATAGTAAGAGGAACACCTTCCGTTCATTTTTTCTCACACTGTGCATAGCTCATGGGAGCTTAGGAATTTTGGTGAGGGATTCCCAACATAAACAAGGAATGAGGTCCCATTATAGGCTCATCATGGTCCTAAATGAAAGACCATAAATGGAATACCATGATTCCTTTCCACAAGATGATAAAATACACAGTTGATTTCCATTACATGACATAAAACTAGACATTCCCATGGAACTCACCTAATAGGACCACAATTTTTGGTATTTCTCTCCTACCACACCTCTACTCAATAAATTTGTGTGGATTTATTCATGTCATAATAGGATACATAGTGATGCCCATATCTCTAATACTAGGCATAGCTATAACAATCAAGGGACACAATTACCACCTCTGCATAAGGTTTAGACCTATGTATAGAATTTCCCAATTGAGAACTATTTTTTAAATGATTCTTATCCTCATAGGATACATAGTGACCCCAAAATCGCCAAATTTGGGTATATTAACAATAAAAAAGTATAAAAATCACCCATCTCAGCAAACAGGTTAGACCTACACATAGAGCTTTCATAAGAACTACATGGGCTTGATTCCTATCACCTTGGGATACATAGTGACACCCAATATTATATTCATAGTCCCAACTAAAAAATTACCATTTTATGTCTGGGAGTGCATATCCTTACTGAATGACGTTAAACTAAATGACCCCTTAAGAACTACCTATGGATTGATTCTTTCCATCACATGATATGTAGTGGTGGTCGAATCTCCAATCCTATGTCCAGCTACAACAACCGATAAAAAATTCACCCCAACTACATAGGTTATGAGTCATACAAGCTCATATAGTCTACATATGAGTCAATTATGTGTAAAAATTTGTTGCGCATGTGATATATCATGCGCAAACTTTCACTTAGGTTCACACGTCCTTACCATGTGACATTAAAATGAAAGGGAATATTTCTAATCGTATGACATCAAAACTACAAAACTAGATAATCCTAACCATATGAGGTTAAACTGTACACACACAAAACTATCCTTACCACATGATGATAAACTGCAGGATAGGAATCCTTACAACATGACATTAGACTACAAGAAGATAATACATTCCCACTACATGACAATAAACTGTGTAGACCATTACCCATTTTTCATCCCTTGTCAACAGACCGTGAGAGCCTTACCTTATTCGAACGGATAACATCATGCTTCTATCATCTTTTAAGTCACCTCAACTCATAAATAATAATTTATGTCCCAAGTTACATGGGTTCCCAAAATCATTCATGGCCCCCAAAAAGGATACCCAACTTCAAAAGACCATTTTCTTAACTATTCATGTATTCCTTTGTCTCCTTTATATGTGCCTATGGTCATCAACCAAATGTTTCACTCATAAAAAAAGAGTTTTTGATCATTGTAAATCGTGACATCACCATAGAATAAATCAACACCTCATTGATATATGAACTACTCCTGGTGTGATTGTCACATATCATTACTCATAACCTAAAAACCTCTATCCATGGTTTACAATATTTCCATCTCCTTCTTAGAAGGATTTTGGGGTACCCTTGACCATGGGTGTCCTAATTAGTCTCTTTTGTATCATTCCCCATATTAGGTCCATGTGCATCATGGACTTAAATTTTCTCTACTTTGGTCGAAGATATATGAACATTAAATCTATCATATAGTGGTCCAAATCATAATATGTTATAGTTCATGGTAAATAGGCACACAAAGTTTCTAGTTGAAGACCCATAAAGAGAGGCCTAATAAAAATTTAAGTCTCATCTCACTAAACTCTTCATCCTCAGTATTTAGGAAAAAATTAGGATGAAAATAATTAAGGCATAAAACGCATAGGGCATACACTATATCTGTAGAAAAATCCAAAAAATTCTCATTGAACCCCATGGTTTATGGAAAAGTTAGAGTAATGATTTTTCAAATCTTCTTACTATGAGAATATATTTTATAGGATGTGGTGAAACTTTTAAGGTGCTCAAACCCTTATTGGTTATTACACTTTCCACAAATCCAGCTTCATGATTTGAGTTCTTCAAATCACCACAACCTTATAGGTCCCTTAAAAAGGATACCTAACTTCATGGGACCCTTTGTTTTACTATTCATGTATGCTTGTGGCTCCTGTATATGTTCCTATGATCGTCAACCAAATGCTTCACTCTTCAAAAAGAGTTTTATGATCCTTGTGAGCCTTGAAATCACCACAAAAGAACTCAAAAAACTCAGTGTGTTCTGAAATACACTTGGTATGAATATCTCATATCATTACTCATGACCTAATAACCTCAAAGTATGATTTACGATTCTCATACCAAACTATCCAAGTGGATTTAACATCCTCAATGTTACATAACAGTGTTTTGTACCTTTTCTCAAGGCTAGAATGTGACACTACATTCCCAAACCTTTGATGGCCCACACATCATGATTCAAAACCATAGTGAATAGGGATCAAGCTTCACAATTAAAGAGACAATCTTCTCTAGGGTGTCAACACCATTCCTGTATATCTTTCATCCCACACCCAACCTCATCATCTGCACATTTGAGTCTACATAAATCTTTCATGGACTTCCAAAGAGAGTGGAGATCATCTTTGATGGGCCATGCTATCAACTAATAAGGGCCTTGAACTACCAACTAAAGGAATCTCCTCCTTTTAAGAATGGAGCTTTAATACTTGTGACCCTTGGAAACACCTCAGAAGAACCTAGCACCTTAGGGTGTTACGATCCATCCTCATTATGTCTTCCCTATCCCATTATCAAAAACTCAAACTTTTGGGTTATGAATTATATCACTAATATTAAAACTATCCAAGAAGACCTAGTATACCTAGTATTTCAACCTCAACTGATATTACGCCCATAAACCTCCCATGAACCTTGGAAAATAGTGGATACACCTCTATTTGGAAATCCTATAGATGCATAAGAGCTTTTACCTACCAATTAGAGCCACCTCCACCTTATAGGAAAGGTGCACAGATCCTCATGAGCCTCAAAAACACCTAGGAAGAACTCATCATCTTAGTATGTTTTTGGTCATTCATGGCATGTTTTAACCATATTCCATGATCAGTGATAGAAGGTCTTAGCTAAAGACCCTAAAATACAATGATAGAAGGTCTGATCTAAAAGACTATAAACTACAGAGATAGATGGTCTGATATAAAATAACCCTAACTACAATGATATATGGTCTGATCTAAAATACCTTAAAATACATAGATAGAATCCCTAAACTAAAGTACACTAAAATACAATAATAGAAGTTCTAAGATAAAAGACCCTAAACTACACCAATAGAAGGTCCAAGAAAAAAGACCCTAATCTAAATCAATGGACAGTCTCATTTAAAAGATGCTAAACTATAGTGATATTAGGTCCAAGCTAAAATACCCTAAACTAAAAAAATATAGGGACTAAGCTAAAATACCATAAAATATAGCACAATAGTGATTCAGTCTACAAAAATGGTAAAGCGTTCAAGCCCATCATATTATCTTGTAAAAAATAAATATTCCCTCACCAATTCTATCTTCTTTAGAAAAATATAAATCACTCTCCCTCTGGTACATATACCCTACCAAGATGACCCTTTTATGAATCAGGTAATCTCAAGATAGTAAGAGAAGATAAATTAGTAAGGAATCTCATGTTGGGGGTCATTTGTGAACACTTATCAACTAGAATATATTATGATCTAAATATTTAGATCCAGTCATTCATGTTTACTTGATATTATACAAAGTATGAGTATAGTTGATGATTCATATGATATCAAATCATCCAAAAGTCACGCACATCATAAATGAAATAAAAACAGGACAATAACAAAAGATTTTTAGAATATTTTTTCACTAATAGTATAAAACAAAAGGAATCTCCACATTTAGGAGTCTCTATAAAAATATCATCAATATAAATTCCATTGAACTACAATAATATTTGATCGACTGAGTTGGACATGTCTTCCAAAGTCTAGAGAGAAGCATAAATTTAATGTTGAAGTGATGCTCATCCTACCTCTTCTACTACTACCCAGGATGGAGAGTCTAGACTAAATTATTCATCTCATCAACTCTATTTTAATTAGTTCTAAATGAGAATGATTCCACTGAGATATTAGACCTAAGGAGAGATATGATTTCCTCATATCTCTACATATACATGGTCCAAATATCCATATGGGATTGTAAATTAGATATAAACTAGAGACTCTACTTCAGTGCCTCCAAATCCTACTTCAGATGTCCAAAAAGGAGACTCATCTTCAAAATCACACAAGTCCCTACCATCGGTGAAAAAATCTCATCGATTTAGGATAATTTGTTGTATGATTTCATATAATAGCAGGTGATCAAAACCATCTACCCCCAAGTCATTGAACAACTGATGAAGGTGTTCCCCTTGATCATGAAATTTTTCCCAAAAAGTCTTAGTAATCAAGGCATGAATTTTCTTCTAGATCATCTTACATGTTGTTTGAGCCTCTGTGAATAATGTGATGGGCATACTAAAATAAGGAATAACTTACTGAGATAAAAATAAAGTATGAGAGGAGGCTCTATATATCCTCCCCTCATTAGATTCATCAACTGTTTCTTGTTTAGGATGGATTATTTCTTCAACAGATACAGTCCCACTATCAGGATAGTCATTTTCAGGATGAGGGAACTTCCTCAAAGTCTCACCCAATTCTTAAATAAACTAAATAATTTCCATATATAAACGGGTTGGTGAGGAAAATGAAATGTCTACATGAAAAACAAGTTGATTCAGCACACCACCTTGATAGGATACTACCAAATATTGGGAATAATATGGACTAAGAGAGGTGGGATCATCAGCTAGTGGAAGAATTATCTCATCAGTAGTGTCTTCATGTGATAATATCATCTATAACTGATGGATGATCCCAAGGTGGCTCTCTCCTCTCACACCATCTAAAGGGAGACAAGAGACCGTTTGGGTGCAACAAAACTAATGAGAAAACTAATAAGGTGTGTTTGGCTCATAGAAAATCAGCACATCTATCCTATGTTTGAGTACCTCATCCCCAATAAAGATCTTATATGACCTCTTATCAAGATATCCATTGTCGTCGTCAATGATCAGTCCAATTGGTGTGTGATAATTGGTGAAATCAAAGCTATTGGATCAGATCAACACATGAGTAACCTCATAGAAGCTTAGTGAAAAATCCCCAACCGTAGATATTTTCAATAATATGGGATGATATTGGGCATTGAGGATCTTAGTGGATTATTGTATTCATAGAAATGGAAATGTTTCCCTATCCAGCCAAATTAAAACTGGAAAGTAACATTAATATTGTAGGGGATATTTCCATATTTAATGACTCCTATAAGTTGATAAAGGCACATAAGGGTCGAAATTACTATATTAATGTGTTTTCCATCCACTACCCAAGCTTTCACCACTAGCATGCTGACACATATTCCTAAAAGCATGTCCCCAGGTTAGAAAATCCATCCATTTAGGAATATTGTAATAAATCCCACTAGTATGAGGCTCAGAGAGATCTGTTAATTCATTTGATATCCCCATAAAGTATTATCCCCATCATCTAAAATGGGCGAATATGATCCAAAAATTTCATGAACTTGTTGAGAAGGTAATTGATGGTGGCGTATAGTAGTTGACCTATCCCCACCATGATGAAGGAAAATATTGATCAAAATTTTGAAGTATATAAGGGAGAACATGGTCAACACCTTTCACGATTTATTCTTCAAAATGATGAGAATTCTCCGCACCAAGACTGGAGTCTTAAAGGATCATCAAAGACATCTGTAGTGGGAAGGAAGTCATCATAAATCACTATGAGAGGGGGAATCCCACCCAGTTGGTAGATGTCCCATAAGATGATGCCCACTTCACCATGGAACAAATGGAATGTGTTGGTTCTAGGGAACTAATGGACGATAAACTCTCAAAGATGATCGGGATGAAGATATACAATAAATTAGGAAATCCATACTGCTCCATAAATATGGATCCCGTATAACTAGTCAAAAAATTCTAAGCACCCTTTTTTACCCAAAAAGGCCACACCCATTCATCAAAAAAATTACAACTAGGATAGAGATCCCATTTCAAACTATATTCACAACACGAATTATTCAGAGAAGAGATTAATATACTTGAGTAGCTTTGATCAATTGGATGATGAGATAAATCAAAACCATCTGTACCCAATGGATATTTTCTAACATATAAGAGAACCCCTTGGATTGAGCTATGAACAACTATCCATCATTGACAACTGTCATATAGATATAGTCATAAGAAGTTGAAACCAATCAGTATAGTAGATTGAAGTATGAAGGATGGATGATAACATCATCCAACTAGAAAAACCAGTATAGAGGTAGCCAATGTGTTCAAGGTTAATATTGTAGCTTGGTCAAGACAATCTTCTTTAAAACCTTATTATCAAAATACATTTGATATTGGGTGTCAGTGTTGTGGTTTCTAGCAATTTTCTTCCTTTTATTGGCTATAGAAAATGATCAAATAGAACCAGAATCCTTTTGAAAAAAAAGTAATTGTCGTATGTTGGATAGATTAATGTAAAATATTTTCAAAGTATAGGAATAAAACAAATAGCATCATGAAAATCACATGAATAAATAAGGGATTCATAAATCACAAGAAGGATTTTTGAATTTCTTGACTCCTGGAGATCTCACGGGTCACATAAACCTGTAGGGAATCATTCAACTACACGAACCCTAAAAACATCATGAACATGTGATCTTGAAAAGGTCACAAGAGCCTGATAATAGTCAAAGTATCATGTGATCAAACCAGAAGATCTTGTGTAACCCTCATGATAATCACATACCCACAGAAAAAGTCCAAGAAATTACTAAATTTTACACTGTAGTTAGTTTGATCTGGTGCTTGGGTGAAGGAATTCTTGTGAACAAGTTCTCATGAAAAGGTCTCAAGGTAGGGTCTCATGATCAGGTCTTGTGTGAAGGTCTTGAGATGAAGTTATGTGACGGAAGTTGTGAAAGAGATCTCTACAGAAGTGATTATCTACTGAATGAATCCTTATCCTCTCCCCAATTTATAGGTAATCTCACAGAATACCAAAAATCACTTAGCAAACCAAGAATAACCTAAGACACTTATTTGGGACAACACTAAAGACACATTCATGAATTTACTTTTTTTAGAACTGATTCATTATCCCCATGGGTGTTGCTCTTGAGAGGGGAATTTGTTGATGCCTGTAAAATGAGCATCAGAAAATTCACAATGGTAGAATTACTTGTATAATGGTATTATTTTCCCCACAATGTAAAGGAAGAAGAAGATATCTGAGACTAGTGGACGACATAAATAACCCAGGATACATGTTATTATGTGAACATCATGAGTTAACACAAAGGATCAATACACAATGCTTATACTTTCGAGGGTCCCACAAAGCCCCTTCGACAAGTCATTTTCCTCTTGCTTAGGGGCCCCATACATTCAGTTGTCATGTGGAGGCTTCCAATAAATCACCCATAGGACATGTGAATTTCCAACCCAAAGACACCAGAAAATCTCCAAAACCCTTAAAAATAGAAGGAAAATATCCAAAAGGTGGGAGTCTATTTCGATCATAAAACTTACATGATGCAACATTGATGGGGAGAATGATTTTCCTCGATGACATTCAAGAAAACTCAAAAGATCCTCAATCTTGGTAAAATCAACAAATGAAATAAAAAGTGGAGGAGGTGGGAGCCTGTTGTGGTAATAGGCATCATGAGACATGTCCGTAACAATTTTCTTGACAATGTATGGTTCAGCAAAATGAATCCCTAATCTCAAAAAATCCCACTGATAAGTTATACCCATCACATGATGGGCCTCAGACATATCCAAGAAACATCATCCTCACCCTTTGGATCCATAAAGACAGAAAATGGGATTTTCCATGAAATGATCACACATCTCCACAAATCCCTTTATTGGTAACATGATGCATCACTAAGATTTAGAGTGATTATCTCCAACCACAATCATACAACCTTACAAAATCACCAACTTTGGTCAAATGAAACAAAGGAAATAAAAAGGGGAGGAGGCAGGATCATATCATAGTCAAAAAATCTCATGACATTCCTAGGATATACACAACATGGTCTAGAAAGACCCCATAACAAGCTAGTTTGATTTTGTGAAGCCCCTTGAGTAAGGAATCCTTGTCTCATGGAATTTCCCATAAAATTCATCAATGATTATGAAAAATCCTTTCAGCGGGCACCCAAATATCATGAAGGCATTTGGACATGTCAATCAGATAATATGATAGTCCCTCGACATGTCTGTGTGATTAAAAAAAGACCACTTTAATTGGACATAATCCAAAAAAGTAGGATTTTATGTGATGGTCCTATGATCATTGAAATACATGTGACACCCCCTAAGTGATTCATGGAATGACCTCATGAAGAGGAATGATTCCAAGACCCTCTAAAAAACTCCATCCTGAAGTCGCGCAATACGCATCGTGCAAAGTGGTGAACAACTAGGGTGGAGAAGCCTATAAATCCACCACCCTAGCCACAAAGAATATGCTATCCCTTTATCATCCAAACTCATTGACACATCATGAACCAGAGAGGACTTCTTATATTGGTAGATCTTGAGACTATGATGTTTTACATAAATTAATATCCAGTGAATAGCCAGAGCAATCATGAAACATGCATAAGCACTTCGCATGATCACTATTGATCATGTGAAGGACTTCTTTTAGTACATGTGAAGCACATCCCAAACATCAGATAGATCATGTGGTACTTAAAAAACCAATACTGGATAAATATAAGGAATTTACAATAAAATTTTAGAATAAATACTAAAAGATGGGAGACTTATGCGAAGGACATATACATAGATCCTCAAGAACTTTGTGTGAACCACCCAGGACATGCAATAACACTAGTACATGTCACCCAGATCTCACGACACTTGTTTGGTATATTATTTGGATCATGTGAAGTCCTATGGAAATGTCAAATAAAGTTACATGGTCCCCATGTGCATGTCACCCAGATATCACGATGTCCTCCAGGCTTTCCATCCAATCCTTGTAGTGTCATTTAGATATGTCCCCTAACTCATATATTGGGACCATGACATTTCAAATGAGTCTCACGGTAGCACCCAAACAAGTCAACTAGATCTTACGATGTGCTACGGGTGTGCAAGCTTGGTCTTTTAATAACCTCCATACAATTCATCCAGGACAAGAAGCACCCTCCAAGATATGTCACATTTTCTCTCACGATTCCCTCCAAGAGTGTCAGAAAACTCTTGCGATGACACTAGGGAATGTTAGGGGGATCATGTGATTCCATATAAGCATGTCAGTCAGGATCATCTGATGGATTTCAGGATCAACCGACTTGGTCTTGCGATGTCATCCAGACAAGTCAACAAAGGTAATTCAACAACCTTCAAACATTCCATCCAGGTTACACAAAATCTCTTGTAAAATTCAACTGGATCATGTAATTTCCTTTAGACATGTTAGGAATACTCCCTATAATATGTCAAGTAGACAATCAAGGCATATCGAGGGGAAAATCATTGAATATCTTGAAAACAAGAAGGATATCCTCAAGGGAATCTCGATTCTTGATAATTTTATCCACCCTCGATGTGTAATCCCTAATCCAAAGGGAAACATTAGTGTGTAAGCCAAAATTAAGGGAACTATGATGAATCTAATTCTTGACATAAATAGGATATATAGAACACCTCCCCATTGTCTGAGATCTATATTAAGCATCCAAAGGAAAATCCCAATTTATAAGTCCCACATCTACAAGAAATGAAACTGATTACTTACAATCCCTTTTTTCCCATATCAAGCATAGATCACATGGGATTAGGCAGTCACAATGATCATATCATTCATGTGACATATCTTTATTAGGATAATTTCAACGTCAGTGTGTAATCCTCAACTAGTTGAACAGTGAGGGCTCTGATTCCTTCCATAACCAAGATATATAAGATGCATTCCTAAGTCTTGATACCAAACTCAAATGGGAATCCACCTCAGTATAAGTCATGTCATGTCTCAAGCATTTCAACCATTGGGACCCAATCATTCCTATAGGATAATCATTCTACCTCATCCCACAATGAATCGAGCAGCCAACTGAACTACGATGACTCTAATTCTTTCCACAACTAGGGTACGCAGGATGCCTCCTTGAGGTCCAAGCTCCATATTAAAATCTAAAGGGTTTTCATAGTGCATAAACCCCTCATCCATATGTAATGAGGCTGATCTCTTTCTATCCCTTATTTATCATACCGAGCATATATCGTGTGGGATTTGGGAGCCGCAATTAACACATAATTGGCATCGGGAATCTCCACTATCCAGTTCAATATCAGTATATAAGCCTTGAAGAGTGGAATGATAAAAATAACCATCATATAAGGGAATATACCTTGGGGATAGTCCCAAGGGAATGATCGAACTATGATAACTCTAATTATGTATATAACCAGGATATGTAAGACGTTTCCCCGAGACTCGATCTCAAATATATGGTGCCTAAATTCCCACACATATATCATTTTCACATGATATTAAACCACAAAGGTTTAAAGAAATATGTGGGTTTTGATTCCTAAAATTACCATTATACATACTATTACTCATAATGGATCAGTCTCCTCCTTGGAATATTAACTACCTCATGAAATGGTAGAAAATTCCATAACACATGGTTATACAATCTCATCATATTAGTAGTTATCGATCACTGGGAAAAGGTTGAAGAACCTTTGATACATACTGATCGATACACCAATGATATTCCTCTTTTTTGCATAAAAAGGTACCTAGACCGCTATCATTTTTTAGTGTAACCTATCAAGTATCAGGATTAGAAAGAGATTGTCAAACATATCTTAAATCTATAATAGAGTCCCTGAGTAGGTGAAAATTCCCCCCTAAAGGGTATGATGAGCCTGACCTCCCATCATCCTGACCAATTAGAGTCTCTAAGAGTCATCGAGTCTGAAACAAAAATTGACCAGCTTAATTTGGAAAGTAGTTTTGTACAAATTTATGAATGATGGAACCCTTGAGAGCTTCTATTAAGAGCAATAATGGTGAAATAATATTAATAATGGATTAAAAAATGAACCGCTCACAATCAACCATCAAGCCAAACCGAATCACCCTCGACTTGGGTTCTAAGTCATTTTTTCTTTGTTTAAATAGAAGGGTATGTCCATTAAGATTAATATGTGATAAGATATTTATGGGGTATGTTGAAGATCTTTCATGAAATAAAAAGATCATATATCTAGTATCCAAGGACACTAAACTTTTATGGTTTTTTTATTTTTTTAAAAAACTTGAGGCCGAAGCATCTTTTTTATTAACAAAAAATTAAACTTTTATACTAGGTAGAGGGGGACCCATTACATATTCTAGAAGCCTAAGTGATTGAAATCCCATATTTTGTGTCCTGAAGGCACCAATTTTCCCCAAATTCCCATTCTATGAATAGTACTACTGCAGTACTCATGCTGCTACAATACCTACTACGGTATTGTTTCCATTGTAGCACTTTCTATAGTACCACCACTGTTACAGTGTCTCTCACCATAACTATAGTACTTTTAAATTGAATCTACAGTACATATGTTTCTTGGGATTCGAACCCTCAACCATGGATGTAGTATTATTAGGTGCTTATTGTAACACCTCGAGATTGCGTGCATTATTATTTTTCAAATTAATTTAACCTTTTTAATATTTTGAATTAAAAAAACACTAAAATATTTTTTATATTAAATCACTAATTCAAAAATTTATTTCGCATGTAAACAACTGTTCTTTCACTACACAAAACACTGACTTGGCATATATTACACGCAACACCAAGTTTCTATGAAGCATCATTTTATTGTTATATTTATTTAAATGAGATAATTGTAACCTAGCCATTAAATTTAGTAATATTAATAGTAATAAATATTTTTTAAATATTTTTATAATGTTTTTATATAAATAAAACATATGGATGATGAAAGATGCAATTTTTTGTAATGTCCTTATATGTTTTAAAATATTATTTTCTCAAATGATCAGATTTTAATGTCCTTCTATGAAAAATAATTAGATTAATTTTAGAAATATTTAGAAATTTAATTTGATAAAATAAACTTAATTTTAGAATTTTGAATGTCGAAATTATCTTAGAGTGAATTTTTGAGATTTTTCAGAAAAACATTATTTTTTGATAAATAGTGAAAATTATAGTATTTTAATTCAAAACTGATTTTTCATCTAATTTATTTATAAGGTTAAATTATAATTTAATTAATTTAAAATTTTAATTAGATAATATTTTTATCAATTGAACCAATTTAGGTCATTGGAATCAATTTCACTTTGAAATTGGGTATAAGAACTTAGCAAAAATTTGTATATTTTTATATTAAAACACATTGTGTCGTCTCGTTAGTAGGATAAATTTTAAATTAATTTCTACAACTGATATTTTTAAAATTTGAAAAACAATATTCCATAATTGTAATCATCATAATTTATAATGTCCAATAAAATAAAATTTGTTTTTGAACAAAAATATTAGTGAAAGTTATTAAAATTAATGATAATGATTAAGAGAAAAATTAGGTTAATAGAGTACTAAACTATATATTTAAGACCCTAAACGATCTAGACACTTGTACAACACTCATTGGTTGGAAATTATTCGGTCATGAACATTCCATTATTGAGTTGTTTTAGTTTGGTATGAATTTTTTAGGTAAAAACATGGTTACACCTAACTTGTTTTCAAAAATTTCAAATGTTTTATTTCCCTTCCCTATAAAAGGCCACCACCTCCTACTCTTCTTTACAGCTCTCAAAACACTTAGTCTTGGCCATTCCCTGCAAAATATAATTCAAAAAATCTATCCCATATTCTTTTATGCCTCTCTTTTGGCAGAAATCAATCTAAGGAAGCTTTTTCACACAAACCAAAAGGAGTTACCTGATTAAGAGGTGGTTTGTACAAGTATGAAGAGAGTCAATACACAAGGTAAGGGGATTTCATATCACTTTTTATTTCCATGAGATACATGATTTATTCACCAACCATTCCTTTTTTGTGCTGTGTATACTACCCATGTATGTATTAAATGATTTTTATAATTAAATTTATGGGTATTTATATATCCATTTTATGATCTTTATATCTTGGGGTATAAGTTTCAAAAGTTAACAAATTGGTAAATGAATTTTGTCTCAATTTTCCTTATTTGAGACACATGCCATGTTATAAACCTATATTAGTATACGAGGTATATAAAATACCTTTGAAATTTTATACCTTGAATTTTCTTCTTTTAAAGATATTTTAAGCTCCATGTAATTTCATTTTCCAACATGGGGAGTATGATTCAAATTAACCATGTGTTAAGAGTTTATTGAAACAATATCACCATTTATCGAGATTTTTTATGATCATGTTTTCATTAATGAAATATTATGATCCATATTTCGAGAACACTCATGAATTTTTCTTCTCCTCCAGTTAGTCTTGATGTCTCCTTGTATTAGTACCATTTTCGTCACTCTTTGGTACTTAATATAATTAATAAAATGTTTTTAAGAAAATATAACCTTACCTTATCTTCAGTAAAAAATTTGTGTTCTTTAAAAACCATGTTTTCTAAAAAGGGTTTCCAATAATATTATATTAATCTATTACAGTCATTAAAATTATTTTTTACTCTTTTTTTCTTTTATGAATATTTTCAAAAGAAACTTCTTATCACTTTCTAAATGAAGAATTTCTCTAACCTTTTTACCATAAAAAAGGAATATTTTTTTACCTTTTACGAAATGTATGGATTTAACTGCCATCAATTATTTTATTCTTTATTTTTTATGTTTAGAGGATTATTTTTAAGAAATTGTTTTCAAAATTATTTTCAAATAATTTTTTAAAAATGCTTCCATGCTTTCTTTATAATTTTTCCATATTATTTTCAAAGAAATGGTTTTCAAAACGTTTTCAAGTTTTCTCTATAAGTTATCAATTTATTTTCAAAGAAATGGTTTTCAAAACATTTTCAAGATTTATTTATAAGTTTTAAAATTATTTTCAAATAAAAAGGTTTTTAAAATGATTTGAATCTTATTTTATAAGTTTTCAAAGAAAAAAGGTTTTCAAAATGTTTTCATGATTATTTTACATTTTTTTCAAAGAAAAATATTTTCAAAAATGATTTCAAGCCTTATTTATAAGTTTTTAAGGTATTTTCTAAGAAAAATATTTTCAAATGTTTTAAAAGGATTTTTTCAAAGAAGAAAGAATTTTTTACTCAAGAAACATTTTTGAAAGATATTTCAAAATTATTTTCCATCTAAGATGACATCCATTGATGTTACTCATGAATTTATAGAAAATGATCTAAAGTTTACATGAATATTCCTTTTTTGATGGATTAGGATTGATGTTATGGTCTTTATGAAATATGTTTCTCTTTCATGAGTTATAAGTTTCTGAAATCCATTTCTCTTCCATGGGTTATGATTTTGATTAAATGATTATGTAACCTATATCTTTCTCCACAAGATATTGTATTATTACATGTTTATGATACCCATTTCATTTCATGGGTTATGATATTATTTTTTATGATTTTGTGGCACATATATGTATGATTTCATTATGAGGAAGGTAAGACCTATATATCCCTCAAAAGAATTGGGTAATTATTTATATATCATGAGATAAAAAAAGATAGTCTTGGGAGTAAACATTGACTACTAAGATGGTCGTGGGTGTGAACCATGACTACCAAGATGGTGTAAATGGTGAACTCATGCTACTAATATGTCTATGTGAGTGAACCATAACTATCATGATTGTATGTAGAGTGAACTCATACTATTAATATGGTCTTGGTAGTGATTCTTTTGATACTATGAAAGGAATAATATATTCTTATATACTTTCCACAATTCCATGTTTTGTTCATATGTTATGATTTCATGGATTATTTTCTTTGTTTCATTATGATTAATTTCTTATGAACTACCAAGATTTATGCCACGATTCATCTATATGATCTTTTATATATAGGGTATGATCTTCTATTTTCATGATAATATTATAATACTCTTATTATAATAATTATAATTATATATCTACCTTTTTTTACCCCTATTAAGAATTTTATATCACCTATTTTTATGTTTCCATCCCCAGGTTAGGAAGATCTGATTATTTTGATGTGTCCAAGAAGGATAATAGTCATGAAGAACTTTGTGGGAGATAATATAGCTTATTTATGTAATACTGTTTATGTTTCCATGTTTCCAAAGTCACTGGACTAGTATCATCTTTAGTATTGTATTTTTATAATGTTTCAAGTATTCCATAAAAGTTATGTAATATCTATGTATGAAAAATGATGGTCGTTATAGTTGGTATCAGAGTAAATTTTTAGTTATCCTTTGGAATCTAGGATGATAAAACCTTAGGGAGAACCCTCAGGACATGTCTAAGGATAGGTTTAAGGATAAATAAATGTATAGGAAAATGTCCAAGAATTTTGGTGAGGGATAAAGTGAGTGGTTTCCAAAAAATGCATCCTTTTCTGGATACTGCAAGTGGATGTGGAACTGGAACATATGTACCTAGGGGTAACAACTCTAACAATATGTTCTGGGCATGACTCGGGGTAATATCGTACATGAAAATAGGCCTTGAAACACACATGGTATGACACTTATGAGGGATATTCTTTGGGAATTCACAAAAATTATCACAAACTATTGTGAAGGATTTAAATATATGTTGGCTATGAATAACCTAGGATGAACCTAGGGTGTCATAAATTAAGTAATATGTCATGATTTAGACACCCTATAAGTAATTATTTTCATGACTATATGGTTTTCTATTATGATAAGTAATGCTCACACTATTCTTATGGTTTTGGTCAATGATAGGAATTGGAAATAATTTGAATAATGTTGATCATGATGAATGATTTTCTAATGAGAAGTCAAGTGGGATGACCACAGGAGTGAAAGATGTTGTGATCATTCTTAATCATTTTTCATGGAACATGATTAACAATGTGTACCATAACCAACTCTCAAACACCCTATGATATATAAAGAAGGATTTAACTAAGATTTCATATAATGGAGACCATTAAAGAAAGAATATTCAGTTTAATTTGTGCAAAGAATGTGGAAATAATAACCTAATCAAATGTATTATAGGAACAAGTATATTTTTTGACTGGGGAAAAGAATGAAACAAATAAAGTGAATACAAGGGGAAAATGAAGAGTTCGGTTAATGAAATGGATGAGAATATTGGGATTCATATGTTGTCATAAAAGGTTAAGTTTTTTTAGTGTGGAATAAATGGTCATGATGAAACTCGATGTTCCGATAGGAAATCACCTATAGAGAATCAATAAGGTGGTGTGAGTAATGGTTACATTGTTAATGATGACGAGACTATAGATGAAATGTGAAAGGAAAGACGTATTGTGTAATAGGATGAGATATCATTTTTAATGGATTAAGGATGAAGTAATTAATGTTCTTATATATTTTTATTCAATAATAATTAAAGTTGAAATATAAAAGGATTTTCCAGTTTATGCATTTTCGTGAATGATTTTCAAGAATATGTTGAATGGATCTGATGGAATAGAAAAGAGATTTAATGGAAATGTGATGTCCATGGAAAGCACATGATTAAGGGAATGATAACTATTAATATGTTTCTTATCTTATGATATTTTCTTAGATAAATATATATTGTATATAAGTAAATTGGATGGTACTGATTACCTTGGAACTAATTAAGGACTTGTTGGCAAGTAGTTTATTTTATCATGGATGAAGTTTAAAACTTTTTGGATTTGTGTAATATATCCAATAATATATGGAATATAGAAGAATTCATGTTTTTTATATGTATTTATGGTAGTTCAGGTTATTACCATGTTTCAATAGAATATATGGTGAGGGTATTCACATGTTTGGAATATGACAACCAAGAGCTGTTTTGTGATATATAGGGGAATCAATGTTAAGATTATTTCATGAATTTATTTCTAAATTTTTGGGTTTTCATCTTTTAAAAGGGTTATAAGGTAAATTACTCATGAAAATCTTAAGTTAAATTTTTGGAGGAAGTATTTATGAACTGAATTTGTATTGAAAACCTTGGTTAAACGGCTATTTAGGGATTAACCTTATTTAAAGGATGTCCATATTAATTATTTTGGAAATTATATTAGTGTGTTCTTAGAAAATGAAATCAAGTATGTCGAGTGGAAACCAATCAACTTTGGAAAGTCCACGGTTCTTTAACCCAGGACTAAAGGACAATAAGGGTTTCACACCTACCATTGGATACACAATGTCGAGGTTAATGTGTAATTATTTTTGTTGATTGATTATTAATGATGAACAAGTATAGTTAATTTTTATTTTTACAAATTATTGTATTAACCATATTGATTTTGAAGAATAGTTAGAGACAAATATTTATACTTTTCATTATTTTATGGGCCTTAAGATCTGCTAAATATTATTTTACCACTTAAGGAATCAAAGTTAATTTTTGTACATAATTTGTTTATGTAATTGATAAATTGTAAATATATAAAAAACAACTAAAGAATGAATTACTATTTATAGAAATATATCAAATATATTTCTTTATATTATTGGTCAATAAAATAACTACTCCACTTTAGGATAATGATCAACCAAAAATGTGTTATCCTGATAACCTAATTTTTTTAACCGATGGCCTTTTAAATTATAACAGATTTATGAATTTGAGACCCTCTACCTTTCTTTGATAATTCAATTATTTTGTGACTGATGACCTCAATCACTCCTTATAAACATTTACCCCTTTTCTCTATGTCCAATCTTTACTCCCAACCTATGTTATCCTATGTGAAAACCTAGTTATATGTTACTATGGTCAATTGTTATGTTCCAAATTTTCTTTTTTAAAAGAAGTTTTGGTATTAATTTTTAAAAAGTGGGTTTCTATGAAATTAACTTTCAAGTATTAAACCTTTGATAACCCAGATGAATTTTGAGGGTGAAATTCATTTTATTGGGGGTAGAATGTAACACCCTAAGATCTTGTGAATTATCATTTCTTGAATTAATTTAAACTTTTTGATCTTTTTCATTTCAAAAAACATTGAAAATAGTTTTTTCTATTAAATTATTATTTCAAAAATTCATTTCACATGGAACCGAATTGTCTTTCCGTACACTAAACACCAACTTAGCATAAATTACACACAACACTGAGTTTCAATGAAGAATCATTTTATTGTTACAATTATTTAAATGAGATAATTGTAACCTAAAAGTTAAATTTAGTAATATGAATAGTAATAACTTCTTTTAAAATGTTATTTATAATGTTTTTATAGAAATAAAACATGTTTACGATGAAAGATATAATTTTTGTTAAAGTACTTATATGTTTAAAAATTCAATTTTCTCAAATGAATTAATTTAATGTCTATTTATGAAAAATAATAAAATTATTTTTAGGCACTATTAGAAATTAAATTTGAGAAAATAAACATTATTTTTTAATTTATAATTTATAGATTAGTTTAGGGTGAATTTGTGGTATTTTATGAGAAACTTCATTTTTAGAAGAATAGTGAAAAATATCAGATTTTAATTCGAAACTGACCTTTCATATTATTTATCTATAAGGTAAAATTATATTTTAATTTGGTTACAAAGTTTAACTATATAATATTTTTTTCAATTAATAAAATTTAGGTCATTTTAATTAATTTCACTTTGAAATTGGCTACAAAAACTTAGAGAAAGTTGGGATATTTTTACTTTAAAACATGCAGTGTCATCCCTTATGTGGGATTAATTTTAAATTAATTTTCTACAACTACAGTGTTTAGATTTAGAAAAATTTATTCCATATTTGGAATCAGAATAATATATAAGGTCTAATGAGGTCAACCATGTTTTTCAAAAAATATATTAGTGAATGTGATTGAAAGTAATTATAATGGTTAAGAGAAAAATTAGGTTAACAATGTACTAAACCATAAAATTAAGACCCAAAACAACCTAGAAAATGTTCCAAAATCTGTTTTCTATAAATTATTTGGCCATTAACCTTACATTATTTAGTTTGGTTGGATTTTTATGTCTTTTTTATGTAAAAACGTGGGTATACCTAACTTTTTTTCAAAAATTCAATGTGTATCCTTTCTCTTCCCTATAAAAGGCCACCAGCTCTTCATCCTCTTCACACCTCTCAAATCACATAGGTTTGGCCAAGATCTACCCAATACACTTCCCAACATCCCTAACATCCTCATTTAATCCTACCTTAGGGAAGAAAGAATTACAAGGAAGCGTTTTGACACAAAGAAAAAGGAGTTACCCAATTAAGAGGTGGTTTTTATGAGTACGAAGGGAGTCAAGACACAATGTAAGGGGATTTCATATAACTTTTTATGTATATGAGATACATGATTTATTCATCACTCATTCCTTTTTTTAGTGTGTATACTACCATTTTATGCAATCAAATATTCTTACACTTAAATTTATGGGTATTTACACTTCCATTTAATGATATTTCTATCATAGGGACTTTATTTCAAAATTTTCCATATCGGTAAATTAATTTTGTCTCAATTTTCCTTCTTTTAGTCACATTCCATGTTATGCACCTATATATTTATATAAGGTGTATAAACATTATTTGAAATTTTATATCATGAATAACCTTATTTTCATGATATTTTTATCTATATGTAATTTCATTTTCCTACATGGGTAGTATGATTCATAGTTACCATGTAGAAAGAGTTTACTAAAATAGTCTCACTATTTATCAAGATTTTTTTAATGATCGAGTTTTCATTAATGAAATATAATGATCTATATTTCAAGAAAAATCATGACGTTTTCTTCTCCTGTGGTTACTCTTGATGTCTTCTTGTATCATTACCATTTGTTCCACTCTTTGGTACATAAGATAATAAAGAATTTTTTTTAAAGAAAATATGACCTTATCCCTCTCTTCGGTTATAAATATATGTTCTTTAAAAACAATATTTTCTAAAAAGGGTTTCCAAGAATATTGTACTAGTATCTTATTATCATTAAAATAAAATTTTACTCTTTTTTCATTAACCAATGATTTCAAAATAATCTTCATGTCGCTTTCCAAATGAGGGATTTCTCTAACCTTTTTACCATGACAAAGGATTGTTCTTTTTACATCATATGAAATGTATAGATTATATCACCATAAATTCTTTGAAGATTATTTTTTTAAGCTTAAATTTTTAATTTTATGATAAAAATTAATATTATTTTCAAATAAAAGGTTTTCAAATTGTTTTCAATATTTATTTATAATTGTTCAAGGTTTGTTTTTCAAATAAATGATTTTTAAAACGTTTTCATGTTTTCTTTATAAGATTTAAAAGTATTTTCAACCAAATGGTTTTCAAAATGTTTTCAGTATTTCTTTATAAGTTTCAAATTGTTTTAAAAGAAAAAGGTTTATAAAATGATTTGAATCTTATTTTATAAATTTTCAAGGGAAAGAGGGTTTTAAAATGTTTTCAAGCTTATTTTAAAAGTTTCCTAAGAAAATGGTTTTCAAAATTATTTAATGTCATCTTTATAAGTTTTAAAGGTATTTTCTAAGAAAATTATTTTCAAATAGTTTAAAATTAATTTTTCAAAGAAATAATATTTTCCTTAAGAAATATTTTTGAATTATATTTAAAAATTATTTGTTATCAAACATGACATTCGTTGATGTTACTTCTGCCTTTATAGGAAATGATCTAACGGTTCCTTTCATATTCTTTCTCTAGATGGTTTATTATTTATTTTATGGTCTTTATGAAACCCATTTCTTTTTAACATATTATATGTTTATGATATTTGTTTCACTTATATGGGTAATGATTTTGATGAAATGATTATGAAACCTGTATTTTTTCCCACAATTTATGATATGATTACATGTTTATGATACCCATTTCATTTCATGGGTTATGATATGATTGTTTATGAATTTTTGGAACATGTATTTATGATTTAATTATGAAATGGGTGGGACCTATATCTCCTGTTAATATGTTGCGTAAGGATTTATATCTTATAAGATAGACTAAGATGGTCTTGGGAGTAAACCTTGACTACTGAGAAATCCATGGGAGTGAACCATGACTGGAAAGATGGTATGAGGAGTTAACTCATTATACAAATATGGCCATGGGAATAAAACATGACTACCAAGATGGTATGAGGAGTGATCTCATACTACTAAGATGATCTTGGTAGTAATTCCTTGGCAACTATGGAAATAATATTATATGCATACATATTTTCTACAATTCCATGTTTTATTCCTATGTTATTATTTTGTGGATTATTTTATTTCTCTACTTATGATTCATGTCTTATGAAATACCAATATTTATTCCATGATTCATGTATATGATCTTTGATATGTAGGGTATGATATTATGTTTTCATGGTCATGTTCTAATACGCTTATGATCATGATTATGATTACATATATCCCTTGTTTAACATTACTGATCATTTTAGATCACCCATTTTTATGTTTCCTTCCCTAGGTTACGATGATATGTATTATTTTTTCTGTTTCTAAGAAGGGTTCTAGTCAAGATGAACCTAGTGGGAGATAATGTAGCTCATTTATGTACCGGTGTTTATGTTTCCATGTATTAAAAGGCACTAAACTAGTATAGTATTTGGGAGCCTGTTTGAATAAATTTTTATGTATTAAACAAAATTTATGTGATGTACGTGTATGAAAAGTGAGGTTTTCTATACTTACCAATAAGACAAACCCCAACTACACACTGAACCTTTATGGTCCTTTGGCATATAATTTTGTGAAATGTATTGAATACTCATATAAAATGATGTAATATTTAAGTATATTATGATTTGGTCCATTTAATTGGTATTAGTGAAGTTTTTAGTCAATCATTGTATATTATGATTTGAGAAAATTAGTGAAAATATGGTGAAAATTATAATTATAAGATAACATATTGATTTTTGTTAAGGAAGATTTTATGACGTTTTCCGAAAAATAAATCATTATCTGGATACTATAATTGTATGTGGTTTTGTAATATATGAATCATGTGGTAATAATCCTAAAAATAGTTGTTAGATTTTATCTCGGCCATCATTCTAGTGCATGGTGAATGTGTCCTTACTGCACACCAGGTTTGACAAACCCTTGGTGTGTTCTTTCTTTAACTCAAATTTTCCTTATGAACTATTATAAAGGATTTTAACAGTTGATGGCCAAGTATGGCCTAGGTTAAACCAAATGTGTCATTGATGGAAAATAATGTTTTATAATTTATAACATTATAATAATAATTTTCATTGTTATATGATTATGTTTCAGTGTAAGGATGAACATGAACTTCCAATGGAAGTTACTTCCATTATATGAATCTCCTTCTTCAAGCATGATTTATAATATTGTTGTTAATGGATCCATATCTTGATTTGGTGATTTATTATTCTAGTATTTCTATATAATTAATTATAGACTACC
Source organism: Viscum album (assembly GCA_963277665.1). NCBI lineage: Eukaryota > Viridiplantae > Streptophyta > Magnoliopsida > Santalales > Viscaceae > Viscum > Viscum album. The sequence continues at coordinate 1,767,651,301 of OY728123.1, forward strand.
TTTTTTAGATCTCATGTCGGTGATTTGTGATACACTGATTGAGTTAGGTGCTTCTGTAATGTAATTCCTATAAATTGATACTATTTTTACTTATTTGATTTGAAATGGAATTCTAAATGATTTTATGAGAATGAATTGGAATACTTGATGGGTATTTTAGAAATGGCATGGGTGTTATGAACTACTTTTTTTTTATTTTCAAATAAATTAATTATTTCTAAAAAATGGCATTAAAATGAATGAATGATTTGACTAAAAACTTTTACAATGATTTTTTGGGAAAATATTTCATAAAATATTATATTTTTTGAAATGAAATGATTGTTTTTCAGAAATTCATGAGTTTTAATAAAAACCATTAGATTAAGGTATTTTAAATGAAATAGAATTATTTAAAACTTGAACTTGGGGCCAATTTGAATTGATGGAAATGGTTTGATATTGAATTAAATAAAAGCATGCCCCTTGTATTTTTTATTTCCTATAATTACATGATATCATGAGTAGTTAGGTGGGAAAAAAACATATCAGGAATATATTTTCTCTACCTAGAAAAGTATTAATGATGACAACACTAACCGAACTATGATGAGGGTAGGGAGTTCATTATCTCGGGTGTTTTTCTATTCCTCCAAGGTTTGAGATCTAGGGATGTGTGTACACCTAGAGATTTATTTCACCAAGATGTGTGAGAATAATTATACTAACCTAATACCAAGAATATTAACTATGTTTCTATGATTTTAAATGATTTGTATATGCCAGTGTTTATGGATTGATTATTCAAGACAGTTTTGATGTTAATTCTTATTCATGATTGTTTTGATAGAAATCCCCTTTTACACCTTTTTATACTCACAATTGAAATGATTTGAATAACATGTTTTTATATGAGATGTGAAAATATGAACAATACATGTTTTATTTTAAATTAACCATATTTGTTTCCTTTTATATGGAGTTCTTATAGAATAGTTATTGGGATCCTACTAGGACTATATTTCTCACAACTTAAGTTTTTTCCTTTTGGGAATTTTTAAACACTCTTATGCTAGGTTTATGAAAATATAAAAAAAATGCTTATTGGTGATGGTGTTTCTTTATTAACATGGCCTTGGGAGTTAGTGTTGAATGGTAGATTTGTGACTTGCTTATTACAGTGAGATCTTGTGATGATGTCTTTGAAGGTTAGTATCATGACTTGGGTAGATGTACATATTTGGTACATGAATATATCTACATGGGGTACTTATCTCTTGATGAGTGTTTGGATATAATAAATATTTTCTATTTCTATTCCATTTATTTGTCTTTTTAATTAATTCATATATAAAAATCATTCCCTCTTGATGATTATTGATTCTTTGGAACTAGTTTCCATCCCATGGGGTTTAGGAATTCCCTTCATGTCATGTAAATATTGATTCAGATACCAGTTTATCTAGTTATCATGGTTGGTTTGTGACATTTAAAAACATCTAAAGAAAACATTCTAAAGAAAAATCCTTATATGTTTCACATAAACCTCAAAAAATTTAGAATAAACCATAATATTATCGATAAATATTACTCACTAGTAATGATATATATGGGTATCAATAAATTATATCTATTTATATTTCAACCTAATTTCCTTAGGTAAGTTTGGAAAACTCACCTTTTCCATCATAACATGTATATAATAAGTTTCTCAACCATCTAAGTATGTTCCCTTATTTTATTATAAAACATATTTGTTTTATATATGTACCTTTTTTAGCTTCATTTTCATGATCCCATTTCAAAAATACTAAGTCTCAAAATTTTATATAAACATCCAAAATATGAATATGAGAACTCCAATATTAATATGGATTCCAATATAGCACCAACATTTTTAACATATGATACATTCATTTCAATCGATAATTATCATTATTCAATTGATGGTTATCCAAGATAATTTTTCTATTTGGTGCTCTAACTTAATTAGTTAATATCATTCTCAAGTACTTTATAAGGATTAATTAAAGATAATTTAAATTAACCATAGTATATACCCAAATAGTTTCATAACAATTGTGTAGTTAAGACTATTTTTCATGCACTAGGTTAGGATGTATTTAATACCAAATCCACCCTTTTAATGCTATTAACTTTAGATACATCTATCCTAGATCTTTTATTCACTTTTAGTATATAGATATGGGTGTAATTTTAAGGCGATACATATATTCTATAATTCACTAAAACATTAGGATGTCATCCTATGCTAAAAATTATCTCTTAGTATTCTCTTAGGGTTTTCACTATTTTTCATCCTAATACCAAAACAGCACAAAATATTCTATATAAACATCCTAAAATTTTATATATTCTTTTGAAATTTTGATCATCCTAAAAAAATGAATACTTAATTACCATTATAAATCTAAAATTATCTCCAAATAATAACATCATAACCTCTAAAGTTATCTAAATCTTTCTATGATACCAACTGTGGTTCCCCAGACCTGCACTCAAATATTTGGTTCTAAAAACAATATACTTTATAAACTAGCTTTGATAAACATAATTAATTATAATATATTTCACATGTAATGTAACATTTACATTCCATGGATTTTTTTTAGGTTTATAGTTTTAGATAATTATGAAAAATATTTAATTATTATAACCTTTTTTATTTGTATAAAATGGGTATTTTTCCACTATATAAGAAAAAACATAATCCACAACAAGTCTTCAATATCTTCCAAATATCCTCCAAAAAATATAATCTTCTAGACATGTCATAAATATAATTTTTCGTCATAAATTTTGGAAGGAGAATATAAGAAAGGGGTGATATAAAATTCTCAAAAAGGGTAGACATAAGATATAACAATCAAATATCATAATTGAGCATGAGATGGTCCTATAAGTATAATTAGTGTATATAATAAAGTTATACCCAACAAAACAACGATCATAATTCATGTCATATATAAGAAATAATTAATCAATGGTGTGTCGAAACATTAGTTTATAAATATGATCTTTGGGATAATAAAATTAGGATACCATAGACATTTGGAACAAATGTTAGAATATACAAAATTGATTTCATGAGCCACCCCATAAATTCCCATGACTATGATAAACTAAAACATACTCATGAATAAATTATTTCATTGGATATAAATCCTAAAAAATCATTGAGGCCTATATATGACACCACACATCGATTATATTTACACATATTTTCCACATGAAAAAAATCATTAAACACATCCAAAATAACCCATGGAAAGAAAAATGGGTATCATAAAAAGTACAGATATTATCCCCAAAATATACCTGAATAATTTAAATAATTTATACCCAATAATCCATCACCCCAAATTTTCGTTTATTAAGAAACATTAGAAGGTGATTCATCAAAAATAATTTCCAAGGAAATAAATAATTTAGAGATAAAGGGAAATGCATGTCAAATCGTAAAAGTGTTTTATAAAATGTTTATTTCTTTGGTGTAAAATAAGAATTTAACTTCACTTTTATAAAATCATTTTTAAAAGGTAAAGTGAGTTTTTTTTAAATCATTGTTAAAAATAACTTTTAAAAGTAGAATATTTTAAAAGATAAAAATTGTTTAAAATTTTTATGTAAAAACTCATTGAAAACTTTTACTTTAAAAATGATCATCAAAAAGGGATCCTTGAAAAGGACATTAAGGATTTAGAATACGAAGTAAAACATTTTTAATACACTAAATTTGGAAAAGGAAACATCAATAATTGTTTATTTAAATGACATATAGGTCATCAAAAATATGTTTAGAGTGGAAGATAAAACATTTTATTTTGATTGGATGGAAAACCTTTTAATATTTTGAAATACCATTGTTGAAAAATCATATCTTAAAAAGAGAAACAAAACTTTAATTTAAAAACAAGAGAAGGGAATTATGTATTCACATGAGATAACAAATAATTAGTCTCTCAATTATAAATAAGAATATTTTTAGGAAGTAAAATATTGATAAGGAAGAAAAAAATTCATTTAAGATAATTGGAATCATCCTTAATAATCTAATACATTTATGAAGAAGAAATTAATCAAGGTGTTAGATTTTAATAAAAAGTTCCATTTTAACCATAGTGGAAGATAAATCACCAAAAACTAAAATCATAGGTTGGAATAAATAAGTTTAATAAGACACACTATAACTCAATAAAGGGAGTTCAGTTATCAAAAAAACTTACAATAATGATAATGTAAGAATAAAATACATAAGAGGGATAACATTAAATGGATGTTAAAATATCATGAAATGAAATATATTTATTATTCTTGATGGAAATTGGGTATTTAATTCAAAATATAATAGAAATTATGGTGCTTAATATCAAACATGTCTCGTGGATCTGAAAATGCGATAAAGAAAGCATTCCAAAATTAGAAAATTTTGAGTCAAAACCCCCAGAAGGATTTCATATCAGATGAAAAATTACATAACATGTATAATTAAATTATCATGATATAATATATTAAAGGGTATTTAGACACATAATTCTAATGGAAACATGGTGTATAATAAAAAATATTTCTCAAGGGTTGAAAATTTGTGATAGGAAACCCTTATCTTGTTTCACTGCTTAATTGAATGCACTCTATGATCCTATATAATAAAAATAAATATCTTAATCACATTTTTAATAACATTTTCATATACATAAACTTTTATAAAATTAAATTATAAATATTATCTATATATATGTTTGTTATTTATTATCTATTTTCAATATCGAGTGTGAATAATCTTGATCATTGTGACCTAGTTTCGTATTAGTGGTGTAGTTTTTCATTATTACCATAAGGTTAATTATTCAAATATCATAAAAGGAACTGAGAATTGTGTTTTATTTATTTATTTATAATGTTATAATTTTAATATATGATAATTTAGGTTTTTACAGTTAAATATTAAATCCACAATGATCTTGTTGAGGTGGTTTTAATGAACATGCATTGGTATCTTAATAAATGAGTTTAATATAAATGTTACAATTATAGAACCAAAAATAATATATATATTTTATTATTTATATCATATATTATTTGTAACTAATTTCTCATAGTCATCCATGATATTATTTTATATAATTTTTCAAGCATGTGTTTGACCATCCCTAACACGAACATACCATAATTAATGGATGATTATGATTATTAAAGTGGTTTATTTTTTAATAATATCATCATTATAGAATCATAATGATATTTTTAGATACTTTTATGGTGTTTAGTAATATTTTAATATTTTTTACTAAATAATAATGAAACTAGATGAAAATGAGATATGTTACTTTGTGGAGGCGGTAGTCCACACAACACACTGTTGAAATTTTAATTTCCTAGAGAATGAGAGGTAAAGAAGTTGGATTATATTAATACTATTAACAATCATAATATAATTATATATACCACATTTATTCTTCAATTTCAATTTTATAATCATTATAGAGATGTGGCGGTGAAAAAATGAAATCCATTATTTCGAGGATGCGGTAGTACACACAAAGCATGAATAATTATTTTATTTTTTAAAATATAAAAGGGGAAAGGTGGTTAGTAGTTATTTAATTTGTATAATAAATTTTATTACACAAACAATAATGGTTTCATTATATAGGATTTGGAAAATTATAATTGTAAATGTAATAAATAAAATACAAGAAGTATGGAATGAAGTGCTCACATTTTGGACATGGGCTTTCCCTTAGAAGAATCCTTTAAAAAAGAGGTATTATGATCTTATAATATGAAAAGAGTCTCAAGGAAAAGTAAAATTATTCTAGGTGAATTGAAAAGTGCATAATTTCAAGAGGAAACTAAATCTTTATGGTGTTTTTAAATGGGTGGTGTGAGGACAATTTTATAACTGGTGAGAATGGAATTTTTGTAAATATTTCAACTTAATATAAAGGTTAAACATGTTACTCATGTAAATAAAATTATAAAATGAATAATAATGGAGTGGTAGATGAGATATGGTCTAGAATACCTCAACAATTTATTTTCTTACATATGTTTAATTCCTTTAATCATATAATGTTCAATTTTATCATTTTTGGTTTTCCCATGGTTATTAATATTTATGTGAGTAATTTACTTTTAATGAAAAAAATAATGTTATACCTAAAACCCTCATATATAAATATACCAACTATATCCCAAAACTACTAAATAATTAAAACTATAATGAGCCTTTATTCATGAATTTATTTTAAAGATAAATTTTAATTTCAATTTTAAAAAATAAACTTCATTTTTGGATTTGTAATGTTAATATCATCTAAATATTTTTTTGGGATTTATTTGAAATAAATGATATTTAAGTGAATAGTGGAAACATTTTAAAAATTTTCAATTAGAAAAATATATATTTAATATTTAAAACAAAAATTTTTAAATATATTATTTTGAATTTTTAAAACATATTATTAACATTTTAATGACATAAGTAATATTCTACAATAAAAACTATTTTTGATCTTTCCGTTTAATTAAATACAATGTTATTAAAATTTGATTTTACCTTGATTATAAAGACACTTAAATTTTATAATAAACCAATTTATATCATGAAAATAAAATACATTTATATTTTTACCCAAAACATAAATTTTTAGCATAGAAATACAGATTTTCTAAAAACATGTTTTTATGTGTTACATATACTAATGATAAAATTGATTTATCTTAAATATAGAAATTTTATCTATAAAAATATTATTAATGTTTAGAATAATTATTTATAAATTATTTAATAGGTTCTATTTTATTTTCAGGCATAAAAAATGATTTACTTAAGTAAAAACTAGTTACCAAAAAACTAAAAATGGTAAAAGTAGTAAATATGGGGGTAAAAATATTGAAACATGAAATATTATTTTTATAATCTATTGGTTGAGAGATTCATGACTTTATACCATAACACATCTCAATTATTATCAATTTTTAGCCACTTCACATGTGAAACATGTACCCTAGTTATATTAAGTTGAAATATATACAAAAATTTCATTCCCACCACTAATAAAATAGCTCTATCACTACCCCTTAAAGACCACTCAAAAAATTAGGTTTCCTCATAAAGTTATTCTCTTCTTACATCCTATATAATCCTATTTCAACATCTTAATATTCTAGTTAAAACTGATTATCCCATGCCCTCCCTTCACAAGGATCCATCCAAGGGGTAGTCCAAGTCCTAAACATGAGTACTAATTTTCCCTTATTTCATTTTTTATATATTATTGTAGCATCCTTACCCGAATGAAATAACATTAGTGCCCTGATCTGGTTGGTTGTGTGACCTCAAACACACCTCTTCCTATGCCAGAGGCTGCCGACTGGTGGTTAGGGTTGTAACTCCCCGACCCCAGTTACCCAGAGTCGGTGCATTATTACATAACATTGGCATGATCACAAGAAAGATCAAGTCTCGAAAGACCGATAATTTTAGTAGCCTCAGAATAATTAGATACATTCATAAATTTTACATTACATCATAAAATAAAAAAATACAACAATATAGTCTCCATAGTCCACAATCTTATCCCCCCATACTATCCCTACAGGTCATTCATAAAATAATTCTTCACATCTTGGGAAAAAGAAAACATAGAAATGGGTGAGCTCAAATGCCCAGTAAGGATAACAATATAGCCAAAACTTTCATAAATAAGCATAAACATTTAAGGTAATGTATAACTAAAACAAAATCCTTTTAAAACTTGAACTTTAGCATAATATGGCAGAAATAAAATGAAATAATTCCATATACTTATTCACATGGATATTATACTATTCGAATAATCACATGCAATATGAATAACCACTTTTATAATGATGGAATGCATAATTCCAGACTATCATAACCACATAGCCAAGGCCTCGTGCCAAGACTACAAATACGATTTTGTCAAGGCCTTGTTCCAAGACACTAGTTTGTCTCATGATACCTACCGATGCATCGAGGAGCTATAGCGGGCTCCACCCATCACTTATTAAGTCCAATGCATTCCTCATATGAACAGGTTTAAACATAAACATTCGTATTAAAACAAGCATATGAAATGGAAATACTTTCTTCTTAAACCATGAATGGTATAAAAATAAAACATCCACATTCTAACATATCACAAAACCATCAATACAATATGGAAGTTTTGTATCATAATAAATCAACTCCAAATAAACTTAAAATCAATCAAAGGATGTTGACATAGATGAAATCAATACTCTTTTTAGAGAAATAACTCTTTCTATTTTGAAATCATTTAAGAGCCATATATTTATAAAATGAAACATTTTATTTGAAAATATTCTTATAAGCTTATAAGTGAAGCTTCGACGATTTTATAATGGCGGAAAATAGCCGCACCCACCGTATAAGTTAAAAAAACATTCGTACCTTAATTCTGTCGAAAAGGCTAAAAAGGACCCTGTTTGGAAAACGAAAGAAAGATTCCCTAGTAGACTTATTATAAAAAGTCAACAAGGGTATAAATTACTTTATCCCATAGTCTTTAAAATACTAAGAATTATTTGTAATACATTTTTAAGAAACATGGATGTGGATGATAAAGAGGTCCCAATAGATAATTACGTATAAACAACCTCGGATAATGAAGAGATTGTGAAATAAACCCTTAACTTGTACTTTTCCTTGGTAGGGGGTAGGTTAACCTCCTGTATAATAGTGAAATAATTGTTATTAAAATATTCAATAATCATATACATTAATATGATATCATATATGATCTTTTAACATTGCTTTGTTAATAATATCTTAGTATTATCGTCGTTTCAGGTGTTAACTTACTCGTATATGTTTTGTTACATAAGACATTTTTTTATGGGTAGGTTGTATCTTATTCATATCCAGAATGATATCAAGTCCTTAAAAATTATTTTTAAATCATCAAATGATAATTATACTTGAATGGATACGATGGAGAATGAATCTCATCGCGTTCGTGGAGACGGTAGTCCGTACGTACGCACGAGCGACAATATCATTCTTTTGATATTAAAGTAATATATAATTGGATGGTATATCATATATACAGAATCATTATAATGTTATATTTATTATTTACATGAATTACACATCATTATTATACCCATAAAAATAATAATTTATGGAATAACAATTACACCACGACGTGGAGACGGTAAGCCGTACGTACGCACGTATGGTGACATGTCATTCGAAGGATGGATAAAATACTGAATATGGTTGTACCATATTTATAATAACATCACAGTATATATAAGATAATGGAGTTATTATTTTAGAATGGGAATAACAAAGAAAGAAGAAGTTGAAGAAGAAAGGAACTTGAAAGAGGGTGGTGAAAACATTACCTCTTCTTCGGGTTCATCCTTTTGATTTGATCAAAAGGGCTCCTTAGGTTGGATTTTTTTATCAAAATAAGGCCTCTAGGTTGAAGTGAGGGAAGTTGAGAGAGTATGTTGGCAGGGGTTTTCCAAGCCAAAAGTCTTTGAATGTCTGAATTAGTGAGAAGGGGGAGTGCCCTTTTATAAGAGGGGTGAGGGTCACCTTTGGAAAAGCTAGAAATATTATTTTATAATAAATTCATATTCCGTTTCTAATGGATACAAAGTGGATTATTTAAATTTTAAGGTGGGGATGGGTCGAAAACCACTCAACCAATATAATTTAGACAGGTTTGGGTCATTATATTAACCTTATGTTTTAGTTTTAACTCTTAGTTAATTAGTTTGACACTTACCATGTCACTTTGTATTTTTATATTATATAGTTAATAAACATACTATATACTTCCAAGAGACCCCCAAGTGGTCCATTAATGATACACATATCATGATATAAGTCTCTTGGCCGAACCTTAGATTTTTAGTAATTGAATATAAATTAATAATATAATATTTGTTTTAAAAACACTTTTATGTCAATTTTGACACTATTGGGTATTTTGTTTTTGATAAATTCATAAAAGCATTACTACTTCAAATAAAATTTATATAATAAATCCTAACATGTCATAGTAACATATAAAATTAGTGGAATTCATAAAAAGTCTCAAAGTACATTTATTTTGATATTTATAATATCAATTATTTTAATATTTCATTAATTAGGTAATTATTGTATCACCATTGTTTCATAAATAAATTAATTTATTTAATGTCTAAAAATTATAAATAAAATACCATTATGTAGGAAATATTTTTATCTTTCTAATGAATATTTACAATCGAATTTATCTTATTGTTAACCCTATATTAAAAATGTTTTATTAAATAAACTTTGATTTTAACTCTTTTAACTCTTCTTTGAATTAAATAATAATAAATGTCCTAATCTAATCCAAGTGGACCTAAATGATAATATTTTATTTCTAAGGTTGTTTTTGGTCGAGATAAACTTGTCCAATAGAATTAGGGCATGTGTTAGGGTAATATTAATATCATTTTACCCTTAATTACCCTATTTACTTTTAACCGTGGTAAATAAAAGCAAAAAGTTACTATTCACCAAAAATTATTTTCATCTCATTGAACCACATTTTCCTCCTTGATATTAATCGTGTCTCTTAGATTTTCGAAATTCCACTCACAGAAGTGGTAGAATTAATTTTTATGTGAATTTCCAAATTCTCCTAGGAGTTGGGTAAAAGATGGTGAAAAGTTTAATAAAATTTTTATATATCTAAAATTATTATAAAATAACTCCAATGAATTACATTGAAATTATATAGGTATAATGTATATTTTTTGACCTTAAGTAAATTTAAATAAAATAAATAATTATTTAAATAAAAATTCGGTTTTAAACTATAACTCGGTGTTTTTTCACTATTCATAAAAAATTGAAAGTTTTCAGAAAAATACCAAAATTTTACCCTAGGCTAATTTAGATATTCCGAATCCAAAAATGAAGTCCATTTTGAATGATAAAGTTTATAAAATTTCAAAAAGTGGTTATTACTATTCATAACGGCTAGTTTGATTGGTTGTGGTGTGTGTGTTAGAACTCGAAGTTGCGTACAACACACGCTACTGTATTATTCAATGGAAAGTGTACCGTGGAAGCTTGGGGTGTTACATTCTCCCCTCCTTCAAATAATTTCACCCTCTAAATTTATAGAATACTACCGCATTAAAAGACTCAGGTGGTTCTTCATCATAAGTTCCTCGGGTTCCCACATTGCCTCTTCCATCTTATGGTTTCTCCAAAAAACATTTACCAGACGAGTCGTCCGGTTTCTCAGTACTTGTTCTCTCGTATCAAGAATCCTGACGGGCTCTTCGCAATAAGACCGACCGGGTTCCAGTTGTAATTCCTCATAGGTGAGTACATGCATTGGGTCAGGCATGTATTTCCTCAATAGTGATACGTGGAACACATCGTGAACTTTGGAGAGACTTGGCGGCATTGCCAAACGGTAAGCTACAACCCCAATTCGTTCTAGAATTTCGAAAGGTCCGATGTACCTGGGACTGAATTTACCCTTCTTACCGAAACGTATAATTCCCTTCCATGAAGATACCTTCAAGAAAACATGATCTCCTACTTGAAATTCCAAATCCTTCCTTCGGTTATCGGCATAGCTCTTCTGCCTACTTTGAGCTGCTTTGATGTGATTTTGGATTACCTTCACCTTTTCCATCGTTTCCTCCACCAGTTCTGGACCAACATGTTTTCTTTCACCAATGTCATCCCAACAGGTCGGTGTGAGATATCTCTTTCCATATAACGCTTCATATGGTGCCATCTGAATACTCGAATGGAAGCTATTGTTTTGGGAAAATTCTACCAGAGGTAAATATTGACCCCACATACCCTGAATGTCAAGTGAGCTAGATCTCAATATGTCCTCTAAGGTTTTAATAGTTTGTTCTGATTGTCCATCTGTTTGAGGGTGGTAGGTAGTGCTCAATTGAAGTTCAGTATCCAGGGATTTCTGAAGACTCTTCCAGAATAATGATGTAAAATGGGGATCACGATCAGAAACAATCGATAGGGGTACTCCATGAAGTCTCACCACTTCATTAACATATAGTCTTGCTAGACGTTATAATGGTAGATCTTCTCTTATAGCAAGAAAATGTGCTGACTTGGTAAGACGATCAACAATAACCCATATTGCATCATTCATTCTATGAGTCTTTGGTAGCCCCATGACAAAGTCCATCGTAATATTGTCCCATTTCCACTCCGGTATGGGAAGAGGTTGCATGACTCCTCCAGGCTGTTGCCTTCCAGCTTTCACTTGTTGACAAACCATACATCTTAACACAAAATCAGAAATCTCACTCTTCATGTTGTCCCACCAAAAATGTTCCTTCAAATCTCTATACATTTTGGTGCTCCCATGGTGTATAGAGAAATTGCAGCTATGAGCATCATCTAACAATTCCCTTTTCAGATCAGGTATATCGGGAACACAAAGTCTCTTCCCAATTTTCAAAATTCCATCTTCATACACAAAGTATTTCAATCTTCCATCATTCACAGCTTTAATCTTATTTTGAAACTCTTCATCACCGATCTGAGAACTCTTTATCCTTTCTAGTAAATTTGGTTTGGAAACCATTTTAAAAAGTATCGATGTCTCGCCTTCTATGGTAATTCCCATATCCATCTTCACTAGATCCATGAAAATGGGATCCCTTTCAATTCTCATCATGTTCAAAACTCCATGATCTTTTCTTCTCAAAGAATCTGCCACCTTATTTTCCTTCCCTGGGTGGTAGTGTATCGTAAAATCATAATCCTTTAGTAATTAAAGTCAACTCCTTTTCCTCATGTTGAGTTCTTTTTGTGATAAAATATACTTCAAACTCTTTTGATCAGTATAAATCTCACATTTTTCACCATAGAGGTAGTGCCTCCATATCTTCAAAGAAAATATCACAGCTGCTAACTCGAGATCATGAGTAGGATAGTTTTTCTCATGAATTTTCAAATGTCGTGATGCATAGGAAATAGCCCTATAATTCTGCATAAGAACACAACCAAGTCCTTTCTTTGATGCATCACTATAAATAACAAACTCATCATTCCCCGATGGTAGAGTCAATATAGGAGCATTGACTAATCTTCTCTTCAGTTCTTCAAAACATTCTTCAAACTCTTTTGTCCAAACAAATTTAACCCCCTTATGTGTGAGCTTTGTTAATGGGTTAGCCAATCGGGAAAAATTCTGGACGAAACGTCAATAATAACCTGCTAAACCAATAAAACTGCGTACCTCGGTTATACTCGTTGGTGCTGGCCATTCTTTGATTGCTCTTGTCTTTGAAGGATCAATAGAGATTCCATCCTTGGAGACAATATGTACAAGAAAAGATATCTCCTGAAACCAGAATTCACACTTGCTAAACTTTCCTATAATTCATGTCTTCTAAGAGTCTTCAGGATAATGTGCAAATGATTTTCATGATCTTCGTATCTTTTGGAGTATACCAAGATATAATCAATAAATACCACCACAAAATCATCGAGATATTCTTTGAAAACACTATTCATTAGATCCATGAATACTGAGGGTGAATTAGTCAATCCAAAAGGCATTACTATAAACTCGTAATGCCCGTACCTTGTTCGAAATTCTGTCTTCGGAATGTCTTCCTTCTTCACACACAACTGATGGTATCCAGATTGAAGGTCAATCCTTGAAAATTATTGAGCTCCATGCAGTTGGTAAAATAAATCATCAATGTGAGGTAGGGGATACTTGTTCTTTATTTTTATAGCATTTATCTCCCTGTAGTCGATACATAACCTCATATATCCATCTTTCTTATTAACAAAAAGGACAGGGGATCCCCATGGAGAAACACTAGGTTGAATAAATCCCTTATTACTCAATTCCTCTAGTTGTTTCTTTAGTTTTACTAATTCCATAGTGGCCATTCTATAAGGGGTCTTCGATATAGTCCTTGATACAGGAATTAAATCTATGGAAAACTCAACTTCTCATTCTGGAGGATGTCCAGGTAAATCTTCCGGAAACACATCTACATATTCTTTCACAATAGATACATCCTCTATTTTAACATTACTTTCCTCACCCACAATCATTTCATTACCTTCCTCCCCAATAATTGAATTTAGTTGAGCTAATGGGGGTGGATCTAGATAATAATTAGGTTGTGAAGATTTTTCTCTAAAGATAAGGTGTTCCTTATCATCATCATCAAAAATCGTAACCTCCTTCTTCTAACAATAAATCTTCGCATCATGGTCCGAAAACCAATCCACACTGAGGATTAGATCAAACTCAATCATAGGCATGACGATGAAATCAGCGGATAAAGAACATTTATGTGCTCTAATGGGGACTGATTCACAAAACTTTGTTGTAATGATACTTCCCTTAGAAGTTTTAACTGAAAACTCCTTTGTTAAATAAAATTGGAAATATCTAATCTTCATAGAAAACTGGGAAGATATGAAACAATGCGATGATCCAGAATCAAAAAATTCATTTGCTAAACTTGAGGAAACCATTAAATTACCTGCCACCACGTCTTTCGGAGCTTCTACCTCAGCAGTAGTGATAACATAAGCTTGGCTTTGATCCCTTGGCCTTTTCCGAGGTAAGTTCCCCTTATGCTTAGGACATTCATTTGCATAATGTCCCATCTCCCTGCAATTGTATCATTGGACATCGGTAGCTTCCTTATTCCCCATGAAATCACGAGCTTGGTGGCCTTTTTCACCACACATGTAATGGACTCTCATTCTTTTTAAGCTAGTATCAGGGTGTTTCTTCCCACATTTACTATAGGATGGATATTCAAAATTTCACTTCTTCCCCTTATTTCCATTCCTAGATTGATCAGCAGATCACTTCTTCTCTTTCTTTTATTTAAAGTCATAAGACTTAGAGAATTCCTTTTCTGTCTTGATAGCACATGAGACAATGTCTTCATACGATGAGAAGGATTTTGAGACTAATGATCGACGGAGAAACGGTTTTAACCCATCAAAGAAACGATCAATCATACTTGTTGGGTTATGTATATAATATCCGCCATACCTTGCTAACCTTGTAGAGTTAGCCTCATACTTTGTGACATTCTCATTCTCCTTTTGTATCAGACTCAGAAATTGCCTTTCCATATCTGCTCGATGGTCGCGAGGAAAGTATTTTTCTAAAAACAGATCTTTGAACTCCCTTCATTCCATATTTGATAATTTATCACCTTCCTTTTTGTTTTGAATCAATGACCACCATTGATTATCATCTCCAGTGAGGTGATAAACTGCCATGACAAATTTTTCCCTTTCACTACTCCCCAAAACCTGAAATATTTTCTCTAGGGAACTTATCCATTTCTCAGTTTCTAATGGATTTGTAATCCCATTGAATGTTGGTGGTTGCTACCTCATGAAGCGATCTATCATTGATCCTCCACGCTGTGGATCAGGGTGCTCTATACGGGTAAGGTTATTATTCATAACATGAGTGAGTTGTCTCAGTATGGTGATTAGCTGATCATCACCAGTTGCATCACCAAATCCACTATAATTATCTTGAGAAGGAGGTCAATCCATACATGGAGTGTGTGAATTAATACGGTTTCCATTTCTTCCACTAGGCACCATTTCTAAACAATGGCATAAACTAGATAAGTTTATGAATCAAAACACATAATTCCATACTTATAAAACACTTAACATAAATTGAACTATTTAGGGATATAATCCATAATCATAAAAAAGTTTTCTTTGAGGACTTATATACTCATAAACCCTTCATAATGATTTGTAAATAAAATGAGAGTTATACTAATCATATCCCTCGGGAGTGTTCTAACCAAGATTACAGCAAGGCCCGTTGTCGTGCACCAGTTCTCGTTCGAGTCTAGCTCAAAGCGGTGTTTTCGGGTTTTACCCCTAGGTACATCTGTGTCAGATCCGCCTCTACCTGCTCGTATCCAGATAGGGATGTATTGCTCGGAAAACTCACAAAATATCTACAATACCAAAATTATAGGAAGTTATTCTATACTAATCCTCAAATTACATCTTAAATCAATGTTCTCTAATCAGAGTTTATCTAAATCTAGCTTCCAACGTTTGTACTAAACTTCCTATGATACAAACTGTAATTCCCCGACCCCAGTTACCCAGATTCGGTGCATTATTACATAACATTGGCATGATCACAAGAAAGATCAAGTCTCAAAAGACCAATTAGTTTAGTATACTTGGAACAACTAGATATATTCATAAAGTTTACATTACATCATAAAATGAAAAACTACAACAATATAGTCTCCATAGTCCACAGTCTTATCCCCCCATACTGTCCCTGCAGGTCATTCATAAAATACTTCTTCACATCCTGGGAAAAATAAAACATAGAAAGGGGTGAGCTCAAATGCCCAATAAGGATAATAATATAGCGGAAACTTTCATAAATAAGCATAAACATTTAAGGCAATGTATAACTAAAACAAAAGCCTTTTAAAACTTGAATGTCAGTATAATATGGAATAAATAACATGAAATAATGCCATATACTTTTTCAAATGTATATTCTACTAGTCGAATAATCACACGCAATATCAATAACCACTTTCATAATGATGGAATGCATAATACCAGACTATCATAACCACATATCCAAGGCTTCGTGCCAAGACTACAAATAAGATTTTGTCAAGGCCTTGTTCCAAGATAATAGTTTGTCTCATGAGACCTACCGATGCATCGAGGAGCTATAACGGGCTCCACCCGTCACTTATTAAGTCCAATGCATTCCTCATATGAACAGGTTTAAACATAAACATTCGTATTAAAACTAGCATACGGAATGTCAATACTTTCTTCTTAAACCATGAATGGTATAAAAATAACACATCCATAGTCAAACATATCACAAAACCATCAATACAATATGGAAGTTTTGTATCATAATAAATCAACTCCAAATAAACTTAAAATCCATCAAAGGATATTGACATAGATGAAATCAAAACTCTTTTTAGAGAAATATCTCTTTCTATTTTGAAGTCATTTAAGAGTCATATATTTATAAAATAAAACATTTTCTTTTAAAATATTCTTATAATCTTTTAAGGGAAGCTTAGATGATTTTATAACGGTGGAAAATAGTTGCACCCTCTGTATAAGTTAAAAATACATTCTTACCTTAATTCTGTCGAAAAGGTTAAAAAGGGCCTTGTTTGGAAAACGACAGAGAAATTCCCTAATAGAATTCTTATAAAATGTCAACAAGGGTATAAATGACTTTATCTCATAGTCTTTAAAATAGTAAGAATTATTTGTAATACATTTTTAAGAAACATGGATGTGGATGATAAAGAGGTCCCAGTAGATAATTACGTATAAACAACCTCGGATAATGAAGAGATTGTGAAATAAACCATTACCTTGTAATTTTACTTGGTTTGGGGTAGGTTAACCTCCTTTATAATGGTGAAATATTTGTTATTAAATTATACAAGAATCATATACATTAATATGATATCATATATGATCTTTTAACATTGCTTTGTTAATAATATCTTAGTATTATCGTCGTTTCGGGTGTTAACATACTCGTATATGTTTTGTTACATATGTCATGTTTGTTATGGATAATTTGTCTCTTATTCATATCCATAATGATATCAAGTCCTTAAACATTATTTTTAAATCATCAAATGATAATTATACTTGAATGGATACGACAGAAAATGAATCTCATCGCGTTCGTGGAGACCGTAGTCCATACGTACGCACGAGCGACAATATCATTCTTTTGATATTAAAATAATATATAATTGGAAGTTATATCATATATAAAGAATCATTATCATGTTATAATTATTATTTACATTAATTACACATCATTATTATATCCATCCAAATAATAATTTATTGAATAACAATTGCACCACGACGTGGAGACGGTAAGCCGTACGTACGCACGTATGGTGACATGTCATGAAAAGGATGGATAGAATAATGAATATGGTTTTACCATATTTATAATAACATCACAGTATATATAAGATACTGGAGTTATTATTTTATAATGGGAATAACAAATAAAGAATAATTTGAAGAAGAAAGGAACTTGAAAGAGGGTGGTGAAAACATTACCTCTTCTTCGGGTTCTTCCTTTTGATTTGATCAAAAGGGATCCTTAGAATGGCTTTATGATCAAACTAAGGCCTTTAGGTTGAATTGAAGGAAGTTGAGAGAGTATTTGGTCAGGGTTTGGCCGAGCCAAAAGTCTTTGAATGTGTGAATTAGTGAGAAGTGGGAGTGCCCTTTTATAAGAGGGGTGAGAGGCACCTTTGGAAAAGCTAGAAATATTATTTTATAATAAATTCATATTCGGTATCTAATGGCTCAAAAGTGGATTATTTAAATGTTAAGGTATGGATGGGTCGAAAACCACTCAACCAATACAATTTATATAGGTTTTGGGCATTATATTAACCTTATCTTTTAGTTTTAACTCTTAGTTAATTAGTTTGACACTTACCATGTCACTTTGTATTTTTATATTATATAGTTAATAAACATACTATATGCCTCCAAGAGACCCCCCAAGTGGTCCATTAATGATAAACCTTTCATGATATAAGTATCTTGGCTAAACCTTAGATTTTTAATAATTGAATAAAAATTAATAATATAATATTTGTTTTAAAAACTCTTTTATGTCAATTTTGACACTATTGGGTATTTTGTTTTTGATAAATTCATAACAGCATTATTACTTCGAAAATAATATATATAATCAATTATAATATGTCATATTAACCTATAAAATTAGTGTAATTCATAAAAAGTCTCAAATTACATTTATTTGGATATTTATAATATCAATTATTTTAATATTTTATTAATTAGGTAATTATTGCATCACCATTCTGTCATAAATAAATTAAACTATCTAATATCTAAAAATTATAAATAAAATACCATTATGTAGGAAATAGTTTTACCTTTATAATGAATATTTAAAATCGAATTTATCTTATGTATAACCCTATATTAAAATTTTTTTAGTAAATAAACTTTGATTTTAACTCTTTTAACTCTTCTTTGAATTAAATAATAATAAATGTTCTAATCTTATCCAAGTGGACCTAAATGATAATATTTTATTCCTAAGGTTGTTTTTGGTCGAGATACACTTGTCCAATAGAATTAGGACATGTTTTAGTGTAATATTAATATCATTTTTACCCTTAATTACACTATTTACTTTTAACCGTGGTAAGTAAAAGTAAAAAGTTACTATTCACCAAAAATTATTTTCATCTCATTGAACCACATTTTACTCCTTGATATTAATTGTGTCTCTTGGATTTTTGAAATTCCACTCACAGAAGCGGTAAAATTAAGTTTTATGTGAATTTCTAAATTCTCCTAGGAGGTGGGTAAAAGATAGTGAAAAGTTCAATAAAATTTTATATATCTAAAATTATTCAAAACAAACTCAAATGAATTACATTGAACTTATATAGGTAATATGTATATATTTTGACCTTAATTAAATTTAAATAAAATAAATAATTATTTAAATAAAAATTTGGTTTTAAACTATAACTTAGTGTTTTTTCACTATTCATAAAAAAGTGAAAGTTTTCAGAAAAATACCAAAATTTCACCCTAGGATAATTTCGATATTTTGAATCCAAAAATGAATTCCATTTTGAAATATAAAGTTTATAAAATTTCAAAAATTGGGTATTACTATTCATAACGGCTAGTTTGATTGGTTGTGGTGTGTGTGTTAAAACTCGAAGTTGCGTACAACACACACTACTGTATTATTCAAAGGAAAGCGTACTGTGGAAGCTTGGGGTGTTACAAGGGTCTATGGTGGTATGGTGGGGAGACTATACCCCCATGACTAGAGTGGAACAATGGTACACTAAATGAAAAAATAGAGGAAGAAGATAACAATGAATTTCCAAAGCAGAAGAAAATACAAACATCTAACCATCTCAATAAAAAACTGATAAGGTATTATCATATACAAAAGCTTTCTTGTCATGATGTTATACAAAAAGGTAGGCATGATTAAATTCATGTATATCAAATGAACCAAAAGGAAAAAATACTATCTTCAATAGCATCATGAGAAAAGTCTTGATCTTATGATCGTAATCTCAAATTATATAATCCAATCAAGAATCTATTATTGGGTTCTTTCCTGTATCCCTAATTGAATCCATTAAGTTTTTTCAGGTACCAATTAGTGTCCTGAATAAAGTGTGAGATATAATCTATATGCCACCACCAAATACATCAATAAAAAATAAGTCTATGAATATAAATTAATAATATTCAGATATATAAGATAAAAAATGATGTAAGTACTTGAAACAATAACCATGTCGGGCTCAGGCTCCTCATGGGAAGCTCAACCGACCATACCTACTTTGGCCTAAGCTGGTAGTGTTTGAATAGGTAACCTACAAGTGATTTGGGTATAACATATAAAAAATTGGTGTATAAGTGGAAAAATAATTAAATAGGACCCAATGTGAAACAAATTCATCTGAACCATAATAATTGTAAACTAGAATCCAAGTCGAAACATGACATCCTTGAACTTATAAGGTAAATTCAGCTCAGAGTGTATAAACCATACAGCCTAGCTAAAGGGGTCTAAGTGTAATCAAAGGGTATACCCATAGAATTCCACAATGAAAAATTATCTAACAAAGACAATGGAATATGTACCTATTAAATCCATGTCAAATCATTACTGGTCATAATAGGAGAATCCAAGGAATAATGTATTGGAGGACATCAAACTGAATCTAAAGATTGTATCCAAGACATTATAATATCCTAAATTGAAGTGTTGAATCATTACTACTACCCCTAATAATTTCCATATAAATAAGAAAAATATTGAGTTCCAAGGTGGGTATCTCACATGGAAATTAGGTCAATGAACTTGGATGTCCACCTTTGAGAGCTGAAGGTATTCCTTCTCGAATCCATAGTTGGATCAAGTATGAACACTCCTTTGATAGAAAAAAGGTCCATAATGATGTGTCAAACCTATTAAAATTCCATTATAATTTAATTAATGGCATTTAATCATGATAACCATATTAAAAAAACAATCCATTTATTTAATTTAAATTGAAACCTTTTTGGAAGATGAACCAAATAAACTAAAGGGTTTTTTGGTTAATATAATACAAATGGTTGCAATGGAATATAGATGGAATATTCAAAGGGTTGTCTCACAGTGAGGTCATCGATCTCTAATAATTAGAAGGGTTCAATGAGGGTGTTCGAGTATCAAATAGAAACTTATTCAATTCAAAATAATTTTAGGGGAAAAGCATGGGTAAAACTGGTATGTGTCACGATGATAACAAATATAGATGATGATACTTTGAAGGAATAGTCATAGAACACATACCTTATGGTGGTAGATGAACACTCATCTAGTATTAGCCCTTGATTTAGTATGAAATAGAAAAAAATAGATGAATAGATTAATAACCCAAAAATAAGTCATATTATATTTTATAGATATAGTGCGGAATATGGTAAGATAAACAAATAAAAGAAGGTAACCATTTGATGTTATTACTGATGGTTAACCGATATAATGAACGATGATCTGATTAGAGTCTGATTGAAGGGGAACCTTAAATGCTAGCCTTTTAGGGTTTTAGATCTCTTACATAAGATAGGTAGGTGTTGTGATAATGCGGAAATAATGGGTATGAAAATAATTTAAATCATGATGGCAAAATAGTAATTTCAACATTTTTTAAGAGGAAACAGTTTGGCCACATGGTTTGGATAACCATGTGCTTCCCATGCGGACACCCTCCAAAATTTATCAAGAATTTTTTGCATGATAAAAAATTCAAGGGTAAATAGTTTTAAAAACGATGTAAAACTATAAACGTCTTTCTAGTTTTAGGTTCACGGTTAGTATGAACTGTGTGCTAACAATGAAACTCTCTTATTTCCTCCAAAAACCCGAGGTCCAAGATCTGAGCAAGCCTGAGAAGATCATGAAAACACCGTAAAATCATTAGGAATTTTTATAAGGATGAAACTAAATAATACAACTGAAATTTATAGTTTTCATACCATATAGAAAAATCAGGATGTTATAACCTCCCCAAATTATGAAAACACATCCTCGATTTTCCTTTTTGAGGGTGGTAAAACATCATTTGAAAATAATTTAGGTCCCTTGGGACATACGCCAACATTTATCTCCTAGGTATTGTTCTGTATGTAGTCATGATACTATAGAATCCATACTAGGGAAACTAAAACTACTTTAGGAACCTTTATATTATGATCCAAGATATGAATAGGATGATCTTTAAAATAAGCATCAATATCCAAATCCACCTCATCAGTCTAGAAAACATGGGACGAGTCTGGAGAGTCATGATATCATTAAGAAACAAGAAATACATATTGTATAACTCGATATCATTGAGTGAGTGATATCTGATACGACACTAATTTGACCCTCTAAAGAACCTCAAAAGGTCCAACAAAATGACATGACAACTTCCCTTATGCCTAAACCATTGACGCTACCATCTAGTTGAAACTTGAAAGAATACTAGATCCCTAGAATCGAACTCTAGAGGTCATTTATGGTGATCAACATAATATTTATACCTATAATAATATTTAAACATTCTATTCCTAATTATTTGAACCTAATTTTAGGACTCTTCTGCAAGATGATGTCCTAGTGGTAGTATATCATACCTCTAACTAGCACATGGGTGAACAGAATGAACTATTCATAAAGGTCCTTGTAAGAATCCACCAATGCAGCAGCCTAAAAGTAGTTTTTATTGAAAAACCTAGATCAAGGTATATTATTTCCCCAAGAACCTATGAAATCAAGGAGATATCCTCCTAGAAGGTCCTCTAATAGCTGAATTATTTTCTCAAACAACCTGCCGGTCTAAGGTTGGTAGGTTGTACTCAGAAGAACATTTGAACTGAAATCCCTCTTAAACCCTTAAAAGAGACATTAAGTAAAATGAGAACATATCTATCTAATATAATATTCTATATAAATACATGAATGTTTATAATCTCTCATACATATATCCTTACAATATCATCAACTTAAACAGTCTCCTTGATAGGTTGAAAAAGAGAGAACTTGATTACCCTGTCAATGATCATCCATACCATGTCATAACCTTGAGGTAACTTCAAAAATACCATCATGAATTACATGATTATGTACTCTCATTTCTACCCCATAATGAGAAAATACTATAAAATCCCTTCTATTCATTGGTTCTACACCTTCACCTTCTGACAGGTGGAACACTGAGAAACAAAACTAGTTATATCTCTCTTTATTCCTAGCCACCAATAGTGGTTTCGTAGGTCTGAATACATCTTTGTAAGACTAAGGTGTATCACCCAACTAGAATAATGAAATTATTCAATCAATTCCTCTCACACATCTCCAAAAACCTAGTCATTTGTGACTTCACAATATCTCATCCTCATCTATGATCTAACCTGGAAGTGGATCCTCATATATAACACACCCCTTTAGAAATAGTACCTTGGGGTCATAAAGTTTTTTATTCTTCACACTTTCTATAAGTGAAGATATCACTACTAGATATATAAAATTAGGTTTCCCATGACTCTCATGGACCTCAATGTGCATCTCAGAAAACTGATCCATAAGCTTCCACTCACTACTGGCCTCCTACACGGCCTATGTCTAAGTCTTCATAATTAGTGTATCTTCTATTGAATTTACATTACTATGCATAAAAAAAGTTTAAAAAACAAAAAACTATATATATTCATCCCATATACACTACCAGATATTTATGTATCACTGAGTAAAGATGTATTTGAGGATTTTGTGGTCTATGTACACCAAAAAATTCTCTTTAAGAAGACAATGCATCCAACAATGAAAGGAATGAAATATAAGTTCTAGATTGAGTTCGTGTGTTAGGTAATTCTTCTTTTGTTCCCTCAATTGAAGAGATTCGTATGTGGTGGCTCAATCTTCCAAAACTAGAACTTCTCCTAGTCTAATTTTTAATTCTTTAAAGTAGACTTGATAGCTTTTGGTCAACATTAGAAGAATAAGGATCTATGTTGATGTTAGTATCCACTTAAACACTTGAATGGATTTTTTTAAGCTTCAAACCAAATAAACATTACACCCTTTTTAGTTAGGCATGTAAGAGGTTCCTCAAGGTGTGAATGTCCTAAATGAAATTCCAATAATAACTAGTAAGTCCAAAGAAACTCCATATGTCAAAGTCATTCTTAGGATACACCCAAGAGTCCATGAATCTCACTTTCTATGGTTCAATAGATATTCCTATCTCTGAGATAATATGACCCAAGAAGTGTACCTTGTCAATCTAAATGTGTAATTTGGTGATATTATAAAATAGGTTGTTCTATCTTTGTATATTCAGTATGATCTAAAGATTTTTGGCATGGTTGTGTCAAGGGTGAAAATACACCAATATTTCATCAATAAAGTCTACCAAAAATGAATCAAAATATAGGTTGAAAACTCAATTCATCAAATATATGAAAATTGACAGCACATTCAAGAAACCTAAGAATATAAGTAAATACTTATAAAGGATATATATACTTAGAAATGATATACTTGGTATTTATGAAGGCCTAACATTAAACAGAAGATATCTTGAACTCAAATCAATCTTAGGGAAAATCCTTTCACCTCAGAGAAGGTAGAATATGTCATCTTTATGAGGTAAAAGATATCGATTATCTATTATAAACTAGTTCAATTTATAGTAATCTACACATAGACTGAGGTTTCCTTCTACTTTATTGGTTAAAATCATGGTTATACCCCAAGGTTAGTATTGGGTCATATAAAACCCTTGTATTCTAAGTCCTTCATCTATATCTTGATATCCCACAACTCAATAGTATCTATCCTGCAAGGAGGAATGGAGACTGGTGTAACTCCTAAAACTAGCTAAATAAAGAATTCCACCACTCTCTTAGGAGTTAATCTAGAAATTTCTTTGAAAAAAAATCCCTGAAATGGTCCACTATAGTATGGAATTCTATACATCATGTTCCCTTATTATCAATAAAGTGACTATAAATATTGACTATTGAATCTCTATCAAGAACCCTCTAATCGATGTTTCCTAACACTGGATGAACTACTATCGTATCTTGGCACTGACACAGCAAGCCCTATACTATCAACTTCCCTCAATTTATGATCAGTTATAAGGGATTGGTTCAAAATTATTGAGATATTATTAAAAAAATACATTTACCTAAGACCATATGGAATAATTGATCTCATTATTAATGATTCTCTCTCTTGAAATCTCATCACCAGTGAAATAAGGTGAAAAACTAAATCATAGTAATGTAAGATGAATAATCAATAACTAATTGGGAACCTTGTTTTATGTGACAAAATTCACTATCTTGGTAAGCTCTTAGTGTTTCCATAAATAATAATTCATAGAAGGAAACCTAAAAATCTCTCCAAACCATATCCTGATGATTATTTTTATGGAAAATACATCCCACCATTGTTTGGAAATACCATGAATCATATACATAGATATCCTGAATATCCTCTCATGAGGTGTCACCAAATTCACAAAAATAGATATCATGGCCTCTATCCATTACTCAGCATCTTGGGGGGACACTATCCCTTGAAAACATAGGTGGGTTTTTCTGTTGAAACTCTCATTCCAGATCTTATATAGTAAGGGAAGGTTATGGGGATCCCTACATGGACTACATTAGATTTTTGAAACCTTCTTGAAACTGGGAATAGGTTCCAATGTCTGATATTATTAGAGGTTCCACCTGTGAAATTACTAGCATGTTAGTTCCCACCACATCTGGAGCATGGTCATCACCACCTTCTTGGAGCTCAACCTACGGCCATCATGGAGGCATATATCTAAAAAATCCAATAACATGCCTAAAAAAATGATAAAAATCATAAGAAAACTTGTATGGTGATGTGTTAAACATAATTTATTACTAACCAATTCATTATAACCAAACTACCCAAAGATTAAGGTCAAGGTATTTGTTGGATTTAATGTTTTATTTGTGAGGGTTTTGATATACATAGTATTAATTACATGTTATCAAGGAAAATGGCCATTAAGTTGTAATTAACATCCCCATTTAAGAAAAATTGAATAAGTTAAAATTCAAAAATTATAATACTTACACAAATGACCAGTCATATGAAGTATCATTGCCTATTTAAAGAAGTATATGATTAATAAATTATAATTGGCTATTCAAGTAATTGTATCCATACTTGTACATCCAATAACATGAAATAACAGGTCATATATGATTATCTGACTAGATAAATCACAATTAATAATTTATTGAGACACACACTCTCTTTAAATTAAAATTGGAATTAATCTATTCAAAATTAACTAACATTTGATTCTATGTATCCACATTCACATATCTCAAACATGTGATAATTATTTAGATGAGGTTATGTAATCAAGATATATTGGAAACACCATTTGGGTTGATACAGACACTTTAACAACTAATTATTTCAATACTTTTTCGGTTGAAATGTTAGGTGAATAAAAGATATACCACTCAAGGAATATAC
The DNA here is from genome assembly GCA_963277665.1 of Viscum album. Taxonomy (NCBI): domain Eukaryota; kingdom Viridiplantae; phylum Streptophyta; class Magnoliopsida; order Santalales; family Viscaceae; genus Viscum; species Viscum album. The sequence continues at coordinate 1,767,677,970 of OY728123.1, forward strand.
AACATGTTTCGTGTAGTTAAACTATGAAACCTGCATGGCATGACATAATGCACGACATATCAATCTCTAAAGTAACTATAATGATACATGGATAATGCTTCGTTTCTGTACTAAGCCATTGGTAATAGTGAATTCAGAATAATAATAATAAAATACACACATCATGTGTGTAGAAAAATGTTTATGTTAGCACAAACTTAATAGGAATAATCCAAAACATCAAATACCATCCTAATAAATTTTGATTTTCCCCATACGTGGGTTATCTACTCCATAGTACAAGATCATTACCAAATTTGAAACATCCTATTCTCATGTCTACCAACCCAAAACAGTAATTAAAACACTAAAAAGTGATTTGATAAAAATTTATAACATCTCAACCCGGATTTCACTATATTGGTGCCCTGAGACAGTTTCCCAAGTGACCTCAAGTGTGCCTCCCTATACGCTAGAGGCTACTGACTAGTCATGAGAGTCTAAGGTGTTATGGGGGATACAATACTCTCATGATCAGAGTATCATAGTGGTATAACGAATGAATAAACATTAAAATCATATAACAATGAACAACCAGAGCAACACAAAAGATAAACATCTAACAATATTAATAAAAACCCAATAATAAAATATAAGATACAAAATGTTTCATGTCATGATGCTATAAAAAAAGGTAGAAATACATATATACATGCATATCAAAAGAACCTAAATGAAAAAAATCTATCTTTGATAGAATCACGAGCTAAGGATCAATCTCATGCTACCAAGTTCCAATACTATAATTAAATCAAGAATCCATGACCAGGAACTTTCCCTTGTCCCTGCCTGCATCCATAAGTCTGTCTGGTTACCAATTTATGGCTCAAATAGGGTGTGAGATATACTCAGTTTTCCACCACCAAAAACATATATACAACTCTAGTGTGTGAATATAAAATTAGAAGTCTGTATATATATAAGATAAACATTGATGAAAGTATGTGAAACAATAACCTTATCAGGCTTGAGCTCCTCATGGGAAGCTCGACAGACCATACCTACTTCTGCCTAAGTAGGTAGTGTCTTAATAGGTAACTTGTAAGTGATCGAGGTCTAAAATATATAACATAGGTGTATTAATAAAAGATGAAAAATGGTAATTTCAGGACTTTTTTAGGGGAACATGGTTGGGAAACATGGTTTAGAAAAACCATTCCCCAAACATGAGGGTATACCACCTAATTCAAACTACCCATGTGGTATAGGTTCATGGTTTGGCTAACCATGTATAGCCCATGTGGATGTCCTCTACAGTTTCTCTGAAACTGTTCACATGGTTATGCGGCCTAGGGTGCATCGTTTTACAAACTATGTGGAACCCTACATGGACACATATTTTGAGGTTAATGGTTAATTCTAACCATGTTCTATCTATGTTCCTCTAATATATTCTCTAAACACTAACCCCACATTCTACCAAAACCACTGTAACGTCATTATAATTTTCAATAAGGATAACACTAAATAATAAAAATAATATTTAAAGGTTTTGTATAATAGAGAAAAATAAGGGTGCTAAAATTAAGTTTTTAAATATATTTTCCTTATTCGTTTATAATTAAATTATTATTATTTTTATATGTAATTTTATTATGATAAGTTAATAAATATTAACCACCTTTCCTCTTTCCCCTTAAGGAAAACAAAAATGACATTCATGTGTGTGTGTTGACTACCTACTTCACAATGCATTATTTTTTCCCTTAAACACATTACATGTATGGTCATAATGGTGATTTTAATAATTAAATATTGTATTTATAACAAATTTAATATTTTCAAATGATAAAATATATTTTACATTTCTTCCATTCTATAGAAAACAAGGTTATCAACCATACATATGTCTGAACTTCCGCCTCCTTAGGATGATTGATTTCTAAATTTTTTTCATTATCACCTTTCATGTATGGTCATTAGAATGGTTTTAATGAATTATTTTTTTTTTATTAAATTATTAAGGTTATGGAAGGAAACCTATTAACAATATGATATATAAAAAAACAATGGTAAATTCAACTATTCAAAAGAGAATTCTAAGAGAAAATAATGATTTCATCATACCATGTAATGACTTCATATAGGATATAATATTATTATAATTATCTATAGTTGTTATATAACACAATAATAAAAAATAAATAAGTTTATTATTCTTATTTTATAATTATATTAAATATAAATCACTTTTTAATCATATATTAATTTTTCTATGTTCTTGTTTGGTTTGGTTTAACCACCAACTTGAACAATGTTATAAATTTATGTAATGGATGACTATGGGAATTTAGTTTCAATTAATATAATATATAAATAATTAAATAATTATTCTATTTTAGTTATGGTATGGTAATATTAATATTAAACTCATTAATTAAGATATCAATGTTTGTTTATTAAAATAACATAAATATGATCATCATCAATTTCATCATTAAGAATAACAACAAAAAATCCCATAGAATGATAATATAATGTTATAAATAAATATATATCATCAATTACAATTCTTTATATGATTTTGGGATTGTGAAATTTGGGAGAATAATGAATAATGACACCGCTATGTGAAACTTGTTCAAAACAATCAAGATTACTCACGATGGTGATTTTCAACCACATAGTGGGGTGATATAGAGTGTATCATCATCCAAGGAGATGTGAGTTTCTTTAATTTCAGGACCAGACCCATAAGATAGGATCCCTATGTATACTTGTGAAAGTAATCAGAACCCATGTAGTTTAGTGCCACTTAACGGGACACATCATACCTTTTAAAGTCATGTGATAGGGGTCAAACTATGCTATTTACCATCACGTGATTAGGATGTCAAGGTAGAAGGTTCATAGTCAATGTTCTGTGTGGGACTTATGTTTAAGCATCCTAGGGAACCTAGAAGGTGTATGGATTCACGTGTTGAATGAGATTGTACTGTGAATGTGTCCCATAGAGAATTAGGGTTGGATTGGGTTATTGGGTTTGGACCTCTGGGAAGCTTCTTATGTATCCCATTTGGAAGAGAATTAAATCCCACATAGTTTGGTTGTTAATACCCACACCTATGTTGGTACTCATGTTTGTATTTTAGGAGAGTATGGTCCTTTGAGATGATTAGTTATGGCTTATTTGCAAAAAATAATCCATGTGAAAGGGATCATGAGGTTTGTCTTGACTCATGGTGATTTAGAGTCTTATTTAGAGATTACAACAAAGGAGGAGGACCATGGACGATCATGGTGATACGATTGGGAGTTATACAAAGTAGGAGGCCCATAGATGGATTCAGGCTTACACTTTATTTGATGCTCATCGTTTAGATTTCAAGGGCTTATTCCTGAAGAGTATGCCCATGTTTGGCCTGGTTGGGGATTATTCTTTAAGAGGATACCCTAATGATTTGGGTTTAGTTTGGGATTACTATTGAGGAGGATTAACTTGTGATTCAATTGGTGGTTACACTTGGAACGATTCCCATATATTGGATTTTAGGTCTTATTCATGAGGAGGATGCCCTGATGATTTGTGTTTGGTTAGGGATTACTCTTGAGGAGGAATCCATAGTGATTAAATTAGGGATTTCACTTGGAATAATTCATATAGGTTATATTTAAAGTCTAATTACTAAAGATGATTCTTTTATTATAGAAGTTTGGGGATTATATCATATAGTAGGCCCATTGATTGGTTTGGTTGTTGGCTTACTCCTATGGAGGATTCCCATAGGTTCAGGGTCATGTGGATATAATGACCACTTCCTAGATCTAATCCCATGTGAGTCATGCTCAGTGTATGAAATAAGAGGAAATGGGAGATTTGGGTGACCATACAATCCACTTTTCCCTAAGTTTGGATTCAAGTCCTTGAGGACCTACGCCTATGGATACCCTCTTGAGGAAGGTGATATGAAGGTCCAAAAAAAGATTCTATACTAAAAAAAGAAATCTAAAAGTGTGTATTTAGTGATTATGGATATCCTCTAATCACACATGATTAATGACGAGTCATTCTTGAATGTGGGAAACAAGTGGAAGTAGAAGATCCGGAAAACCACACAATTCCCCTTCTGTTAGTGGAAGAGACCAAGGATATGGGATAATAAGAAGAAATGGATTTTATGTGATCATTTACTCTCCCATTTATATCCAGGATAGTCAAATCAAACTATCCATCTTGGTAAAACCCAATAAGAGAATATGAGAAAGACTGCAACCTCCTGTAATAAAGGCTATGGGCTTTCCCTAAAATTGGTTCCGGGGGAAGAGAGGAGGATATCATTCCATGACTCACCACATGGAACCCAAGGATCTGGGTCTTAGTGACAATGGTGGGAGTTCAAGTCCAAAAATTTCACCTCTAATATTATAAAATACTTGATACCACCCCTAGGGTTGGCGTCCTCATGACTGTGGGAATTCATATTCACATGCACCCTAAGGACCCTAACCATTGGGTAGGACAAGTGTAGGAAACCTCTGACCAAAGGAATGTATTTCCAAAAGGGAGACATATTTGTGCACCTCTTTCCATGTATTTTCAAGTCCATAGTTTTTGGTATAGTTTTCTATTTGGTCCTCCTCGGATAAGGGATATAAAGGAAGATGATTCTTGTCATTTGTGTCTTGAAAGAGGACTCAAAGGGGGGATCGTTCATGTCCTATCTTAGAGAGAAAAGGTGCCTCATGCAGGGACTAGGAGGAACTATAGGTGCTTTACATAAGGGGATATAGACTTATTCAAGGTTGATATAGCTCATGAAATGGTCCACCTATGAAACAAAACTTGGGTGAGGCTTTAGCTTAGGCACCATGGGTCTCCTCAAGTGTCTTTGGATGTGTCTCATATATGTCCCTTATTTGGGAAGGGGAATTCGTGCAAGTGGTTGTACACTAATGGGAAAAATATTTCTCCCATAGATGTCTTGTATTTAATAACCTAAATGGAATTTGAGATCTTTATCTCCATAATTTCTCTCTTCTATTTGGTTGCAAAGGGATACATTAGGGGGTTTTAGTGACCTGGGTAAAGGTGTTTCATGACCAAACTTTTAGGGATTTTTCCAATTTTGTAGTTTTGAAAATGATTATCCCTTGGTCATATTTATTAGAAATATGGGATCTTGGTATAAGGATGTTTTTCACATAGGTCCATGGTGCATGTTCCTAATGTATGTGTCCAACTCAAGGCTGGAAGACTATGAAGTTGGTGTAGGTATTCCATGTAGGGTACTCACATAGGTATATGGTGTACGTCAAGTTCATAGGTATAGTGCATAGATCCTCGGATCAGATCCATGATATAGTCCTGGTGTGCAGGTTAGTGGTTTCTATAAATACCACTGACTCCTTTGATGATTTCTCTCATTCCATGTTATTGCTTTTCTTCACATGTCATGTAGGTTATCCTCCAAGAATTGTTTCACTTCTCCTTTCATGAAGGTCTCATGAAGAATTTCTTATATTAAAACCACATGAGTGACTATGATGTGCAGATTCACCTCAATGAGGAGACTAGGTGAGGAATCTGGTTGAGGGGATTTCATAAGAATCTTGGTCGAGAAGGATGCATGTGGTACTTGGTCGAAGGGCCTACATGAGTCCTTTACTTTTTCTAAAATTATTAATTATTCCAAGTCAAAAAATTTCTAAGTTAATATTTTAACTTAATAAGAAAACATGATTCCTTCTTGTAGGTTATCAATGTCCCCACTGATGGGTTCTCCAGAGAAAGTTGTTGCACATTCATTAAATATGATCAAGGCTATTGGGATAGATTACTAAGACATGGTTGAGCCTACTATTCTACATCTAGAAAATTATTTAGCATCATATTAACATGATTACCTACAAAGATATTACCTAGCCCTGTATGATCATAAACTTTGGAGGGATTCCTATATCCCTGGGACTCAGAGTTACTTCCTAAATTCATAGTTTGTGAGGCACACCAACATCACTTCCACCAAAATTTCGTCCAAGGGTTCTTACATTAATCATGGAATGGTTTCCACTGGTTGTTTCATGAATCCCATAAATTTCACTCCATATCGGAATCCACATGTTTATGAATCGGTGCCTCACTTATGTGACTAAAATTTTCATGCTTTATAGAAATATCAGATGTAAGGTTGGAAGGAGGAAATGGATTTTCATTCTGGAGGGGGAGTTAGGCTCGAGTGGATGTTGGCATACTGGGTGCACCAAACTTGGGTAGAATTAAAAAAGATGTTGCAAGACATCCATATCTATGAGGATATTTCTCAAGGGAAAATACATGGTTACAAGAACTCATAAATCATCCCTAATGTGCTGAGATGATGGATCATGCAATCAAATTCCTCTCACATGATGCATGGTGAAGTTGGCATTAGCATGTAGGATTTCTAAAAAAACAATTTTGATCTCGTATTCAGGTGGAGATGAATGATGAATTCAACCCACTAAATACAATTTGGGATGATGTTGAAAGGACACCACCTTTGTCCCATGATCTTTTTAAGGTGGAAAAGAAATTATAAAATAAATATCCTCGCTCCAAGGGTGACATCCATCCTGGAACATGGATGATGGATTTTCTCAATATAGAAAGAGAGGGTCCCACCTATAGGCACCCTAAATCAAGGTGCTCTTGGAACATTCTTTCCTACACTAGGGAAGGGTCAGTATAACCATTGGGGTTATAAGTTATATCCTAAAGTTTTTGTGATGACTTTATTGGATGGTTTACTTGTAATGAGGCTAAGAATTTAATCGCTTCCAATTCACTAATACAATTGCAGTGTGAGGCTAGGGACTTTTGTAATTACACCCAAAATAGAATAAAAGAGGTATATAGGGTTTCCTATCCCTTTCCTGGCAATAATTTACCACTTATTTCTACATACTTACAACAAGAAGGATTTTTTTATAATTTTAGGGCCATTTTAAGTGTTGCAGGTGTGGATTGCATTGGAATTCATTTCATATATGGTGTTGAGCCTAGTTAAAGTCCCTGGAAGCTATATTCTCCCATTTGTTTTGGTTTGTTTTGGAATCCAACCTCTAAACCTTATGTATAATGATGTTCGGGGGATGTTGAACATGTTGGGAGAATTCAACTTCTCCCCATATGGAAGTCCACTAACAAGGATTTTTATCAATGACAACAAGGAAAAAGATTATGAAATGAGGTTATATATGATATCATTCATAGAAAGCATACTAGCATCTCTAATTGACAAAAAAATCATATATAAATCCTATGATCCATATTGATTTACTCACCAATTCAAATGTATTCAGAAGTCATGTTTCCTCCCCCATATGCATGTTATTCTGGAGAAACATCTGATGAAAGCCCAAATTGTTTTGATCCTGATGTCCTAAAGGCATCCATAATGTCTATTACACTGTCTACATAAAATTTATCAATTGGTATGGAGGTCGAGTATTCTAGTGTGTGGATCTATTCATACCATCAAGGGGTATTGAAAAAAGGCATTTACTAGGTCACAAACATGACAACTATAGGTTGTGGAATATGTGGTAGAAAGGATCAAATCAAAAATGATGATGCTAAAGCTCAGGAGTCATGAAGATAGTCTCATTAAAAGACCACTGACCAAGCTAGAGTTGAGAAAACTACACCTCCGGCACCAAGGTGATCAAATTGTCACTATTAAGAGGAAACTCATGTTTTGTACACCCATTATTCCATGAGAGAAAAGTTTCCGGAAGAGGATTCCAAGCTTGAAGGTTTTGGATTTCCCTCAAATCTAGACACATCAAAACCAAATTATGTGCAATCCTTAGAGATTTGAGATTGGTGGGGAATAACTCATGATATCAGGAATTCTTGGATGTTTCATCAGGCCTGTATGTGAATCCCAAATAGGGGAGATATCAGAGAACCCTTTCATATTTATCCCAATAGTGATTTTATCTAAGGTGGGGAGGTATATTTAGTAGTTTGAGGATTTGATATATATAACTAATGATCAGATCCTGGTCACAAAGTGAGTGTCTTATATACATGACCAAGGAGTGCTTGAGGGGGTAGCTAGTCACCCTGAAGAGGAAAAGAATGACTACCATGACCCTACTAATGTATTTATCTTTTCTTTCTGTTTCATCCACTATTATTTTTTGGGGGACTCTATTTTACATCTTGGAAGACAATAATAATAATAAGAATCAATTTATGAGGCACTTAAATAACTAAAGTATGGGCCCATGGGAACCCCCATTGGGGTAGTGGATGAGGCCCTTAGGTCCGTAGATATATCCCCAGGCCAGAGGACCATGATGGAGGAGATGGAAATGGAAATTCTTCAACCACAAACTCAAGTCTCTTTTTACAAGAGGAAGACTATGGGCCCTTCACCATCTCAGGAGAGGAAGTGAAAGAGGGAAATAAAGTTGTTCTAGTTCATGTGTTGTAATAAGTCTTTATGTGGTGACTCAGTATCATGAAATGATCGATAAATGCTTATAACCGTGTTTTCCTTTTACATAATCTTCATTTCTTCCCTCCCTCAATGGATATAACACTGATCCTTAAAGGATCGAGGAGGATACCCAAGGGGAAGCATGGACTCATTTTAATGAATCAATCATTTTAACCAATGAAGCATCTGAAGATGAAGCCTTGTATACCCCCATTTCTACAGAGAGGGAATAGAACCATAGTAATTTCATATACACTCTTTTAGGTGTCATCTGTTTCTAAATTTCCTCTCTTTGTGATATTTCAGATTCATTGCCTACATTGGAGAACCTTAATACAGTCAACATTGGTCCCATTGTTTCTCTATAAGTGGTTGATAGGGATCTCAAATGGTTCGAATAAGGTGTTGATATTGACCCTGGATCCACAATAATTGAGAATTTTTTACCTGCTAATAATTTAGCAGAGGGGATCGATGGAATAGCCAATTTGGGTTCTAAGAAATATCTCTTAGATACCTCTACTAGTGAGGATGCTATGAGATGTGAAACTATATATTATGAAATAATGGATCTAATTAATCATGGAATTGATATATCTAGTTCCCTAAGGAAGTTTAAGTATTTCAATAAGGAATTATATAGATATAAGATTTATCATTCCTTCATTTCCAAAACACCATTGACCCTCTTTCATCTGATATTTTTTTCATTGAAGCTTAACTTGTGCATCTTTTTCTATAGAGAATGTTGCAATTGACCTTCATTAATAGGGTGTCCAAGTCCATCCTACTTCCACTAATAAGGATTTGATGGCTGAGAATTCTGAATTGAGATATTTTTGAGAGCCCCTTATCCCATTTTTTGAGAAAACTCAAGAAGATGTTCTTCATATATAGGTCATTTCTTGAAGAACTGAGGCTCGAGGTACTAGGGAGGTCAATCCTAATAGTTGACACAAAAAATGGTGAGTTTTATTAACATATTTGGTTACTTCACTGTCATGGTTTTCTGTAGACCTATTGATGTTGACAAGAGGTGTCACCTTCTATTTAGTTCCATCAAATTTAGTGAATCAGCCTGACAGGGAGGTTTCAATTCCTATTCCACCTTCCTTAGTATGTGAAACTAAGGCTGTCTTGGATGGAGTGGAACAAGGTGGATCATTGAGTGTACTAATCTCAATTTATGTATCTCCCCCTGAGATAGTCTCCAAGTATGATCAGGAGACACGTGAAGCTTTTTACACTACACACCATATTGTTTGGAAGGATATCTAGATTATAATCAGGGAGACTCCTCTTGAACACATGTCATTATGACTTCTCTAACTTCCATTAAATATTTCCATATTGGTATATAGAGGATTTAATTACCATGATATCCATAATGTGGTGAAGTAAATCATCCCGAAAAGGGAATAGGTGTGAAGGTCCTTATAATCTAAGGCATAGCGAGTAGGCCATTTTGAGGATCTCAGAGCCACTATAATCCAAGATGATCTCATCCACACCAAGAAAATGGTAGAGTATCAAGATTACATTGATGAGAAACATCTTAAAATGGTTCAACTTAAAAAATAATGAAATTTTATAAAGGAATTTTTTGTCCAAATCCATCTATCCTTGGTAGGGGATTTGGCATAAAGAAGAGATGTTCTTCATGCAGAGCATGAGAAACTCTATAAATCTAAAGAGTATGCTGCAACATAATTAGCCAAACTTCTATAATTTGAAGGAGCTACTTGATGTACACTTAAAATATTCAAAGTCTATGTTTAGGAAAATTTATAAAATTTGGTGAAGAAACTTCAGTATGTGGAAGTTCCCCTATATGATGAAACATAAATGAAAATGATTTTTTATTTCTAATAGATATTTATTGAATTTTTTCCTCCTTATAATCATAATAAAACACAAAGATTGACTCATTTGATGGAATTTTATTAGTTTATAATTAAAATTACAAAGGTAAGAGAGCACTCTTATTTTATTCCTAATTCATGGGGCCTAGCGAGCATAGTTTGACTGTTGCTAGAGTCATATAAACAACCCTAAAAACCTTACATCATTTGTATCATCTCCCCAATTTCTCCTAATTCCAAATCAGGAAGACTTATCAGGTGAAAAATGGCTTTTTCTTGGACCACTGTTAGGTCCACTAGGCTAGATACATTGAGAGGGGGTGAATCAGGGTATGATAGATTAAAACAATCCCCCTTTTGATCTTATTTCATTATTAAACAAAACTCTCTTCTCTATCCTTCCCGTTGCAGAGTATGAACAAATCTTAAAGCATGAACAGGGTACTACAATTTTACTTGGTTCACCCTCACTGGATTATGTCCAAGGAACATACACAGATGATGTGTCGATGTACCAAATCCACTAAAGCTCACTACCAATTTACAATGTTCGAAGCAGACTCATTGTCCCTCCCAGTTTAAAACCAATCACAATTTGAAAGCTCACTGCTATTTCAACTGAATTGAGCTCACTACTTCTTCATAAGATCCACTCAAATTTTATAGACTTTTAGGTCCCTTCAATATCTCAAATAAATTCATCCTCTATTGTATATAGATGCTCTATTGATATCCCACTTTCATCCAATGACGAATAAAACTTTACCAAAGTACTACTGGGAAACCTCAAATATTTCTAGAAACCTTTACTACATCTTGCGTGTAACTTTAATGCCTTGCACGCAAGATTAAAATTTTTTCATGAAACACCCCTTGAGCTCAACTTCAATATTACGTGCAAATAAAATCTTTACGCATAAGATCCTTATCTTGCGTGCATCTCGGAATATTTCACGCAACTTCCTTTTCTTAAAAATATTATATGATCCGGATCTTGGATTATCTCTAAGTGTTGATCTAGATCGAATGAGGGGGTCACATATTATTTAAAGGCATTGATGAACTATACACGGAAGATACACGATGACGCACAAGATCCTCTTTGAGTGTGAAAAACCACAATTGACATCACATTGGGCGTGCAAGTTTCTTTCGTGCAACCTCATATTTTAAACACATTTTTTATTCTTTTTCACACATCATGCCTTTACTATTTTTATACATTATGATCTCGAAACATTCCTTGCGTGCAAGTTTTCAAACCACCTTCAATATTGCACACAAATTTCCTTTCCATAAACACATTTCTCCATTTTCCGATTTTGAGGCCCAAAAATATAGCAAACATTAGAAAACAATTCTACCATATATCTATTCTTTTTGTATCGACTCCATATCGACCATTCCTTTTTCATGGTTCTTTGTCAACATAGGTTGTTAATAATATCTTTGAAAGTCTAAAAATCGCCATTTTAACCCTATTTTTCAATAAACAAACCTGCTTTGTCAACAAACACCTCAAAATGATTCAATGTTACCTTAAGGGATTTTCTCCCAACAACCACCCTTTTCGGGTTTTCATCCTAACATGTTTTATGCCTATTTATTTTAATTTTTCTATTTTTCCCAAAATCAAAAATAGTGTAGGTATAGAGAGTGGAGACTCAAATATTTTCCATAGATCCATTTTCAGGTTTTCAATATGGTGAGTACCGTGTCTCTTTTTTTGGCCAGTTTAAATTTTTTATAACAAGACTAGTATGACTTGTGTTTTAGGCTAAAAAAATATTACCTTGTGTTTTTAAATGATGGATGATATAAGGTTTTTTGGAAAAGAATGTTCCGACATTATTTAGATACCTGATGGAGAATTTTGAGCCATGATTTTGTGGTTCTCAAATCTAAAACATGAAATTTGGGAATAGAGAAGGTATCTCCTGAGGAAGAAGTTACCACCAGTTGACAAACCTGTTTTGTGGTAAAATTTATGAAAATCCAACTAGGGTGTGTTACTACATAGTAAAATAGTGGGATCATTTGGATGAATATACCCAAAACATTGTGGATAACTTATGAAAATCCAACTAGGGAATGTTATAGGATAGTCAAGAAAAGAAGTTCTTAAAAATTATTATTATCTATTATGGATGGAAGAAGGGTGTTTATTAGGATTCAGATTTCTCATGACCATGATGGGTGGTTTTTCTAAGGGATGATGTATGAGAACAGAGAGAGTGTTGTTATTGTAATTTTACATGAATGAAAAATTTATCCAACATTAATTTGTATTGTGTGAAGGAGGGTATATTTTTTAATTGTATGCTTCTAGGGAAAAGGAACCTTTCTAAAAAGGGTTGAAGTATCACACAGTTTAATGTCGTGAGGCCAAGAAATTGATTATGTAGTTTAACATTTTATGGGAAGTATGTGTCTTACAGTTTAACATATCATTTCCTGGACGTTATGTTATTTAATTTAATTTCATACAACAAGGAAATTATTCTATGTAGTTTCATGTCATACAACAAGGACATTAAGGGGATATAATTTAAGGTCTTTAGCTTTGACTAATAAGTTAATGATTCTCCCCTTTCACTGTACTCTATCTAGGAATGCACTATCACTTTCAGGTATTAGGAGGATAATGCTGTAAGATATAATATGGGAATATCCATATCCAAATAGTGGTATGGGAAAAAGGTATTATGGGGATAGAGAGGAAAAAGTTACCACTTGTTGAAAAACCCATTTTTTGGGATACTTTATGCAAATCCAACTAGGGCATGCTACTGAATAGTCAAATAGTGGAATCCTTTGGCTGAAAATCCCTAAAAGTTATTGAGAAACTTATGAAAATCTAAATGGGGTGTGTTATAGTATAGTCAGTCAAAATAATTCTTTGGAAATTTGACATTATATTACAAATGGATGAAGTAAGTTTATGGATATTTTGATTCCCCAAACACATAGTCTAGTTTTTTGGAAGGACATTACATAAATACCCAAGGAGTGTTTCAATTAAAAATTACTAAATAATTTGGGGAATAGTTTCCCTATGAAGTTCTTACCCAAATGAGGGAAATATGGTTCATATAGCTTTAGTTCATATGGATAGGGCCATAGCTTTATGGAAACAATAGGTGATATGTGGCCTACCAGGCCAATGTCATTACAACATATTTTTGACATGAAGGGGGATACTGTAAACCATAGAATTGGGGTTCCCAGGTTAGGGGAAAGGATATGGGAAAAATATAAAAGGTATGACCATGGACTAAATTTGAATCATGGGTTCTAACCTAATGTCATCAAATATTGTGGGGAAAGAAGAGGCTTCTCCCAAGGGTGAAGTTAGTACTGGTTGAGAAACCCATTTTGGGGATAATTTATGCAAATAAAACTAGGGAATGTTACAAAATATTCAACTAGTGTCATCCTTTGGATGAAAATCCCATTTTTGGGTGAATTTATAAAGAGAAGACTAGGGAATGTTACTGAATTTTTAGGAAAAGAAGCCATCAGGTATAAGAAATTATATCAATGGAAGTTGGAGAAAGATTATGAAGATTTGAATGTGTCTAAGATCAGAAGTATGACATGTGTAAGGAATAAGTTTGAGCATAAAGGAAACATTTGTACCGATATTTTTCATGAATTTTGGAGTCCCTTTCATCGATGTAAATCATATTTAGAAGAGGGGAATCTATGATACTTTGGTGGACCCTCTAATGAGGGGACCCAAATTAACAGCTCCTACATTGATCATTATTCATACATAGGATATGGGGTATTTTTCTTTACCCCATGGATGGAACAAGAAAATGAGACCCAGGTGTCATTATTTATCTCAGTATAATGAGAATTAATCCACACATAGTTTTAGAGGTACCATTTATTTTAAATTCATTTAGAGAAGAAATTAGAAATCTATTTAAATTTATGTGATAAGGATGTTAGACGTGTAGTTTAAAATCATGTGGTAAGAATTTTATCTGAATAGATGTGAACAAATAGTAATATAGTTTCTAGACTAGGGTATAGGACCTGAGCATCACTACGTATCTTGTTGGTGAAAGAATCAAGACAGGTGTAGTTCTAGACAGGATTCCCCATACTAATTGAATTCATGTATGTATAAAATGGATTTTTTTTAATATGTGATCACACATGGCACTACTGGAAAATAGACCTATACCCACTGTTCAAAATCGTGGGTATAGCCCCCAAAACCATGGGTATAGGCTATACCCACGGTTCTGGTAATCGTGCGGCTGAACGGCGTCGGTATAGGTCCCTGACCTATACCCACGGTTTTGGTCAAACCGTGGGTATAGGTTTTTGCCACTGTGTCAATACACTATACCCATGGTTTTCAAACTGTGGGTATAGGTTTTATAAAATAGCGGGTGTCCGGATTCGATCCCGTGACCTCTTCGCCGCTAACGAACCACCTTACCACTGCCCCAATGTCGACTTTACATATATGTATATATATTTTGTTAAATATATTTATTTAAACGGTGGGTATAGAGGGAAGAACCATGGGTATAGAACTCCTGCCAAAAAAAAATCCCGCGGAGTTTGTGTGGGAAACCTATACCCACGGTTTGTCAAAACCGTGGGTATAGGTTTTTAACCAAAGGCTATCCCCACGGTTTTGGGAAAACCGTGGGGATAGAGCTCACCTATACCCACGGTTTATGGCCAAACCGTGGGTATAGGCATGTTTTGGAGACCCTATACCCACAGTTTTCTTAAACCGTGGGTATAGGTTCTGGAAAACTGCCTATCCCCACGGTTTTTGAAAACTGTGGGTATAGGTCCATTTTCCAGTAGTGTGGGGTGAGAAACCATATTGAATAAATTTATATATATATATATGACTCATACATAGGATTTTGGGGGAATTACTTGTATTATATTACAGCTAGGTCCAGGATTGAAGACCAGGATGTCACTACATATCTCATTGGAATGTGAATCAATCTATGTGTAGTTCTTGAGGAAATCATGCAATTTATTTTCATGCGACAATGAGCTTCGATGTTACTTTTAGGGTATTGCAACCAGTACCATGATAACCCTGATGTAAACTGATATTCCTTAATCATTTAGGCAACTCATTTAAAAACATTTTCTAAGAACGTGTGAGCTATTTTCATTTTGAGAAACAAGGAGCGATAAAAGATTCTTTCACAAAACAGAGGCAAAATAAGTGAAAGGTATGTTCATTTATGTTTTTGTGGTGTCTAGTTCAAGAGTTATGATCTAGGATTTTATATGTATCTCATTAGGATGATAATAAATCTATACATAAGTCTTTAAATCCCATCCTGTTTAAATTATTGTGGTGAGGACAAAGATAAACCTAAGTAAAGGAAAGAAAATGTTGTTTCTGGTCCTAAGGATGAAAATATGGGCATCACAACATATCTAGTAATGGAAAGAATCATGCCATGAATAGATCTTGGAAGGTTACCCATGTATGTTTGAATCATACATAAGGATCGGGGAAATTTTTTTATTACAGCTGGACCAAAGATCAGAGATCTGGGAGTCACTATGTATCTCATTGGAATGAGAATCAAGACATACGTAGTTATAAAAAGATCATGCAGTTTATCATCATTCAATGAGGATGTTGGACATATAGTTTAACATCTTGTGGTAAGGATGTGGGTCACCCGATGTGGAAAGTAATATTCTAGCTAGACCAGGGGATATGGCCTAGGTGTCATTGTGTATCTTGCTAGAGCCAGAATCAAGCCATAGATAGTTCATAAAAATAGTTCCCCACATCAATCATTTTTTTTACATGGGGGGAAATCTAGGGATTTAAAATTTTCTAGAATGATGGATAAGCCCAAGACATGAGTTCTAGGTATAACTGCATATCTCATTGGTATGAGAATCATGCCCCATTTAGTTCTTGAAAATATTGTGCAGTTTATCTTCATAAAATGAGGATGTAAACCATAAAAGTTTATTTCATTCGGTAAGGAAATGATAATATTGGGACTTATATCTATAAAGGGTGACCAAGTTCCACTATGGAGGGGCAATAATGTAAGTGGGTCTTATGGATGGGAGCTTCCTGTCCTTTCTTCCTCATGTCTGGCCAAGAGGGAACCTCAACCCATTGAGGGGTTAAAGGGATGTGATTGGAACATAAAAATGAAACGGAGGCCCATATTTGAGGTACCATGAGGTGTGTATCATCTCATGTTATTTTGGGGGTTTATTAATCTCAAATGAATGGGATGTTAACCATGCTGTTTAATGTAATGTGGTGAGGAAGAATGGTGTCTTGCAGTTTTAGGTTAAATGATTAGGACCATATGTCATGCAGTTTATCATCGTGTGATGAGTATGATGATTCCGCATAGTTTAACAATGTGTAGAATTGATTTCATTTCATTACTTAAATTTCATATGATAAATAACAACTTCACAGTTTAATATCTTACATCTCAGATGATTGCTATGTGATCACTGAAATATTTATTTAGGAATATTTCATTGGTTGGGGATGTAATATTCTATCCATCCATTGAGAGCAAGGAATAATATCTGTTATAGTGGAACTCATGTATGTAGAACAATCCCTTCCACTTTTTTTCAATCTTTTGAGGCTTCCATCATAGTATCATTAGATTCATAAAGACCAATACCAGTTCAACAAAGTGGAATGAATGGTGGAAGAGCTTCTTGTTAAAGGCTCATGCTATCTAATTTTGATTGAAATTAAAGTGGTGAAAGGTGTGTAATATTTTTTCATCTAGTTGCTTTAATCCATACATTAATTTATGATATTTCTCATCTTATGGATAGGTGGTCATATATATAAATATAGAGTGATAGAAACTAGACCACGATGGATAGTATTAGCTCTATTTTGTACATGAGTGAATACAAGGTCAACCGTGTGGTATTATAGGTTATAGTCCAGTAAAACCAAAAGGTGTTCATGATTTTGTTAGGAAAAGAATTTTTATCTTTATCCACCATATTTTATTGTATGTTTGATAGGGTCTTGTTTAAGGCCTCTCTCTATCCATTAGCCACTGTATGATAGTGGGGTGAAGGGATGGACATGATAATGTACTCCTTATATAGATTATCATCCTCATAAGAACAAAATTTGGTGCCATTTTCTATCAATATTTTATGTAGAACACAAAATTTTGAATGAATGTTTACTTTAAATAAGCTGTCAATGCTTTTGGCCCTGAATTCTTTGAAGGGTATTGCCTTATCCCATTTAAAGAAGAAATCAGTTGTAGTTAAGACGAATTTGAACTAATTGTCCATAGTTGGAGGGTATGGCCCTACAATATCAATTCCCCATATGGATAATGGATATAATTATTTGGATTTATGTATAAAATTTTCGGTTTTATGGATGAGGTTGTCATGAACTAGGAAGGAAGGACATTTCTTGGTGAATTATGTGAAATCATGGGTTATTAAAGGACAAAAGTATCCATGACTTCAGATTTGGTGGGAAATCATGATACCTAATTTTTGGTCACCATAGCCTTCAGTGTGCACTTAGTTCATGATAGTAATGGTCTCTTCTCCATCAATACATATGAGAAAGACTCTGTCAAAGCCACATTTACAGAGGACTTTCTGGTGATTTGGTCCATCATAATGAAATATGAGACCCTTTCAACTGGATAATGAAATATGAGTCCCTTTCATTATCCCATGGTTTTTAGTTTTAGATATCAAGGATTTTTGTCTTTTGAAACATTGAGTTGAACTATAAGAGAAACTTCTAATAGAGGTCTTCCCACACCATGAATGACTGAGCTGAAAAGCTAGTGTACCATACAGACGCTGGTTCCTATAGTGACTGTATGAATCACCGAAGTTTAATTCCCTCCCTTTTTTTATGGATCCCCATTATGGGATCAAAGTGATAGAAGAAATGTATGAAATGCTTCTCTAAGTCTCATGAGGTATTAAAAATTGAAAATGTAGGGTTCCCAAAGTTAAGTGGGTGAGGTGTCAGATCAAAACATTCAGGGTAAGGATTCTTTTCTAGTTGTATCATCATGAGTAGTTCCTCCATGGATTCAAATTTATCCATTAGGGATTCAATAGTGTTCATGATCCCTTAGTGAATTTCTAGTAATCCAAATCTTGAATAGGAATAGTGGCCAGTAGGGCCACATGTGGTTTCACTATTGGTATCTATTATGGGTAGCTTATAGGGGAAGGCCTGTAAGTATGTTCCTAAACCTTTTTTGGTTGTGCATCCAATGGAGGGAATTCCCAATATATGATGGTATCCAAGTATATTGGTGGTTTTAATCCCATGTTGAGTGTATTTTTTGTATCCACTTTAGTCACTATGGAGAACCCTCTTTACTGAGGTAAAATTATTGGGAGTGCTAGTTGAGGATCTTCAGGAAGAATATATCCTAAAAAAATGTTGCCTCAGAGTAATTCTGCATTGAGTCGCCTCAATTTTTTCATCTCTTCCTCTTTTTGGTAAAATCTTTCTTCAAGTGAAAGGGTCTCAACCTCTTTAGGAGGTAGGTGAGGCACAATCTTACCCTTACCCTTTTTCTTGTCGGATTTCTTTCAAGGATGTAATGGTAAAGTGATTGGGGGAACACCCAAATTCATGGTGAGTCTCTGGTTCTGAGTATTTACACCTCCTTCAATCATTTAAGTTTGTACCATATTTTGAACTAAAACTTTCTCCCCCAATTCCTCCTCTGAATTTTCATTGTGTTTTGTAGAGTCACCAAGGGTGGTTTTAATGAAATTAATTGATGTTTAATTCATTGTATACATTCTATCAGTTCCTTTTGAAGATTTCCTTTTTCTATGCCATCCACGAGTTCTTTTCCTCTCCTTCTCTGATTCTCTAAGATTCATTTGGAGGACAGTAATCCAAAGGGAATCTTCAGACAGTTTAGTCGTGCATGTTCTAGTGAGGGTACTAGATCATGAGATGAGACGAACTTCTACGATCCATTTTTTATCATTTCCCCTAATCAGTAGAAGATTGATATCTAATAAGGTTGAGTTTTTGAGGTGAAAATGTCCCCAACCCTGAGGGATGAGGATATTTATACTCCACCTTCACAAATATTCAAGCCTGGTTTTTTAACCTCAAAGGATTTATTGAAAAACACCCTAGCCCTACAGGGTGGGGTTTCTCTTGAACTGTCATGGATGCTACTTCTATGGCTTCCCCTTTCATTTTACATAGTTTTATTTGAACATAGGATGGATAAAACATTTGATACACACCTAAATCATCGTCTTTCAAATATCATTCTGCTATTTCTAAAATCTTTCCTATCTGAAGAATAGATTCCCCTAAGGGGGAGGATTGATTTATATTTTCATATTGTTGACAAAAAAGTATCTCAATATCCTTATCTCTTCTAAACCGATGTTGATGAGAGTCAATCGGGGCCTGTTTTTGTTGATAATATCTTCGGTTGTGAACAAGGTTTGTTTATTGATGTCAGCCTAAAGCTATGAAATTGAATGATACCACATTCAGTGGGATTTTCTGGTTGGGGAGCATAATGAAATATAATGCTTTGTGTTCACCTCATCCTCTTATATGAACATCATATGGGGAATAAGTGGTAAACTATCGCAATATTCATAATGCATTGAGGAATGCGTGTTGAAGGGATCCTTTTTAGTTCTTGAACTTTGGATTTCATTCAGCCAAGAGAGATGCCAAGTCAATTTTACATTTCATCTATTCTATTACATTAATGCGACTTCAATACTCATCATAGGGTAAAACTTTTTCTATCAGGTGGTGGTGATTTTTCCATATATTGAGGTGGATTTCATGCACACAATCCTTTAGCAATATATCTGTAATGCAGTATTGAGGGGTGGCTAAGGGCCAAAACATGAATGGTATGCAATATTTATCCAAAAGTTACC
Organism: Viscum album; assembly: GCA_963277665.1. Classification (NCBI taxonomy): domain Eukaryota; kingdom Viridiplantae; phylum Streptophyta; class Magnoliopsida; order Santalales; family Viscaceae; genus Viscum; species Viscum album. The sequence goes on from OY728123.1 coordinate 1,767,698,227, forward strand.
TCATGTTTTGTAGTTCATCTTCATCTTTTTTCAAAGGGTCCTCAACCTAGAACAACCAATGTTGGAAATTTCCTACTACTTTACCATAAACAAAAATATTCGTAGGGACTTCCTCTATTATGATGGATGACATGTGACGAAAGTGTGGTTTAGAGAATGACCATCAAATTGGGTTATCATCTGGATGATAAACAATTTCACTTTCCATTGATATGGAATCAGAAATGACTAGCATTGTTTTCTCAAGTTCCTCATAGTATGAGGGATTTCTCATCACTTCATTTCCAAGGGTAGGACCCTTCTGACAAAGTGAAATACTACTAAAGAGAGAACCTTCACATCAAACACTGTCATATAGAGGAATAACACTCTGTATCATAGAAACTAGAAGATCCTCTTACTCTTTTATCTTATAGCCATATGGAGTGTTTTTGTTACTCTTGTTGGGAGATAGGTTCTCAAGCCTAATAAGGTTATGTTCATGAAAAAAACATTCGTGGTGAAGTGTCTGTGGAGGACCTTTGAATTACTAATATTACCCCCATAATTTGGTAATGGAAGAGTAGGATATTGAGATTCCATAGATAAGCATATGAGGGCTTCAAGAACTCTAGTGTTAAGTAGAGAGTGATCATATACCAGTGCTTAACTTTCTAGTTGACTCTAGTGAGGCTTTTTTGGATAAATTCTGAGCGATTGGGGACACTCTCTAGGGGAAGTGGTTTTTTAGGTATGAAATCTTTCTTGAGTAGCTCCCGTTTCACGACCAAAATTTTCTGGTAGGATCCTATAATTTTGGCAATAATTTTTTCCTACCTAGGAGTTTCAATTAGAATGGTTCAATTAACTCCTATTAGAATGGGTGTATGTTTCTAATATAGTTGTCTATATATCACTAGGGATTTTCCCCAAAACCCTATAGGACAGGTTTAGAGGTATGTATCTGCTCTGGGGTGACATACTGGTGAGCCACCCCATTTATGGGGACAAAGATGTTTGATTTTCCCTCTATCACTAATATTATCATCATTATGATATACTAGAATGGGTTTTAAGATGTGGGTAGGGATTTGAGTCTACCCCTTCACCATTTTTAGGATATTCATTTTGACTCATGTGACTAGAATGAGGATATATGTTCCTTCATCATCAAGAGAAGGGGTATGTTCCTACTCCAGTCCTCCATTTCTTACCAGTGGATACTGAATGTGCTCATGTGTGTGGGTAGAGAGTTGGGTTTGCCTCCTATTCATCACTAGGAATTTCTGACTAACTTCTTCGGGTGATTCTAGACGAAACTACTAGAAGGCTTGATTAAGGCAGGTAGGTCTATGTGCCTACTTGTATTTTTAATCTATACTTGATTGGTGGGATTATTTGAGTGCTTCAAGATGAGTCTTCTTGTAGACTTGATTCTTATGAGCATGTGTGTATTTTTGCTCACGATTTTCTACCAAATTTTAATGATAGGCTTCCTAGGATACCTTCAAGCGAGTTTTTTAGAGAGATAAATGAGAGTGGGTAGGTGTATGTTCCCTCTCACTGTTTGATAGAAAATTTTATTGGGAGATTCTCTAGAGGGGATAGAGGTGTGGTCATACTCCATGTGGGTTGGTTTCTACCCTCCAGTGGGACATCTTGCATGCCCAAGTTTAGATGACCAGCTTCGGACTACCGTGGATGACCCCCAAATCATGTTGCGGGTACATTGTTGCATGGTATTGGCAGTCGCTACTATTGGAAGGAGTCCTTTAGAAGTACTCATGGGTATTATGGAAGAGACAATCCATGGAATCTTGATCCACCACCCTTAGATAAGGGAGGGACTGGTTGTTGCATTTAGAGGATAATCTCCAGAAAGGTTTGAATATGGAAGTCGGTGTTCTCTCTTTATGGACCACCGATCATCATTGATCATACTATCGGTGGGGATTCACAAGCTCGAGGTCATGACAGGTAGCCTATAGGGTCAGTATTATACCATTCTGGTGATACTCCCATACCATCGCATTAGATACCTGGCTTTGAAGATGTTGGGTTGGTGATGATGTCATTTCCTTGGATAAATACCCAACATGAATAGCATCTATGTGATACATTTATGAAATACGGAAGGATTTCATTAGATTGAATATATTTTTGAGATAAGGTTCCAAAAATTTTAAATGAAAAACACAAACAAGAAAAACCCATAAAATTAGTATTTTGTTTAAATGAACACATGCAATTTTTGTTGTCTTGTTTGGACCTCTATAATTTTGTGAGTGAAAGGGGTTTGATGGGTGGGTGGCACCATAATATTGGTTAAGGATTCATATAATGTTCGCCATTTTTTTCAAATGAATATGATTTTCACAAAGATTGATTTTAGGGGGTTGAGTTGTTTTCAATCACTCGTGTCGAGTTTACTATTTCAGAGTGGTTTCTAGTGGGTTTATTCATGGAAGCAGAAACAACCAACGATTCTATATCCATGAGGGACCTACTTTAAAAAGGTAAGCCCTCATTGTAGATTTTGGGAAACAGTGCTTGAGAACTCACATTGGTTGAGATGATGGGAGGTCCTGCTCATCACACCCTTTTTGGGGGAATTATTTCCTACTCTGAGACTCTCTCGTAAATTTAATATATGTTCATTAATACTTCATTAATTCCCAATTATGATGTGGTTCACCCTTCAATTAAGAATCAATTACTCAAATGTATAGAATTTAGAATCATCTATACATATTTGAATATATTCATCAATATATATATCTATGTATGTATCTTAGGTTGTCCATCGATGTTATCCTCTTATGTACTAATTTGAGATTCTTTGGTCATTATTACAATGATTATTGTTTTCATACACACATTGGGATCATACCCATAAGATTGTATTCCTACAAAACCATGTAAAAGAAATGAGAATACCCATAGTTTGGTTCCACTTAACGGGAAACATAATACCTTCTAAGTTCATGTGATAAGGAATGGACCATGTAGGTTAACATCATGCAGTGTGGACATCTAGGTGGAAGGTTCCTAGTAAAAGTTTGGGGTGGGACTTATGCCAAAGCAGCCCAGGGAACCTAGAAGGAATATAGATTCCCCAATTGAATAAGACTCTTCTGGGAATGTGGCCTATATATAATTAGGGTTGGTTTGGGGTGTTCGGTTTATAACTCATGTAATATTCCTAAGTATCCCATTTGTATGGGAATCAAAGGCCATGTTGTTCAGTTTCGAAGAATCGTGCATATAGAGGCCATCAAGTTTGTCTTGTAGGAGAGTATGTCCATTTTAGAGGATTAATTTGGGGCTTATTCCTAAAAATTATTCCCTAAAAAATTGTCCATGAGGGATGTCTTAACTAACTACTACAAAATATTCCTTTAACAGTGCTAAAAATAGCCTTTATCAATGCTAGAGAAGCACTGCCTACTGGAGAGAGATTAAAAGCTCGATTCATTTAACAACGCTAAAAATCACTAATAAAGGGTAATACTATGGTGTGTTGTAATAGAACACCAAAACACCAAAACACCATGAAATTATAAAAATAAAGCATGAATAAATAATTTAAATGAATAGAAAACAATGTAGGCTTGTCTTCTCAGTTTTAGTAATGTGATGCGCGTTTAAAACTAAAATGATACTTATATATTGAAAAAAAACACATGGATTAATATCGTTCAAACTGTGCATCAGATTTAGATAAGGCTAATTTTTACACATCTCAAATGAATTATGTATCATTTTCATGATGTATCAAAACAATTTGAATGTTTTTTCTCAGTTTGAAGTATGTCGCTTGTCTTTTTTACTAAAATGTCACTTTAAACAAGAAACACACACTTTGACTCATACCAATCACAACATGTGTTGGTTTGACATGATAATAATTCCTATACTATAAAACTGACTTATCAATCAATTTTTTAAATTATAAATAAAATCCTAGCATGTTTTCTCAGCTTTAAGTGAGTCACACTTTTTTAACTAAAATGTTTATTTTAAACTGATAATTGACACATTGAGTCACAACAGACACATCATGTATCATATTGAGGTGCATATGAATACTAAAGGTAAAAAATGACTTATGGAAAATTTTACTAAAGTATAAAAACAATATGAATGCATTTTCATAGTTTTAAGTGGGTGAGTTGTCCTTTTTACTAAAATTTATGTCAATTTTAAATAAAAAGATGCACTTTGAGTCATATCGATCACACCATGCATCAGATTGAGGTGATAATAATTCTTACACATCCTAAATGTCTTATGTATAATTTTAATAATGTATCAAAACAATATGAATGTATTTAGTAAGTTTTGAGTGTGTCGCTTATCTTTTTTACTAAAATGTCATTTTAGACTAGAAACACACACTTTTACTCATACCGATCACATCATGTATCAATTCGAAATGAGAAAATTTACTATACATAAAAAATGATATTTGAATAAATTTACTAAATAATATAGAAAATATGATCATTTTTTATTGGTTTTAATTGAGTGAATTTTTTTGAACTAAACTGCTGATTTTAAACTGATAACGGACACATTGAGTCATATCGGGAACATCATGTATCATATTGAGGTTAATTTGATTCCTACATATCAAAAATGAATTCTGGACCATTTCCATAAAGTATAAAAATAATATAAATTATTTTTCTTAGTAATGAGTTGGTTAGTTGTCATTTTTATTAAAATTGATGTCATTTTTAAATAAAAAGACACACTTTGAGTCATACTGGTTACACCATGTGTCAGATTGAGGTGTGGATTATTTCTACCCATGTAAAATGACTTATAGATAATTTTCTTAAAGTATACAAACAATAAGAATGTGTTTTCTCAATTTTGATTAGTTCATTTGTTTTTTTATTAAAATTGATGTCATTTTTAAATAAAAGGATACACTTAGAGTCCAACCAATCACACCATGAGTTAGATTGAGGTACAACTAATTCCTAAACATCTCAAATGACTTATGTATTGTTTTTATAAAGTATCAAAACAATCTGAATTCATTTTCTCAATTTGGAGTATATCAATTTTTTTTTACTAAAATGAAATTTTAAATTGGAAACATGCACTTTTATCTATACTAATCACATAATGTATTTGTTGGACATGAGACTAATTCCCACATGTCACAAATTAATTTTGATTCGATGTCCTAAATTATCAAAAAAAATATGAGTGTGTTTTATTTTTTTCTAGTGATTTATATTTTTTGAACTAAACTTTCAGTTTAAAACTAATAATAGAGACATTTAGTTATAGCGGTCACACCATGCATCTAATTGAGGTAAGGATAATTCCTACACATATAAAATGAATTATTCATCATTTTCCTAAAGTATCAAAATAATAAGAATATTTTTTCTCGGTTTTGAGTATGATAGTTGTCCTTTTTACTATAATTAATGTCAATTTTAAATAAAAAGAAGAAATTTGTGTCATATTGGTCACACTGTGTGTCAGATGGAAGTGTGTCTGATTCCTACACATCCCAAACTCTAAAAAAACCTAATATCCTTTTTTACCATGTTTCCATTGAATTTCTATGTCAAACTTCAAACACTCCCTATTGACTCGATATTCTTAGCCAAAAAAACATTTATCATTTTTGAAAGTCAAAAGAATAGAGGCTTTCAACAATGAGAAAGGTTTTTTAGATAATAACATCAAATCGATATACAATGTTGGAATTTTGACATAGAAAGGTAATGAAAATGGAAAATGTGGTATCATTGGAAGAAATAATCATTTTATCTCTTTTATGGCTTGTTTCAGCTAGTTTAAAGAAAAATATAACTTCCCAAATGATCTATGAAAAAACTAAATAAGTATTAGACAAAAAATAAAATAAAATAATCTTACAAATAGTAGATAAAATTATCAATAAATTAATTAAATAATTATAATCAATTCACAATTTCCTAGTGTTTGTATTCATTCTTAATGAATTTTCCTATTGTCACTATCTCAGTTGTAGGCTCAAAGTCTAATCCATCATGAACATGAGTAGATTCAAAAAAACAACCACAAATCAAACAAAATAATCATATTTTACAATAAAACAATTATTATAAAAGTAATACTGAAAATAAATAAGTTAAACATAAATATGAAATAACACATTAATTCTATTGATAATGATTTTACTGTGAAATCATTGTTGACCATATGGATCTATTGATGGTAAATCAAGAATGATTATAAAAAACCCAAATATATCTCTCTAAACAATTAATCAATGAGTGAGGAGAATGAGGTTAAGATAAGATACATTGGATTGAATCTTTGAATCACCCGAGAGATATTAGAGATATTCTATTGGGTTCATAAAATATTCATTTTGTACAATAAATTAATACGCTTAAGAAATTATCAAAGGTGAATATATCCCATTGGTGAGAATTACATGTATGGTAATAAGAGATTCCTAAGGGTGAAACCAAAATGAAATGTTAAATAATGATCTATTTTTAGATAAATTAATGTAAAACATACATAGTGTTTATTAGATGTGTGATGAAAGAAAAGAAGTGATATTTAAGTAGTATTAATGAGTGGATTATCATTTTAAAGATGGATATATTTTTATCAACTGCAAGAAATACAAGAAAGGATGAAATAAATGAATAAAATTTCATTGGTTGTTAGAAAGTTTTAGTGAAAACATGAAGTAGTATGACTCAACAAAAAGACAAATTTTTTCCCAAGTAGAGCCTGAATCATTTCGAGAGGCTGACAAGGATGATAATTGGATCAAATATATACATGGGGAGCTTGATCCAAATAACATCAATTAATGATACTTATGGATAATGTTTTTTGTATATATTTTTCAGAAAATATGTTCATTATTTTTAGAATACATGACTTTTTTAGTTAATTTTTTGTTCTAATTCTATAAAAATCATACTATAAAAGGGCATGGTAATGTATTGTAATGAAATATTTTTTTTATGTCATGTAATTGAGATGGTCACAGTTGTGGGGAATCATATTACCACTAGAAAGACATAAAAAATGGATTTATTTTTATTTTAGTAAACCATAAAATTAAATATAATTAAGAATCCATAGAGAAAATAGCATGGAATTAAATTATTAAATCCAAAAATATAAAGTATACATGAAGTGTGATTCTAAAGGTGTAATTATATTATCCATGAAAAATAATTTTTATTTTAAAAAAATTCTATTAAAACTTATTTATTAAATTTACATCAATCAATGTCAATATTTTATTTTATCAAAATTAGTTAAATATAGTAGTAGAAGATAGATTCATGAATGATTTAAATTATTATTTAAATTATAAATAATATACAACTTTTCTCGTTAAATAAGTTACTTTTCAAGAAAAATATGAAATTTAGAAAAAAATTGATAAATCCTAAAGGATTGAGATCAATAAATTCTATCAACAATCTACTCTTCTTCTGCACCATGTAATAAAATATTGTTTTGTTTCTTAAAACACCTTGATGTTGAGGTTTTACCTAGAATATGAATCATTCCAATTTTTTATTTTCTAACTATATTTCAACAACCAAAATGAAAATATCAATTACATTTTATCTCAAATTAGTATAATATAGTGCAATGATTATAGAACCTTAAACATCTTTGATTTGTTTTTTTATATAATTTAAGAGATATTATTTATATTCAAATTAAAATATTTAGAAAATAAAAATTGAAAGAATTATATTTTTTCAAGAAGTAGTTAAATAAATAAGGCAACAAATCAAACATATATAATGTTTTTTCTCATCTGATTTTACATATTTATCAAAATCATTTGATTTTTAAATTTCATAAGTGACCCCTAAATTTATCCCATGCCTCATGAAATAGTTCACATTCATCCTATATAAATCCATTAATTTTACGTTATATTTCAATGCTCATTATCATAGTAAATAATTTCATGAAAAAATTGTTATATAGTTGTTCTCATGTGTTAGATATTTCATCATCCATTTTTTGGAAACAACTTCTAGAATTACCTTTCAAATAGAAGGAGATAACCCTATATTTCAGTTCCTCCTAACTCAACCCTCTCAATTAAAATTGATGCATGACATACTATAAGACCAAAATGATATCAGTTATTTCATTATCCAAGTGATTTGTAATGTAATATTTCAATCAAATGATAACACCCACCGCTATGTGGATGTTTTTTTTCAATATTTTATGATTGAAAAGAGGTAGATGTCATGTAATATTGGTAATTGGAGCCTATTATTCCTCCCAACAACAAAACCCAACATTGGGTTTGATATATTTATATTTTCATAGTACCAATGTTTTCCCAAGGATACCCACATGATATCCGGAAAGACGATACTTAAATATATCTAAAAATGAATTCTAGGTTGTTTTTTTATTGGATAGTGAAACTAGAATTTTTTGGATAAATGGATGTGGGATAATAATCTTCATTAGATAACAGATGTAAATTAGAGATATCAAAAAACTTGTACTTTATTCGAGTTATGGTTGTGTTCAACCCTTGAATCACTCGAGACTTGGATTCTAGCCTTAGAATAGTTGGAGCCTTGATTCTATCCTAGATTCGAGCTTGGATTTGACAACGAGGAGCACTGGTAGCACGTCGCTTTCATAGAGATCTTTGGATATTGTGAACTAGTTTTGTTATGGTTAGGATTCTTAAATTAGATCATCATACTTTTATCAGTGCTTCAAAAAATCACTAATAAAGATACCTTTTATCAGTACTATGTTAATAAGCACTGATTAAATGAATCTTTATCAGTGTTTTTTAGTGCTGATAAAGATAGAGATTTATCAGCACTAAAAAAGTACTAATAAATTATTATAATACTTTTTTAAAAAACAATACATTTTAAAAAAATTATAATTATTATATATAATTATAATACTTATAATAATAATTTTTATAAAATAATAATTTTATAATTCTATGAATATATAATTAATTAATTATAATTATATAAATAGTTTTTAAACAAATATTAATTATTTATATATAATTTTATCTGTATAAAAATAATAAATATAAATTTATAAATATATTTATTTAATTTTTTTAAAAAAATGTATTTTTAACATTATTAATGTATACTTAATCGTAAGTTCATGCATGTTAAAAAGGAGTAAAACCTATTAATTAAAAATGAGTAAAATATTTAAAATTTGGATAAGTTTGATTAATATAAATCAATAAAAATAGATATATATTTAAATAAATATGAATACATTTTGAAAATATTAAAACATGGTAAATAAATATATACAAAATAAATAATATAAATTGATTAAATTCCATAAAAAAAATATTTGTGTGTACGTGTATGTATATAAAAATGAATTAATTATATATATGTGAAATCAAAATAATACTTTTGATCTATGATATAAATTGAAAAATCAAACGATATTCAATTATGTCCATTACTCGATGAAATTAGTCAGAATTTTTAATTCATATTAATTTTTAATTATAAATAGTTATTTGCAAAATATATTATTATTTAATGTAAAGCATAAATAATATTCTTTATTACATAAATAATATTTATATACATTAATATATATCTATATATTTAATATATACTATTTACTAACATTTTCAATAATCATTTGATTAATAAAATGTTCAATATTTTTCTCAATTTACTTATTTTTTATTTTAATTTGTTTAACTTTCATTTTTCATATATCTATTTATTTAATACATACTATTTATTAGTATTTATAATTTATATAAAGTATAATCAATTTATTCTTTTTTATCAATAATTATTTAATTAATAAAATTTGAAATGTTTTTCTAATAAACTCTTATTTATTTCATATTTATTAAATTATTTTATTTTATTTATTAAATCACTCATAAAGGGTACCCTTTATTAGTTCTAAAAATACTACACTGATAAAGGTTTAAATTTGTTATTACTTTCCTTATCACTGATAATGATGTCATTTATCAGTGCTTTGTTGCTAGAATTGATAAATTCTAGCAATGTTAAATGCCTATTTTGTAGTAGTGACTCATGGTGATTTGGAGACTTTTTTCAGGGATTACACCTAATGAGGAGGCCTATTATTGATTATGGTGATATGATTGGTAATTATACTAAGTATGAGTCCCATAAATGGGTTGGGAATTACACTTGGATTGATTCCCATAGGTCGGATTTCGAGGCATATTCCTGAGGATGATGCCCTTGTTTACCTTGGTTAGGGTTGTTCTTGACTAGTATGTTCTGATGATTTGGGTTTGGTTGGGGCTTACTCTTGATTAGGATACTCTAGTGAATCAATTAGAGCTTACACTTGGAATGATTCTCATAGGTTGAATTTCATGGCTTATTCTTAAGGATAATGTCCTTGATTATCATGGTTAGGGCTTATTCTTGAAGAGGATACCCCGATGATTTGGTTTTGGTTGGGGATTACTCATGAGAAGGATTCCCTGGTGATTTAATTAGGCCTTACACTTGGAATGATGCCTATAGGTTGGATTTTGGGGCTTATTCCAGAAGAGTATTCCCTTATTGTGGAAGGTTGGGGATTATACCAAGTTGGAAGTCCATGGATTGGTTTTTTGGGGGCTTACTCCTGAGGAGGATGACCATCAGTTTTAGATCATGTGGATTTCATGACCACTATCAACCTATAATCCCATGTGATTCATGCTCAGTGTGAGAAACAAGAGGAAACGATAGATCCAGGGAACCACACAGTCTGCTTTTCCTTGAGGTTGGATACATGGCCTCGAGGAATCATACCTATGGAAAACCTCTTAAAGAAGGAAAGAGGAAGATACTAAAGAATATTCTCTTCCAAAACATGCATCTGAACATGTGTATTTCATGATCATTTATATACCTAAAACCCACAAGATTAATTATCAGTCATACTTTAATATGAGAAAAAAATGAAAGTGGGAGATCTGAAAAAACACACAATACCCCTTCCCCTAATAGAAGAGGCTGGTGATACACGAGAAGAATAAATGGATTTTATGAGTTCATTAAATCTCTCATTTTTTATCTATGACAGGCACATCACACAATCTATCTAGTTATGAACCAAGATGTGAAGTGGAGAAATATTTCAACCTCCTGTAATAAAGGCTATGGGATTTCCCTAAAATTGGTTTATGGGGAAGATATGGGGATCACATTCTGTGTATCCCTACCTGGAACTAGAAGCTCCATGCCTTCGAGATAATGAGTTAAGGTCAAGGCCCGAAACCTCAGGTCCAAGACTGGGAAATCTATGACATCACCCCCAGGGTTGGGGTCCTTATGACCATGGGAATTCATATCCACATGCTCCCAGAGGACCCTAACTGCCACGTAAAAAAAGTGTGGGAAATCTTAGACTGAAGGAATTCATATCCAAATTGGGGACATGATGGTGTGCCTATTTCAATGGTTTTTTAATCCATTAGTATGGCATCCCTCATTTTTATTACATAACATTACATGACATTTTACAAAAATACGATCTTTTAAAGTTTAGTGTCTTGGAAATAAGGTACATAATACATGAAAACACAAAACATTCTTTTATTCTATAAGAAAGGATTATTCAAGGTTCATACTAAGTAAGTTTATTATATCATATAACCTGGGGACATTAATCAAAGGAAAGGGTGAGTGTAATGCCTGGTAAAGGAAAACATGTTAAATAGTTTACAAGTGAACTTAATCAATATCAATAAAAACATGATGAATATCTAAAGGAACGATAAAGAGGCATATAATAATAATAATAATAATAATATATTGAATAAAAACATGAAAATTTTGAAAAGAAAGTTAATTTATACATTCATAATCATTTCACCAAGGTCCATCCCCAAGGTGTCATAAAATTTACCAAGGATATTCACCAAGTTATTATAAAACTTTTCATCTCTAGAGATTAATTTCTTTACCTAATACATTGGAGAAATACCAAGGCACACCCTTAATATGACTTTATTTTAATTTTAACCACATATATCATATTATAACATTTCATAAATAACCCAAATAGACTAAAATAAATTGGTTTCATATCAAAATCAGGATGTTTTAAAAAGTGCTTAAAAACATGATCATTATGTCATTTATAACCCACAGAAAGGGAATGAAGGTTTTATGTATGAAAACTACAAAATAAAATAAATAATTTTTTTGTCTTGATTAATATCCTTATAATTTAAATATCTTTTGGTATTCATATAAACAAAATAAAATAATTTCTTGATAAAAATATAGAGATTTTGAGACGAAAATTCTGCAACATAACGGTTATGAAACATGATTTTATAAAACATAAAAAAGTGAGGGTATAGGAGTCAAACATTAATAAAATAATAATAATAATAAATTATATAGAGATAATAATATATAAATAATAATTTTTTATGGAAATTTGAAAAACATACCACATAAAATAGAACTTGATAGGAAAAGAGAAGTTGAGAATTTCCTTACCTTGTAGAGTAACTTCTAAAACTCTAAGATCAGGACCTTGGGGGATTGAGAGAACCTTGGGAGGACTCCTTGGGAGGTAATACAATCATAAATTCATAGAAAATTACTTTTTAATGAAATTAAATTAATGAATGGGTAGGTATTTGTAGAAAAAGTGAAGGAATATATTATTAATTTCAAAGGACGTCTAATTAGTGGAATATGAAAAACCATGGGCTTGCCTATGATATTTTCCCTTGGTATTGGCCATTTTGGACACCTCATATCATATTTTAATTCATATGATTCTACCATAATATTATATTAATCACTAAATTATTATGACATAGTTATGACGTCATTAAACATACAAAAGACCCAAAATTGAATTTTAACTATTCATTGAAAATTCAATTATTTTAGAAAAATCCCAAAAATTCACCCTAACCATTTTTCAATTCATAGAATTAAAAAATGAACTACATTTTATAAAAAACAATTTCGTTTTAAATTTAATTAAATAAATAAAATACTAAAACTTAACTAATAATTTTTAAAACATTTATTTACTTATACTATAATATAATTATATCACATTACAATTTAAGATGACTAAAACTATTAATACTTATTAGGTGAGGTTACTATTCCATTGGTCAAATTACAATTTATAAGGGTAAAATTACAATTCCAAAGGGTTAAGATATTATTCACAAAAAAAAATAAGTTGATCCTATTAGACTCTAAATATCTCCCTAATCGCAACTGTGTATGTCTGTTTTTTGAAAATAATTTCCTAGAAAAATTTATTTAATAATAAAATATATTTTACTATTCATAAAAACTATTCATAAAAAAACTATTTTTCAGGAAAACACTATTTATAAAAAACAAATCATCAAAAATTAAAACATATTAGAAACTTCTAAAAATTCATCCTAGATTAATTTTGACATTTGAAATTCAAAAATGATGTTTATTTTACAATAATAATTATCTATGTATGAGATATATATGAAAAATAAAAATTTATAGTTCTAAAATTAATTTATCATATTTTTCTTAATTAAACATATATTTTATTAAGCAAATCTATTCTTAAAACTAGAATGATGAAATAAAAATTTTATTTAAACAGAGGGATTACATTTTAAGTAGCTAATAACTTAACACATAACCCCTTAAAACACCCGTATAAAACCTTGGGGTAAGGTTTACGATGATGATCTACTCTTTGGGGGGCTCGAATAACATTTCCCAAGTGGTAATTTCCACCAACATGGACCTATCTCATGAGTGATTTTGTTCAAGATTAACATGTTGAAGTTTGGATTGGGCATGGTCTAGAGCGATCTCAATGATGCCACCTCCTTCCCAAGATTTGATAAATAAGCTTCATAAAACCTGAGTCTACTATATGAGGCCATTGGATCTTCTTTTAGCATTAATTAACCATTATCATTTATGTTTATAATCACTAATCTTAATGTTAGGAGTACAGTTTCCAATGGTCATATTGATCAGCGGTCATATTCACTAATGGTCGTATAATAGTCGAAACCCAAAGGTATCATTTCAATTATACTCACTTCATTAATAAATATATATAGTTTTGTTTAGTATAAAATAATATAACACACATTCTTAAGAAACAATTATTATTCAAAATGTTCAGGTCGTTACATTCTTCACCCCTTAAAAAATTTCGTCTATGAAATTTCAACTTGTTATTTCAGTTGTGAAAAGGTGAGGGTACTTCTTCTTCATAGTATCCTTTGGTTACCACATGGATTCTTCATATTTTTGGTTCCTCCACAACACTTTAACAAGGTGGTTAGTCTTGTGGAGTAAAACCTTGTCTCTAGGATCCAAGATCTCCACCAGCTACTCCACATAAGATAGGCTGTGTTTCAATTATACCACCTCTGGATTCAGTACCTGTGAAGGGTTAGGTCTGTACTTACTCAAGAGGGATATGTTGAATACATCATGAACTTGAGCTAGATTTCGAGGAAGTGCAACCTAATAGAAAATTGGGCCTACACGATCAAAGATTTCATAAGGGCCAATGTACCTTGGGATGAGATTCCCTTTCTTCCGAAACCTCATGGTTCTATTCCATGGATAGAATTGAAGGAATACCCTATCACCAAAATCAAACTCCAAGTCCCTTAGAAGGTTCTCTGTATAGCTCTTATGTAGACTTTGAGTAGCTTTAATGTGTTGTTAGATGTGATGAACCTTTTCTGTCATCTCTTTCACAAGATCAGGCCTAAGAAGATTTCTCTCACTAGCTTCATCCCAGTAAGTAGAAGTTCTACATATCTTCCTATATATATCTTCATAGGGTTCCATTTGAATTCTTGAATGAAATATGTTGTTGTAAGGGAACTCAACTAATGGGAGATGTTGATCACATCCACCATTAAATTCAATTGATCATGTTCTCACCATGTCCTCGAGTGTCTTAATAGTCCTTTTAGATTAGACATCAGTTTGGGAATGATAGGCCACATTTAAAATCAATTTAGTACATAGAGCATATTGAAGACTTCTCCATAATTTTTATGTGAACCTTAGATTACGATCAGATGCGGTAGAAAGTGGAACTCCATGCAGTCTTACTACTTCCTTCACATAAATATTAGCAAGTTTATTAATAGATAAATCTTTTTAAATAGAGATAAAATGGGAAGATTGGTGATAAGGTCCACTATAACCCATATCTCATTATTTAATTTGGAAGTTCTCAAGAGACTAGGGACAAATTCTATAGTGATATTATCTCATTTCTGTACTGGTATGGGTTGTGGTTGTAATACCCCTTTAGGAAGCGTTTTCTCTAACATCACTTTATAACATACCAAGAAAATTGTTGTGTATTTAGTAATCTCCCTATTCATATTATCCCACCAATAATGATAATGAAGGTCCCTATACATTTTCATGATTCTAGGATGTATAGAGAATGTTGAGATATGATCTTCATCCTTCAAATCCTTCTTTATATTGGGAATAAATGGAACACATAATCTTTTATGAAATTTCAGTATACCTTCTTGATCAATATTTTACTTAGGAAACTTCCCATCTTCCAAAGCCACATTCTTCTCCTGCAACAAAGGTCTTATTTATGAGCTTTCTTGATATTTTCTAGTAATTAAGGTTGATAAATCATTTGGGATAGGTTTGATGATGTCCCTTTCTTTACAATTCCCATGTCCAGTTTCACTATGTCTTTGATTAAGGGACCTCATTGAATGATCATCAATGCTATAACAACAGGGTCTTTCCTACTTAATGCATCGGTGACTTTGTTTTCTCTTCCAGTGTGATAATGAATTGAAAAATCATAGTCTTTAAGAAGTTAAAACCACCTACTCTATCTCATGTTCAATTCCATTTGTGTGAAAATATACTTCAAAATTTGATGGTCTGTGTGTATATCACATTTATTCCTATAAAGATAGTGCCTCCGTATCTTCAGAGAAAAAACAACTGCATCCAACTCAAGATCAAGCGTAGGATAGTTTTTGTTCATGAGGATTCAACTATCGTGATGCATAATCAATGACTATCATTTTTCATGACGACACACCCAATCCATTTCAGAGATTTATCACAAAAAAATGAATCCTTCTCCAATTGAGGGTAGAGTTAACATGGGTGCAGTAACCAATCTCTTCTTTAGCACTTGGAAACATTCCTGAAACTCCTATTTCCAGATGAACCTGACCACTTTTTGAGTTAACTTGGTTAATGGATTATAAATTAGTAAAAAGAATTCAAAACTCTATTATAATATCTTGCTAAACCAAGGATACTATGAATCTCAATTACTATTTTAGGATGAGGCAACACCTCTACAACCGTTGTCTTCGTAGGCTGAACAGATATTCCTTCATTGGTTACAATGTTCACTAAGAAAGAAACATGCAGTAACAAAAACCAACACTTTATAGACTTTCCAAATAACATCTCCTTCCTCATAGTTTTCAATATAACCCTTAAATGATCTTCATTCTCTTCCCTAATTTTGCAATATATCATAACATAATTAATAAAAAAACTACCACAGAGTTATCAAGGTTATCCTTAAAGACACTATTCATCAAATCCATAAAAATAGTAGCTGGATTAGTCAATTCAAAGGGCATAACAACAAACTCATAATTCCCATATCATGATCGGAAGGTGGTATTTGAAATATATTATTTCTTAAACCTCAATTGATGATAACCAGATCGAAGATCAATCTTGGAAAAGAACTGATCCCCTTGAAGCTAGTCAAAAAAATCATCAATTCTTAGAAGAGGGTACTTGTTCTTTACTGTGATCCTATTCAGTTCTCTATAATCAATGCATAACTGCATTGATCTATCCTTCTTCTTCAGAAAGAGAATAGGTGCTCCCCAAGGAGAAACACTTGGCTAGATAAAACCCTACTCCAAATATCTTGGAGTTACTTCTTTAATTCCTCCATCTCCACATTCTTCATTATATATAGAGTTTTTGAAATCTAATAACCAGGAATGAGTTCAATGGATAACTCTACCTCTCTTTCTAGGGGTGGTCCATATATCTCCTCAGAAAATAATTCAATGTATTCCTAAATTATGGGGACATTATCTATCCTTATAATCTTATTTCCTAATTCTTATTCACTGATCAACTCCATAAATAAGGATATAGGAGGTGATTCTTGACAAATATCGGGTCGAGATATCTCTCTTAAGAAGATAATTGTAGGATTTCTATTGAATAATGATAAGATTTCCTTTTTTCTACATTTTATCTTAGCATTATCTTTTGAGATCCAGTCCATACCAAGTACAATGTCGAATTCCAACAAGGGATTAACTACAAGATTTTAGATAAGATTGTGCTCACTATAATAAATACTAGAGTTTCTAAACACTATTGATGCTTGGATAATTACTCTAGAAGTCTTGACTGATAACTCTACTTTTAGAAGTTCAGGGATTGATTCTATATTATTTGTGAACTTGGAAGAAATAAAGGAATTTGTACAACTATAATCCAAAAAAGTACTTTCTATCTTTGAGAGAACAATAAGAGTACCTCCCACCACATCATTTAAAGATTCGACTTCATCCATTTTGATAGAAAAATCACAATTTTTCTCTCTTGTCCTATGTTGAGGCTGATGATGATTCCCCTCCACTACCCTCAAATTCATACAATGATTAGAAACGTGCCCGAGCTTTCCACACTTGAAGAATTGGACTTCGAGTTGGGCCTGCACCATCTTCCCTATGACATTAGTTTCTGAAAGTTATGGCTTAACCTCACTAAAACAATTCTGAGTGATATGTCCATCTCTTACACACTTGTAACACTTATCGATCTCTAATAGGTAGTTCCGCAAATGATTCTTCCCAAATTTATTACACGCGGGAAGTGGAACTTGCTTTCCTCCTATTCCTTGATCAATGCTCCTCCCCATGACTTTCCCTATTTATCTATTCTTTTCATTGGATTTGTGAGACCAATTCACCTCACCGAACTCGAGGTCAACTTTCATAGAACTCTACATGACATCCTCATAGCTATCATAGTATCAGTTGGCTAGATTCTTCTATATATGAGGTCTTATTCCACCAAAGAATCTATCAACCTTCCCATTATGATACATGATAAAGTTTGGGGTGTAATAGGAAAGTCTTGTGAAGTTCATCTCATACATTCCAATAGATTCATTCTCCTTCTATTTCAGCTTGAGAAATTCCTTCTTCATTTTTGTCTTAATCGAACGGGAGAAATACTTATTAAAGAATATCCCTTTAATATTTTTCTACTCCATCACTTCAATATACTCTATTGGCCTCATGTTTTTAATCCATGCCCACCACTGATCAAATTCTCTCTCTAAGCGGTAAACAGCCAAGGTGAATTTTTCTTGGTCAGAAAAACTAAGTATATAAAAGATATTTTCTATAGAGCTTATCCACTCTTCTACAATCAATGGGTCAGTAGATAATCTTAATTTTGTTTGTCGTTGACACTTAAAGGACACAACGTAATGTTGTTCCCTTCATGGGGAAATCTTTTTCTCATCTTGATTCTTGTTATTTCCCATAACTCGAGTCATTTGATTCATCATTCTCATGAAAACATACATTCCGTCTTCCATCAGAAATCCATAAGTGCATGGTCCATTGCGGCCACCATTTTTACAATTCCTCATATATCCCTCCATTTTATAAAAGAAGAAAACCTTAGTGAGAAACTTGTTTTATTTAATAATATTATAACTCTAAATGATTTTTATGTCTTAAAACATCATTCTTAGGAATGTTATTCATTATGAACAATTACATTTTCTATAAATCCTACATAATGGTTCATAAAAAGCTTGTGATTGACTAAAAATATCCCCTGGGAGTGTCAAATTAAGAGTGTAACAAGGCCTATTTTTGTGCACCAGTTCCCATTCAAGTCTGTCTAAAAGTGGTATTTTTGGGTTTTACCCCTAGTTACATCTGTGTTAGACCCACATCTACTTGTTTGTATCTATAAAGGGATTTATTTTTTTGGAAACTAGTTAACTAATATTTCACTAAAATTCTTGGAAGTTTTCATATAATTAAAATTTTATATTGGGTTATTCCTAAAGTTTTTATATACTAATTTTACAAAATAACTAAACTATCCTTATATACCAAATATGGAATCCCACCCTTTTAGTACGTATCATTACATTATATTTTATAAACTGAGGATCTTTTAAAGTTTAGTGTCTTGGAAATAAGGTACATGATACATGAAAACTTAAAACATTATCTATTCCACAATAATGTCTTATTCAAGTTTCAGCCTAAGTATATTTATTTCATCTCATAACCTAGGTACATTCATCAAAAGAAAGGGTGAGCATAATTCTCAGCAAGGGAAAACATGTGAAACAGTTTACACGTGAACATAAGAAATATCTATAATAACTTGAGGAATATCTAAAATAATGATAAAGAGACATATCATAAAAATAATATATTGAATAATAACTTGACAATGTGGCCAAAAAATTTAATTTATACATTTATAAGAATATCACCATGGTCCATCCCCAAGGTTTCATAAGATTACCAAGGTTATTCACCAAGGTATCGTAAAACTTGTTATCTCTTGAGAATAATTTATTTTCCCAATGAATTAGAGAGATATCAAGGAACACCCTTAATATGTATATATTTTTATGTTATCCACATATATCATAATTAAACATTTCATAAATAACCCAAATAAAATAAAATAAATGGGTTTCATATCAAAATCATGACGTTTTAAAAGGGGCTTTAAAAACATGATCATTATGTCATTTATAACCCACAGAAAGGGAATGAGGGTTTTATTTATATAAAATATAGAATAAAGAAAATAATTTTTATGTATTTATCAATAAACCAATAAATTAAATGTCTTTGAGTATTCACATAAAGAAAATAAAATAATTTATTGAGAAAAAGATAGAGATTTTAAGACGAAAAGTTTGTAGCATAACGGGTATGAAACATGGTTTTATAAAACATTAAAAAGAGAGGGTATAGGGTTCAAGAATTCATAAAAGACTCATAATATAGTATAAATATAGAATAAAATATAAACAATAACATGGTATGTAAATTTGAAAGACATGCCACATAAAAGAGAACTTTAAAGGAAAAGATAAGTTGAGAATTCCTTTACCTTTTAGAGTAACTTCTAAAACTCTAAGATCCGGACCATGGGGGCATGAGGGCACCTTAGGAGGAATCCTTGAGAGGTAATAAAATCATAAATTTGTGTAGAATTATTTTATAATGAAATACAATTAATTAATGAGTGGGTATTTATAGAAAAAGTGATGGAATATTCTATTAATTTCAAAGGAAACCTCATTAGTGGTATTTGAAAATCAATGGGCTTGACCATGGTATTTTCCCAGGGTATAGGCCACATGGGACACCTCATATAATATTTTAATCCATAAGAGTTTACCAGAATCTTATATTAATCATTATATAATTATGACATTGATATTATGTCATTAAACATACTGAAAACCAAAAACTGTATTTTTACTATTCATTGAAAATTCAACTGTATCAAAAAAATCCCAAAACTTCACACTAACCATTTTTTGATGCATATAATTTAAAAATAAAATAAATTTTATAAAAATCAATTTAATTTTATGTTTAGTTAAATAAATAAAATACAAATACATAATTAATAGTTTATAAAACATTTATTTACTTATACTATGCTATAATTATATCACATTACCGTTTATGATGACTAAAATATATTTCTACTTCCTTAAGTGAGGTTTCTATTCATTGGTCAAACTACAATTCATAAGGGTAAAAATATTATTCCAAAGGTTCATGTTACTATTCATCACAAATATTAAGTTGATCTTGTTAGACTCTAAATATCTCTCTGATTACAACCATGTATGTCCATTTTTCAAAAATCATTTCATGGAAAAAGTTATTTAATAAAAAAATATTTTTTACTATTCATAAAAAATATTAATCAAGAAAACAATATTCATCAAATAAAATTATTTATCAAATAATTCAACTTCTAAGAAAACTTCTAAAAATTCATCCCAGAATAATTTTGAAATTTATAATTCAAAAATAATGTTTATTTTACCATAATAATTTTCCATGCATGAGAAATATCTAAAAAGTTTAATTTTTTACTTCTAAAATAAATTTATAAAATATTTCATAATTAAACATATATTTTATTAAAAAAATATTTTCTTAAAGTAGAAATTATGAAATTAAAATTTTATTAAAACAAAGAGATTAAATTTTATGTACTTGGGGACTTAACACATAACCCCTTAAAGCACCTGCATACGACCTCAGGGTAAGGTGTGCGATGGTGATAGACTCTTGGGATGGCATGGATAACGTTACCCGATTGGTAATTTCAACCAACTTGAACTTCTCCCATAGGCAATTTCGTTCAACCATAACTTGTTGAAGTTTGGATTGGGCTTGGTCCAAAGTGAAGCCTAGTGACTCGACCTCCTTCCCAAACTTCGATAAATGGGATTTTTATGGCCTGAGTCTAGTAGATGAGGCCATTGACCCTTCTTTCTTCATTTATTAATAATTATCTTTTCTATTTATAATCCCTTATCATAACATTAAGAGTATAGTTTCCAATGGTCATATTGACCAGCAGTTATATAACAGTAGAAACATAAAGGTCTCATTTGAATTATACTCACTTCATCAATAAAGGGATATATTTTTGTTTAGTAGAAATTAATATAACACACATTTTCATAACACAATTATTATTCAAAAAGTTTTGGTCATTACAGTGAGGTTTCAGTGGAGGTTTTAATTTGGTCCCCCTTAAACGAGGGATCTAAAGGAAGAGGTGCCATGTCATTAGTGTCTTGGAAGAGGGCTCAAAGGGTGTATCATGTAGGTCTTGTCTTAAAAATCAAAGTTAACTCACGTGCAAGGCATTAGAGGAAATAGAGGTGCTTCATGTAGGGGTTATAGACCTACATGAGGTGGATATGCCTCAGGAAATCATCCACCTGGGTAATAACACTAGATTTAGGCTTTAGCTTAGGCACAATAGGTCTCTTCTGAGGGGAAAAAATCCCTCCCACGGATATCTTATGTTTTCAAATCCGGAGGTACTTTGATGTTTATATCTCCCTCAATTACCTCTTCTCTTAGGTTTTAAAGGGATACCTAAGGGGTTTTTAGAGACCTAGGTTAAGGGGATTCGGGTCTAGAGCTTTGGGGATTATTATAATTTTCTTGTGGTGAAAATAAAGATCCCAGGGGTCCTATTTATAGGAAAATATGGGACCCTGGTCTAAGGAGCTTGTCCACACAGGTCCACTCATAGGTTCTTGATAGAGGTGTCCTGTGCAGAGATGGAATTCCTTTTAGTGCTGCACATGGGGGTTGTACGAGCCTTCTGATGCGCAGGGGTGTACACACAGGTCGGATTGGGAAAATATCTTGATTCTTATTGGGGGTCTTCACTTATTTAACATGCTTAAGGTACTCTTCATAATCTTTTCGTCCCCCTTAAAAAATGAAGTGTCAACAAACATTTTTTCTATAATGTAGTTTTATTAATATTTATTTGATATTTTATTCTGTTATTATATCATTATTCATGTTGGTCAATGTTATATTTGATATTCTATCATATACTGTATTTTTATTGAGATGTTACATAGGACTTCATGATTTTAAAAAATATTAAATTATGGAAAGTGAAGTGTGTGTTGTTTTTTGGTAATTACATCCCTGACTAGACACTATAAATTAGACTTGGTTTTGGTACATATTATCCTAGGGGTAATCAACCTAAAAATGGTTGGTTGAGTATCAAATAAATCTTCACTCAGTGTATAATGAGTGGACTAAAGACTTCACACATGTAGAGACACTCCAAAGGGATATGATTTTGATAATTTACACAATATTTATTAACCCAAATTATGTATTTTCATACCATTCCATTGGTATCATACCATTAAAATCTTCTAAACTCAATTACTATCTTCTATGGATATCCAAAAATAATTAATGTGCCCTCTCCACCACCTTTTCTTTATTTCATTGAAAAGGGTTCCTTAAATTACATTGAGAATACCCTATAGTTTCTCTATTGATTTTTTAGATATTCTTAAAGATATCCACATTATTACATTAAACGAGGAAATATTTATTTTCCATATTTTCATCATATGGATAGATATTATTATGTTTTTCCATGATTAAGTAATAATTTAATCTTGGTATGTTATTAAATGTCTTATTAACTCATATGATGAATGCAATGGACTCAATTAGCGATGGGTTGGGACTATTATAGATAGACCATTTATTCATTGGTTGGTATCACGAGACAAACTAGCTAGGATATTAACATATTACATGTCTTAGTACATGTATTTGATGGTATAATTTTTTTTTCTATCATTATGAATTCCATCGGTATGAGATTGGTAATTATTATTAGTGTTTTAAAATATTTACATCGATATAGTATGCACTTATTTTCATTTAATTATGTAATTATTATAATTGTTTACTTTTTAATATATTATTCATGACATGAATATGTTATGATAGATTCCATTATATGCTACTTCATACTAATCATCTAAGAAAACCCTTATTTTTGATTCATATCCCCATGAAACAAATAAGAGAACTATGTGTAATTTTTAAGGACCAGTTAGAATAGATAATAACTTTCTTGTGAAATTTTTTATGTTCTCAAGTGTAACATGAAAAATATGTATGTATCTATTCTTCTAAGACTACTAAGTTGTTGGATTATTTAGAAAATCATATATTCTATATGAATAATGTTGTATAACTTCTGGATCCAGGTTTTTGGTCTCTAGGTTAAAACTATTGTATCAAAGTAAGTTCATTAGAAATATTTTAGACTAGATTTATAGAAAAATGGTTAGATGTCAAAATTATTATAAAAAATCATTAATATTTTAAGAAATTTTTTCCCTATAAAACCTAATAGTAATTTAATTTTACAATTCAATATCATGGTCTAATTACATTTATTCCATATTTTAGAAATGGAAACTAAAAAATGAATGGTAAATTTATCAAAACTAGTAGTTAATACTTTCTTCTTGATAAAGTCAATATAGTTAGAGTTATAGTTTATTATATCATAACAAAATTAGGGTAGTTGACCCAAGTAATGACAAATAATCTCGCCCATATAGAGAAACCTACTGATCCACAATGTGGTGTAACTATATTGGACCACTTTTGGGATAAAACCCTCTATAATTCAATGAATCTACTAATCCATTTAGGACTGAGAAATGAATCTTGTCCCTAGAAAATATATCAGTGAAAGGGAAAAGGACATCATGGGAGTATATAATTTAAAGGTATATGTGGTTTAACAGTGGTCATTACTTAAGAACATTAGAGATGAAGTTGAGATAGAGCTCATAGAATAAAGAAATTTTAATGAGATATTTAATGAAAAATAAATCCCTTTTAGGGAAATAGATAAAAAAGAAATGAAATTACTCATTCTTAGATAAAATAAAGAGAAAAATATTTTTAATTATGATACTAACTTTATGTGGTTATCTAGACCTATTGTGGACTATGTACATAGACCAAACATTAAGATTAATAATTTATTTGATAGGACAAAACTAATCCTTTGAAGGGAATTAGTCTTTCAAAGATTTTAATCATTTAAGAATATAACCAATACTATTAGGATGGATTTGGGGTTCTCCATGACTTATGTATTCAATGTCATTGTGAAGCATAATAGGTTTTTTGAGATACATTAAATGAAAGTTATGTAAAATAAAATGAGAGGAAGAATAAAATTTACAACATGTAATAACTATAGAAATAACCACTTGGGGAATCTCTTGAAGGTAACGGTAGTTTTTTTCATGTGAGGAGAAAATGGAAATCAAGATCATGAATAAAAAGTCATGGAATAAGTTTCTAGTGTTCAGTTATTAAACTATAAGAAGCACTATAAAAAACAATTCCCCAAAAATCAAGGGACTTTATCTAAGTGAAGGACATGGGAGTAAGGTTGAATTTATGTGATCACAAAAGTTAATGTTGAAGTACTGAATAAAAATATAAAAAGATTATTGATCCTAAAATCAAGGTTATCAAATTATTTATTTGATTTTGGATCTACACACTCATTTATATCATGCATGTATATTGATAATATTAAATCATCCCTTAATTTTCTATGAAATTATTTTTTAGTTAATACACTTAATTGTATTCTTTTTGTAATAAATATTTAAAATGTTGTGTCTATTGAGATGGATAAATATTCCCTAGTGTAAAAATAGATAGTTATACTTATTTTTGATTTTGACTTAATCCTCAATATGGATTTAAAATCAATGAATAATTAAATAATTTCTTTATCAGGAAAAGAGATTACTATTTTTGAATGGGATATAGAATCCCTTTTTTAAAGGGAGAAAGTTTACCTCCTAATTCCTTTATAATACCACCTCTAGTAGTTCACATAAATGAAATTATAGGAGAAATTTATGTGAAAACCCCCTTTATGGGTAAGAAAGGCATCTTAAGGATTGAGGATGTACCCATTGTACAAAAATAAATTGATTTTTTTTTAGAGGAATTTTTTTTTCATCTACCTGTGTGTGAAGAAGAGTTTTTCCTTGAACTCATTAGTGATACAAGACAAATATATAAAAATCCACATAGAATAGAACCAACGGGTTGGTAGAGTTAAAGAAACAACTACATTAGTTTTTTTATAAGATATTTATATTCCCCAGTTTTTCACCATGGGGTGATCCTATTTTATTTAGGGAAAATAAGGATGTTTTATGAGACTGTGCATTAATTATAGGGAGATAAATTCCATTAATATAAAGAATAAGTTTCATTTACACTACACAGATGACTTATTTGATCCATTTCAAGGAGTTAAATATTTTTAAAAGATCAATATTTTCTTTTTTTATCATTATTCATGGGTTAAGATGGAGGATATACTAAAGATTACATTTCATATAAGATCATGACATTATGATTTTATAATAATTCCCTTTGTATTGAATAATTCACCTTCTATTTTTATAGATAGAAGTAATATATTAATATAGGATTATCTTGATAAATTCATGGTGGTTTTGATTGATGATGTCATGATATTCTCTAAAATCTAAGAGCGTGATAACTATATGTGAATAATTCATGAGATCCTTATAAAACAATTATATGGGAAATTTTGTAATTGTGAATTCTATCAACATGGAGTTTCTTTTCTTATCCATATTGTCTCCAAGGATAGAATATATTTTAATCCATCAAAAAGGTAGTTAAATATTGACCTACACTGATGAATATAACTAAGATATGTAGTTTCTTTGATGATAATGTTACTCCCAATGGTTTTTTTAATTTTAATTGATTGGATAACCCATTAACCAAGTTGGCATGTAAAAGGTTAAATTCAAATTGTCTAGTGAATTTGAAGAATGTTTTATAGAGTGGAATGTGAGATTGATTAATGAACTGGTATTGACTTAACCTTTAGGAAAATAATGATTTTTAATATATTATGATTCATCAATGAAAGGTTTGGGCAATGTCCTTGTATAGAATTATAGAGAAGTTTCTTATGAATGAAGTCAATTTAAGTTCCATGAACAAAACTATTTGACTTATGACTATGAGTTTACAATAATAATCTTTGACGTGAAGATATAGAGGTGCTATATCTATGCAGACAGATATAATTTATATATATAGACCATAGAGGATTAAATTATATTTTCTATAAGAAATAGCTCAACATGGGGAAAATAAGATGGTTGGAGATTCTCAAGGACTATAATTTATTAATACACTACCATATTGGGAAGGAAAACAAGGTAGATGATTCATTAGGTAAGAGGGACTATGTAGTTCTAACCATGACAAGAATTAATAAGAATCCTATATTCATAGATCTAGTAAATATGAATATCGTAATTTTTAGGAAAGGGGAGACATGATTCTTTTTCTAAGAAATTTTTAATCCATATTTATTAGAAAATATAGAAATTTCCCAACATGATGATAGTAACATACAAAGAATTATTAATGCAGTAAGTAATGGTTAATTGATAGAATTTATCTATAAATGTGGAGTGATAACGTTTGGAAAAATTTTATTTGTTCCCTCCATACCTAAGATAAAATAGAGCTATTAGTTGAAGAACATAGCTCAAATTTATCAATACACCCTAGTAGAATAATGATATATTGGAAGTTTGGATAAAAAATTTTGTGAGATGGTATCAAGTAGAAAATTAAAGATTATTTGTATATATTCTTAATATTATAGTTGGTAAAGGCTAAAATATAACATATTATGGGAATCATGAAACTATAACCTATACCTATATGGAACAAGGATAATATTACAATGGAATTTATCTCTGGGATTCTAAAAAATATAAGGAAGAATGATGTTGTATGTTTCATCATCGATCACCATACCAAGTCTACCCACGTGTTAATAGTAAGGGAAGTTCTTCCCCTTGTATGTTTTTCCTGAATCTATATCAATGAAATCATGACACTTCACAGGGAACCTCTATCATGTGTGTAATTTTTTACCCTCATTTCACATATAAATTCTAGAAGAGTCTTTAAAATACCGTTGACACCGAGGTACATTTAAGAACCCCCTATCATCCCAAAATTGATGGGCAGTCTAAAAGTGCTATCCAGATACTAGAAGACACACTAAGATCGTGTTATCTTGAATTCCAAGGAGCATGGGATCATAATCTACCTTTTCTGTAATATTTATAAAATAAAAATTTCCATTAATTAATATATATGGAACTATATGAGAAATTGTATGGGAAGATATGTCATTATATAAATTTTTGGGAAGAATTTGGAGAAAAAAGTTAATTGAACCAAACCTATGGAGGATACAACTTTGAATGTAAATATTATCCAGGATCATATCAAAGCAGCTAAAAGTAGATAAAAGATCTATGATGATAATAGTAGGAAAGTATTGGAATTTTAACTGGGGAATCATGTATTCTTATAGGCATAACCAGGGAAAAGACTTTCAAATTTTGGTAAAAATAGAAGTTAATACCTAGGAACTTATGCCGTTTAAAATTATAGAGAGAATTGTAGTCGTAGATTATATATTAGATATGACACACAACCTTCCAAAAGTATATAAAATATTACATATTTATTTATTAAGGAAGTATATAATAGATCCAACACATATACTCACATTTTATGGAATATATTTGGTACCTAACTTTTTATATAATGAAGAGATTTCGCATATTATTTCCACTATAGAGAAATTATTGTGGAATTAGTAAACTTAGTTGGTGAAAGTCCTTTATAAAAATCACAAACTAGAGGATACAACATTGTATTTTGGAGAATATATGAGGAAATAATACCCAAAGTTTGTTATTATCATAAATTTAACCATTTTCAAGGATGAAATTATTTAGTGGGGGGATGAAATATATGAATCCCTAATATAGTAGGTAAACAATACACTATAAAATTATTACATAACTCGGACTTTAAAGATACTTTATTCATGAATTTGTATAAAAGATAAATTTTAATTTTAAATTGAAAAAATTAACATAATTTTTGGATTTCAAATTTCAATATTATTTTATGATAAATTTTTTATATTTTTCAGGAATAATTCATTTTTAAGTGAATAGTAAAAAATACAGTTTTTACCAAAACTTTTAATATTATGACATTATAATCAAGACCTATAAGTGTATAAAATATTTTAGTTATAATAAATATATTTAATATGTAAAATAATAAATTTTAAAAACACTATGTCAAATTTAGGAAACCTATGATTAATATTTTAAGGACTTAAGTAATATTTTCAAATAAAAGCTATTTTCATCTTTCATTTATCTAATTATGATTTAGGTAGAATTTTTGTTTTTATTGCTCTTAAATCCATTTAAATTTAATAATAAAAAATTTTATATCATGAAAATAAATGACATTGATAATTTTAACCTACACATAAATTTTAATATAAAAATAAACTATTAAAACATGGTTTTTGACAAGTTACATGTTCTAATGTAAAAATTCATTTTTTATACATATATAAATTTAATTAGATAAACTTTATTTCATATTTGAAATAAATAAGTAAAAATTATTTAATAAGTTCCATTTCATTTTATGGTATGAAAAATGATTCACTTAGGTAAGAACTAGTTACCACAGTAAAACCAAAAATGGTAAAAGTAATAAATATTCAGGTAAAGATCTTGAAACATGTTAAAAAAATTAATTGATTTTTTATGATATGATCAACCTTATATCATCTAATGTAACACCTCGAGTTTTTATGAATTAATTGTTTTTAGATAAATTAAAAAATATTTTGATGGATTGCATTACATGATACACAAAGTTAAGTGTATGATACAGGAAACACTTATTTTATCTGGAGATAATCATAATATATATTTTAGATATCATTACAAACAACACTTATCTTATATTTATTTACATACAATAATTAAATTAAATGACAAATAACATATTATTAAAATATTATTATTTAGTATGATTGTTGTCACCTAGCCATTGGAATATTGGTTATGTATAAGATTAAATAAATTATGAAAATATAGTTTAAAATGTATATAAAATTAATTATTTGGTGACCAATTAACTAGAAATGAAAATGAAACAATTTTCAAAATTTAGGAAATCGGTTTTTTAGAAAAATATTTTTTATTCAATCAAATATGGTTTACCTCAATAAAATAATCAAACCAATTTTGTTGAATGATTTTAATTAAATATATATATATTATATAATAAATAAAATATTTAACATTCATATTACATTCTTTCTATACAAGAGATAATAATAAATCTAATTTTACACATAAAATGATGTGTTTTTTCAAAAAGATAAATTTATCACCATTTAATGGTGTAATTATTTTTTATCTAATTTTAACACTTTTATAAAAAAATCACAAAAAACTTAATTTTTTAAATCCAAAAATTAAAATTACTTAGGGTTAATCTTTGGTATTTTTCTTATAAGTTTCATTTTTTATGAATAGTGAAAATACTGAATTTTAATTTAAAACTAACTTTTCATCTAAGAAATTTATAAAGATAAATTATATTATTAATTGGTTTTAAAGTATAATTAGTTTAATTTTATATCAAACAATCTAATTTATTTCATTTTAATCAATTACACATCGAAATTGGATATAAAAACATTTAAAAAATTGATCTTTTTTACATTACAAACTCATTACGTCCAGTCTGCGGGATGAATTTTAAATTAAATTATGTCACTTATGTGATTATAATTTGGAAATTTTGATTTAATATTTTGAAATAAGCATAATTTATAATTTTTATTAAGGTAAAATTTGATTTTTACAAAAAATATTGGTGAAATTAATTAAAATTAATTACCACGGTTAAGGAAAAAACTAGCTAACTTAGTAAGTAAACTATAAACTTAAGAAGAAAAATGACAGCGAAACTTTTCCAAAGCCCATTTTCTGACATATTTATACCATATATTCAATTGTATAAAAACATTTTACTATGGGAGTAATATAATGTAAGGGATACCTCCCAATAATGTTTACCATTTGGTATTTAAAAGAATGTCACTCCTCTAATATAAAAGGGCACTCACCCCCCTCACTTATTCACACCTCTCAACCCTTTTAGATCATCCAAAACCTATACAAATAAACTCTCAATGCCCATCCTCTCATCCTATAATCCTAAATTGGGGAAGAATAAAAACCAAGAAATCCCTTTGGGGAAAACCAAAAAGTAATTTCCTGAAAAAGAGGATGTTTGAATGTGTATGAAGGAAGTCAAGAATTAAGGTAAGGGGATTTATAGTTTCACTTTTATTTTTATAATACATATTCTATATTCACCAATATTTTCTTTTTATTTTTGTATATACTTTCCATGAAAGTATTATATTAATATTATCCTAAAATTTACAATTATTTATATATCTATTTGTTGATCTCTCTTGAAAGGGGTTTACGGTTCAAATTTTACCAAATCGGTAAAGTAATTTTATCTCAATTTTCCTTATTTGAGATGGATGTTATGTTATGAACCAATATTTTTTCAAAAAGTGTATATATTGAAATTTTACATGTTGTATCATGAATATATTTATTTTAATTATATTTTAATATTTATGTAAAGTTATTTTCTCATGGGGATTTTGAGTCAATGTTTCCAAAGTGTAAAGAGTTTGTTGCTACAATCCCATCATTAATCAAGATTGTTTATGATTATGCTTCTATTGATGAAATATTATGATACATCTCTTAGTAACGCTCATTAATTTTATTATAATCTAGTTATTCATAATAACTTCATGTATTAGCACAATTTTCCCTCTCATTGGTACTTAAGATGATTAAGAAAATGTTTTTAAGAAAATCGGACATTATTTCTATCTTCGATTGGAAATATATTTTCTCTTAAAACCATGTATTATAAAAATGTTTTAAAAAATACTCTAACTTTAATTTTTAACGAAATTTTTACCCATGTTTTAATATCTAAAAAATGGGTTTAAAAGGAATATTCTAGTTATCTTTTAATCAAAGATCGTTTTACTTCTATCAACAATATAAAAGAAATCATTGTTTTAACATGTATGGCATGGATGGAAATATCCTCCTTCATGACCAATCATTGAGTCAAATATTCCTTTATAATTTTTCAAATATATTTTCATAGAAAACATTATCATGATGGTTTCAATATTCCTTTATAAGTTTTCAATTTTATTTTCAAATAAAATTATTTGAAAAATATTTTATGTTTTAAAAATAAAATTTCAAAGAAAAAAAGATATTTTCTTCAAGAAATATTTTAAATGGTTTTTTAAAATTATATTTAATTTAAGATGACATCTATTGGTGTTACTCATGCCTTTCTAGGGATATGACCCATGGGTAAAATCCACATGCTTTCTATAAATTGTTTATGTTTTGTTGGAATGATGTTTATGAAACTCATTTATTTTCCATGTGTTATATGATTTTGAAACCAAATTATTTCCACAGTTTATACTATATTTAAATGATTATAAAACCTCTATATTTTACCAAGGTTATGTTATGATGAAGTTTTTATGATACCAAATTCATTTCATGGGTTATGATATGATGAATGTTTATGATCTAGTTCCACACTGATGTATGATTTCATTATATGACGGGTGGGACCAATATCACCCTCTAATGAATTAGTTAAATATTTATAAATCATGAGATAAAATGTGAAACAATTTGATGATCTTTATTCACAATGGGAAACGGGTGTGTCATGATCCACAATGGGAAACAAATATGTCCTGGTCCACAATGGGAAATAGGTAGTGTCATGATCGATAATGGGAAAAAGGTGTGTCCTGGTACACTATGGGAAATAGGTATATCATAATCCATTATATTGATGGTATTGGTATTTAACCTTGATATATGATTTTTTTTAAATATTTATGATGGTAGCCCACTTTTATGACATGAGCTTATCATTCCTGATTAATTTATGATGATTTATCATGCTCATGATTCATGCCTTATGAACTGCTAATCATTATGCTAAAACTCGCGTTTATATTTTATGATAGGTTTGGTTTGAACCTAAACATTAATTTTCATGATCACATAACCTTATGATTATCTTATTCATTCATATGATGGTAGATTTATATCTTCTATGATTACCCTTACTAAGCATCTAATCTCACCCTTTTTTATGTTTCATTCCCTGGGTTATGACGAAAGTTTTAGGAATGATATGTCTATGAGGAGTACTAAATGGGAATAACTTTATGGGAATCACTGAAGATATTTCACCATATTATAAGATTGTGTTCCAATTTTCCTAATACACTAAAATATCATGGTCCTTGGGAATGTACTTTTGTCGTGTGCTGAATATTCATCTAAAATGATGTAATATCCATGTATGTTAAACCTAGTTTGCTATAGTTGGTATCAAAGGAAATTTATTATCAAACTTTGTAAAAAAGGATGATAGAAATTTAGTTATATACATAGGGATATTTCTAAGGATACTTCTAGGGACACCTCTAAGGTTAAGTCTAAGAATGAGTCAAAGTTTAATAAAATGTTTTGAAATTTTTGTTAAGGATTAAGGGAGTGGTTTACAATAAATCGCATCGCTTTCTAGATACTACAAGTGGATATGGATTTGGCCTAGATTAATATACACTACTAAAAAAAGGCCTATATCAGCGCTCAAAATGGGCTTTAACAGCCCTAAAAAAGTGTTGTAAGGCTCAGCGCTAATATAGGGGGGTCCCTTTTATCAGCGCTCCAAAAAGTGCTGATAAAGGCCCCTTTTATCAGCGCTAAAAAAAGTGCTGATAAAAGTCAAAAAAAATTAAAAAAATAAATAAATAATGCATGAGAAGAGCTTTTATCAGTGCTTGACCACCCCTTTATCAGCTCTAGGAGGTCTCTCGTGCACTGCCTTTCCTATGCATCCTCACATGTGTGCACCACCTTTGCCTCTACCCGAACTCGAACCTGTAACCTCCCTCTTTCGTGGATACACCTTTACTACTAATCTATTTCGTTATTTTCTCTATTTAATGATCTATCTCTTTATGTATATATATATATATAGTTATATTTATTCGTGTATTGATATAGATTCATATTAATATAAATATATTTATTCATATATTAGTATATATATTCATTCGTATATTAATATATATTTATATTTATTTATTTATATATATATTTTTAGTTGTAGTTTTTTATACGTATATTTATTTGTATATTAATATATAATTATAAGAATAGTTTTAAATACATTTATGAAAAATATGTTTTTTATGTGTGTTTATAAATAAATAAATAGATACACACATACATATATATATACATCAAATAGACACACACACAGACATACACACATACAAACACATATATATTTATGAATAAATACACATATATGTGTATTTGAAAAGCCATAGAATGTTAAAACGACCATAACTTATAATTAAGAATCCCGTTTCAACTTAACAACCAGTAAAATAAAAGAAAATGAAACAATATTTGATATGATATGTGGTACATGCTTAACAGACATCCAGATCATAAGTAATACGTGATTGAATGTTAACAAATCGGGGTATCCTGACTAAAAACTCAGTTTTGGGGGCCTTCTGGGCCTTTTTTGGGCTCAAAAAATGTGACAGAGGCTTTTCATTAGTCACTAGAATGTAGAGCTCATCGCAGGCTTCGATTTGATATTCTATAGAGCTCAAACAGACACCTGAATCAAAACTTATGGCATTTTGAAGTTTGAGTTACATTTACAACTTATTTTAGATCTTTTATTAATTGTTTTGATTTTTTGTGTCTTCAAATTGTTATTAAATAAATTTTAATCGATAATAATTTGAAAATTATTAATTAATAATATTTTTTAAAAATATTTTAAATCCATTTACACTAAATTTCTTATATATTAGATGTAATAGTCTATTTATACGTATATAAAACACATTTAAAAAATATATATTATATTTATATAAGAATAAATATAATTATATAACAATAATTTATTTTTCATGATTTCTTTTTGAAATATAATATTTTTCAGCGCTGATAAATCCCCCCTTTATCAGCGCTTTTTTGAGTGCTAATAAAGGCCCCCCTTTATCAGCGCTTTTTTCTAGCACTGATAAAGGCCACCTTTATCAGCACTTTTTTTGAGTGATGATAAATGGGTAGAGCTTCCCTCACTTGTTTTTGTAGTAGTTATAGGGGTAAAAAAATCTAAAAACACCATATTGATCTAGACTCAATTAGGAATTGGATCATGACAACATGCCTTGTTGCACACCTAGTTTGACACTCCAAGGGGATATTATTTGGGAATTAAAAAAATCTCTTTATAAATTCTCATGAAGGATTTAAATAGAATATTACTATGAATAACCTATGATAAAACTAATGTTTTATAGAATAAATAAGTCAGTGTCATGATTTATAAACTATATAAGTTATTTTAATGATTATTAGTTTTATGTTAAGATAAGTGCTCCTCACTCTATGATTTTTTTCTTCTAGTTAGTGGAAAGAACCCAAAGGAATCATGTTAATTATGAATATAACAAAAAAAATTATTATTTTACTCCTTAGAAACCAAACAATATGAGATCTATAATATAAAGTCTTTTTGATATGACCCAAAAAATTTCTCAAGATATGAATCAGGTTGAGCATCGAAATGATAAAAATAGGAAACAACATTCGATTGATTCCTTCATGGGTAAACATCCACCTTATTTTAGTGGTTCCTCTAATCTACTAGTTTCTAATAAAAGTATATGTA
This sequence comes from Viscum album, assembly GCA_963277665.1. Taxonomy (NCBI): domain Eukaryota; kingdom Viridiplantae; phylum Streptophyta; class Magnoliopsida; order Santalales; family Viscaceae; genus Viscum; species Viscum album. Next base: position 1,767,733,685 of record OY728123.1, read on the forward strand.
CCACTAAAATGATATTTTCCACTATTCAGTGCTTGGAGAATAAAAATTCATTTTCACTACTTATCATTTGGAAGGTGAGGTGGATCAGTGGTGGACTCTTATTAAGAATATGATGGAACAAAATGGAATTGAATCTATGGAATTTCAAGAGTTAATTGATATTTTTCATTAATTACTTCCCTTTAATTCTAAGAACAATGATGGAGAATTAATTCACTGAACTTAAAAAGATGAAGATGAATCTATTGGTACCTATGAAGCTAATTTTACAATACTTTAAATGTATGTCTCTTGTTCAGTTATCAACCCTAAAAGAAAAGTTAATCCATTCTTTGTTGGATAGAAACCAATTCATCAAAATGCCTTAAATATATGATACTTTAGTATCTACGAAGAATTCATTTGATATGCACTAAAGGTGGAAATGTAAATAGTATTTTCCCACAATTACTCTAGTTTTGATAAGAAAAGGAATATTGAGTCTTAGGAAAACTCAAATTATAGAATTAAATTCCAAACGTATGTGTGCTAGAAATGTGGAAAGAATCATAAATGGAATTTCTTGAATGGAACTCAGAGGTTCCTTAAATGTGGAAAGTCGGATCATAAAATCTATGAATGTTGAAATATGATTAATGGGATAGATAATGAGATGGAGGAGAATATAATTCCAACTAATTTACCACCCACACTCTAGTGTTTCAAGTGAAAATAGATTAATAATTATTCAAATCAATTCCCTAATCCATGGACTAATATGGATGATAATCCATAGCAACCTCTAAGGAAAAAGGACAAAGGGCAATCTTATGCAATCACAGTTCATGATGTGAATCATGATAATTATAGAAATATTATCCCCCCTAGTTAGTAATTTCATGTTTGATTTTGTAATAATAATACATATGATAATATTATTGTTCATCATTTAGTGAAGTTTCAGGTGATTATATCCATCTACATGGATCTTAGAATAATAAAATCACATTTAATATTCTATTCATACAAGGATGAACCGATGTTCCTAATACAAATGTTTTTGGTATATGATAAGATATTATTTAAGGAATAAAGGTTGATTTATATTTTGGAAGGGTTATAAGGTTAACCATTTATGGAATGGTTTGATTTGGAATTTGGATTTGGTTTTTGGAGATTAAATTATTACTTCACCATATGAATATTTATTCATATTAGATAACTTATTCTAACCATTTTTTATGATATATAAAGATATATGGAATGAATTATTAGTCTATCAATGGGTTTATGATCCATAAGGGCTTTAAAGATAAAAAATTCTCCTCCATTTATTAGGTTAGGATATGAAGTGGAAATTGATTAAGTCACAACCAAATGGTGAGATTATTCTTATGAAATTAAATGAAATCAAGTAAGTATATCTTCTCATGAAAATTTATCATCTTTAGGAAATAAATATTTTAAAAAATTTATCCTATTACCTTTATTTATAATAAATTTATGGTCTTTATGATCATAAAATATTAACGGTTTTGAACCCCTTAACTTTCCATTGATCATTAACCTAATTTTGATCAATGATCTCAATCACTCTCTATAATTATTTACACTTTTCTTCTATGTCCAAATATTCACCTCCCACTTATATGCTCCTCTATGGAAACCTATTTATGAGTTACTTTGGGTAAATATTATGTCTCAAAATTCCAATTCTGAAATGAATTTTTATTATTAATTTTTATTATGTGGTAATCTTTAATAATGCAGATGAATTTTTAGGGAAAAATTTATTTTATGGGTGGTAGAATGTAACACACTGAGATTTAATGAATTAATTTGTGTTTTGATAAATTAAAAACATATTTGATAGTTGGAAATTCATGCTACACCAAGTTAATCTTATGATACATGAAACACTAATTTTATCTTGATTTTCACAAAACATTGATTTTTTTTGGAATTACATGAAACATCAAGCATAGATTTTTTTACAAGCAACACTGATTTTAAATGATGCATGACATATTATTAAAATATTATTATTTAATATGATAGTTTTCATCTAGAAATAGGAATAGAGGTTATGAATAATATTAACTAAATTATGAAAATATGGTTTACACATTTATATAAAATAAATTCTTTGGTAACTAATTAATTATGAATGGAAATAAAACTGTTTTTAAAATATAGGAAATATTTTACTCGAGGAATATTTTTATGTAATAAAACACATTTTACCTCAATAAATTAATTAAAACACATCTAATTAATAATTTTAATGATATATATATATATATATATATATATTCAATCAACTATTTAACATTAATTTTATGTGTTTTCTAGATAATAGATAATAATAAATCTAATTTTATGCATAAAAGGTTGTATTTTTTAAAATGGTAATTTTACAAAATTTTAAAGGAAATTCTTTTAAATATAATTTTGATAGATTTATAAATACTATTTTACTAAATAAACTTAATTTTTGAAATAGTTACATCAAAATTTATATTAGGTTACATTTTGTTATGTTTTTAGAAGCTTCATTTTTTTAATGAATAGTGAAACACATTGAATTTTAATATAAAAATGAATTTTTATCGAATTAATTAATAGATTTAAATTATAGTTTGATTTGGTTTTAAAGTATATTTTGTTCTATTATACATCAATCATTACAGTTTAGTTCATTGGAATCAATTTCACATTGAAATTGTATATAAAAACATTTTTAACTTTTTAAATTTTTACTTTAAAACCCAGTTGTTACATCCCATCTGCAGGATTAATTATAAATTTAATTCTCCCACATATGTGATTTGAATTTAGGAAATTGTATTACATATTTGGAATAATAATAATTTATAATTTATATTAAATTCACCTTAGTTTTTTACCAAAAATATTAGTTAAAATAATTATAATTAATTATAGAGATTAAGGTAAAAAATGAGGTAACTTAATAATTGAACATCAAAATTAAGGATAAAATGACCTAGACACTTGTCAAAACCCCATTTGATGGCCATATTTAAACCATATCCCCACATAGATATAAATTTTTTTATCAAAGGCTTGTGATGTAAAGGAGACCTATCAATATTGTTTACCTTGTTTTATTTACAAGAATTACACTCCTCTACTATAAAAGGGCTCTCACCCCCCCCCCGCCACTTCTTCACACATATCAAGACTTTTGGCTCATCCAGACCATGAAAAAATAAAATCACAACATCCATTATCTCATCCTATAAGCCTCACTTTTTGTATAAATCAAACCAAGGAATTCCTTTGGTGCAAACCAAAAAGTAATTACTTGATGAATAGGAGGTTTGAACATGTATGAGGGAATTCAAGACTTGAGGTAAGGGGATTTATAGTAAAACATTTATTTCTATGAGGCTTATTCCATATTCACCACTTATTTATTTTCTGTGGTGTATATACTTCCAATTAATTTATTATATGATTATTTCCCTTAAATTTATGATTATTTACATATTCATTTTATGATCTCTCTTTCAGGGGGTTTACGGTTCAAAAGTTACCAAATCGGTAAAGTAATTTTGTCTTAATTTTCCTTATTTGAGACATATATTATGTTATGAAATTGTATTCTTTTATTATGTTTATATACTTCCCTTTAAATTTTTTCATAATGAATCTCCTTATTTTCATGAAATTGTACGATTTGTGTAATTTTATTCTCTCATGGGGGTTATAATTTAAAGTTACCAATGTAATAAGAGTTTATGGCTATAATCTCATCGTTTATTAGGATTTTTTATGACTATTCTTCCATTAATGAAATATTATGATACAAATCTCAATAACTCTAATAAATTTTATTCTCCTATAGTTATTCATGATATATTAAGGTATTGTTACCATTTTTCCACTCTTTGGTACTTAAGATGATCAATAAAATGATTTTAAGAAAATATGACCTTATTTATCTCTTTGGTCTAAAATCTATTTTCTCCCAAACCCATGTTTTTGAAAAATGTTTCTAAAATGTCCTACCATGATTTTTAAAATATTTTTTCACCCATATTTTACCTCTTTAAAAAAATTATTTTAAAAGTAATATTCTTGTCATCTTCTGATCAAGGTTATTTTTTAATTCTACTAACAATTTGAAAAAATATATTTTTTTATCATGTATGTAATGGATGAAAATATCCACTATGAGGACCAATAATTTATTCAAATATTACTTTATATTTTTTTGAGGATATTTTTGGAGAAAATATTTTCAAAATTGTTTCAAACTTCCTTTATAAGTTTTTAAAGTTATTTTTAAATAGAATTATTTTAAAAATATTTTTCCAATGCTGAAAAGATATTTTACTTAAGGAATATTTTAAATGATCTATAAAATTTGTTTTCCATCTAAGATGGAACGCATTGGTGTATATCATGCCTTACTAGGGATATGATCCAAGGGAACCATTCATATTATTTCTATGAATGGTTTATGTTTTGTTGGAATGAAATTTATGAGACTCATTTATTTTACACGGGTTATATTCTTATGAAACCCAATTACTTTCATTGGTGATTCTATGATAAAATAATTATAAAACCTTTATATTTTAAATAGGTTAATATATGATGAAATTTTTATGATGCCCATTTAATTTCATGGGTTATGATATGATGAATATTTATGATCTTTTATCACACAAATTTATGATTTCATTATGTGATAGGTGTGACCTATATCTCCCTCCAATGAATTGGGTAAAGATTTATATCTCATGAGATAAAATAAGAAACAATTTGATGTGCTTGATTCATAATAGGAAACTGGTGTTTCCTGATCCACAATGGGAAAAAAGTGTGTATTGATCCGCAATGAGAAATATGGGGTGTCCTAATACACAATGGGAAATATGTGCGTCCTAACACACTATAGGAAATAGGTGTATCTTGATCCACTGTATTTATGGTCTTGGTATTTTACCTTGAAACATTAAATGTTTTTTATAATTATGATGGTAGCGCACTTATATGACATTATATTATGGTTTAGGGTTGATTTATAATGATTTAACACCCTTATGATAAACTTTATATGAACTTCCAATATTTATACTATGAATCATTATAATAATAAATGATAGGTTGGGTAAGAACTTTGAAAGTTGTGTTCATGATCACATACCCTTATGCTTATCTTATGGTTTCATAAGATAATATATTGATATCTCATATGTTTACCCTTACTAATCATCTAAAATAACCCTTTATTATGTTTCCTTCCCAAGGTTATCAACAAATTTTTATGTAGGATATTCCTATAGGGATTACTAATTGGTAAGATATTTTTGGGAAACATTGAAGATCTTTCACTGAGTTATAAGATTGTGTTCAATGTTTCCAAAGACAGCAAGCTATTAAAGTACTTGGGTATGTACTTTTGTAATGTGATAAATATTGATCAAAAATGATTTAATATTCATATATTTTAATAAAGGTTCTCTATATCTACAACTTAATGATTTTATATTTTTTACACACTTTACATATGGAACATGTTCATTCTTTATATTATGTGGAAATATATACAAAAATGACATTCTTCCCACTTATAAAAGGGTTTTATCACCACCCCTTCAATACCACTCAAATATTTTTTTTCAACTTGAAACTATACCCTAATTATTTTACCTATAATTCAATATCATCATATAAAGATTTTTTATACAAGAGATTATCCTAATTGATTCATTTCTGAGGAGTCCTCCAAGGGAAACCCCACATCCTCAACATGAGTACTAATTTCCCCCAATTTAATTTCTTTTCTACATTAATTTTTAAAAATCTATTATTATCAATAAAAGATAATTAAATTCAAATTATTTTTATACTAAATTTAATTATGCAAAGTCAGTAACTATTAACCACCTTTCCCTTTTTCCCTTAAGGAAAACAAAAATGACATTCGTGTGTGTGTGCAGAGTACCACCTCCACAGAGCGCCATGTTTAGTTTTCCTTATCCACAATACATATATAGAACTAATGTTGAATTTAATAAATAAAAATTATATTTATAACATATTTTATATTCTTATATTATAAAACATATTATATATTTCTCTCGTTCTATTGAAAAAAATCGTCAACCATGCATATGTATGGACTACTACCTCCATGGAGAAATTTATTTCTATTTTTCCTTTAGTCACCACCTTTCATGCATGGTGATGATAATATTTTTAATGTTTAAATACTATTTTTATTAGGTTACTTTGGTTTTTTAAGAACAAATTGAACTGCATATTGACAATGTGAGTAATAAAAACCCCTATAAAATTCAACCGTCCAAGAGAGCATTTTAAGAGACAAATTTATATCTTAGTACTATGTCAAAACTTTATATAGATTATATTATTCTTATAAATAATTCTAATTATGATTTAACACAATAATAACTAAAAAATAGGATCATTATTTTTTATAATTAAATTAAACTTAAATAACTTCAAAATCATCAATTAATTATGGTATGTTCTTGTTTGGGTCAGTTTAATCACCAACTTGAATAATTATATAAATTTATATCATGGATGAATGTGGGAATTTAATTCCTTATAATATATGATATAAATATATAAATAATGATTTTATTTTAGTTCTATTATAGTAATATTAATATTAAACTAATCTGATAAGACACTAAGGTCCATTTGTTAAAGATCACTACAACAAGATCATAATTGCTTTCATATTTATAGATCATAACCAAAAAAACCATAGAATGAAATTATAACATTATAAATGATTATAAATAATTAATTATATTAACTTTTATGATCTTTTAATGTTGAAATATGGGAGAATAATTAATAACAACACCTTTATTGCGAAACTAGGTCAAAAATATCAAGATTACTCACACCCGAGATTGAAAAAAGATAATAAATAAGTAATATAAATATATATAATAATTATAAATTAAGTTGAAAAATGGTTATAGGTATTAATAAGGTTTTTAAATAGGTAATTATGATATTTTTTTATAAAGGAGGTTCATGAAAATTTGACTAAGTTGGTATAAAGATAAAGATTATTTGTCTCAAATTTTATCTACTTGATACATGATTATGTTATACACCAAATTTTTTATTGTATGGTTTAATTACTACCCAATTATATATTTTATATAATTATTCCCTTTATATTAATGTTATTTATTGTAATATTTAAAATTCTATCAATCTATGGTTTTTATTGAGATGTTAGTTAAGTCTTCATAATGCCCAAAAAACAAATATTTTGGAAAAGTAATGTGTGTATGGGTTTCATAAAAACTGCATCCCTATTTGGATGCTAAAAATTGTAACTGTATATGGAAAATATTCACCTGGGTTTAATCTCCCTAAAAATGGTTGGTTGAGTGTCAACTCAATCTTTACTTAGTGCGTGATGAGTTGGCCCAAGACTGAATACTTAGAGAGACCCACCTAGGGGACATTCATGGGATAATTCACACAGTTTATCTGAACATTAATGAATGATTTTCCTAAAATTACTTTGGTTTCCTAACATTATAAGCTACTAAATTCAATTTCTATCCTTTATTGATAACCTGATAATTTTAAAGAACCCCCTCCACCACCTTATCATTATTTCATTGAAAAGGGTACTTCCTGTTACATTGATAATACCTCGTAGTTTCTATATTGATTTTTTTGATATTTTTCTAGATATCCACATTATTAAATTGAGTGGGAAATATTTTTTTACTATATTTCTATCATACCCGTAGTAATTATTTTATTTTTCCATGATTATGTAATAATTCCATTAGGTAATGTTATATAATGTATTATTAACTCATATGATGAATACATTGTACTTAATTAGTCATGAGTGGGGATTGGTATAGAAAGACACTTGATGTATCATTAGATCTCATGATACAAACAATCTAGGGTATTGGAATATGAATTACTCATTTATTAATGATGTCTTTGTATAATTCCTTGATTTTATATATCTATTTTCAAAAATTATACATTCCATCATTACATGATTAATAATTATTATCCATGTTTTTATTTATTTTTATGGATGTAATTTTTCCTCAATTCCATTTTATTATTACATTATTCTGAAAATTTACTTGTTTCCGTACTATTTATTTCATTCTTATGTTATGATAAATTTCATTGTATGTTATAATTTATAGAGTATCTAATCTAACACTTATTCTTTTTTCCTTTACCTAGTAAATATAGAAGAAAACTATGTGTGATTTTCGAGGATCTACTATAAGAGATAATAATATTCTCATGGGGTTTTTATATTATCAAGTTTAATGTGAAAAATATTTATATATCTATTATTTAAAGACTACTAATCAGTTGGATACTTTAGTACCTCTTGTATTCTATAAAAATAATTTAATATAACTACCTGTTTTAGGTGAAACACATCTAGAAACACAAAATATAAAATATTAAATATTACTACTCATGTGAAAAAGGTTCACATTTATTTTTTGGAGCCTACTTGATTTTAACTCCATATTTAAATGAGCTTTGAATGAAGTTATTCCAGGATGGGTGAACTCCTGGGTAGTTTCTCAGGGTGTGTGTAAGTGAGGATTAATAAAAGTGACTGAACATATGTTGGCATGTGGGGAAATCATTAGCCTAATTGGTGACCTTTATGGGTAGTAGTTTTTGGTGTGATGGGCAGGAAACCAAGGGTATTATATGAGATCCATGGGTTTAATATAGCCAAGTTTATAGTACAATGAGGTCGAGTTATGAAAAATTTTATTAGATCAAATTCCCAGCTTGAATGTAGAGACACTGCTTGGGATTGAGGTGTGGGCCCAAAATTGAGGGACTTATGATTTAAAGGGGTAAAGCGTAACACACTTGAAAAGTTATACTTACAATAGTTAATCTTACAACCCATATCAATAAGGTTCAACTTTATTTTTGTGAGCCTACATAATTATAACTCTGTAGTTAAGTGAGCTTGACCTATAGTATTGTTATGAAGGGTGACCTTCTAAGACATTTCCCAATGTGTATGTGAGTTAGGATAATGTATACTAAAAGAAAATGTATTGACATATAGGGAAAATAATTAGTATGATAAGTAACCACAGTTTGTAGCAGCCTCAGGTGCGCTGGGATGGTAACCAAGGGTATTACTAGAGACCCATGGAGGTCAGATGGACAAGTTCATACCTCAAGGAGGTCAGGTCATGACACCAGGTTTCTAGAGTCTAGGTTCTTCCAATCATTAGTTTGATAATTGACCCTAATGGGTATAAACCTATGTTGTGTTGGGAATGAAACCAAGGGTATTACTAGATAGCCATGGGGGTAAGATAACCATGTTTTATCCCTAAGTAGGTTAGATCATGACACCAGGTTTCTGGAGTTTAGGTTGTTACAAATAAAATAGACCTTATTGTATAATTTAAACCCACTAATTCCAAATATGAAATTCATTTTATTATATAACATTTATATTTGTATTAAAATTTAATTTTACCACAAACATTCGTAACAAAAAATAATCTATTTTTAGAAAAAGATTATTTTAAGAAAAATATTTATGGTAGGATAAACTTATCATTGTCTTTGACTTTCAAAATGTAAATTGGTTAGCTACAAGTTAAAATTTATGTGGATTTAAAAATAATAAAAAATAAAATTTACAAACATAATATTTTATTCAAATAAATCAAAAAAAATAATTTTTATTTGAAAATATTAGTTCATTTGTAATAAATATGTTTTAGAAATTCATCATAGTATTTTGAAATGTATAGGTTTACCCCTTGAATACATCTTTGATCAAGAAAAATTTTTATAAGTTTTTAAGTTATTCTTAATTCTTGATATAGTAATAAATGTTATGATTTTATTTAACATTGTCATTTTATCTATCCCCTAAAAAATATTTTGAATGAATCTGGAAAATTAACTCCGCTTGAATTTAGATATTATAAATTCAAAAAAAGTTATTTGTATCAAATTAAAATTAAAAAATTTATATATTTAGTTTTAAAAATAATAAAATATAAAGAAAAATATTTCTAATTGAAACATGTGTTTCTAAACTTTAAGTAAACCTAATCATATTTTATTTAAATTTCTGAATGATTTAATGTTTAAAACTATATAAATCTAAATATTTCCTCTTATAATAAACTTTTAACTATAATAAATTTATTTTATTAAGTTAAAATACAATACCCCATTATTAAAATGGTTCTTTAAAAGTCACCCCTTTTAAAAAATATTAATCAAAGAAAAACTAATAAAAATAATTAATCATTTTAATTGATTGTTATCATTTTATTTAAATATGATTATTTTTTCCTTGTAATTTTAATATGTCAAGGTTCATTTTAGTCAAGTTTTGTGTAAGGTATGTTATGATTGAGACACAATTTAACAAAGATAGTATTAATTCAAAGGATCCTAGATCTTAAATCATTACATTCGACCACCCATAAAAATATTTTTTCTTCATACTTTTAATTATTAATCATTGATAAAAGAAAGTGGCCTTAAAAATTTTATAATTTCATACATAACTTCTAATATGAAATATACCTTACTCTCGTAGGGTATATTAAGCCACATATGTTTCCTTAAATATCATTAATCTTTCATAAAATTATATACCCAAGTTTGTATATACCCTAATCATATATTATCCATAACATATCTTTCCCAAAAAAATTTGAATTTTCAAGGCATTAAACCATGGTGAAATAATATATTCTTTCAAATATTTGCTCTATATTTAACCCTCAAATGTATTAAACACAAGTTTATAAAGTCACACACCAGCCAATATATATCATAATCCCAAATTGAGATAAACTTCACAAAAAATATAACTGATCACTTTTTTATTAAATAACTAATCCATTTTAATGATATCAATACTATCTAAATAAATTTTATAAATATTAATCAACTATTTATTACCCCAAAATTAATCATATATTAAACTGAAGATTTTTCCAAAACTTCATTATGTGTTCTCAAGTAGTTATCTGGAAAAATATAAAATTTTTATAAAAACACTATTTATGGTTTTTTATACTATTTAATATATGTTTCCAAACCTTTAAATAAAAAATATTGAAGAATAATCCTTATATATCTCACATAATCCTCAAAATTTTATAATATACCCGAATATGATTGATAAATATCACTCCCTAATGAAAATAAATAAGATTATCAAGAATTAATTTCAATTATGATATCAACCTCACTGCCTTAGGTAAGACAATAGAACTCACCTTTTCCAAAAATAACTTACATATACTAATATTCTAAACCATTAAGTACCCTTTATTATTTTGTTATAATATAGGTTTGTTTCTAGATACATATTTTTCTCACCTTCATTATCATGTTCATTTTTAAAAAAAAGAGTAGAACCAAAAAAGTTATGATAGCATCCAAAAGATGAATATAAAAACATTAATCTGAATATTTGTTCCCCTATGAAGCATTCATTTTAAACATATGATGCTTTTGGTTCAACCTATGACTTTATTTGTTCTATTCTTGGGTATCATTGGTTATTTTTCGATTAGGTTCTCTAACCTAATTATTTGACATCATACCCAAATCCTTCATAGTGGTTCATTAAAGACAATATGAATTAACCATATCATATCCCCCATGAGTGTCAAACAAGGTGTGCAGCTATGGCTCTTTGTCATGCACTAAGTGACAATTTAGTTGATATCAAATTTACTATTTTAGGTTTATTAACTCTAAGTAAAACTATATTAGAGATTTCATTAAATTTTTATATCTAGATAGGTATTAAATTTCTAGGATAAGCATACAGTCTATACTTTACAAAACCTTTGGGATAATATCTTTCACATCAACAAATACCATAGTCTTATATTAGAGTTTTTAATAAAATTTTATCATCCTAATACCCAAAAAACATAAATTATTCAACATAACCAACCTAAAGGATTATTTATACATTTGAAACTATGATAAACATTGACTTGTCAAGATTTAATGGTATTTTTAATGCTTAACTTATCTTCAACCAATAACATCCAAACCTCTAAAGTTATTTAAAACCTCTTTTAGCTTAAATTAAGGTGAACTAGACCCGCACGTCAAGGTCCAATGCGAAAAACAACCTACTTTACACACTATATTTGATACACAATCATAATTACAAGATCATTAACACATAATGTGATATTTACATTTCAAAAGTATTTTTAGGTTTAGAGTTTGAGATAATTCGGAAAAATATTTAATTAGTAGAACCCAATCAAATGTAAATTATCCACACTATATAAGAAAATACTTAATCCATAAAAATTCATCAACATATCCCACAAATCCTCTACACAAGATTCTCTTCTGACATATCTTACATATTAATTTTATTTATAACCCATGAAAAGAAAACATAATTAATGGTTGGTCACAAATGATCAGTAAGGCTAAACCTAGGAAATAAAAATAAATTATCATGATTGATCATAAAATAATAATATGAGAATAAGTATGTCATCTAATAAATTTATTAATAACAAAACATAGATCATAATTCATGAAATTTGGAAAAAAAAAATAGGAATCAAAAGAGTGTGGATACATTAGTCAATAAACAAGAGCTATGAAAACTTAACATCAAGATAAATTAGAAATGTCGATCAAAACATATCATATGAAATATTACATTAATTTGATACACCATTACTTCTCACTAAAACACCCCAATATTCAAAAAAAAATAAAACCATGTTCGATAAAGTATAGGACATGCAACACCGAGCATAAATGAACCAAAAAATATTATTTTTTAAATATGACCATTATAACCAAGCTGTTAAATTTTAGGGTAAGAATAGGATTACTTGAATTATGAAATATATATAAAGTTTCTACTCAATATAAATTTATTAATAAATTCTTATTAAATAATCACTCAACTTTTTGTAAATTCATTTTTCCTGAATGGACCGAAGGCCTTATTTTTATTTTATTATGGATAATACTCGTTTTAAGGGTTGATGGGGAACCCATACATGACCTGTAGGCCCAAGGACCAAGGCCCGACTGACCTTAAATACATAAACTGAAAGCCCAGAGGGAAACCATTCCCATTACATGACTCGTAGGCCCAACCAACTACAACTGCCCCTCCCTATCTTTTACTTTATTGATCACCTAGCTCCCCACCTTACATTGCTGGTCGGATACCATTGCCTCGTACAAAGCCGCATGGTGCCTGGTCCTGATGGAAGCTGCCATACCCTCTCATTCTTTCAATCTGGTTAGCTCTGTATCCGGTGGCTGCTACTCTTGTTTCTCTGATCCTCTTATGGGGCATGTTCTGTGTGAACTAGGCTACTCCATGGTTTATGTTACTCAAAGGCCATGTTGCTCGAAATCCCTTGAGACCCATAGGCCCAAACTACTGGCCTGAAGGCCCAAATCGGGTGAATAGTTTCATCTGCTACAGTTCCGAATAGTAACTACTACAGTGCCTTGAAAAATATGTTTCCTTCAAGAATGGATTTTATTACTTTCCATGAGAAAATATTATAATTAATTTCTATAACTTTTTTAAATTTTATTTTATTAATAGGATATAATTTTCAAATTCATCATATCATAATTACCTTATGATAAAATTTTGATATTTTTCTAAAAATCTTGACTTTTCAACGAATAGTGTAAAATACTGATTTTTACTGAACTTTTTTTTATTTTATAGTATTTAAAAAGTAAAATTATATTGGGGATTAGTTTTAAAATTTTATTAGTTCATTTTTATTAAATATAATATAATTATAGTTTTTAATGAATTTTCTACTTGGATATATTATAAAAACATTTTATACATAAAAATATATTTGTATAAAAAACCCTTTTTCATCACATCTCATAGGTCTAATTTTAAATTAAATTCTTCCACTTATTTGAATTTAATATTAAAAAATGGATTACATTTTGGATTTAGGATATCCAATTTTGGTAAATAGGACCCTTTTATTTTTATTAATTAAGAAATGTAACTATAATAAATAATTATCACCAAAGTAAGGGAAAATCAGCTTGTTAAGGTTAAAAATTATATGATAAAGAATAAAAATTTAATCTAAAACATGACTGTATCTTATTTGATAAGTGGAGTTCTAAAATTTCTATCCATTTCTATATTATATGTCCACTTATCTCCATACATATTTTATTTTGATAATTATAATATTTAAGTAAAAGATGAAGACAAAAATTTCACTTTCTTTATTTTATTAACTTTATTATTTTTTGATAGTGATAAAAACAACATATATTCTATTATAAATAGTCATTTTTAACATAACTATTTTTTTATCATTTTAATTTACTTATAAGTTTTAGTAATGAAATAATTAACATAAATTCTTATTCAATGCTGACACGATATTTATTCAATTAATTGAAAGATAGAATAAATGATTTTTAAAATATTAAAAGTAATATAAATTGAATGAATTACTCTATTCTTCAAATTTTTTAGACATTTTTCCTTTTATAGTAACTATTTTGGCCCCTAAAGTGTAAAAACATTATTATCTCATTAATTGTCAAAAAGGACTATCGTGTATTAAAATAAAGATATAAGGTTAAAAATCAAATAAAACTTGTAAAAAAATTATTTTATGAAAATATTTGAACCCATACTCATAATATATTAAAATTATATAATTTTTATCCTTCTTTCAATGAAAATTAATTTATTTTAATTTAATATTTTAAGAAATTGCAAAAGTACCCCTCTCCTCACTTATAAAAGGGAACATCCTCTCCTCTTTTATTCACACTCAAAAATAATTTTTTTGGAAATACCTTACATAATTATTTTACCATGTCCTAGAGGACTTATTTTTATTAGAAAACCCTCTTAGGAATACTTTTGGGGTAAACTTAAAGAGGTTTTCTAAAGAAGAGGTATCATTATTAATTGAGCATTTTCGTTTTATTTATTATTCCAAATAATTAAAATATTATTCAACCATGATAATAAAAAACTAACTATATAGAAAATAAAAATATATTTTTTTTAATTTCATATCCTACATCCATCTCCCCTTCCATCAATGGAAAATGAAACCATCGTTCATGTGTGTGGTGAACTACCGCCTCACGAACTGATGTAATTCATTTTCCATTATCACCTCTCAGAGGTGCATATCATAATGGACATATATATAATTCTAGAAATATTTATAATCTTATAAAATTAATACGTTAAAGATTTTATTATATTTATATTCATTATAATATGTTAATGTCGTTCATGCAAACGTGTGGATTACCACCTCTACGAAGAGATGTGATTCGTTTTACATTACTGAACCACGTGGATGGTTTATATAAGTTCATTTAAATAAATAATATAATATTTATTATTATAATGATTTTTTTTAATTATAAAATAACACTTACCTTCTTTCCATCATAACCATTGAAAAATGGAAACGTTTCTAATGCATGCGTATGTGCTACTGTCTCCATGATTATTGTGTAGTTCATTTTTCATAACCATATTTCATTGTTGCTTTTAAAAGTATAATTAGTTTATAAAAATGTTAAATGTTTCATTATTATTATTATGTATATGATTTATTAATGACCTTATTGACAATATTCGGCCTGCCAAATTCATTTGAGACCTATGAGCTGAATATCAAAAAAACACCTGATTTGAACTTAAATTACTTAAGAAATTAAATTTAACATGAAAATTGTAAAGAACCGGAAATTTCAAGGAATTTTTTTTTAATTTATTTGGAATTTTGTGAGTGTGTGGTTTCTGATGACACTTGATTCCGAGGCCTGGTGTTCCTGAAATCAATTTTCGAAGTTTAGCTCGGGTACGTTCATTGAACGAATGAGTGGGGTTTTCTATCTTTTGAACTGGTGCTCAGAATTGAAATCTGAGGGCACCGATGAACTCGCAGCGCCGGTACTTTCATAGGGGGACCTTTGTCGTAGTTGCGTTTTGAGCGGGTTGAGGTTTATTAAATGGGGAATTGGATTAAAATAGATAAAATGTGTTATGTGCAAATTTATCTAAGGAAGGTGGATTTAATCCTATAAAGGGGGAGTTAGAGGTGGGGCCCACACCCACCAAACCTCCCATGGGAGGGTTTAGTGTGGTGGGACCCACACGAACCCCTAAATCCTCACCTCCCCATAACTCCCCTTGACCTCTTTAATCCTCCCTTGTTAATTACTTGACAACTTCCCTTCTTAATGAGGAGCCTCTCCACCTCCCAAGATTAATGAGCCAACTAAATACCATATTAATTATTTGTGTCACATCTCTTGACTTTTTTTTTGAATTGCATGGTGATATTTTAAAAAAAGTGGACTTAATGAAATATTTCCTTGGCAAATATTTTGGGAGAATTTTAGGAGAGCCTTTGTGTGAAGAAAGGAGGAAGTTCCTCCTTCGTGAAGAACTTCATCCTCCTGTAAAGAATGACTCCCTCCCTCAACGAAGAATGGTTCTCCATCCGTCAGATCTCCAACGAACGACACTCGAGCCAGATCGAAGGCCTTTGAGGAAACGAAAAATGCCAATGACCATCGTCATATTCATATCCTCCCTTGCGACGACGTCGATGAGCCGACGTCCACCCTCTCGCGATATCGTCAACAAACGACGAACGACACGAGGTAAGGGTTAAATTCTTTTCTAGTGAATTTAAGATTTTGATTTGGCATATTTATATTATTTCGGACAAATGATACCAACGTAACGGGAGGAGATTGGACCACACGAACATGACTGATTCCCCTCCCCGTTTCCTTGTTTATCAACATTGGATTTCAAAGTGAAGGCGGCGCAGTGTCGTAGTGTCGCGCGGGGACGAATAAAACCGTGGTCGGAGCGGGCCGTAGCAGTGGTGTACGACGCCATCGCACCACGCTGGTGAATCCGAAGGAACCACGGCTGAAGCAGGCTGCGGAGGAGGTGGTGCACGGCGCCATCGCGCCGATCCGGAGAACCGTAAGGAGACCGCGGTGGTTTTGGAAAAGGAGGCCGGACTCGGTCAGCCACCGACACACCAGGAGGCGGGACCCCGGGGGTCCCGCGGCAGCCACATCGGCCGTCCATAAAGGCCGGCCGTTTCAGGATATATCGGGGGTTGAAACCCACGGTCATCTGGCTAGGGCAGACCACACCGGATGGGGACACTATTTCAAAATAGAGGGGGACCCCTGCCCCCCTTCGCACCCTGCGGCCGGCCCCGCCCCGGCGCGCCGGGCCGGCCCGCCCGCGATGGGTCGTGCTGCGCCAGGCGCTAGCCAACCCGGACTGCGCCATATGGGACGGAACGTGCCCGATTGGTCTAGACCCCGACCCCAGTCGAGTCGACCCAGTTCGAGCCGAACCAGGGGGTATTGGGCCGGGTCGGACCGGTCCCAAACCCCCTATTATCAGGCAGTTTCGTTCAAACGCCCATATCTTGGGATACGGACCTCCGATCGACACACTGTTAGTTGAGTTGGGATCCTTGGATCGAGATAGTCATTAAGGTATATTACACTCAAGGTTTCGGAGAACTTTGGGTATGGCCGGGTTGGTTCAAATCCAAAACGAACCGGGCCCTTGGAGCGGAAACGCTTATAACTTGAGCTCCGGACATCCGATTGATGTGTCGTCGACTTTTTTGGATTCCTTTTGGTGAGACGGATCATTTGGAATACTTCACATGAGTTTTGGATGCAGTTGGAGAATGGCCGGGTTGGATTGAACCCGAAATCCAACCGGGCCCCTGGAGCGGAAAAGGTGATAACTTCTAGACCGAACGCTCGTTTGACGAACAGTCAGCGACATTGGTGATCATGTTGAGAAACGTTCCCTTTGAGTATACCCTATGAGATTTCGGGTTACAGTTGAGATAAGGCCAGGTTGGTTCGTACACGAAACCAACCGGGCCCCCGAGACTAAAAGGCTAATAAATCACAGACTGGGCGTCTGATTGGCGTGCTGTCTGTTGCGTTGAGACCCCTACGACGAGAAAGTCCTTTGAGATACTTCTTCGTGGGACTTTGTGATACTTGGATATCGAACTATAGCTCGTGGAGCGGACCCTTTTGGAAACGATTGTATGGAGTACGGAGACCGTGTAGCTGTCTGAGACCTGATGACTGCTTTTCTGATTTGAGTTGGAGTGACTTGTATAGCCCAGTGGGGAGCACTACTGTGTTTGGGTGGTAGAACCACGGCGGGGAGCACTACTGTGTTTGGGTGGCAGACCCCGGCGGGGAGCACTACTGTGTTTTGGTGGGTAACCTGCGGTACTCGACAGGAGGAGTACCTCTGTAGTCTTAGGTTAGTGAGGAGTGCCTCGGATTCATGACAGGATCATTGTACTCGAGAGAGATAGAGCTCTTCAGCAGTTACGGTTTCGATAATGAAAATCCTGGTTTGAGATGAGTCATTGACCTTTGTGTTTTCCTCATGATTGAGATGGGTTACTTGATAACTTAGGTATATGTATGGGCATATACCTAAGTAGTGGTTATTCGTTGATTTCATATCTGTGTGATACCTCTTCAGTGAGATGGGTTATTTGATAACTTAGGTATAAGTATGGGATTATACCTAAGTAAGGGTTATCTGTTTAGATCCTGCTTTGTGGTTATCCTTGTTGGATTTAGTGAGACCATTAGGGTCTCGGGGTCGCTACTGAGTAACATTATACTCACCCCTACACGGGCTATGCATGCACCTCGTTATGTTGGTTGCAGACGACGGACAACGCATACAGAGGCCGAGTGTTCGAGGATGAATCAGTATCTGGAGGTGGAACTCACGACGAGTCAGTATCCGATGGTGGACTTCACGACGAGACAGTACTCAGAGGAGGTTAACGGGTGAGAGCGTTGAGGAGGCTATCTGTACCTATCCTTCAGGTAGGATCCATGGTGGACGATCCAGAAGTTGCACTATCTGTACCTACCCTTCAGGTAGGATTCGAGGTGGACTATCCAGGAGTTACTTCTATTTTTTCAGCTACTTGTCTTTCTTGTTGTACTTTCATTCAGTTGTAGCTGTACTTTTTAGTTGGGTTTTTATTCTGGCCCATTTATTTTCAGCACTTTCTTTTGTACTTAGAGTTTGCTTCTTCTTGTACTCTGTTGTGTTGTTTACTTTTTTAAAGGCAATGCATTCCTTTTTTATTGGGATTTACGCCTTTGGTGCTAGTCGCCAGCCCATTGCCTATGGAAGGCAGGCTTGGGGTAGTCACGACACAGGCCCCGAGGACGGGTTGTGATAAAAATAAATTAAAAAAAAATTGTAATAAAACATAAAATGGTTTATAATAAATTAAATAATTAACATAATTTTTTTATTCAAGATAATAAAGAATATATATTATTAGTCAGACTCGAGGTATGAGACATTATTTTTAAAAAAAATCCTCTTTTAAAATTCTCCTTCCAACTCTTATTCTTTCATATCCATGTTCTTATAGATGTTTCATGAAATTTTTTATTTATTCTTAAATGGATGATAAAGATCATTTTTTAAAATATTTTAATTTATTTATAATTATTTTAAAAATGAATCATTGTAAGGTTTTATCTAAGGTACACTTTACTTTAAAAACCTCATTTTAAAGGTTTTAAATATTTATTTCAAAATCATTCCCTTCTATGTCCATATTCTTAAAATAATTTTATTAATTCATTTATGTGGACCAAAATAAATTATAACAGACATATTATGTCTATTTTTAATTTATTTAAAAGGATTTAAAAAATGAAACATCTTTTTTATTTTATTCTGAATGGTTTTTTCTTTCTTTACAAAAGAAAAAAAAGGAATGTTTTATTTTAACATTTACGACATCAATGAATTTTTCAAAAGCCATGACCATTATTTTATATTTTGATTTATTTATAATATTCCTTTTTTCTGAAAAGAAAACACTATTTCCCTTTGTTCTAATTAATTTCCAAAATGGTATTAAATGGAATAGATATTTTGATATCTAGAAATGTTTTTCTTATGGGTGTAAGGGGTATCTCTAAACCAACCTTTTATATGGGTTATGGTCTTTCTCTATATAACACACTTTATCTCTCCATTTAATGTTATGTAATGCTTATAAATTATATATATAATTATATTACATATATAATTATCTTATCCTTCCTTTTATTGATGGGATAATATGTGATTTATTATTAATTCTGAAATACCTTATTCAAAAAAAAATTGATTATCATATAAGGAAATATTGTGAAACCCATTTTCATTCCTTGGGTAAATCATATATTTATTAATTATGATTGACATACTTTTTTTCACATATATTCATTGATATATTATGATGGGTGCACCCATATAGCACTCCAATGCATTGATTAATGTTTTTGTCTCATTAGATAGTATATATAGAATTATATATTAAACATAATATACTATATGACTATTTCACCATGTTATTTTTTATTTGAAGTTAGCCTTGACATGTGATTATATAATTTTTTGTGATTATTCCACATTTCATTGGTTTCCATGATCTTATGATACCATTTTATTTATGTCGTGCTCTCTTGTGATTAATAATGAGCTTATGTGTAAAAAAAGTATATTCTACTAAAAAAGGGGGAAAAGTAAAACTTTTTAAAAAAATCATAATATTTTTATGATTAAAAATGACCTATTTTGAGTTTTATTTCACCTCTATGATTTATTATGAATGTTGTGTATGAAAATATTTGGTAGAAAATTTAAATTCTTAGGTAATAAATTTTTTATTTTGAGATAAAAGTTTAATTTTGAAAAAGAAAAATCATTTATATGTATTCACGAACCAAAAAGAGACTTTATTTATTTCTATATGTTCTTTATTGAGTTTTTTTCTCATCTCATTTTTTAAAATATTTTTGATAGGGTTTTAGTGATGAATAGAGACAAGGAGGGGGCCAAGAAAAAATTATGAAGACATGTCATGAAAAGAAAACATGTTATATTATAAAAAAATTCTTTGTGGGGAAAATAGATACTAAGAGGAAGTGTCACTTTGTGATGTTACATTTATTTATGTAAGGGTGATGGAATAATTCTTCCAAAATCTAAACTAAAAATATACACAAACGTATGAAAATGAAATCATGACTTAAAACTAAATATTATGTAATTTTTATGTGTGGGTTCTTATAGTTGGTATCAAAGGAAATGTTTAGAATACATTGGATATTATGATGTTTTCATTGAGGTTAACTTTATAGTTATTGATACCATCATGGGTTGATGAGTTTAAGGTTGATCATAAGTTCAAAGTTTTATACACTCCATTTGAGGTTATAAGTGATAGGATTGTAATCTAATTAATGATATTTTAGTAGATGTTTTATTGGGTTGAGGTATATGTAAGCCTTAGGTTCAACCTGAAGTACTATTTGAGTTAGAATACACTTTTTATAATCTTAAAGGTATTGATAACCATGTAGTTTTTTATGATATTTGATGATTGAAGTTATTTTTAAGGATTGCATTATATTTTTAAGGATGTTATATGAATTATATTAATATTGTTTTAGTAAAAAGGAGAACATATCCCATCAAGTAAGGCCATAATTCTTAAACCCACAACCAAAGGGAGAAAAGGGTTCAATGCCTACCACTCACCTATGTGATATCTTGGTTAGTATGCCATTTTTTTTAAAATGATGTGAAAATATAGATTAAATTTATTTTGGGAACATACATTTTCTCATAGAGATAACTATGGGATTAAAAAGTGATTTGGAGATTAGAAGATTAATGTTATTTTAGAAGAAGTTCACTATTTTGGGAACCATGTATGATAATGATAAATAGTAAATTATGGGATTTTATTTTAGGAATAATGTTTGAATTATATTTTGCAAGAATAATTGATTTTAATGTGGATTTATGGTGATTTAGGTTATTTATAGAAATTATAATCCTGTATAGAGATTATATGATTAGGGAATATACATTTTTGGTATGAGGAATTAAGAGTGATTGATGTCATTTCAGAGATAAATGTTATATTTAACTTTGAATAATATATGATAAAATAATTATAATATTTATGTTAAATCATGGTCTAGAATGTTTTTAATAATTTTACAGTTATTTATTAATTAAATTATGTATGTTGAATATTGGGTGTTATTATGGAAACATTAGTGGTTAATGTTGTATTTATTTTTATGATGGTTTATTCATTTTGATTATTATCTTGTTCTCACCATTTAGTTTTGATTAATTTATAAATATATGATAAAGTTATTTTTATTCTTTTTTGGATTATATGATTTATTATAATTTGATTTTAGTGATTTGGGCATAAAAGTTCATCTTGAATACTCATCATTTGGAGAAAAAGATTATATTTTGTGTAAATTGATTAAAGGATGAAAATATACTTTTAAAGTAAGTATATTTACTTATTTTATTCATCTATATGGTAAAGGAATTACTCAAATCTAGAAAAAGGGTATTGAAACAAAAAATATATCCAATTACCTTTATTTAGGATGAATCAATTGTCTTTTTCACACCTCATAAGTTTAGGGTTTTTATTGTCTTCAAGTTTCTCTAAATCGTTCACTTTATTATTATCAATGATATATATCACTCTCCATAATTACTTTAAAATAAAACTTTTTCTCCGTTTCTATATTTTTACTTCCCATTAATGTTCTCCTTTTTGGAAACCTAGTTTTGTGATGACCTTCATATTTCCTTTTTCCTCTTTTCATGAAGAAGTTATATTAACCCTTTTTATGATACAAGATTTAAATGAAGGTATTTTCAGATTTCAAACCCTTGTTTACCAACCCTGATTTTAAATTTTTAGGATTTAGTATATTAATGGTTGGAATAATGTAACCTCCCAATATTTTTTTATAAAATAAAACTATGTTCAGAAGTGTATATGAAACACAACATCGAGCCCAAATAAAACATGAAATATTATTATTTAAATATAACCATTATAACCTAGTCATTAAATTAGAGGGTATGAATAGTATTGCCTACATTATGTAATATAAATAAATTTTCTACTAAATATAAATTTTTTTATAAAGTTTTAGTAAATAATCACATTGTTTTTAGTAAAGTAATTTTATTCTTCAAAAATATATATTCTTCAAAATTGCTTTTATTACTTTTTATGAGAAAATAATATAATTAATTTGTGGAAATTTTAAAAAATTTATTTGATAAAGTATATATAATTTTTTAAATTATTATATCAAAATTATATTTTGATAAAACTTTTATATTTTATTGAGAATTTTAATTTTTCAATGAAAATTGAAAATACTAATTTTTATTGAAAACTATATTTTCTTT
Source organism: Viscum album (assembly GCA_963277665.1). Taxonomy (NCBI): domain Eukaryota; kingdom Viridiplantae; phylum Streptophyta; class Magnoliopsida; order Santalales; family Viscaceae; genus Viscum; species Viscum album. Next base: position 1,767,757,059 of record OY728123.1, read on the forward strand.
TCAAGTATTTACAATTTAATATTATTTTTTTGATTATTTTTAAAATTTAATTGGTTATTTTTTATTATAAATAATATCATAATAGTATTTGGAATGAATTTTTATATTTTTATATAGTATAAAAAAATTATAATTAAAAGGTATCTTTCTTAAAACCTGTTTTTCATCTGGTCTCGTGGGTCAAATTTTAAATTAAATTATAACTCATATGTAAATTGAATCATAAAAAATACATACAATATTTGGAATTATAAATTCTGTATTTAGTGAATAAGAATAATTTTTTATTCAATTTTAATAGTAACTATAGTGAATAATTATCACCAAGATAAGGGTAAATCAGGTAATTAAGGTAAAAAAAATATGTTCAGGACTAAATTTTGACTATAAAACATAACTTTATCCTATTTTATATGTTTATTTACCCAATTTACATCGAATTATATAATGTATGTCCAATTTATGACATATAAATTTGATTTCGACCTTCATAATATATAAGTAAAAGATAAAGAAAAAATGTCAATTTTCTCCATTTAATAACTAGAATATTTTTTGTCAGGGATAAAAAAATGATGATAATTTATAAATATCAATTTTAAATATAATTTTTTTTATAGTGATAATTTATTTCTAATTTTTAGAAATTAAAAAATCACATTAAATTCTTATGCAATGATGACATAGTATTTATTCAATTAATAGAAAAAATAAATAATTTTAAAAATATTAAAAGTAATATAAATAGAATGAATTATTATGTTCCAAAAAAATTATATAAATATAACATGTTATTTATTTTTTATAGGATTATATTCTAATTACATTAATTTCTTGTTGTTTTCAAAGTCAAATTAAATGAATAGTTCAAAATTGAGATTAATGATATTTTATAACAAATTATATTTATTAAAAGATTTAAAATTCCTAAAAATACTATATTCATCCAAGTTATTTTTATATTATTTAAACATGTCAAATTTGGTCCATTTATTGGCCAATTTTCCTTTTATAGTGGCTACTGCGACCCCTTGTTATCGCAGAAATTGTCAAAAAGGGTTAACGCGAGTTAAAACAAAGAGATATGGTTAAAAATTTAATCTAAATGTGTAAAAGATTTATTGGATGATACTATTTTGACCCATTTTCATCCTATTTTATAATTATATTAGTTTGTATGATTTTTTCCATGAAAATTAATTTATATTAATTTAATATTTTAATAAATTCTAAAAGTCGACCTCCCCTCACATATAAAAGGACGCCTCCTATCTTATTTTATTCACAATTAAAAATAATTATGGTTTATCCAATACCTAAATAAATTAATTCCTTATTCATATTACAACTTCCCAGAGGACTTATTTTTATTAGAAAATCCCAACATGAAGGTTTTAAGTGTAAACCTAAAGAGGTTGTCCGAAGAAGAGATATTGTTCTTAACCGATCATTTTTTGTTTTATTTATTATTTAAGATAATTAAAATATTACCCAACCATGATTATATAATAACATATATATATATATATCATATATTAATATTTATTATGTTAAAGAAATTATCATCATCAATCACTTTTTTCATTCAAATGGGTTACAAAACCATTGTTGATGTGTATAGCATATTGTCGCATCATGAACTGATGTAATTTTCTTTCCATCATCACCTATCACAGATTTTTATGATAAGGGATTTAATTTCTATGTATGATATTTATAAAATATTTTCCATTACTTAAAATTAATATATCATGTATTTTTTTAATATTCCATTAATTAAAATATTATTATGGCATTCGTGCGTACAAGTTGATTACCACCTCCATTGAGTGGTGTGACTTTTCTTCATTGCCGAATCACATGGATGGTATATATAAGTGAATTTAAAAGAAATAATATGATATTGATTATATAATGATCATTTTATAAAGTTAAAATAACTTTTATTTTCTTTCCATCATGATTTTTGAAAAATTGAAATATTACTCAAGCGTACGTATGGCCTACCATCTCCATGATTATAACGTTATTAATTTTTCATAACCATATTTAATGGTTGGTTTTAAAAGTATAATTGTCATTTAAAAATTATAATTGTTAAATTATTATTATTCAAGATATGATTAAATAATGACCTCATTAATTATAGTCAACATGCTGAAGTCATTTTAGACTTATATGCCGAATATCCTCAAAACATGTGATGTGAACTTAGTGATTAAGTAATTTAATATAAAAAGATAATAATTAAAATAAAAGGGATAATTAAATTGAAAAAAATTATTAATCATGCCTATAATTAACATATTTCCATTATTCAGGAAGACAAATAACGTACGTGATGATTTGAACCCAAGGTAAGTGACATTTTTTTAAAATTTTCATATAAAGTTTCCCTTACAACTTTATTTCTTACATATACATGATCATATAAAATATTAATGAATAATTTTATTTATGATTAAATGTAATATAGAGTTTAATTATGAACATATTTAAGTTTTTTAAAAAAAAATTAAAAATTAATCTTTTAAGGTTTTATGGAAGGGACACTTTATATTAAAACCCTCATTTTAATGGTTTAAAAGATTTATTTTCTACATATTTCTCTTCCATGTCCATATTCTTAAAAAAATTATTAATGTATTTATATAAACATAAATGAATTATAAATGAAATTTTAGGATTTTTTTTACTTTCCTTTAAAGGTTTTCAAAATTTATCTTTTTATATATTTTATATAAAATGTTTTTACTTTCTTTACAAAAGAAAAAAACGTTTTATTTTAACATATATGGTGTCATCGGATTTTCCAACAATCACAACCATTATTTTATGTTTATATTTCTTCAAAATATTATTTATTTTATTCAAATAAAAACCCTATTTTCCATTGTTCTATGTATTTTCAAAAAAAATGGAATGGATATTTTGATATCGAGAAATGTATTTCTTATGGGTGTAAGGGATCTTTATAACCACCCTTGTCTTAGAGTTTTAACCATTCTCTCTCAATCTCTCTTTCTCTATATATTTATATAAAGTTATTCAATGTTTATAAATTATGTATATATTTCACTCACATGAATATATATATATATATATATATATATTACTATCCCTTCCTTTGATGGGGTAAAACATGAATTTTGATCATTTATCAAATGCATTATTTAAGAAATCTCTTTGACTGTGATATGTGGAAAGATTTTTTCACCCATTTTTTTCCATGGGTAATTCTCATGTTAATTCCTTTTGATTCACTTAATTTTTATGGAACCCATAATCATGAAGATGTTATGATTGGTGCACCCATATAGTGCTTCAATGCACTGGGTAAATTTTTTATATCATGATACATTATGTATGGGATTAGGGAGTAAATGAAATCCACAATGGGATTCTATCAACCATGTGATGTTATCTTGATAGTTATATTTGACTTATGCTTATTTAATGTTTTCTTGGTGTCACATTTCTTAGTTTTCCATGATATTATGATACAATGTTCATTTTTTTATGCTCCCATGTGATTACTCATGATATTATATTTAAAGGAAAGTATATGGAACTTCGTAAGGGTGAAAATTAAAACATTTTATGATTTTTTTTCAATATAACTATTATGATTTTTTTATTTTAATATTACTTTTGAAATGTTTTATGAAAATATATTGGTAGAAAATTTTATTTATTTAGTAATAAAATGTTTATTTTGAGCCTAAAGTTTAATTTTAAAAAATACAAATCTTTTATAAGTATTAATGAAGTAACATGCTTATTATTTTTCTTTTTATATGCCCCTTAATAATTTTTTTATTATCATTACATGTTTAAAAATGTTTTTAAGAGATTTTAAGGATGATTAATTTTATAGATTAGGTCAAGATAAAATTTTTGAAGATATATCATTAAAATAAGACTTGTAATATTATAAAAGTTTTTTTTGTGGGAGGTTGATACAAATATGATGTTCCCACTTTTTGATGTAATATTTATTTATGTAAGGGTGATTAAATAATTATATAAAAATCTAAACTAAAAAGATCATTAAATATAGGAAAATTAATTCTTGATTTAAAACTCAATATTATATAATGTTTAATATTGGTTCTTACAGTCATGCTTATGAGGAACTAAAACATACTCAAGAATAGTTTATCTAATGAGATAAAAATCCTTAACCAATTTATTAGAGGGATATATAGGACTCCACCCATCAATCATCTATAAAAACATGTTCTACTTGAATAAAATCATCAAACACATTATAATAAACCCATAAAGAGAAAAACAGATATCCTAACATTTCCAGATGTTATCACCAAAATTAGACTCAATAATGTAAATGGATTATAATCAATATTAAATCTCCCAAAAATATCATTTTATATGAACCTTTAGAAAGATATTCATTAAAAATAATTTCCATCGAAGTAAATCCTTTAGATATAGAGTAAAATGGTGACGAATTCACAAAAGTGTTTTTAGAAAATGATTTTATATTTTTCAAAAAATAAAAAGATACATTCACATTGAAAATTAATTTTTTAATAGGTGAAGTTTAAAAATTTTAAATTTATTTTTGAAAATAAATTTCAATATCATAGCCATGAAAAAAAACATATTTATTTAAAAAGGTTAAGTAAAAACATTTTGAAAACTATTACATTGTAAAAAATATTTAATAAAGTAGAATTGTAAAATCCAAATTGGTTAAAAAGTTGAAGTGAAATCTTTTAAAAACACTTAATTTTGAAAAATAAACTTTAATAATAGTAAATTAAAAAGATATAAATATTATCAAAAGGATTTGTGCAGTTAAAGATAAAACATTTGATTTTAAAAATATGGAAAATGATTTTAACGTTTTGAAATACCATTGTTTAAAACTCATATCATAAAAAGAGAATCAAAACATCTCTTAAAAATGGAAGAAGTGAATTATGAAGGAAAAATTAGATAACACATATTTGGGTTTACATTTATAAAGTAAAACATTATTGGGGAAGGAAAATTTGGATTTTGAATAAAAATCATTGTTTAAGAGAATGAGAATTTTCTTTAAGTGTTTCATACTTTTATGGGGAAGAAATTATTTAAGGTGGAATATTTGAATAAAAAAGAATCATTTTATATATATAGGAATGTAAATTATAATAAAATAAAATATTATATTAGAAATAACCAATCTTGAAATAAATAAGCTCAAGAAGATTCATTATAACTCAACGAAGGTAGTTTAGATAACAATAACCCTTATAGTAATTTTAATGTTATAATAAAATCACATTAAATGGATATAATAAAATTTATTTTAAAATAGCATAAAATGAAATATATTAATTGTTCTTCATGGAAATGGGGACTGAATATGCCACAAAAGAGAAATGATAGTGCACAATATCAAATATGTCTCGTGAATTTAAAAATAAGAGTATATGTTTGTAAATGAAAATTTAAATGCCATGAATAATGAGAGGATCATGATACAAAATATTAAAGGTGAATTAGATACACAATTAAAAATAAAATATGGTGTATGACAATAAATTTGTCTCAATGGGTGAAAATTTGAGACAAGAAATCCTTACCTTGTTCCCTTGCTTAGTCGAATGCACAATAACATCCTATATAAGAAAACATCAATACATGCTATACAGATTTAATAACATTTTTAATATACATAACCTTTAATAAACTTTACATATAACAATTATATAGATTTATATTAGTTATTTATTATCTATTTTCAATATATAGTGTGAGTAAACTTTATTATTTTGAACTAGTTTTATATTATTGGGGTTTTTCTTCATTCTAATCCCAAATTTCCCCATTACAAAATCAAACCAGGAACTTTTATTCAAGTATTTATAATGTTATAATTTCATTATATGGGAGTTTTGGTTATGATCCTTAAAGATGAAATTGATGATTGGTATATTTTAGTGGTTTTAACGAATAGAAGTTTGTATCTTAATTAATGGGTTTAACATAAATGTTACCATTATATAACCAATTTCAAAACATTCTATGGATATTTATATAAAATATTATCATTAATTATGTTCTCATATTCATAGATGATATTATTTTATAGCATTGTATAAGTAGGTGGTTAGACAGACCAAAACATGAACATACCATAATTAATGGATGATTATGATTATTAAAGTAGATTATTTTGGAATAATATCTTTATTATATAAGAATAATGATATTTTTTATATATTTTTAATGTGATGAATCATATTTGAATATAATTTAGTAAATTAGAAAGAAACTAGATGAAAATGAGATACATTTCCTCATAGATCTTGTAGCCCACATAATACAAGGTTAGCATTTTCATTTATCAAAGAATAAAAATTAAAGAAGATGGAATAGAATTTATCACTTAATATAAATAATTATATTTTATGTAATACATTAATTCCTCAATTTAACCTTTATATTCATTAAAGAGAGACGGTGGTGAAAACATAGAAGGCGTCACTTTATAGGGGTGGTAGTCTGCACAATGCAAGAATGACAATTTCATTTTTTATAATTTTAAAGTAGAAATTTTGTTTATATTTATTTAATTATAATAATAAATTTATTTTAAAAATATTACTAATTCCATTATATAGGAATTATTAAATTTTATTTGGGAAATTAAAAAAGAAAATAAGTATGGAAAGAAGTGACCACATTGAGTAATTGGTTTTTCCATTGGAAATAGAGGGATTAAGATAATATATTATGAAAATTGGATCAATGAAAAGTAATAATATTAAATTTGAGAGAAAAAGGGAATATGTTCAAGTGGAAACTAAATTTTTATGGTGGTCTTTTAGGGGTGGTGAGAGGCCCCTTTTATAAGTTGTGATAATGAAAATTATTTAAATATTGTAACTTAATATAAATAGATCACATTTTTTAAATGTCAGGAAGAATAAAAATGGATAATAATAGAGTGAGGTCTTATATAATGTTGATCATCCATTAACCATTAATTTTAACACATGTTTCTAAATCCTTTACTCTTTGAATTTTCACTTTTAGCATTTTTAGTTCATGGTAACTAATTTTTTCCTAAGTAATTTACACTTAATGCCTAAAAATAATTGAAATTATTATATAATTTATACCAAATTATTATTAATATGAAATCTATTTTATCTGATAAAATTTATGTGTAATAAAAATTAATTTTTACATTAGTGCATGAGGTGCTTAAATTTGTTTTAGAAAAAGTGTGTACTTTAGATTAATATTTATATATAGGTTAAAATTATAAATATGTTTTATTTTGATGATATAAATTGATGTATTATAAATAAAATAAAATTTATGCCACTTTCAAATCAATTTAAAACCTAATTTTACCAAAATAATATTTAATTAAAATAAAAGACCAAAAATAGTTTTTATTTGAAAATATTACATAATTTTTTAAAAATAGGTTTTATAAATCCATAATAGTATTTTTAAATACATATTTTTAATCTTTAAGTTCATATTTTATCATGGAAGTTTTTTATAAGTTGTTAAGTTATACTTATTTCTTCATATAGTCAAAAACAATATATTTTTAGTAAAAACTATATTTATTACTATTCACCTAAAAATCAATAATTTCATAATAATAAAAAAATTAAACCTAAGATAATTTTCAAATGGTAAATTAAAAAAATATATTTATCAAATTAATATTATAAAATTTATATATTTTTTTGAAAATAAAATGTATAAATGAAAAATATATTTATTAAAAAATGACATTTCAAACTTCAAGTGTCTTTAATCTTATTTCATATAAATTTATAAATAACTAAATGATGACATAATATTTTACAAATCTAAATATCATATATTTTAATAAAAGTTAAACTATTATTAATTAATTTTATTTTGTTAAAGTACTATACATCCTTTTTAAGAATAGTTCTTCAAAATCCATCCTTTTTTAAAAATTAATCAAATAAAAATAATAAGATGAAATTATTTTTATTGATATTTATCATTTTATTTACTAATTATTATATTTTTATTTTTATTTTGTTATGTAATGGTTCATTTTATTAAGGTGTTTCATTAGTTATATGTTGCATGTGACAGAAGCTATTAAAGATAATATTAATTTAAAGGATCTAAAAATCTCGGGTTATCACAACACCTACTAATAAAGCATGTAAGTAAGTGAAAGTTACTTATAGTAATTAAAATAAATATTCACTTGATTTATCTACTTTGATCCTTGATTCTATATATCCCATGGTTCAAAATAAACATGAAAATATGAATGCTTTTGGGATGAAAAATAACATGAAAAGGTTATATCAATAAATATTTATATACAAGAGATGTGAAGTTTTTAAAGTCATTATTTCAATTTAACATGGTAGGTGGTACTTATCTCAAAACATGTAGTTGGTATTATTTGGTATCATAATGACTTAGATAGATTAGGGCCATCATAAAAACATGATTTTTCCTTGAATTTTATTCTATAATCACTATAAAAAATGTTTTGACTGCTCATTTTGACCTATAACTTGAATAAATTTTATAAAATTTTTATTTATCACCTCAATATTCTTTTGAATGCCGAGTAATATATGAGAGGTCTAAGCCCAAGTGTGATGATTATGGTAAAAAAATAAAGGGTAAAAGTTTTGGTCAATGAGAGTACAGTAGAAATCAGGTTGATTCCAAACAAACATCAATGAAACTTAAATATATCTTATTATGAAAGAAAATAATTCCCCTATAGCATAACTATTAAATGGAGGAATAATTACTTAAAATACCTGAAGGGATGAAATAATATTCATGGAGATTACACGTTGGGTGTTAATGTTATAAAATTCAATTCTTCCATTTGGATGGGTATATGACATCAATCATACATTATACAAATGTTTTGAATATGTAAAAGTGTTAAAAAATAAAGCAGAGTTTATGGATAGATCTTAAAGTTTTATTTTCCAAATATAAAAAAATTACATCAAGTGTTTTAATGTAATGGATTACTTCAAAGCACAAGTAGATCTTGGATAAAGGATGTGATTTTCATCTTATTTATCATATACAAGAAAAGATGTTGTTTTTTAAAAAGTGGAGTTTTCAAAAAACGATACGAATGTTTTAATGAATTTTATAAAAACCTAATTTCTTATAAATTTTATTTCATGATGTTTAACATATTGATCCATAAAATTCATCCAAAAATGTAGAGATTAATTATCTTTATAATATTATAAACATAATATAACAACATAAATATAAGAAACATCATATTTTATTTTGATCTCTAAATAGTGATCCAAGATTAAATTGATATTATATTACAAAATAGGATCCATTAGAAAGATATATAAAGGAAATGGGTGAGCTATAAAGCCTATAAATATAATAATCAATGTAAATAATGATTCCGAATTAATATATATGAGTTAAGATATATATCATGATATCATAAAAGTAAAGGATCTTATATGTTAATATGAAATCATGGCATAATGAAGATATATCATAGGAACATGGAATCATATAAATGTAGTAATATCATAAAATATGACATCACTAGAATAAGTCAAGGCTCATTATAAAGTCAACATAACATAATTTTATCAGTTCACTGCTCATGCACCATACATGGTATCTCATTAGATGAAAACATTACCCAATGCATTAGGAGTATGTATATATATACTCCTACACATCAAATTACTAAAATTTACATGAATAATTTTTCTAAATAATGAAATCATACATATGGTATAAGTATAAGGAAGACCCATGAAAAGGAAATAGATTACATTATCTTGTCTTAGACCATAACCAAACAAAATATTATAAAGACTCCTATGAAATATGAGATTAAATCAATAATAGGCATTAGTAAATAAATAAATAAAAAATTTCATAAAAATTAAGTTCATTTGAAGTGAATACATAAAAAATATAGGAGAAGTAATTTTGAAAATGAACCTCTTAAATGTGATTTTAAGAAAAGGGGATAAGAGTCTTTAAAGAGGGTAAGAGAAAAATAATTTCCATAAAACTAGTAATGAACAAAAATAGTTTTAGATAAGAATATTAATGTTTTTAGAAACTATATAAGGTTAAAATAATTATATGGATTGTTATGTTAAATGAAATACATAATAAACAAGTTCCATTTAAATAGGTTTTCATAAAAGAAGGATTTTAAAAGGGAACTTGAGGAAGAAGTTCTATCCCTAATAAATAAAGGTAAAATAAACTAGGTATATATTTGGGGAACATGTATATAGAATATGAAATAAGTACATGATAAGAGGATATTTTTATATGAATAAAAATAAATAGAATGTGTAACCCAAAATTAATTATGGTGGTTCAGAAGATACCTTACCTTGGGTCCTTGACTTTTTTGGTAGATTCATCTAGCCCCCTGTATAATAAAATTTAAATTTATTAAATACTTGATTAATAAAAAATTTAGGTATATTTTATTAATTATTATTATTTTATGTTTGTTTATAATCATTTTAATAAAATATTATTATTATGTTAAACTTCTTACAAAGGTTTGTTTCACTGTTCTAAGGACTCATTATTTTATCACTAATTACAAATTTTCTTATTTAATGAGTCCATGGTATAAGGACTATAATAGAAGGATTTTTATGAAATTATAGAGGTTTATATTTTAAAAAATATCCATATGTATTCTCAAATAGGTATGATTCATTTAGTATAAATGTTACCTTTATATGGTAAGTTCATTTGGGCTATTTTTTATGGCCATGATGCACTTATATAGTTTTATTTAACCTTATAGATATTTATCAATTTTAAAAAATCAAATAATATATAATATAATTATATTTTTCATTTTCAACCATAATATGTGTATTATAATTTTCCATTAAGGTAGTGATGAGAAATTAAATATATTTTTCTTGGAGGTGGTGAAATGACCATAATATAAACTATGTTTTTATTTTATAATAGAATGATATTAGGTTCGATAATGGATATTTTGTTAAAATAATAACATTTAATTATATTAATATAACTAATATTATTATACTATCATGGATAGACTATATTTTAGGAGGTATTATAATAATATAATTTAAGGGATTTCGGTTGAGAGTATTATATCTTTCTTTGGATGTTCACTCTTAGGTTTCACATTTAGTCTCCTTTGTTTGGCCTTTTGGTGAGACCAAGGATTATAGAACATGGGAAGAGGGTTAGGGAGATATTTGGGTAAAAAAATTAATCCAAGTGGTTTATAATATGTTTATAAATAGGGTGGTGAATGGCGGTATTTATAAATGGATATCGAGGATATTTTAAAATAAATTATTAGAATAAAAAAATATTCCAACAAAAGTTAGCCCTTGTTGTGTCACAATTGTAATGGTAATGTGATAATACCATAAAATGGATAATAAAATATCCATAAAAAATCTATGAACCACATAAATTTTGTTCATATATACAATTAAAAAATACTCTACTTATACGGTACTTATATGGTATTTTAATTATTCCACCACGGTAATTTATTTTTTATGAATGAATATTCATTATGTCTTTTTTTGACATATATATTTCCAAAATTAAATCCATTTTATCAAAAAAATCAAAATATGGGAAATTTTATATTTAAATAAAATCCGTATTCATTGAAAAAATAGTTAATAGGAAATGATCAAATCACTGAAACTTAAAAAATTTACTTATGGTTTCATAAAATAATATTATAATATTTATGAAAATATATATTTTTTAATTAGTATATTTAATTTAAAATGAAATTTTATTTAAAAATTTTAAATTCCTGATAAAAAATAATTCAAACAAAAATTATTCATTTATATTTTGATAAAAATAAAATTATAATCTCAATATGTTAAAATTTTATTTTATCATATTTAAAAATTTTATTTCATTGGATTATGATATAAATTCCTTATATTTTTTATTAAGATACTCAAAAATACTAAATTTCATCCTTAGATAATTTTAGTCATGGGTTTTAAAAAAAATATTTTATTGAAGTCAAAAACTTCATTCCTAAAATAACTTATATAGAAATACTACATATCCCCTAAATGCACAACCCCTTTTTATAATACCTCATAAAAATGTGTTCAATGGTGGTATATTCATGGGGTAGTTTAGAAAACATTTATCATGTATTGATTTCTAGTAACTTTAACTTCTCTTATAGAAAACGCCACTTGAGCATCAATTATTGAAGTTATACTTGAGATTTTTCATGAGTGAACCCCAATTATTATATTTCTCTAAAAATATATGATCAATGTACTTCAAAAGTGATGATTCTACTGGTTAATACCATTAATCCTTCATCATTCATTATCAATATATCAACCCTTCTTTTTATTACACACTTAAATCTAATTTATTACATAAAATAATCACTTGATACAACATATTAGATCAAGAGGTCTAGTGTATTTGGGGCTTATGAACATTACATAACATCTTATAACATAAAACACACAATATCGTTATTTAAAACTTCCTTTACATGACCACTACATTCCCTCCTACTTAGCATTGCATGGGATAACCTGAGGACATGCATAAGAAAATGGTGAGCTATAAAGTCCAGTAAGGGAATAAATGTGGAATAACATGTGGAATAAAATTAGTGTTATACAATATGAATATCAAGGGAGAAAAGGAGAAAAATGAACATAAATGCATGATAAAGAATGATAATCATAACATGGAAATGTGGCAACAACACTTAACATGGAATTAGCATGAGCCAAGGCACATTGCACATGGAGGATGAGTAAACCCTCATTGAACATGAAGCACAAGTAAAATTTCATTTTACTTCAATTATAATGATTCAACACCCATTGAACATGACGTATAATGATACTATACTTTACCCAATGCATTGGAGCGCTATCAGGGCGCACACTTTTTAAACATTTCATTTCATGCATAAGTGTACCACATAGATCATATAACATGGAATCAATCAACATCATAAATTATTCCATGATTAAGTAATGTGGAATAAATACATGAAAGTAACATTAAATAGTTATATGTGCATAAAGGTGAATACCCTTCATAGAGACATTGGTATGGTATTCACTACACAATGATCTTGGCTTGGAAAAACACGGTGCAATTTCAGCAGCATAACATCGTGACATAAGGATTCATGAAAATATTTTATGAGATAAAAAAGAGTGTATCATCATATTTACATGAAATTGACAGTAAGTGGGTCATATGGATACATGTCCCAACAAATTTAATGAAATTTAGATGCATAATAAAAAAGAATTACTTGGATGTAAAAGAGGAGAGAGAAATCCCTCATGGAATTCCGGCATGGTAACTGGTGTACATGGGAGGATTTAATGAGAGATAAAGGTGTATCCCATCATCCAACCATAAAAATGCTAGTATGGGGGAGGTGATAAATCATAACCCAACATCTTTAACTGAAAAAATGCATAACAACTTAATGAAAATTAGACAAAAATGAGAAAGGAAGAAATATCTTACTTGGAAGTGTGATCCAAAAGTCTTGGGAGAGGCATGAGAGAGGATTATTGGGAGCTTTGGTAAACTTGGTAGGATTATAGAGAGATGGGGTTAGGGGTTTTTTGAAATCAAAATTCTTTGAGTGAAGACGAAGTGGGAGCTTAGTTGTGTTTATATAGGAAAGGAGAGTGAATTCTTAATTATTTAGGTTTGGGAGACCTCACATTAAACTAATCAATACCACAAACCATCCCATGGTTCTTGCCCATTATTTTTTCCAATGGGTAGTGGAAAAAAATATTTTATACGACCAATGGCCTAAATACTTAAAATAATAGGGTTGCTTATGTGGAGGTGAGTCACACTCTCAAGGAAAACAATTTAAAAAGACAAAATGTTTTATAAGTCTTGGATGGACCACAAAAGATTTGTAAAATAAATCAAACAAATATAAATTCGCATTATATTAATTATAAAACATATATTGGCTGAACATAATGTTTATAGTATTTTATTACCTCCCTATTGTTCATTATGATGTCATAAAACATATTATATATTTAAATGGTATTTAATTTTTACCAAAAAATTCGAATATCTCAAAAAATTATGAAAAATTCACCATTGAATAATTTCGACGTCTTGATTCCAAAAATAATATTCATTTTATCTAAATAATTTTATAAATATGTAAATTTTTACTTTTAAAATAAAAACTGACATTTACCGAAAATTCATGGGTTTTGACAAAAATAGTTTTCAAACCTTAATAAAAATTACAATTGCATTCATAAAATTATATGATCAAATATATTTAATAAAAATTAATTTAATAACAATATTTTTTAAAAATATTATTTAATTAAAAAATCCATTAATTCATCAAAATATATTTCTTAGTTGAATATTAAGTAAAAATATTATTTGTGCTTTAAAAACTATTTACAAACTAACAATAACAAAATGAATGCACATTATTTATACAAAAATAATGTACATTGTCATAGTGTTATGGTCTTGTTACATAACCCCTTATAACACTCGCACAAGACCGAAGGGTAAGGTGTTTGATGGTGACACACTCTTGGGGTGGCTCAGATAACATCGCTTGGGTGGTAATCTCTATTAACTTCCACTTATCTTATAGTCAGTTTTGCTCAAGCTTAACATGTTCAATATCATCTTGGGATTGGTCAGGAGAGAAGCCCAATGACGCCACCTCCTTTCCAAGCTCCAACAAATGGGCTTCGTATGGGGAAAGTCTACTAGATGAGGCCATCACTTCCTTTGTCTGAGTAAATTGGATTTGTTAAAGCCCTGTATTTATACTAATCACGTGATCACTATTCAATGGCTATATTAGCAAAGGTCACAATTCATAACGGTATTTTAAAATCTAGAAACATAAAACCAATGAAGTTCAAATTTAATATAACCATAATAAGACATTTAATTAGATCAAGAGAAATTTTCATTAATGAATGTTTGGGTCATTACAACCAATCACTATTATAATTAGTATATTTTAATTATAATGGTCACTTTATAATAGCTACATTGCCCATATCCATAATACTCAATAGTTATAATATTGAATGTTTATACTAGGACCACATTAATTCTTTAAATGTATTTAAAGTGTTGTGAGTATAGTGAATATTTTTATACTAATATATATTACTAGATAAGACACACACATAATTATTCATATGGTAATTTCCATTTATAAAATTTTGGGTTATTATATTTATCCACCCTTTATAAAATTTTCTTTCAAAATTTCATTTCATACAGTAAGATAAAAAAATATAAGTGTAATTATATTTATTTTCTTCATTAGTTTACCAAATTTATTCTTCATACTTATGGTTCTACCATACTATTTTGACAAGGTGAGTTACCTTATTGCATAGAACTTTGTCTCTATGGTCTAATACCTTCACTGCTTACTCTTTTTAAGAAATATTATTCTCTAGTTGCACCACCTCTTGATTTAGTAAATGTAAGGGATATATTATATACTTCCTTAAGAGGGATATTTGGTACACATTATTAACTCAAGACATATTTGGTGGTAGTTATAGTTGAAATTCCACCACTCTAATATGATAAAGAAGCTCAAAGGGATTAATTTTTCTAGGACACAACCTTCCCTTCTTCCCAAACATCAATAATCTCTTCTATGGAAAAATTTAAAGTAACTCTTTGTCCCAATATTCAAAAATGAGGTCTTACCACCAATTTTTAATGAACAGTTTCTATTGAATCTACACTAATATGATATATTGTTGAATGACCTTGACCTTTTTCCCATTTCATAAAATAATTCAGGTCCCAACAACTCATGTTCACTAACTTAATCCCATCACAGGGGTGTTCTATATATATTACCATAGAGTTCTTCATAAGGATCCATAATAATGATTAAGTGGAAGATATTATTATATGAGAACTTAAGTAGTAGAAGATTTTGATCCTAGTTTCCTATAAAAAACATTGATAAATCTCTCATTATATCATCAATTTTTTGGATAGTTCATTCATATTGTCTATTAATATTGAGTTATAGGTCATATTAAAGTTAAAATATGTGTTTAGAACATGTTGGACGGATTTATATAACTTTGAGGTAAATCTGGTATGTTGATCAGATATAATAAATAATGGTGTTTTATGTAGCTTCATCACTTATTGTATGTATGTATAGGAAATTTGATCAAGTGAGAAGTCCTCTCAAATAAAATGGCCCCACGCTACACATATGACATTATGTACTTTTTATATCTTTGGAAGACCCTTGAAAAAATCTATGTTGATGTTCACCCATTTCCACAAAGTTATGGGTAATGGTTACATAATACCCTTGGAAATTGTTATTTCTGCATCACTTGCTAAAATACTAGGAACATTGATGTATATTCAATAATCTTGTTCTTTATATTTTCCTACCATTAGTGCTCTCAGATATCTCTATAAATCTTCATACTTTTATGGTGGGAGATAATGTAAATATATGACCATTGGTTAATAACTCCTTATTTTCCTTAGGATATTATGGTATGTATAGTTGTTTCACAAATACCATTACTCCAACTTTATACATGCTAAACTTTGAGGCATTTCCATTTCTTATTGAATCTTACTTATTTTAAATCTTCAAATCATTCCTTTGATTTGTATTAATCTTATTCAAAATTGATGGTTGGGAAATCATTTATATGAGGTGGGATTTGTTTCCTTCTATTATTATTCTCACATCCAACTTTTCCATGTTTAAGTATATTATATAATTTTTAATTATCATCATGGATAAGGTTGCTTTATTATTTATACTTAGTTCTTCTACTTCGTTATTCCCCTTCTCATGATGGTATTGGATTGAGAAATCATATTCATTGATCAACTCTAACTATTTTTATTGGCACATATATATAGGATTTTATGTGAATATATCCCTAAATCTCTTACGATCCATATATATCTCACACTTCTCCCCATAGAGATAATGCCTCAAAATATTCAATGTGAAGCTAACCACAACTAATGCCAAATCACTAATTATATAAGTATTATCATGGAATTTAAAATTTATTGATTCATAGACTATCAATTTAAAAATTTTCCATGAGTACACAATATAATATCTTCTTAGATACATGATTGTATATCATAAATCCTTCGTCACATGTGGGTTGTGTAAGTACAAGTACAGTGATAAGCCTCTTCTTTAACACAATGAATCTCTGTTCATTTTTATCAATCTAGATAAACTTTATACTCTTTTATTTCACTTAGTTAGTTTTTTTTGATAATAGGGATTAGTTTCTTACAAATATTTGATATTTCCAAGATAATATGAGGAAATTAAGGGTCTATGATACAAATAATGGTATGGTATATTCCTCAATCACTTTTTTCTTCAAAGGATCCATTGATATCACCTTACTGGTGATACATTCCCCATTAATGTCACTTACTCTTTCCAAAACACTCATTTATTATACATTTCATGTAACTTATCTTTTATTGAAGAATTTTGAAGATTACTCAAATGATCCTCATGTTTTTTTTATTTTAAGTGTATATAAAAAATCATCTATAAAGACTACCATAAATTTTTCAAGGTAATGTCTAAAGAAACTAGTAATCATGTCCATAAATATTTTAGGATAATTAGTGAGTTTAAATGGAATCACTATTAACTCAAAGCATCCATACCATATTTTAAAGGTATTCTTGAGAATAACCTCCTAATTCACCTTCAATTGTGGATACCTTAACTGAATATCCACTTTTGATAACTATTGGGTCTTACACAGCTAATAAAACATGTATTCAATCCAAGAAATAGAATACTTATTATTTATCATGATTTTTTTGAGTTCACAATAATTAATATAGAGATTCATTGATCCATACATATTCATGTAGAAGAGGACTGGTTCACCCCATTGTGAAGCTCTTGTGTGAATGAAAATCATGTCATGATTATCTTGTAGTTTCTTCTTTGTTTATTAAATTTCAATAGAGGACATTCTATAGGTATTCTTGGATATTGGTAGATCCCCAAGTATTTTTTTCAATTAAGAACTCAACTTCTCAGTCAAATGGAATATTGGGAATGAGTAATATATCATAATATTTTCCCAAAATGGGAATGTCTTCAAGGATAATCCTCTTGTTTATATCAAACATTTAGGCTAGATTTGTTTTCTAAAAAGTAAACAATATGGATTATTGATAATTGTTTTCCAAAGGTGACTCATCCTCCTTACACTTGAAAAGAATCATAGGATTATTTGGGATAGATAAATTGATTTACATCTCTCATAAGTTGGTGTTGTATTTATATAAGGACAACCAATCCATGACCGGTGTAGCATTAAATTACACTAAAGTATAAAAAGGTTTTCTAGGCAATTATACTCATAAATATTACCTAAAGATGATTTATATTCTTAAGATATAATAATTTCACCATTTTCTATATTCATTGATAACTCAACATTTATGTTTTTAAGTGGTGTTTGAATTGTTCTACTAAACTTTCATGATATAAAAGTATGTGTGGAATTGAAATTTGTAATAAATTTTCTATTATTCAATGAATACCAAGTGTTTTCATAACTACTTCATTGTCACATTCAACCTCTGTAGTAGTGATCACATAAACACATCCTTTCTCTCTTGGACTTCTAGGTCGCTATAATCAGTTATCCTCAATGAACCTTGGCTTATAGAATTTAATTGGATCATGTTCAAGGTATTTATATTTTAAATATTGGACCATATGTTGATTATTTATCATAATATTCTTTTATTTTATCACATTATTGGGTTTATTCATCTCATTTCATTATTTATTATCTTCATAATACTCATTTCCACACATGAAACATCTTTGTGTTCCCAAAAAATATTTTCTAGGATCATCTTTCCTACACTTATGAAAAATGGTTAAATAAATTTTCTTTCCTCTATGAGATTTATCCACTAATCATATTAAACTAAACTCCATTATCTTCTTCTTATCTCTAGCCCTGTTATTTTATTGATAATCACCAATATACATTTTAATTTTAAGTGTGCAATAAACAATTTTCTCATAGCCATCAATGTATTAAATTAAAAATCCTTTTGGAATACTCATATTTAGTCTAATAAAGAATTATTCAACCTCAAATTTAGATTTAATAACAAATCCATATGATTACACTATAAGCATTGTGAATTTTACCTTTTAAGACCAGATAGATTCATCTTCCCTATTCTCGAGTCTAATAAATTCCCTATCCTTTTTAATATGGATAGTATAGAGAAAATATTTATTAAAAAATATATTATTTAATCCTTCTCATTCCTTGGATTTTATATATCCCTTAGGCCTTTTATTATTGATCATTATCTACAACTAATTATATTATCCACTAGGAAATAAATAACACATGTAATTTTCTCTTTATTAGAGCACTAGAGTACATAGTATATCTTCTCAATGGAATTAGTCCATTGTTTTGTTGTTAGGGGAATATAATATCCACAAAAATTAGGAGGGTATTTTCACATAAAGTACTCAACTATAATGTTCCCCTTCTATGGATAAGGGGTTCATTCCAACTGATTCAATTTATTATTCATAACTTGGGTTCATTGATCAAGTAATGCATTAAATATATCAATACCTACTCCCATCAGGTTAGGTATATTAATTGGGAAATCATCACATTGCACATCACATTGATTATTAGAATGATTCCCTATATTTAAATGTATTGACTAAAATAATGGAAAACTAGAGATGATAATAATCAAACTAATTAGCATATAAAAGGGAAACTATTAACATTGAATGAATAACTCATAAAGGACATGTATACCATAACTTATGAATTTATATCTTTCAATATAGGTTATACATAATAATTTTCCTATTAGGCTCTCTAGTCTGACAAACTATATATTACATTACAAAATTCCATAAAAATAAATTCAATCATTTTTAATGGTTCACAAACAACATGTGAATTAACCAAAGAAAATCCCCTCAGAATGTCAAACTAGTTTTGAGTTTTGACCACTTATTGTGTGTCGATTGAATATCGAGTAAAAAAATAATATTTTTAGGGCTATAAAACCTTTTTTAATCTTTGTAAAACCATATATCTACCTTTTTTATTCAGATAGGGATATCATTGTATAAAACCACACTCTATACCAAAATTTTAAGATTTTTTCCATGTAGTTATTCCTAATATTTTCACTAATTTATTCTTATAATAATCCTATAAAATAACTAAAAAATTATATTATATCAACTATGACAACCCAAGAAACATATACATTTTATTACATTAATTTTTTAACATAATTTTTAATAAAATAAAATCCAGTAATATAGAGGTTTAGTTTCTTTAGAATATTAGATTCATAATACAAAAATAAAAATATTAGTTGCATCATCTCTATTTTGATCTCCATATAGTGATTTTTAAATTACATTAATATTGTATTACTAAATAGGATACCCTAGTGAAATACAGAAAGGAAAATGGTGATCAATAAAGCCCAATAAGTTAATAATCAGAGTAATTCAGGATTTTGAAGTAATACATATGAGTTAAGAGAAAAATGATATCATAAAAGTGGTGGATCATATACACTCGCATAAAATCATTGAAAGTAGAATATGATATCATAGGATCATGGAATTATATAAAAGTAGATATAACATAAAACATGAATTCATAAGAAGAATTCACATCTCATTTCCAAAAAAACATAATATAGTGTTCTAGGATGACTTCCTATGCACTGTGCATGATAGTTCATGAGATGAAAACATTACCCAATGTATTGGGGATCTTTATAATTTTATTCTCATCCATCAAATTCCTAACATGTACGTGAATATGTGTTCCACAAAATTAAATCAAGTGTGTTTTTCCAGACCTGGTTCACTCATAAGTAAATGAACCTAGTTGGCCACATAACATTAAGCACACCTCCCTATATGCTATATTTTTCTTTCTAGAAGAAATGATATATGATATTATAGTGGGAAGACTATACCTCCTTTATCAAAGTGGAGAACATTAGTGATAATAATAAATAAATCATCGGAAACAATATAGTGCAACATGGGAATAATATATATTAATAGAGTAGCATAATTAAGTCACCCTAATAATAAAAAATACCCAAAAGTCATAAGAAGTGTCATATACAAATGATTTCATGCCTTAAAAATTAAACAAGCAAACATAAAAGTAGGAACACATGTAATACATCATATAAAAAAGGAAACCAAAAAATACTAAAAATATATCTCAAAGGAATCCTAAGGATTGACCTATTCATATGCTCCCAAACTCCCATCCTAAGATAAATCAAGCATCTATAGCTGGGAACTTCCCTTTATCTTTACCTATATCTATGATGTCTTTATGGGTACCAAATAGAGGCATGAATAGTGTGTGGGTAAAAATCAATAGGCCACCACTAATGGTGTCTAGAAAAATTAAGTATATATATATAATTTTTAATTGTGTCTAGTATAAAACATAGGTAAGATATAAAATCAAATTATAATATAACTGAGTCCAATAATATTAACTATATCAAAGAGAAATCCAAAAATGATAAATAATTGTACACTAAAAGAAAGCTGAGTAAAAACCACCATCATTGGATCACTCCTGTATATCTGAATGTAGACCAATAATGGGAAAGAAACCTAGGGCCCATGGGCAAGGAATCGTCATCGATTCCAAGGAGAATGTCTAATGTAAACTCGGTAGATACTTGACTAGAGCCCCAGGAGATAATCTGAGAAAGTCTATGTCTAAATACATCAAGCCATATCCAAGGACGTAATCCAAGTAATCAAAATTTCTAGAATATTCATGTGAATCATCAATGACATACTAAACTATTCATGTATCTAATATATTAATCAATCCCAAGGATGGTGTGCCGATTTGTAATCACATCAATGAATCTATTGGAGTACTATGAGTTTTCTCAGGGAATTATATGTCGAGAATCCAAGTATTACTCAATGAAAGTTGTGCCTAAATAGATATCCATGTTCATAACTATAATCAAGCATGCCATATAAGTGATCAAGGGGATATTCTAATATCTATTCTATTTATCAATTAAATTCATTTTAATTTAATGGTCCTTTACTATAAGTATCCAGGAGGGATGAGCAAAGTATCTACGCCCTATACAATTCATTACTTCAATTAAACATTTCACTATCATGGTAATCCAAATACACCTTAGTGGATTTTTGTTCATAGGGAAAGAAAAGTAGAAAATCCATTAATAATTCCATAATTTACATCAGTTCGTTCCATTTATAAGAATTCAAAAGAATTTAATCGAACACACCCTAATGGGTTGTTCATGATGAGTTCATCAACCTTCAACAGTGTCAATGGGTCTCATGTCACTTTTAAAATGAAGTTCACATATCATTTGAAATGATTATTATTTTTTTGAGAAAGACTTGGAAATTTCTGTGTGAAAAATAATTTCACAATTTATAAACACATATAAATTTATATAAAATTAGTAGACCATATAACTTATCTTCATATTAGACTCCTCTTCTATTATTATCCTCATAACTGGTCTATAATGAGAGAAAATGACAAATGAGACAAATTTTTAGTAAATAAGATATATGAGGTCGCATAGAGATAACATCAAAGAAGGTGAGGGACAGTGAGAAAAAAAGGTAAAATAGTGATAGAATTATCAAGTGACTTCCAACTTAACCGACAACTATTGAATATAATCTTGGAAGGATGAGATCTATCAAATCCTATAGGATGAAGAAAAAAGGAGTTGTGATGATCTAGTATGAGAAAATGGGTAGGAGAAAGGGTAGAATAAGAGCTAATGGTTTGATGGGTATTATCATAAATTCTCACTTATTAAAGGGGGAATGGTTCAGACACATGTTTTTTCAAACCATACATCAACTATGCATTGGACACTATCCATAAACCCCTAACTTACATGGTTTAGGAACATGGTTTAAGAAAATCTTGTGCACACTATGCATGGATATTGTCTAAGAGACAAACCCTCACATGGTTTATGCACACAATTATAAAAATCAGGTTCAAACTATATGAATTATCTATATAATAAATTGAAAGTTTTGAATGGTTGTGTAGATCCTCTATCTAGGTTAAATATACCATGATCCATAATTTTTGGGATGCATGATTGATTAGCACTGTTATTACTAACAATGCGCCGTCCATGCACCTCACATTTTTCTCTAAAAACCAAGACTTGGGGACTTAAACCAATCCCATATGATCCTAAAAATCTATGACCACTTTAGTAATTTTAATTTAGAGAAAATAAATATATTATAAAAAAAATTCATGGATAAAAACTTCAATAAAAAATTGGGATCTTACAACCTCCCCTCTTTATAAGAACTCGTCATTGAGTTTCCCTTCTCTGGGTTCTGAAGTTGCATCCAAGAATAATTATGGAAATTGATCATATATATCAAACTCTCACTCCCAAGTCTCATCATGTACATGTTTGTGCTTCTATATCACCCAAAACTAGACGAACTGGCCTGCCTCAAAGTTCCTTCATGTTGTGATCAATGATATGAACTAGTTACTCCACAAAATAATAATTTGTATCTAATTTGACTTCTAAAGAATAAAAAACATGAGACTTGTCGGAATAGTAATGAGGAAGCTGGGAAACATGGAATAAATTGTGCTTGTACCAATACCTCTAAGTTAGTGATATCTGGTAGGCTACCGGCCCGACTCTCTCTAATATCTTGAAAGTCCTAAAAAATCTAGGTGCTAGTTTCCCTTATTTTTTAATCCATTGATGATCTGGTCTTGAAAAAACATGAAATAATACCAAATATCCCACATTTAACTCTAAAGGATAGTGATGATGATTGACATAAAAACTTT
Organism: Viscum album; assembly: GCA_963277665.1. Classification (NCBI taxonomy): domain Eukaryota; kingdom Viridiplantae; phylum Streptophyta; class Magnoliopsida; order Santalales; family Viscaceae; genus Viscum; species Viscum album. The sequence goes on from OY728123.1 coordinate 1,767,781,052, forward strand.
TTCCTATATTGATCTATAGTAATAAATTTCCTAATAATTTGTACTTGCTCTGATATCTCCTGAATGAGATAATATATTAATGATGTTTCCTCTCCTACATCTAACAAGCATAGGGGTGAATGTAAAGGTATACTATATAGATACTTGTATAGAACCATTTGAATAGTCTCTTGGAATATATTATTATATGTAAACTTAATATCATGTAACCATTTCTCACAAGAATTTCAAAAATAAAAGATGAATTCCTTAAGAATTTTCTCAAGCACCTGTATAGTATGCTTAATCTGACTCTCAGTCTGTGGGTGATATGTTGTACTCAGAAGTACTTATGATCCAAGAGTCCTCTACAGCCCCTTCCAAAATAGAGAAGTGAACTAAGAATACCTTTCTTCAAAATTGGTATATGGAACCCCATAAAGGTGTATAATCTCTCATAGATAAATCCTTCTAGGTTTATTCACTGAAAAGTTCTCCTTGATAGGTGAGAAGTGGGTGGCCTTTTTTAACCTATCCACAATCACCCATATAATTTCACTACCCCGAGCTGACTTCAGTATCCCTATCACAAAATCCATAATGAAATTATCCCATTTTTACTCTAGGATATATAATGGAAACAATATACTAGAAGGCCATTGGGGTTCTTCTATCACCTACTATTTGGTTGAATACTGAGTAGTAAAACCTATAATATGATTTTTCATCTTAGGTCACCAATACTAGCAGTGCATATCACAAAAAAAATATTGTTAAGTCCAAGATATACTACCCATTTAGAAGCATGATATTATCATATCAACTCCTCTATAATTCTTATAGGAACATAGAAACTCCCATGGATATGAATGATCTAATCCTCATCGACAACCTAAATAGATTGTGGGTCCTCACCTGAAACAATTTACCTAAGGTCCAAGCCTTTAGAATCTCAAATTTGTCTCCACTTTATTTTTTCCAAACGTGATTAAGTCACGAATAACTCTAAAATGATAAGCTTCCTATAACATTCCTAAACTTCTAGATGAAACAAAAAAATATTATCCATCAACTACTACTCACTAATGACCTCCTGAACAACATGTGTCTCAAAATTCTTAATCCTTGAATCAGCTACTACAATTCCCTTCCTATACATATAAATAATCTATATGTTTATAGAATTAATGTATTTAACCCATATGCATTGTAGAAGTCTCAGGTTGTATGGAGTGAATATATACATGAGGATTTTATAGTACATGTATATGATGAACATTTCTCCCAACAGATAATGTCTCCAGCAATTCCAAGCATAAACCATTGTTGCTAATTTGGGGTCATGTGTCAAATAATTACACTCATGAGGTCTCAACTGATGAGACCCATATTCCACAACTCATTACCCTTGCATAAAAATAGCTCTAATCATTATACCTAATGTTTCACAATAAACTGTATAAATTGTTCTAGGCTCAGGTTATATAGGTATTATAACTGGGGTCATCCATCCTTTCTACCCTTGAATCGAATTCTCACAAGCTTTGTACAATGTAAACATTACACCTTTCTAAGTCAATATTTTGAGTTTTTCAACAAGTTATAACAATTTATAAATTATCCTCTATTAGTAACAAGATATCCTGAATAAACTCTATATGTTAAATACATTCTTCGAGTACTCACAAAAAAGGGCTCCAACCTTATCTAGATCCATATATGCCCTTTTTTATGACATAATGTTAACTAGGAAGTGAAATTTATAAATCCACATGTGGTATTTTGGGAGCTTAGAATATATTTGGTGATATCTTAGTGTAATCAATATGATATTGAGGTGTTTATAATGATCATATCAAGTTTGATAATATAATAAGATAACATCCATAAAAAACCATAAAATAATCCAAGTATATGTGAAAAAATTGATTCATCAAATCCATAAAAAATGAAGTTGTGTTGGTTAATCTAAATGTCATAACTAAATAATTTTACAAGCCACACCTACATTGGGATTCCATACATGGTATATATGAGGTCCTAACTCACACTTGGTGGTATCCCATTCTCAAATAAAATTTTTAGAAGACCCTAGATCCTTGGAGCTTGTTAAATAAATCATCTATATGAGGAAGTGGGTATTGGTTCTTAACTATAAGTTAATTCAACCTATGGTATTCCTCACACAATTTGGGGGTATCATCCACATTCTTAGTAAAAATCCTCATCAAACCCCAATGAGTCTTATTAGGTTGTGCAAACCCTTTGGATTACAATTCCTATAAAGACCTTTTGAGTTCTTGAATCTCAGTAGGATCCATCCTATATAGAGGAATAAAAACTGGTTCTGGTCTTGGAACAACCCCTATAACAAACTTTACCTCTCTCTCTCTCTAGAGGTATCCATGAAAAGTACTTAGGGAAAACATCCCTAAATTAGTCTACCACTTTTGTAAAAATAGTATATTGTACTCATTGATCATCAAGATAATGACTAGAAACCTAGACTGGCACTTCTCCCTACTCTTGATGCTCAGGTCTAGATTAAATTTCTTTGACATTCCATTATCCCTTATAGATGTAGCTATCACCATCAGGGAATATAAAATGCACCCTCTAGTGATGACATTAAATATAGGCTCTATAAGGAACTAATCATTCCTTTCTGATAATTATATGAAAAGATTTCATCTTGAGGAAACAAGGGTCCTATAAGAAATGGTAACTTCTGATTTTGAGGGGAAACTCCTTGAATCGGTGAACACTTTCTAACCCTACTCTCAACAGATTATCGAGATTAATTACCATATAAAAGTATATAATTTCAAGTACAAGACTCTATGTTAAAGTTGTAGATAATAATTAGTGTAGAGTATTTGTTTCAAATAAAGAAGAAGCTAAAGTTGAAGCTATTAAAATCTTACCTCATATTATAGATGGTCCAAAACTATACCCCTTAGGTGTAGGATAAACTAGATATAATTAGCCTAATCTAGGGCCTTGAGTCAAAACCTGACCACCCTGAGTAGGTCTGCTCTACTGTAGTTGAACATCATAAGTTTGGCTATATTGACCATGACTGATACCTCAACCTGATCATCCAGTAGTACTCCAATATCCTTCACGACATGGAGCAAGTAATCCTACTCTAGAATTCAGAGCTCCTGTAGATACTTTCTCAAAAGGCACTGGTGTAAAGTTTTGTCATAACATTTGAAGAATTCATATCCTTCCATAGGTTCAACAGTAAACTGGGTATCAACTAAACTAAGTTTTTTGTGTGTCTCTACCTTCCATACTAATGGAATACCATATAACTACCAGTTTACACACTCTTCATACCACTTCCCTCATGATATTTCTTTAAACAACATTTATGGCCACTAGTAGATACACTACCTGTCCTAGAAGTAGTACCACCATTCCCTGTAGCTTCTAATTCTCTCATATTATGGTTGTAGGTAAGGGTCTAGTTCATTATATCTTTTACAACATTCAATTAGAATACGTTCACCTGAGATTAGACGGAATACCTATGACCATCTTAAAAAAATTCTTCCTAGATAGTTTTTCACTGGTAAGAGTGGGTAGAAAGAACTAAAGCATAGTGAAACAAGCTGAGTAATCCATAACAGACATATAACCCTTATCCAGATGCATTAATTCCCTATTATGATCATCTCTTTGTGTCTCTAGAAAAAATTAATCATAGAAACTAGTTTGAAACTCCCTCCAGACCATATCTCAATGTTGACCTATCTTTGTAAGAACATTCCATCAATGCCTGGATGATTCTCAAAGCATATAAGCTACAACATTGACCCTCATTTCTAAAGGATTTTCTATATGCTCAAAGATCGATAGAATGGCCTCTAACCATGAATCAGTAGCTTGGGTCCACCATCCTCTGAGAAAGTATGTGGATGATATTAACAGAATTATATTGTTAAATGTAACATAGATAGTGAACGTCATATAGCTCCCTCCATAGATTGAACATGTTGTAGAAATACCTCTCCAAATTGAGCAATAATCCCTAGTCCTGGAAAAACAATTGGTAGTATATGAGGTTCCAAAAGTGGAACCATAGTTGGTTCTAGTCCCACCACCTTAGTAGCATGGTCATCGCCACCTTCCTAGAACTCGACCCATGGTTTTTTTAGAGGCATATATCTATAATAGAAAGCACACATCTCAAAATAGATACTAGGAATAAAGGATTACTAATAAGGAACATAACAGGTATAAATCCTCACTATCCTAGAAAAACACTAACCCATTTACCCGCTAATAAGTCCATGTTATGGTTGAAATTAAACTTTAACTATAAAGGTTTGGTTATATAGAGTGTAAATTCCACATTATAGAGGAAAACACTCTTTCAGTTTCTATTAAAATCCCCATTTAACAAAAACCATTTCTTTTTCAAGTTATAATTTATAAAGTTTATATATAATGGTTTAGTTAGATGTATAGTCATTTTCACTTTATAAATACCAAATCTTTATAATTTACAATTTTCATTTCATGTAACTATAACCAGACTATTACATTCTATCTCAATGTTTAACAAGTCTATATAGGTTGGTTTAATTATATGGATCTCGATTCCTAATTTATATAGGCATAAAATATAAATTAAAATTGTAATCCATTTAATCACAACCACTAACTATTCATTATAGGAAACTGAGATTCCATAGCTTAATCATGTTAAAATTGGTTATATAAGGCTCCACCATCAATCAATATGGGAAAAGATGTTTAGGTTAATGTAGACACTTTAGGTAACCGGATTTTTCTCTTTTTTCTTATAAGAAACAATAGTGAAATTTAAAGTATATAAATCATGATACATAGGATATGAAATGGGAAATTTATACAATAAAATAAACAAGAAATTACATATTCATGACATATAAATCTTAATTTTTCTATTATGATGCATGAGATAATTATTCCTTGACATATTGGCCCAAGGGAATAAATCATTAATCAAAACAAATGACATAAGTCATGGGCATCACCTGATAGATAAACTAATGAAAATTCAACATAAAAAATCCATAAAAACATGTCTTAAATCTAGAAACATGGGTTTTCCCTCAAAACGTTGGGTAGCCACTCCCAAGAACAGCTTATTACCATGTTCTAACACATCCTAATATCTTATCTAAAAACCCAAAAATTGTGATACAAAGGAAAATAAAATTTTCTGATACTAATTTTTTCTATCTTAGACATGTTTCACTCATAAGTAACCAAACCCGGTTGGACAAATTACATCAAGTTCACCTAATCGTATACTAAAGGATACCACTTAGAAGCAAGGTTCTATGATGGTATGGTGGGGAGACTATATTCCCTTTATCATATTGGAGAAAAACTGTAATAAAAATAGATAAAGCAGTGAAAAGAATATAGTGAAATAGTGGAAGAACATATATAAACAATGTAGTGGAAGTAAATCAACCCAATAGTAATGAATAGTCAAAATCCATAAGTATTTTCATATGAAAATGATATAATGTCTTTGAAAAATGAAATAGAATATATGGATTAAATCATACATACAATGTAACATATACAAAAGGAAAATAAAAAAACTAAAAATCTATCTCCAAGGTATCCCAAGAACTGCCTTTTTCATCTTCTCATAAACTCCCATATTAATAGAAATAAAGCATCTATAGCTAGGAACTTCCCTTTACACTTACATACATTCATGAAGTCTATAATGGTTCCAAATAGTATCCCAAATAGGGTGTGATTAAAACATAATAGGCTACCACCAACAATGTCAATTTGAATCTAGTCTATTTATATAAGTTTTACTAGTGTTCAGTATACAATAGAGGTAAGATGTAAAATGAAATTATAATATAACATAATCCAACAATATAAACTGTTTCAAGGAGTAGTTTATAAATAGGAAATAACTGTATAATTTAAGTGAACTAAGTAAAAACCACCAACTTTAGCTCATGGTGGTATATCTGAACATTGACCTACAACAAGCTAGGAACCTAGTGCCCATGAATGAGGCATCCTACTCAAGTCTAAGAAGCATGTATAGGGAAAAAACAGTACATAATTGATTGGATCCCAAGGGGATAATTTGAGGTGGTTCATTTCTAAGGACATTAATCCAAATCCGAGGAGATAATCCAAGGCATCAAAATTTTTGGAATGTGCAATTGAATTGTCAATGTCATACTGAGTCATTTACATGACTATGTCATTGATCAAGACCAATTATAGTGTGCCACTTATAAGTCGCATCAATAAATTGGTAGGCATACTATGAGTTTTCTCAAGTAATTTCTCATTAGGAATCCAAGGATTACTCAAGTAAGTCCTTTCCTATATAGAGATATGTGTTCCTATATATAATCAAGCATGTCATATAGGTGATTAAGGGTCTATGTTAATGTCCATTCCATTTATGAATTCAATTTATTTAATTTTAATGGTTCTTTATCTATAAGAAACTAGGACGGTCAAGGAAAGCATCCATTCTCTATAAAATTCATTAATTCAATTAAAAATTTCACATGAATGGAAATCCAATCACACCTTAGTAGTGTTTTTCTCACCAATAATTTAAAGTTTATAGTCCATTAACAAGTCCGTGATTTGTAACGGTTCATTCCATTTATAAGCATTCAATATAATTTAAGCTAGCACACCCTATAAGAGTGGTTTATGTTGAGTTCATTAACCTCCAATAGTGTTAATGGGTATCATGGCACTTTTAAAACTATGTTTACATATCATTTTAAATTATTATTAATTTTAGGAGTAATGCATGAAAATTTTGGCCTGACAAACAATGGTGTTATCCATAAAAACCAAAAAATTTAGGAAAAAGTAATAGACCATATACCTTATCTTGAGATTAGACTACTCATCCAGTATCAACCACATATCTAGGCTGTATTGAGAGAAAATTATAAACCAAAAAATGTCTTGAATGTAGGCTATATGAGATCACATTAAAATAATGTTTAAGATTGAAAGATAAACTGGGAAAATATGGTAAAGAAGTGAAATACATATAGAGAGTCTTCCAACATATCTGATGTTGATTGAATCAAATCTATATTGGAGTAGATAAATCAAATCTAAGAGGAGAAAAAAGGAGTTTTCCTAAAGGCTTTTGTGCACAAATGAGGTGGGTAAAGGTAAGAAGAAGAGTTAAAGTCTTGAGGGCTAAAATCATAAATCCCAAAATTTTAAAGGGGAACATGGTTTTGACTCATGGATTTCAAAACCATGTAGAACCTATGTGTTGTCTACTATCCATGAACTCCAACATCATACGATCTAGGATCATGGTTAGATAAACTGTATGCACACTATTCATGACTGATTTTCAAGAGCTAACCCCTCCTAAAGTTGGAAAATATGTGAAAAACCATTAAAATTACCTCTTGAAAAAATTAAAGGTTTTAAACAATAATTTTGATCCTATTTTATAGTTAAAAAAACCATGCTCCATCACTTTTTTGTTATATGTTTGAGTTGTATGGTTACTACTATTGTACCCCAACAGTACTCCTCACCATTTTCTCAAGAATACTGGGACTCCATATCCCAAACCAAGCATGAATTCTCCAAAAACACCCATTAAATCTTTAGGAATTACCATTTTGATAAAATAAAAGGTTCACATAGAAAAACTAAATGATCTGAAACTCTATGAAAACCCATAACCTTACTTCATTCATAGGTCATAAGCATAAGAAAACCCCATGAAAAGGTAATGGGTAAATAATCATTTCTTAGAGTATAACCAAATATAATATCATAAAAATTTGTATAAAATAATATATTAAAGTATTATTGATATTTAAAAAATGAATAAATATTTATAGGTTAATAAAATTAATTCTAAGTAAATTCAATACGTAAAAATGAGTGGATAAATATGTTTGGGAATGAACCACTTAAGTGGGGTTTTAAGAAAAAGGGTGAGAGCCATTAAAGAGGGTAAGAGGATACTATTTTCCACATAACTAGAAATAAAACCCAATTATTTTTCATAAAAATGGATATTTATAGAATCTTTTCAAGTTTTAAATCATTAGATTAAGTGGTACAGGAAAAAGAGATAATAAAGAAACAAGTTCCCTTTAAACAGTTTTACATAAAAGATGGAATTGAGAATAAAATTTAAAGAACATGTATTATCGAGAACAAATAAAGGTAACGAAAACTTGGTATATATGTAAGGAAAATAAATACCAATAATGGAATAAGTAAATGATAATAGGATACATGTAAAGTGATAAAAAAATAATTCATTACCCAAAAGTAATTAGGGTATTTTAGATGATCCCTTACCTCAAGTCATTGAATCGTTTGGTTTGTTCATCTAATCTCCAAAAAAATAAACATAAATTTATTAAATAATTTATTAAGAACCTTTTTCATATATATTTAATTTAATATTATTATTTTAAATTTAATTATAATCATTTTTTATATTGGGATTATTTTCAGCTTTTCTTGGATGTTTGTTACATAACTCTAAGGTCTCATTGTTTTATTGGTAATTATAAAATATATTTTCTAATGAGATGATAACACCATAAGAGTAATGGAATGTTTTTAATGTAATTACATGGCCTTATATGATCCCAATTATACATCTATTTTTTAATATAGTGATGATTCATTTAGTATAAATTTTACCATTATACATTTAGTTCATTTAAGTGGGGTTTTCCAACAATATAGAACTTATTGGATTTTATTTAGCCTTATGACTATTTATACATTATATAATGTAAAAATATACCTAATATACTTATTTGGATAATATCTAACCATAATATTTTTTTTACTTTCTACCATAAATTTTGTGATAAAAACTTAAATGTGTTATTCATGGAGGCGGTGAACCGACCATAATATGAACAATGATTTAATTTTAGAATATAAAAAGTGGATGTTAGATAATGGATATTTAATTAATGTTATGAAAGTTTAGTATTTTTATGACAATAAATTTGATATATTATAATGTAAATAATATATTTTATAATTTATAAGAAGAAAAGAATTTAAGAGAGTTCAGTTGACAATAGTATCTCTTCCTTTAGATGTTCACACTTAGGTTACTCCTTATGGATCCTTAGTTTAGAATTGTGATGAGGAAAAGTCTTATAAGAACTTGGAAGAGATTTAAGGATATATTTGGGCTGATTATGATTGATATATGGGAAAAAATATGCGTGTGAAATTGTTTTGGTGAAGTGTGGTGTTTATAAAGGGAAGAAGAGGGTGTTTAAAATAAAATATTAGAATAAATTATTAGTTTTTCAAAAAGTGACCCATATTGTTACTAAATATAAAAGGGATTTTAATTATATAATAAATAATAGGATTAAATATACATATAACTTATAAAAACCTCAATAATTCATACATATATATATATTATTACAAAATATGGTACTTATAAGACACTTATATAGTATTTTACTATTACACCTCTATATTTTATTTTTTATGAAAATTATAAAAACCTTAGCCTAACTATTTTTCAACATGATGATTCCAGAAATGAAATAAATTTTATCAAATTAATTTTATATATATTGGAATATAATACTTAAATAAAATCCTTATTTATTGGAAATAACAGTTTTTATAACACGGTCAAATTTATGACATTATAAAAAATACTTATGGTTCTCAAAAATCATATAATCATATTTTTTCAATAAGTATTTTTTTTATGAAACCAATTTATTAAAATGATAATTTAAAAAAATATCATAAAAATTTATTTCAATAAAAATAAATCATATATACTTTTAAAACAATATAATTATGATTTCAATGTGTAAAACATTTATTTAATCATATTTAAAAAAATTCATTGTATTATGTTATAAATTCCATATATTTTATTTATTAAGACATAAAAAATTCTAAATTTAACCATTATATAATTACAACCACAAATGTTAAAATCAATATGGTATCATAAAAAACATCATTCCATTTATAAATGAATTTACACAAAAATACTACATATCCTATTGATACATAACCCCTTATTACACTTACATAATCTATTAGGGTATGGTGTGAAGTGATATTACTTTAATGGGGTGGGTTTTAAAAGATTTATCTAGTGGTGATTTGATCTAACTATAACTTATCAAATGGATGAATCCACTTGAGCCTTAATTGTTAATGTTTTTCTTGATATTGGATTTGGGAAAACCCAAGTTATGTTATCTCCCTTGAAAACTCTAGTAAATACCTTTATAAGGTATGGTCCTACTAGTTGAGGATATCATGTCCCCTTTACAAAAATTATCTATTATTATTACCCTTAATATATGATAATTCTAATGATCATTTTATAATGGCTACATCACCAACATTCATAATTCCCCACAACCATAATACCCAGTAATCATATTGTGACCATATTTAGTCAATAAATATGTTTAAAGTATTGTGAGTATGATTCATATATTTTATAATATAATATATTAAATTATATGATACATAAGTAATTATCTAGAAGTATATTTCCATATATAAAATTCAAAGTTTTTATACACATGTTTGAAGATTTATCAAATTCTATAACATGGTTTGAAAATAAGAGATAAAAGTGGTTTATCTAGTATAAAAGAGTTTATATAAGTTATTTTCTAAAATATGAGAGAGAAATTTACCACCACTAAATAGTGGAATATTTTAAAGAATAAAATATTCTGTTAATAATACTTATCTAAGTACATAGAATACCATATTAGATATGGGTGTTGATACATTATTTATTAAATATTCATATAAAGTAAACGAGTTATGTATCTTAACAAAAAGAAAATTTTATCTAAGGAATATATTTTTTAGAAAATATAATCTCTAAGTGGTATGTAAGAGTATGTTTGGACTTATATAATTTCAATATGTAATAAATAAATTATTATATACGTTAATTCAATGTGAATGTCATCTGATATTCTAAAAAGAGTTCATGATATCTTGGTAATTAATGATTTTAATTTAATGAATTAAATTAAATATTTATAACCAAATGATATCATAGAAAAGTTTTAAATTATTTAAAATGATCAAAATATAATGATAATGAACATAGAAAGAACTCTAAATATATAGATAAAAAATATATCAATATTATAATATTAGAAGTTGTGAAGTAAATAAGTTTGGATTCTATGTTTAGAGTTGAAAATAAGTATTATGAATCATTATTTATACAATATTTCATCATAAATGTTTACAAATTAAAATAGTTTAATGAGAGGATTTATTATATGGTAACATAGGTATGTGGTGATAATTACATAGTGATATATTGAGTTCAAAAAAAACATAAAATTGAAGAATACATATGGATTCTATTATGGTCTATCATATTGGATATGATTGTAATTAAGGATTATGTATATTTTTTTTAGTATTATTATAATATTTTAATAATATATAAATTCACTAATGTTATAAAAAATTAAATCCCCACTTTAAATTTTATTCAAGTTGGCTGCATATATTGAAAAAAAGTGAATTGATTAATAACTTTTCAATGTATAGCGTTAATTCATTTCTAATAAATGGTTGTCATGGAGTATTATATATTATGAATACATGTGAGGATTGGTATTTTTGTTTCCTATAGATATATGAAATTCACTCGTGAGGAAAAAATATAGTTTTGAATACAAGATAAACCACTACATATACAACATAGAGTATCAGACACTATGTATTTGGTATACCAAGTGTCAGGACCTACCCTCATTGGGATGCTACTTAATATAGTAATTAGTTAGAGTGTGGACCTATGAATCCCACCTTAAATAGGCCATAGGTTGGAGACTAGAACGAATAGTATAATAAAACACATTTGGAATTTCCATTTTAAAGATAAATTTTTAGAACACCAAAAAGAATATAATTCATTTCCCAATCTCAATACATGAATAATGTTTAAAAATTAATGTCATTTAATACAATGAAAAGTCCCATGGGTAAATGAAAATAATTATAAAGTCTCTATTATACCTTAGATAAGGGGTAATGAAATAACCACCTCTAAAAATTATTCTATATCTAGATATATTATTACCTAAAACCACTACAAAATCTATCCATTTAATATTAGGAAAAAATGTTTTATAAAGTAAGAGTGAGAATATAAATATACTCAATATGTTCCTCTCCAAAACTCTCATGATTCCAAGTGAATAAAGTATATTAATTCATCCATGTATAAAAAAATAAAATAAAAAACAACTAACCAACAACCTTTGAAAACTCAACCGCCAAACCACTTCCATTCTATAAAACATCATTACACATTCCAAACCACACTACACCCTCTTCTCATGACACCTTGTAACCACCACTATAATAGCCATTATTACTTATCATATTCTTGAAATTATCCACTCATAGGGAACTTACTATAATAAAACATCCACAATGTAGTAATACACCTCTAAAGAACTCATTAAACACCTATAATCATAAAAAAGTAGTTATGAATCAATAAAGAACTCCCTGTGATAATACCAATTTATGATTGGGTCATTGTCTACATATAGAAACTATCACTTTTTTTATATGTGTCCACCCTCTGTGAATATCTCCACTAAAACATGTATTCATCTATCCATTTTACACCCTTATGGAAAGTAACACCCTAATATTGTTGTTTTCATTAAATGAATACTAAATTTGATAGTGTACTTTGCATATAACACTAAGTTTAAACGAAGAGTGAAATAATATTATTTAAACATGAATGTTGTAACCCATTCATTATATTGGAGGGTGTGAATAAGAACAACCAAAATATGAAATATATGTAGAAATAATTTTCTTATAAAAAAATTAAGTAAGTCAAAAAAAATTACATTAATCTATGTTTTGTTACTAGGCATTGTATAAGAATAAATTCATTTTATTCCATATAAATACAGTCTTCTTAATAAATGGTTTTTAGGTGTTTTATGAGAGAATAATTAGGAATAATTTATACCATTTTTTTTAAAAAATTGAAAACTTAAAATTCATTTTTTAAATTGAAAATTAAAAATTAAATTAAGGTTAATTTATTAATTGTTTCTAAAAGAGTTGTTTTTTGGGTGAATATTAAAAAATACTGATTTTTATAAAACTTTTATTTCTGTCTATTAAGACAAATAATTTTAAAGACCGGTTATTTTTTTAATTTTATATATAAATAAAATAAGTATAATTTAATTTTAAATTATAGAATTAATTATAAATAAATCAAAATTACTGTTGGTTTTGTTATTTCTTTATTTTGTTTCTTAGAAATTCATTTTTCTAAAAACTATTTTTATGTGCGCAATTTATTTTTATCTTAATAAAATAAATAAATCACTAATGATTAATAATTTTAATGAAATATATTTAATATATAACCAATTAAATATTTAAATATTAATCTATTAGTTTCTATAAGGAAATGAAGGATAGTAAATTTTGTTTTATGCCTAAAATAATTTTTTCTAAAAATAGTTTTCATTGTGTTTTGTGCGCTTATTTTAAAGTTTATTTTTTGAAATTATAGAAATTTAATCTTTTAAAATGGATTAAATATTTTTAATAATTATTATTAATAAAATTTGGTAGGTTCAACATAATTTTTCTTTCTAATGAATAGTAAAATGGAAAATTTTTATAACCATAATTAAGGTTAAAATGGGTTTATCTAGGGTTAAACTAAGAGATAAGGGTAAGAATACCATATAAACTTGTCTAATTATTATTGGTTGAATATATTTTGATGTTAAAATTTTTAAACATCTATTTATTTTCTATATTTATTCACACACTAATGAATGTTACCTTATATTATTGAAATATTTTAAGTATCCCATGTGTGCCCCTCTCCTCACTTATAAAAGGTCACCTCTTCTTATCCATTACTCACAGACATTGAACTCTTTATCTAAGAAAATACCTACAAAAAATAATCCTATATTCCTTACCATTATTCTAGATTATCGTTTATTCTTCTAAGACCATCCTATGAAGGCTTAAGGTGTAATCCAAATGTGGTCTCTCAAAGAAGAGGTAATCATCTAACCTGGATCTTTCAAAGTATATTTCCTATTATAATTAATATAAATATATTTTATAAATAATAAAATAATTAATGAATTATGATAAATATAATAATATTTTATTATGACTATGGGAAAACCATTTTCCACCTCTTTTTCATCCTATGGAAAATGAAAACATCATTGGTGCGTACTTACGACCTATTGTCTCCACATTGTGGTGTAATTCATTTTTCATCGCCACATATAAAAATAATTGATATATAAGTTAATATATAACATAATTATATTTATTTAAATATAATATAACATTTAATTTCCTAACCTTCCACCCATTCAAAAATAATAATATCACGCTTGCGTACGTGTGGACTACCACCTCCACGAAGTGATGTGATTCATTTCTCAAGTTTTAGTTTCATAGATGATTCTAAATATATATATATATAAATAATGAATATATGTGATATTTACATCAAAATTATTACTTTTTTATGATGGAACCATGATCAATAAGCAATTATTGTAACTGATGAATCAAAACATATATGAAAAATGAAGCTGTTAACACCCAAAATGATAATGATAATGAAATATTGTTAATAAAAATGTTCTAAAATGTTTTAATTTGATCATATATGATATTATAAGTATGTATATGTTAATATTATATAATTATAAAAAATAAAATAAAATTATTATTAAGGAGGTTAAAATCACTGACAAAGCAAGTCATACCTAAGGTAAGGGTTCTTCATCTCAATATTGTTTTGTTTAGATGTGTTTGATATTATACGAGTATTTATGTTAATGAGGTGTATATACATATAATTTTAAATTTTATATCTAATATACTTACTAATTAATTTTATTTAAAGTTAAAATTCAAGTTATTTCATCAAGGGGGGTTTTTATTTGAAAGTTGCCAAAGTGGTAAGGGTTTCTCATCTCACTTTTATTTATAAAAGACATATGAAATATTCACTATTTGTTTTATTTTTTGGTGTATATAATACAAATTTGATAATTTTATATCATGAATCTATTTATATAAATGTTAATTAAAGTTTCATTTGAGATTATTTATTTCATGGGGGTTATGATTCAAAATTCACAGAAGTGGTGAGGGTTTATTTTAGAATATCATCCTTATTAGGTATTGTTTATGTTTATTCTTCCATTAGGGGATTTAAATGATTTTTTATATTACAAACCACATATAGTTTCAAATTATCTAGATATTTATAAAAATTTTGATTTTTCCTTTCATTTTATTCTTTTTAAGTACTCAAATTTCTAAATGAATATTATTAAGAAAAGAACACTATTTTTTTATTTGGTTGGGAATATTTTTCTTCTATATCCATATTTTATTTAAAAGGTTTTCAAGAATATTTTTAATATTATTCTGTGGTTTATTAAATATATTTTAACCCATGTTTTAATTTATATAAAAAATTTTAAAAGGAATATTCTTGTCATTTTCTAAATGAGTAAATTTTTACTGAAGTTGTGAATAAAATCTTTTCCTTAACACTTACCACATGAACATATTTTCACAACATAATGACTATTATTTTCCTGGAAGATTACTTAATAATTTTTCATAATTATTTTCAAATAAAATGTTTTTATAAAGATTCTTAAAAGATTATTTTTTAAATTAAATGATTTCAAAATAAATAGGGTGTTTTATTCAATAAATATTTTAGTGGTATTTTTAAATTATTATTTTTTATATTAATATCCTTTGATTAATATTATACATTAATTGGGTTATAAAATATTGATATAATTCACTATATTACTCTAGATGGCTTATGATCGTGTTATTATATTTATTAAATGGGTAAAATATTAACATTTTATATGTTAGTTTTTCAATATGATTGTTTATATTGATTATGTATTGAATTGTTATTTGTTTCTTTTATATAATTAATAAATTACAAATAGTATGTGAAAATTGAGGCACATTATAGCCCCTTGATTCATTTTTAGGTCTCATGAGACAAACTAGTTTGGAGATTTGGCATATGCCTTAGCTATTTAAATATGATTTTTTTGGAACAAGGCCTTACTAGTGAGATTATGATCTCCAACAATATAAACTATATAATTATGAAACTAATTATTTTTAACCAAGTGATCATTTATGTTTCTATATGATCCATGGATGAAGTCACTTTTTTATGATATTATTTATATGGTGTATTTTATTATTGTTTATCTAAATAATATTATTGATTCTTTATTTATTATATAATATCTTCTATTGTATGATTTCCCTTATTGAGAATATGAACTCACACTTTATTATTTTTTATATTCCTTGAGATACCAAAAAGGCATCTGTAAATTATTTCAAGTATTTTAAATAACGTATAAAAAATTTATCATTATAATATTATGTTCTATTTCATGTATTCATATACAAAATTAGAATCATGTTTGTATCCAGTCTTCCAAGACTATTAAACTATTTGATCCTTCAAGATGTGATAACTTATATTTTATACTAATGTAGTAAAATAACCACTGACACAAGGTTAATGGATTTAAGGATTTATAATAGGTATCTAATGATTTTTAGTATAAACCTTGAGAGAAATATTTAGGAAAACATATATTAGATAATATAATACTATGATAGACTCTAAGAATAAGTCGAATTATAGGATAATATCATATAGTTTTGTTAAAGTATAGATTTTTTTTTTATTTTTCTAGAAAATATATCTTTTTATGGATACTGTAAATTGGATGCATCTATGATATTTAATCGCCAAGGGGTAAAAACTATAAAATTAGTGTATTGGGTATTGACTCGATCATCATCATTTCAAGATGAGAGGGAATAAGACTAAAAACCTGGCTATACACTCCTAGGGGATATGATTTGGTTTATTTACACACTATTTTCAAACCATTATGAAATATTTAAAAATATTTTTATTATTTGAAGATATTCCCAAAGATACTAAGATTATGACTCATAGATTAGTTTTGAATAAATATTCAATTTATGTTAGGTATTGCACTTAATTCGAAATTATATGATATGATTCATAATGTAATAAATAAATCTAGTGTATACAATTGTTTATAAATGGTGTATAATGGAAGGAATGGAAAACATGTCAACACCCATAATCAATGTGGGTGTTTCAATCGTAAGAAGGTCAACATGGCTGGTGATAGAACTAGGTATATTAAAACTATATTTGGATAATCAACTCATGTTATTACCAATAAACTCACCCTTATAGAACAATCTATTACTTAAAAGTATGATGAATTGATGTTAAACAGTTCTAGGTAGAAGAAATATTCATACCTTAATGGAACTACTAATTTATTGAAATCCAGAAAGTGGATCAAGTCCCTTAAAATTTATTTCTACATTTAAGAAGTAATTAAAGGGAGAAGTTTATTTAGGAAATTTATTGTTTAAAATAAGATGTTAGTCAATGGTGGTCATTGATTCAAAATAAAATGGAGTAGGAGGAGATAAAGATAATATAATGGAAGAATTTTAATATATATTCTAAAAAAATAATTTTCTCATGATAAATGAACTAATATGTAAAGTAAATTCATCAATCTAAGATAGAAGGAAGAGGAATGTTTTTTTGAGTATGAGGAAAAATTTATAAAATTATAGAGGCATGTTATAGACTATGTACATAATATGAAAAGTCAGATTGACTATTTTTTTTATCAACCTAGGAAAAGCCTCCCAAGTGAACTAGCCTCTAAAATATTTTCATCATATGATTATATGGTATCAAGTACCATTAAGATGGAGAATGAATTATCTAACTCATATATTTTTAAATTAAATCAAGATGAAAATAGGGTGATTAGTCCCAAAGAAAAATGAAATGAATTAAAGGAAAATAAGGGAATGATGGAACTTCCCACATTTAATAATTATTGAACGAAACTCTATGGAACGTTATTAAATGGAATGTGAGTTTTCTTCAAGTGTTGATAGAAAGGAAATAAAGTGTACAAATGTAAGGTTAATAAATCATTCACCAATGTTAAATGTTGTTACTATAAGGATATGGTTTAAAATGAAAATTAATTCCCCATGTATCAAGGAAATGTACCTCTGAAAGGGATAATAGATAAATTCTATTCTTATAAATTTAGTACAATTGAAGTTTAAATCCCATAAGTTGTGATAATACATAATTTTATTATAAATATATTATTTATTAGACATCATATCTACAAACTCTTTTATATTTTACATAGATATTGAATCATCCCTGAACACTCTAAGGAAATAATTATCAATTAATAAACTTCCTGAGAATATGGTCATAGTGATAATATATCGAGATATTTATATTAAGATTAATAAATATTTCCTAGTGGAAATTTTTTTTGTTATACATATGTTTGGCTATTAAATAATCCTGATTTTTAGGGTATAATTTTTTTTGGATTTATGAATTAGTAGATGAAGTGTAAAATAATCTATATTAAACTAGTGGTATTATAATTTAGAGGTCAAAGTATTTTTTTCATTTCAATGGGTGTTATTATTTATGTTTCATTGAATTAATTTATTAATTATTCACAAGAAGTTTTATTTATATTAAGTATTATCATAACTTGTTCTAATCATTTTTATATAGTTGAAATAACTTATTCTCATTTTATGGATCTTATGATATATTAAAGGTTTATTTTTTTTTATAGGCGTGAAAAATTACTCATATTAATTCACCATTAGAATAAAAATTGAGACTTCATAGAATACTTAATAAAAGGGAAAAACATTAACTTAGAAAGTTTTAATAAATCAAGTAAGTATATTTACTTATAATAACTCAAAATCATGAAATGAAAGATAAATGTATCACGTTTTTTTAGGAAATTATCAATACATTTTTAAGGTACTCTTCTAGAAAAAAATTCACAAGAGGAAGTATTATAAATGTATGAATATTATTTATTTAAAAATTTATTAGTTCTGTTGTCTTAACGTTGAAATTAATATTCATGATAAAATCTATTAAAATGTCATGATATGCTCAAAATGAATCAAATTTGTGGGGAGAAATTTTTTGTAATCATGGGAAAATATTACACCCAAAAATTTTAGTTTCCTTTTAATGAATAAAATGTTTTATAGAATTAAAGAAACACATCCCCATTATTAATTGGTGTATAAAATAATATCATTTATACATGATTTTTGTAACATAGTTATTGGGTTAAGGAGCATGAATTGGAAAAACTGGAATATAAAATATATGTAGAAATGATTTACATAAATAAAATAATGAACTCAATCAAAAAAATAATTCATCTAATATTTTTCACTATGATAGGTATAATAATAAATTCATTTTATTCCTTAAGAGTACATTCTTCATAAAAATGGTGTTTAAGTGTTTTATGTATAAATAAATATAATTAATTTCTGTCATTTTTAGAAATTTTATTTGAAAAAATAATCTTCATTTTTGGAATTATCATGTCCAAATTATCTTTGGTTTTAGTTTTGATATTTTTCATAAATAGGTTATTTTTGGTAGAATAGTGGAAAAATAACAATTTTTTAGAACTTTCATTTATTTTCATTAAATAAATTATTTTATAAGAATCATTAGTTTTATTAATTTGATAATAAATTAACATAATACTATCATAATTATAAATAATCTATTTAATTACATAGAAGACAACTTTATACTTTATTTTGGTATAAGTACATTTTTTGCCTTACAAAATGATTTTTCTAAAAATTATTTGTGTGTAGCAATATTTTTTATATTAATAAATTAAATTAATAACAATTGATTGATAATTTAAACAAAATTTATATAATATAAACTCAATAAAATATTTTAATATTCATCTAATAGTTTTTACAAGGCAATGAATGAATGTAAATTTAATTTTATGCTTAAAAAATTACTTTTCTAAAAATAATTTTCTTTTTATTTTGCGCACTTATTTTAAATTGAATTTATACCAGCCATGAAAAATAAATCTTTTCAAATGGGTTCCATATTTTTAATCATAATAATTTTTATAATTTAATAGGTTTATTTTAATTTTTTTCATAACGAATAGTAACAACCGTAAAAAAATTTACCACGGTTATGGTTAAAACAAGTTTAATGGGGGTTAAACTAGGAGATAAGACTAAGAATGTCACATAAAATTTTATGATTATTATTGTTTTAAAATATTTATACCTTATATTATCCAAAATTTAATTTATTTTCTATTTATATAAACTTTTACATAAATTTGACCTTATATTATTGAAATCCTTTAAGTAATTCTATGTATATCCCTCACACACTTATAAAAGTGCACCTCTTCTCCTCCCTTATTCAAAATATTTGAGGAATCTAGCTCAGCCAATAACTAACAAAAACCTTATTAGATTCCTTTAATTTTTTTGTGCTTATTTTATTCTCTTAATACCATCCCATTAAGGCTTATGGTGTAATCCAAGTGAGTTCTCTCAAAGTAGAGGTAATCAACTTATCCAATTCCTTTAAAGTTTATTTCCTCATATACTTCTTCTATATCTGTTGTATCTATCCTAAAATAATTAATAAAGTGTCACCAATATAATCATATGTTATTATGATTATGATACAACCATTTTCTATTTCTTTTCCTTCTTATGTAAATTGAAAATTATCCCTCATGCGTGCATACGACCTACAGTCTCCATATAACGATGTAATTCATTTATCATTACCACTTTATTTGGATAGTTATAAAGTTTGAAATAATGAATATAAATATATATATATGTGTGTGTGTGTGTGTGTGTGTGTTATATTTATGACATAATTATGTATCTTTAAATATATTATATCATTTTCCTCATTACCCATCCACCCATTAAATAATGATAACGACGCTCATGCATATGTGTAGACTACCACATCTACGAAGTGATGTGATACATTTTTCATGTATGCCATTAATGGATGATTGTAAATGTATATTTATTTATTTATTTATTTATATATAATGAATATATGTGGTATTTATATCATTATTAAAACTCTAGATATTATTTAACCATGATCAATATGCAAGGACCATAAATTCTTCATCGAAACATATATAAAAAACAATGTAATTTACACTAAAAATGATGATGATAATGAAATATTTTTAATAAAAAGGTGTTGAAATGTTACATGTGGATAATATATTGTATTATTATTATTTATATAGTTCTTTTATATAGTTATAATAATTTTTAATTTATTATACAGGAGGTTAAATGCACTAACGAAGCAAGTTAGGCCTGAGTTAAGGGTTCTTTATCTCAATATTGTTTTATTGAGAGATGTTTAATATTATACAAATATTTATATTTATGAGGTGTATATAAATATATTTTGATATGTTGTATCATTGATCCTTCTTAATTCATGGTATTTAATTTTATAATTCAAATTATTTTATCCAAGTGATTTTAATTCAAATATTACCAAAGTTGTAAGGGTTCCTTGTCTCACTTTTATTTATGTGAGACATATGCCATATCCACAAAATGTTTCATTTTTATGTTTTATATATTTAACATTGGTTTTTTTATATCATGAATCTTTCTATATTCATGTAATTTAATGTTTTATTTGAATTTATTTCTTTCATGGGTGTTATGATTCTTAAGGTACCAAAATGTTAAGGGTTTATTTCACAATCTTATCCTTATTCTTCATTTTTTATCTTTAAGTTTACATTGGGAGAATTATATGATATTTCTATATTAAAAAACTTATATTTTCCTCCCATATATTTATTTATATATATTATAATTTTTCCTTTCATTTTACCCTTTCTGAGTACTCAAAAGTCCAAAATAATTATTTTAAGGAAAATTGATTTTTTATTTCTACTCAGTTGAGAATATTTTTCTTCAATATCTATATTTTTTTATAAAAAATTATAGATAATTATTTAAATATTATCAAATTATTAATTAAATTTATTTTTATCAATTTTTTAATTTATATAAAAAGGTTTAAAATGAATCTTGTTTTCATTTTTTGAGTGCGGTACTTTTTATCGAAGGCGTGAATAGAATCATTGTTTTAAATCTTATTACACTAATGAATTTTACAACCATATTGACTATTATTTGCATTGAATATTCCTTTACATGTTTATATGGTTATTTTTAAATAATTATTTTTCTAATATTATATAAATATTTATATTTTGAGATATTTGATTTCAAAATGAATAGGGTATTTTCCTCAATAAATATTCCAGTAAACTTTTTAACTTATTTTTATATTTTCAATATCCTTTAATGAATCTTATGATTTTCTAGAAATATAATTTTTCGATACCTTCCACCATATTACTTCGAATGTCTTACGATCAGGTTGTTCTATTTATTTAATGGGGAAAATATTTACATTTTATATGCTAGTTTTTCGATATAGATGTTTATATTGATTGTGTATTGAATTTTTATTCATTTATGTCATATAGTGAATACATTCGACTTATTATTTGATGGTCAGGTCCCTTTATAGCCCCTCAATGCATCGATAGGTATCATGAGACAAACTAGGTTGGATATTGGGTATACTACTTACCTATTTATGTATGATGTCTTATCACGACACAAATATGGTGAGATTATGATGTCTTCCATTATGAATTATATAATTATAAAACTAGTTATTATTATCCTTTTGATTATTTATATTGTTATGTTATCCGTGGATTGAGTCCACTTTTTATAATATTTTTTATATATAATATTTAATTATTGTTTGTATCTACTATATTATTCATGGTTTATTTATTATATGATAGATTTTATTGTATGATTTCCCTTACTGAGAATATACTCTCAACCTTTATTGTCTTTTCCTATCCTTAGGAAACCTAGAATGGATCTATGAATTATTTTAGTGTTTTTATATAAGTGATAATAAATGTATCATTAGGATTTTTAATTTTTATTTCTTGTTTTCAAATGTAATGTGAGAATCATGAATGTATCCAGTCTTCCAATGCTACTAAACTATTTGATCAATTTGTATGTGATCCCATATATATTATGACAAAGTAGTAAAATAACCAACAACTCTGAGTTATTGGAGTAGGGTATTTACATAGAACCTCACTATATTACTAGATGTACACCCTTGAAAACTCTCTCATCCTCATAATACATTTTCACAACCAAACATATTTTATAAACTATGGATAGATATTTTATCCACATCTACATCAAATTTTACACATATTAATCCTTACCACACATTTAAACCCATTTCAAAAAAAAAACAATTATGAATTCTATATCACTACCACATATCACTAATGTATTCATTCCCCCAAAATACATAAATTCAACCACCTAAGCTATCACACCTTTAAAGGTATTGGGTAAATACAAGTGCATCTCAACAATATATAATTCTCTCACATAAGTCTACTATAACTGAAGTACCAAGAAGTAATTCATAACCAATGTTCTTCATATCTAAGGCATAATCATTTTTTTCATCCATACCACATGGTCAACACATACCATGGAACTATTTAAACAAAATCGCACATTTCATGACACCATCCCACAATCATAACTCTATATTTTAACACTATAGAGGTTATATATAGATTTATACAAGATTTGAGTGCCACATTTGTTTTTATTTCATACCAAAATAATAATATCTCAAAATCATTAAGTTAAAATGGACCCTAATATAATTGGAATGTTATTATGTTAATAATGTATGACCCTATAAAAATCACACCACATTGCATAAATGAATAATATAAAAGTAAATCAACTCTAAAATGTGGCATAAACCCATGAATATATGGAAAGAAACCATGTAACTCACGGTCACCTCTTCCCCCTGCCCTCAATTATAATTCTAATTTTTTTTTTCAATAAATGGAATATCAGTCATTCCTAATTGGAAGAGCCTATCATATAGTTTCTAAATTTTTATCATCTTGCCTCTAAGATATTTTCTATATTTCTCCACTATTCTTAACTCTAAATGGTGAATTAGATAATATTTAACAAATATCTATAAATAATATATAATAATAATTTTTAACTAAAAACAATTTATACATTTATTCACAAGTGAATTATAAATATAATCTTACAACAATTCATTATTTTAAAATCATATCCATCATTCATCACTTCCCATAAATTATCAGTTTCAATAATAATATTCCAAATTTATAATGTATCTTATTTTAATTATTCAATGAGAATAATTATTCCACTAATTCCAAGTTTATCAATAATCACTAATTTCAATTCTTCAAGTATTAATACTTCTAAATTATTATTATTAATTTACCGAACATGGAATGTCATAAGAATAGTATATTCAAAAGGATTTTTCAGGAGATGATAATTTATGTTACCTGCCATGATTCAATGATGAATGTAAATTCTTAATCTTTCGATTCTCATTACTGATATCTTTACCAAAATATAATTCTTTACATTTTTTTATCAATCCACTATTCCATTATAATTTTAAAAGGTTACTTCCCTTGAGATATTTTGAGAGAATTAGGACAAATGCCTCTATTGGAAAATGAATTCTCTTCATTCAATTCCTCTAATTTCCCTTAATTTCACTAATAAATTCTATGTATAATCCTCAATAAATTCATCTATTTAGTTCCTCATTTAATCCCACTCGTTTAAACCTAACTAACTTTTCATAACAACATATAAATGTTTGCATCCACCTTTCAATAACATTTCCCTATCACTACCACCACTTAAAACATCTCACACAATGCATTATTTATTTTAAAAAAATATTAATTAAAATAATAATTTATTAAATGAATAAATAATAAAAAATATTAACCACTGTTGGGATCACTTTTCAACATGATCAAAATTAATATTTGGGGTGAATCAGTGTTGATAAATTTTCCATCTCAAATTACTCTCTTACTTATTTACCATAATTATCACAATTTCACCTCATTAAAAAAATATTAAATAGTAAGATAGTAGATTTATTATCAAGTATTACCTTAAATATGGATGATTATTTCCTCATTTTAGGGTGATAATTATCCCATACACACACAAATTTTATTTTGTTATCAAGATAAAGCTATAGGAAAAAGTATATCCCTAAACCTGGTATACTTTTTGGAATGTATCAGTTTGATACAATCTCTAACTTATCATTCAAAAAATTATAAAAAAATAACCTTGAAAAATAATCACTAGGAAATACTTATTCACATAAGAATAGGTAAGATGTGATATTATTCCTTATCACTTTTAAAGTAATCTAGTTGGATATTAGAACTGTTGTAGCAAATCTTGAAGAAAAATATCAATACACAATCCTTTTAGCACTTCCTTCTCACCACATTTCTACATGGATGCATCACACATTTTTCTTAGAAAACTCAGAAATTATTACATAGATAATTATTAAAAAATATTTTTATATGAAAATATTCCAAGATCTCTAGCAGTATGATCTTCCCTTATTTAAATTTTTCAAAACTCATGGTATTTCTCATTTAAATATCAAAAAATCACAGTTTTCTTTTCATCAATAATTTTTTTGATTATTCTCATAATTTCACTATGATTTTATCCACATTTAGGTCCTCTAAAATAATTTATATTACTCTCATTTTAATTATTTTTAGAAATTAAATTTTTTTTTCATAGAACTGACTTTACTTCTATAAAATAAAACTTTCTTCATTTAATTATATTTATCTTTTTTCTCAAAAATTCACTTTAATTAATAAAAACATAGCAATATGAAATCCAAAATACATTATTTCATGTGTTTATGCTTATATTCATGAACAATTTTGGAATTTAGCAACTAATAATAGTACAAAAACCATTAATATTTCTTAAAATTATCTCAATTTGAATAAAAATTATCTTGAATAATCAAGATGCTTCTATCTTTGAAATAGAAATATAGATTCATCTAACTTAATCATACTTATCATATAAAAACATATAAATAATCATACATATCATCATAATTGATCATATATATCTTTTTGAACCTAGGACTTATCCTTAAAAATTTCTAATTAAATATTTTGTATGATATGGAAAATATTATATATCCTAAGAAATATATTATGCATCATCTATAAGATCTTATGTATCCTAAAAAAGATTCTACATATATCTTATAAAATCTTAATAATAATTTGGATAAAGGTGTAAAAAATAACTTATATATCATTTTACAATATATTTTCTAGGTACAACTCTACTTGACTAACCCATGATTAGAGACTATTACTCTAATATTTTATGGATTTATGTGACCATTTATAATATTATATCTTTCATGTGGGTGGATAGGTGGGGATATATTAAGGCCTATATTTATAAAAATCTTGAATGATAGGGTGATTGTTTAGATTATAGTGGCATGGAACAGTTATTTCTTACCCAAAACTATGATATTTAGACCTATGATATAATTTGGATCTAATTTTTACACTTGTAATTACAAGAATATGCCGCTATGAAGAAAAATCATTGAGTGTTTATCAAAGAGAGTCTTCTTCTTGTTTTATAGTCTATGGGATATATGGCACTAAGGGTCGGGCCCACCATTCATCACTTGACTTGTTGGTTCCAGTTGTAGTATAAAATACATATTATGAGTCATGTTGTATCAAAATTAGACATGTTTTTTATATATTCTTTGTATAACATGTTCTATAATCTCAAGAAATGATCTACGAGGTAGGTGAATCAAGCTTCTTATAATCCATGAGGACTAGCGAAGCATTGGCGGGATGTTCTGGTTCAAGAAGACTAGCATGTGGGGTTATACCGAAAGGAAGTTCAATTATTATTTTTTGATCAGTTCTTACTAGAGACTCTAAGGGTTTATAGATCTAGTAATATCATGTATTTGGTATGTGGGACATGTTTTTGATGGATTATTCCACCCCAATTTTATGATTTGATATGTTTTTACTCTTACATTGGTGGATAACTAGACTACCAGGGTGAGACATTTTTTGGATTGAATGAGGTTCTCTATATGATCATTAATGAATATATTTGGATTTAAATCTATCTCAGTGGTCTCTAATCATTCTTGATTATGAAGCAGAACTAGACTGAGGGTAGAATATTTGGAAAATATACTTCCAATACTAGGGTCGGGAGTAGGTCATCAGGGAACAATAAGAGATTTTATGAGATGCATCAAGCGGTTGTCCCTCCTATCATTGATCAATTACAATATGTGTTTCAAAAGGATTTATCAATGTTTCCACATATAATAAAGATTAACTATAAGATCAATCTTATTCCTACTATGAAGCCTATATCCATTATTCCTTAAAATATATCCAACTGAGATTTCAGAGTTAAAGGATCAACTTGTTGATCTAGAGGTGAAGTCATTTTAGACATCTGATCATGTATACTTGGGGTGATCATGTTTTATTCGCCAAAAACGTGGATGGATAGTAATTATTGTACATGATTTTTTGATGTTTTTACAAAGTGGTAATTATGAATTGTTTTCCTCTTCCTCACATCAATAACTTATTTGACTAACTAGGTGATATAAATCATTTTTGGCACTTTATTTTAGTAAGGATGAATAATTTAGTCAAGAGGAAATGATTAATATTGAAGATAAGTATTAATGTTTTCTATTTTCTATAGTCTTCCCAAGTCTCCCTACACACATACCCTATTTTTTCTACACGTGTGCCCTATTTTCCTAATGTTAAACTCATCATCATGTGCATGTCACAAATATGATATCCCTATATGAGGTAACTATAAAATAGAATGTGATAGGAAATAACTCTCCTATACATGTACTCTAGTTCCTATAGGTCTATAAATAGATCCCCATGTTTCTTATTTGAGTATGTTTTTTAGGACACGTTAGCATAGAGGAGATACTAGAGACCTAGAGGCCCTAACCTTGGACTTCTTCATGTACTAATATCACTCACCCATTTGGTAGATCATATAATTTAACCTAATGGAGAACATTACTTGGGTAAAACATGACCTAGCTATCCTAGAGTCATTATATTAGGGACTCACATGCCTTAGAAATGTCGAGGGAGGCCACACAAGGACACTACATGCATAAATCAACCTTGGAGACCTAGAATAAAGTGTTATGTACCTAGGTCACTAAAAACCATATACTATAGAAAAACCTTACCCAATCCCCACTATTATGTTTTCTTACTTATCATATTCTTGTGTTAATATTCCAATCCACTCTAGTCCCCTACATAGGTTCCAAACTCACCCAAGTCTCATACTTGGGATTTAGACTCACCAAGGTCTCTAACCTAGGAACCTTCCTTTCTTAGGTATCCTATTAGTATTCCCATACATTTAGGACTCCTATATAGTATCCTGAGATGCATGTAATTTTTATTTACACCAGGGTACACCCATCTGATAATTTTTTCCTCTCATAAGAGGGAACAATATTCTTATAAGATACCTTCCCCTAGTTTTCTATCAAATTTATAGGTCCCTAAAGGTAATCATAATTATGTATTAACTTGATTAAAATGGTACCTATTGTGAGGATACTGGTCAAAATTCCATTGTCTCAATATAATCAACTTAGCTACCCCATATCCAGCAATTAATCATCCCAAGAACCCATTAGACCGCTTTATTCCACTCAATAATCTAGAGACATTTCAAAGGCCTATTATTAGATTTAAGCCCCAAAAACCTATCTTTACATGGGTCATTAACTAGGTCAAGCATCTTAAGTATGAATTTGTATAATCCCCATATGTATTCATTCGACTCCCAAGTAAGGTAATGGCCTCCACCTTAGGTTTAACCCCCAAACATATTATTAATTGTCCTTATATCTTATGGGCCAATCATTCCTCGATGAAACACATTCCCTACAATTCAACCATATACTAAATTTTAAATATTTTCCATGATTGAATCATACACTAATGGGATATATTCCTTATAAATTAAGTATACCTCAATGAATTATATTCCCTATAATTCATCATATCCTCCTCTATTTCATTACCAATAAACAAGACAAACTAGAAAGAGACACCCATGTGTGAATCCTATGGAAACCATTTATATACACCTATAGTCTAGTATTTCTAGTTTCATGAATTTAAACTACACATCATATATCATTGTGTTATAATGTTAAATTGAATGGTATGGTCCTGTCACATGACCTTAAATTATAAAAATAAAACAATATGTAATTTGATTCATATTAATCATGATATATAGTATGCCTCCATAAAATTAAATCCCAGTACCCCATATTAATTGGATGCATTAAAAGTAAATTCACTTGTTTATGGTTTCACATACTTAAAAGGAACTACATTGGTCCTTTCTACCTGACCTAAAAACACTTGATGTGTCTTGTTAAGTGAAACGGAACTAAAAAAGTTCTAATTCACTTCATAGGGATATATATGAAGCTCTTACCATGGTCCCAATCCCAAATCTATAATACTGCCACGTTCTAGTATGGTAATAAATTTAATTTCTCCTAATTGTGTGGCTTTAAAATCATAGAATAATCAATTAATAATTATACAAAAAGATGGAGAAACTCAGATACATACATATGTTTATATAAATGTATATTCTCAATCTTATTACTAAGACCGATTCATAAACATATCATAAATATTGATGAAATTCTTGGATTATGCAATAATTCCCTAAAAATGGTGATATGAGACTAACCTCCCATTCTTTGACCCAATGTGCAACCTAGAGTTTCACTAATAAATTGCTAGTGAATTCCTACCTTTAGAAATTAGTTATTCTCAAAATCAAGAATAAATATTGGAATATTTCATGTTGTAAATATAATGGTGAACCAGATGTGAATTCTTTACCTATGAAAGAGATGATCAACCATACATGTGACTATGATACTAAATTAACAATTTTTATTATTATCATTTTTTTACCCCTTTCAAAAAATATATTTTGGACTCCATTAAATCAAAATAACTACATCACGGTATTAATAAACTAACTCTCAGTACCCTGGATAGACATATTCCACAATCATGATAAAGGTTATGGCCCAACAAACTAATAGGACATTTCACCAACCTAGTGACTCAAATGATGTGTGATAAATACACTGATCTGGGAGTACCATATCAATGGATCATTCTCAATATTGGAGGCAACTCATAAGATCCTCTAAATGATGAATCCATTCTAGTTTTTCTACCAACAATAGACTATAGAGATGTAGGTGGCCCTTGTTGACACCTTTAACTATTTCAGGAGCCTATCCAAAGAGCACAACAATGTATACTTCCCTTATATTATAAAGCTGTAAGAGGATATCTAAAATTTCCCCATTGTAATTTATAATATTCCCATGAGGGATCCTATCATTCAATAGATTGATTTTCTTCATAAAGACCTAGTACCTCAATAATATGCGAAGGAGGTCCCCTAGGAGATCATAGACCTATTCATTCAAACTAGGGAACACATGAGGAGGTATCACTAAGTGAAATAGAATGTTGAATCAAGGGAACATGATCATTTTCATGTTCATACCAAGTAATAATTTAAACATATATATATATGATAATTGTAAATTTGGTGTATTTTCCTTATCATAATCACCAAGACTGTTAGGATAACCTAGTAGTGATAGAAGATGGACTCTCACATATTATAATGAAAACATCAAAGAAATATTATATCCCTTATCCCATGAAGGAGTATTTTCATCATATTCTTGTGTAATTTTAAGATTAGTATCTCATACTTACTTCCATAAATATATAATATCTTAATCATATCCACACTTCCATCCAGAAGATTTATTATAATATTTTAGTAGATTCATGAAATCAGGCTCATATCCCTATCGTAGCTTAAAAATGTCACTAGTATATTCTCAAAATAAATAATGTATCTATTTGGAATATATACTGTATGATGAAAAATTATGCTCATTTTTTTCGCATTCATATAAATCTTGCTAGAATATTCTAGTATCAACCAAGGGGAAGACATATATTCTTGCCTAATCTCAATAATATCATTGGTATATCTCGATAGCCATAATAGAGAAGTCCCATATTCCTACCAACATCTAGAAATATTATCAGAATATTTAAACAGTAATCAAGGATTGTCCTAAGTGTCTCACACCTATGAAGTTCACTTCCCACACCGTGTAACCCCAATCACAAGATGGAGGAAATCCAAAATGAAATCTCACAAAGGTAAATCTATAACCTAGGAGGATATTTATATTCATACATTGTTCAATGATGATATCCTTGATACTCTGAAATATATTTTTATTGAGGCACTAAAATACTTTGGATACTTATCAAGAATATAAGAAAACATTTATCATAGAGGTCCTTCCTATGATTCTATGTTTATCATCTTAGAGATCCTCCCTAGATAATCTTTTGTGGAGGTCCTTCCCAGGGAAATCTGAAAACTTGTCATAAAATTATTCCCCTTGATATTGATTATAGAGGTACTCCTCATTATATGAAGATAAAATAGTATAGATTTCATCCCCATGTCATACCATAAATTGTTATTAACCATGAAGGTCCTTTGTGGAATCCAATCCAGTAACCATTGAGGTCCTCCCCATGGTGATCATTACAAAGATCCCCCTCAAAATAACATCTCACCGGGGTATTAAGACACTCCCCATGTTTAAGAATCTCTTATTTTTACCACATATTGAGTGTCACTTATGAAAATGATGTTAGATACACCAAGAACATCATCATTAATCAGTAGTGTTTCACCCCTATTAATGATTGATTTAGGGCGTTGATCATCATCTCGGCCCCCTCTCCAAAACATAAATTATTTATCACAGTAGAGGAGGATATGAATGATCCCACTCCCCTTGAAAAATTTGTGGGTAAACAATATTTTATTATTATATGAGGTTGAGGAACCCCTATATGGGGATGCTAAGAACACCATGATCATGTGGAAATAACTGGTTTAAAGTAGAATATTGGTCATGTTCTATTCCAAAAAAACTCTCTGGTATGACATTATAGAGATACTAAAATAGTAATTCATACATTATCTTTGTAAAAATTTATGGGTGAATCCTCAATATCTCAATGATAATCATTTATCTTATGGAAAATATGATAACCACCTTGAAATTATGATTGAACCGTATTGCTAAGTTGAATTGACAACCATATCAGTCACTCAAAACCCTATTCCAAGTAGATGAATCCCTATGTAATGATTACTTTATCAATATGAAATTACTGCATTAGATAATTTTTTATTCCCCACCTCATATGTATATCATGAAATGGGGTGATTATAGATATCTACACTTCACCCTATACATTATCCAACAAGGTTTCTTGAGGAAGAGTTATTGAAATGTAATAAAATAAACCTAGGTATCATGCCCCAAATTTTTATATACTAGTTAGTATTTTCAATGAAATATATCTATTCCTAAAGACTAGAAGTGGAATACAGGACAAAATTATTCTATTTATAAACTCATGTATCAAGATTCCAAGAATATCAAATAGGCCTCTTGTTTAGTGTAGATGATATCTCATATTTTAGTGAATCCAACAAATAATAATAACACTCATCCTAAATATGTTTTGAATTAATCTCATGTCTAAATAGAGGCACAAAATTACATGAAGTTAATAAGAGTAGTTTCCTCAACAACATTATAGAGTGAACCCATCCTGTAGGTTTGGGGGAATTTATTACACTATTTATTCCCCTATGATCATAAAATCAATAGTAGTACCTGAACAAGAGGGTGGAGGAAAAAATAAACCCCATCCTAAAAGGTTCATTTCATTTTTACCCACTCCTCCTTTAGAAAATCAATTTTCTTCAGGATGGTAGGTATTTACCAAGTATATCTTCATGTCTTGTTCCACTGTATAATCCATCCTCTTCATTGGGGAAGTATTTGGTGAAAGATATTGTGGACTCCATCAGGATAAATAACTATAAATTAATTCTCATGGATTATCGAGGAGATCACGTGAACCCTATAAGGGGTCATAAAAGGAAAATTCCCACTTAGAATTAATATATAAAGGAGGATTAAGGTTTAAATATCTATAGAAATTTTCAGGGTGACAAATCACCTTACTACTCAAAGGTAGATGATGATATGACTCCCACTATAGGATTCACATTAGTAAATTTCATTAACATATACCCCATGGATAACGTAAATCCTGATACAATCATAGAGGAGCATAATGTAGAAACCTCCATTAAAAATATGCTCCACACCAAATTTGAGGAAGAAGGTGTGTATACCTAGTATAAAAGGTAGACTTAAGACTTGGGAGCTCCTTCAAATATTTATTTTCCATCTAAATAGTGAGATTCTACCAAATTTAAAGGTAAAGGCATAGTTATATCCCAAATACCACCCAAATAACATAATATTTTCTATATCGAGGAGGGTATTTCACAATATTAAATTGAGTTGGACGAACTGAGGTGGCTCAACATTGGGCTACTCAAATGTATTATTCCTACTGATTGAAACTTTAAATCCAATTCTGATATATCTCCTTTGGAGAAACCTAATTAACAAGAATTATTTATCAAAAAATAGAGTATGTTATAGTAATCTAGCCAATATGAGGCCTAGATAACCAATTTATCTAACCGAAATATCTAATGACTATTTGGAATATCCTCTCTTGGTGTAGAAACTATAACTCTATCAAGTGAGCTACCCAAGGAAAACTTAAACTGGATATCAGCAACTAATATAGGCAAGTTAACCATATCTGACTCCACTTGTGGATTTTACTTAAAAATATTCCCAACTTGTAGTCCCACTATAACTCATTAATTTCATTGAGTCCCTTCCCAATTAGATAGAATCCATAGAATGGTGAAGTTCATTATTGCAACCCTAGAGGAAACTCTATCCATAATAAAAAAACTTGAATCTTATTCCACCTATATTCAGAAATACCACCCTCCCAATATTCAATAACATGGGAGATCTGAAGAAATATCTCATGTATTTGGTATCCCAGTGTATACCCATGAATAGAACACCCATAAAACAAGAAACAACAAAGTTTAGGTGCTTCACCCAGACAAAGGAGGGAAAAACATTTGTCTCATATCACAACCTTACTTTTAATTAAATTTCCAATTAAGAAGAACTATTATGGTACTTTCTATATAAATTCAACCAAACATTAATAAAGACAACTAAATTTGGCCTCTAAAACAACAAAAGGAATGAAAATGAGAGGTTGTTTTATTTCATTTCCTAATGGAATGGAATAACCTACTCTATGAACATGAAACTTACTCAAGAGAAGTTGTTGGAGATCTATATTGAGAATCTTTGTGAAGAATTATAGACACTACTTATTCCCTTGAACTATCTAGGTGATTTTTGGGAGTTCATAGTATTTAAAAAGTAGCTAGATTTTTTATGTGGTATTCAAAATCTAAATCTTTATCGAAACTATCATTATAAGGGACTAAATATAGTAGAGTAGATATTGGAACCATCACACTCATGAAAACATCGATTCTAACTCCATCTCCCAAGGGTAAAAAATATTGTGCAGTGCCTCCCCTTAAACAAAAATAATAATAACAACAACCTCTTTATAATGGGAAGAAGTATCAAAGTAAAATCAATTTAAAATATGATAGGAATAAAGTCTAATCATTTTAATGAGAGTGGGATATGGGATATTTCATCACTGGCATAGAGAAAAAACTATGAAAACTATCGGAGTTTAGGAAATCTAATGAAGTTGGATTAAATGAAAATCTTGATTAATGTACCTTTCATCAGATGTTGGGACACAATATCTGAGACTAGTTTTCTTTCATATATATACTCTAAAAAATGGTTGAATCTAGGTAGTTCAAGTTAGTAAAACCCCCAGTATATGTGGCATAAATTTCTACTACCTCACCAGAGGAATATAAAGAGTGAAAGTAATTCCCAGACAAGTGTGTATAGAAATTTGATGACAAAATTTCTTGGAAGCTAGTCATCTAGGTACACACCATAAATAGGATTCAAAAAAATAATCCATTTGTGGCCCTAGTTTCCCTTATGAAGTCAAATACGTCACCTTAATCCTTGAAATATTCCATGAATTAATATAATCAGTTTCATTATAAGAAAAAAAAGGAATAAGGGAATTTATCGATACCTAATCCTATCTATACCAACTTAGAATTATTACCACTATCATTAGGAGGATTGACACCCTCAAAATAAACAAGAAAATGATCACTAACCCCTAAAATAGGATTTTCAATGGATTATGAGTCATAATACAATTTTATCAATTTCATCAACTTGATAGATCGCTTCACTAATGAAGAATATTCATATAAACCTACCCCATATAGATTTGGATTAGTTTTCATAGGTCAATGAGGATAGGAATGATAATGTTGGAATGGACCCTAGAATTAAAGAACCATTTCCCTAAAAGACATATATATGGCTGGAACATAGAAAAATACACTCCAATAAGATCAACAAGACATATATCATATCTGGAATCTTATAAGGCTTTTTTGAACCCAATCATACTAGATGGGTGACTAAAAAATATGGAATTTTCTGGTCAATATTGAAATATGGGAAGGCCAAATCATCCAAAACCATAGACTAAAAGGATATAGCCAAATTAAAATGAATCGAAGGATTCATTGGAACATTTAGATTTTTCCTCTAATCCTTAATCCAAGGATCAACCACATGGTAGGAACTATAGACTTCAAGTCTATAAGTAAAATATCTTGAAGTATATTTCTATTTTTCTATCCCATATTTCTATCATGGATTCCCTTCACCTCTCCATGGAATGTAGAGAATCACTTTTTGAGGCTATTTTAATCTTACATACTTCAAGGATGAAGTCGATGTAGTCAAGACATATCTAATGGAGACTAGTTCTATCAAAATACATATGATCACTTTGTTCATAGATTAAGTTCAGTAAGCTACAATACATTGGCACATCAAACTCTTGTATATATATATATATAAATAATGGAGATATCAATATATGTTATCACCTAATTAAAAGTAGTTCTAGGATCAATCAAATTCTAATTTAAAATCTTAGGCACATTAGTTGTAGTGAATCCAACATGACCCCTTATGGTATGATGATTCAAGGGTATAAAAAGAGTGAATAGAAATCTCTCAATAGGATCAAGCTCAATACCCACCTTAAATACCCCATCTCTAACAATAAATATATAGTTCTTCTCTAAGATAAATCTTTAAATTCTCTATCAGAAAGATCATGTATTTATATACATGAAAAAGTGTCATTATCATACCATTATTTCTTAAAGTAATTTGATAATGGATAGGTCAGGGTATTATATGATTTTATTTATCACTTTGATTACTTTAAATCTTATTAAATAAATTAATGGTTCTATAAATGGGAGAGGAATAAAATGATGTTAGTTATCATTATTCATATTACTATTCCCATTGGTATGAAAATTTCTTTAATCAATTCATAGAGAAAAATAAAACAAAAAGTATATATGTCTCCCATCAATCGAATTGAGAAAAAAACATATTATTATGAGATTAATTGGGTCTCATGGGTTTTATGTGATAATAAACCAAATAATTAAATAATTTCACTATCAAGTATTAGTTTGGAGGAAACCCCTAATGATAATCCACTTCCAAGGAAGTAGAATGTTGTTACACAGTCAATTAAATTCATCTTGGACCTCGAGCATCATTATCATCATGAAAATTAGACCATTCTTTGGTTAACACAATTATGGATCTTTTATCATATATATATGTATACTAAGAGAATAAGAAGATCGTGTGGTTTGGGAACCTTCACTCTCATTCTCATGGTATTAGTTGAATTAGATAAACCCAACCATTTAGA
The DNA here is from genome assembly GCA_963277665.1 of Viscum album. Taxonomy (NCBI): domain Eukaryota; kingdom Viridiplantae; phylum Streptophyta; class Magnoliopsida; order Santalales; family Viscaceae; genus Viscum; species Viscum album. Next base: position 1,767,818,080 of record OY728123.1, read on the forward strand.
TGAAGGATGACATTCCAATGGGAATGAAAATTCCCCATATCATTTACTAGATCCCAAAATACCTATCCATTATGCAATTTTTACAATAGATAAATTGAATAAAAGAATAATAATATCTTAGGGATGTCGCGCTTGCATTTGAAAAAGGTGTTTTGACCGCCATTGAAGAATTCATGAAAATTAATATGGATAAAAAGGAAGATATGTGTTGTATATTGAAAATAAACACTATGGATTCAAGATAATATGATAAGTACAATTACTTCCTTAAGAAACAATGGTATATCTTTTTATAGAACTGTACCGAAATGACTAGGTTGTATCCCGATGTGGTTACCCATCACTTGCATTTTCTAGACGATATAAACAAGAAACAAGAAGATTTCATCTGACCCATGATTCTAAAGTGAAAGACTAATTTCATAATATCATCAAAGAAAACATCATTCAATAATGTCACCACTCAAAATGTCTCACCAATATCGTCCTAGTCAATAAAAGTAATGGGAAAATGTGTGTAGGTATTTATTTAAGGGACCTTAATAAGAATGGTATCAAGGATGGTTTCCTTATCAAATTGATATAATATTTAATTGATATGATATAATTATTCTAATTCCTATAATTCATGGATGTATATTCAAAATAAAATCATATTTGGATACAATTATAACATGAAGAGGTCTCTACCGTCAGGGCATCCAAATGGGTATGCTATTATAATGTAATACCCTTTGGGTAAAGAATACTAGCGACACATATCAACATTCCATGATCCATATATTCAAGTAAATTTTGGGAAAACCATGGAGTGATACATGGAAAATATATTGGTCAAGTATTAATAATTCTATGATAACCTTACTGATATTGAAAGATTTCCCAATAAACTATAACATCACAACTTGAAGATGTATCCTTCGTAATATTTTTTTAGGTTAACATCAGGGAAGCTACTCAAATTCATTTTGTTCCATGCCAACATTGAATTAAACCATTAAAGGACAAAGGTGATACTTGATATTCTCCAAGAGGACTCTAGGGATGTCTCAAATTTATTAGGTTCTTTATAAGAAACCTCACTTGTAATTTTTTTCCCTTTATAAATTTAATGAAGAAAGGGGTTATCAGTCAATGGGATAAATATTTTAAAGGGTCTTTTTTATAATCTTAATAAGTATCTTTCATTCAATGGTATTGATAAAACCAGTATAAAGGAAGCCTCTCATCCACTATGTGTAATCATTTAAACAATCACTCAACTCCATCCTTGCTATAAAGAATTATAAATTAAAGGATAATAGTCTTTACTACCATAATATAACAATGTTGGATGTTGAGACCTGATATTTTGATATCGAGAAAACCTACCTCGCACTGATCTTCACATAGAAGAAGCTGACATATTATCTGTAGTATCACGATGTCCACCTTATTTCTTATTTTAACCTAATCAAATATATCATCAGTATACCATTTTTAAATACCTATATAAAATTATGGATGGTAATTTTGTAGTATTTTAACATACAATTTTAGACTTATAAGGAAATCAAAGTGTAGGTATTAGAATATTTCGTTTTAGCACACCATTTCCTAGGGATATCACTACTGAGAAAATATATCCCTGATAAGGACTTATTATCCATAAATGACACCTCAAAAATAATGGACATATACTTTTATGGCGCTTCTCAAATCCTAGAAAGAATATGGATATAAAATGATAAGATTAATCAGGTTGTCTTGGGGATTTTCCTAATCTCTCTACAAAAGGTGATTATTACTTACTGCTTTCTAGTATCATAAGGATGAACCAACAATGAGGTGGAGTATCATGATCTCATTTTAGGCTTAGATTTGGACCTCCAGATACTAGTATCCCAATTGAACATCAGGGGTTATTTATAGTTGGTAATCATATTGATTAATGATGAATATACCATCAATAAGGAATATTTAATTCTTTTTCTTGATTATGTATGGGGGTTTATGGCCTAATAATCCTTAGATACAACTCTGTATCAAATCCAATATTCATAGAATACTCATGAATATGCACCATCCAATTCAAAAATAACTCTAATAGATATAAACCAATAAAATATTGTCATTATCATCACTCTTCATAGGGTGTTTTCTCCATTAATAAATAATGATATGGAATAGATAAATAAATTAAATAACATCCCTGATCAAGTATATAATTCATCATCAGTGACCGATTCCACAATTGTATGGATGTCTAATATAGTAAACTTCAACAGAAATGGATTTCTTCCACTAGGTTGAGAAAAAAAAGTAACATATACTTCATCATTGGGAAAATATGTTTCTATATGGTTATATCGATTCTTGAAAGGTCTTCTAAAATATAGTATTTGACATAAACCTCATTAGATTCAATAAAGTATAGACCCTCAGTGTTATGAAAGAATTTCATGTCAATAACTAAGGGCCTCACATGTTTGTATCCAAACTCTTCCATCAAATCAAAATACATGGATACTTCTGGCCATCAATGATACAATACTACTTGAAGTTAACAAAAACATTTCATACTTTTCAAAAACATGTAAAATTCATCTATAAACCCCTAGAATTATTTCATAATACCAAATAATATTATCCATTTACCATTTGGAGAATATATGTCATGTGAATTCATCCCCCTTCTATAACTTGTCAATTCAATTACATAACTATTACCATAAATTTATTCTCCAAATTGGTTAAGGATATATTCCACAAGGAAGATGGAACTGGGGATATAATCAAACTCATCAATTATAAATCAATACAATATTTAGTGTTTCTCACAATATTTTAATAGGCATTGTAAACAATTATCATTCTTTGGAATTAAAAATGATTTATCAGGAGTATAATATCTACTCCAATAACCCAGTATTCTATCATATAGTGGAGAACAGATAGATATAGGACTTCAATAAGACACTATCTAATATCCTTTTAAAAATGGTTTATAAGGATTAGAAGTCTCAGAGAAATAATCTCATGTATTCTTTGTGGGTTTATCGCACCACAACCCATACTTCTACATAGGTGACCCCATAATTATTGGTATTTGGGATAGAGGTAGTCTTCCCTAAATAGGTCCAATTTCAATTACTTCACATCATAATTTTCAATCAGTTGTCTAAATAATAGTAGTCTCATATATGACTAGAAGAGTTAGAAATATTTGATGAGAAAAGGTTACACACACTACAAAACCTTGAAAACAATAATAATCATGTTGTATGAGAATTCAAAAAGATTGTTTTTCATCACCTAATTATCCAAGGAGAACTAGTGTTGGCATTAAGAACCACCATGATACTTGGAATGAATCCTCTAAAACTTTACTTGAAATGGGATGAATCATACACCATACATTAGGTCGACTCTGATAGAGCCTATTATTTGATTAAAATGAATTAAGAAAATAGTAAACCATACACTAATGAAAATTTAATCAATAAGTATTTTTTATTTCTTCACATTGGGAATAAAACATCCTAGATGTATAATATTAAACTTTAAAGCATAAATTATATTATTCGTGACTTTAAACTACTCAAAATATTTCTGTTCAAAATAATGTAAAATTATTAGATATAATTTCCTAGCGATGCAACTATAAACTGCATAACACATAGTCATTATTATCTTATGATTAACTACATGGAATATAGTCCATCCCGTATGACTTAAAACTATCAAGAGTGGTCCAGCCTGCTTGAGATTTATCTTCACGGAGAATTGTATTCCATATGATTGAAATAAAATTCCCCACCCCTATATAAGTGTCCAGTCTACATAGTATCTTTTTCTTCTCTTCACTATTGGATTTTATGGTCATGGATAAACAATTTGACCCTAATTTCATTGTTTACCTAACCTATGAATGAAATTTTCCACTTATATGAACTATGTGTGGTTATATTCCTATTATTTTAGGATATGTAGTGAAATATAGATTTAATTTCCTTAGGCTAAACCATAAATTTTATCCTTATACGTCCCCTCCTTATGTATGGTATCCCTATTCATATCAATTAATTTCATAGTATACTCTGAAATAGAATAATATATCTTTAAAAAATTATGTCAAACTTCATTCATATTGAATCAGGATACATAACAATGCATGTATCTCATATCCTGGGCCCAGCCACATCTTCCATTTTCATTCTTGATTCTTCTCTCATGATGAGGCCTTTCTATATTCACATGAAGCTCTTTTTATTCCAATGATAGGACAATAATTCACTTCTTTATGATGTCCTCTAGTACAAGAGTAAGATATATAAAGATGCATTTAATAACTATGTGTATTGTGAATTCTATTATTTCAGGAAACATTGTCATTCCAGGATCTTTTATATTAGTTCTAACTGCAGGTCCAATCAATTACAACCCTCAAATCATCCAAATATGTGTATCTCCATTCATCTTGAGTTTTCTTCAGTGGACCCTATACTAGAACATAATACAAACAACATGTGTCTTATTTTATTTTATTATAGGATACTTAGTGAAATCTACATTATTGGGCCTAGTCACAACCCTCATCTCAATTAAACCCTTTATTAATCCCTATATATAAGGACTCACTCATTTATTATATCTTTTCCTACATGGTTTCAGCACTAAGGTAAATCCATTTCATTTTTCTAATGTTCTACATCTGCACAAAATTGTCTACATAAAGGTACTAATCATTTATCCAAATACTATAGAACACCTAATTCAACTCTACATTACTCTAAACTACTTGTAATTGGTCATTGTTTCAAGACCATAAATGATAAAACATCATGGTTCTAGTCACATGATATTAAATTATATGAAATTTGATCAAATCCAAAAAACATTTAACTACTTAGATTGATTTGTCTTATATGACCCATCTTCTCAACATGAGATCTAGGAATCCAGAAATATGGTATATATAAACAAATATATTTAATGATAAAATCATATATTCTTAAGGAAATTTAGATCTTTTATCCTAGTTATAATACATATATATTCTTCTATTCCCAATTCAATACTAGAATAAAAATTTTAATCTCTTTCATGTAAGCTAGACCTATACAGAGACAAATTTATATATAATGAAATATGTGTGGCTTGACTCCTAAAATTTCAAGATACATAGTAAAACTTAGAATCCCTGTTTTGGGACCAAACACAAATACTATTAGACTAAATCTTGTTTATCTATAATGAACCAAAATTTATAAATAATATTTTTTCCCGAATAAATGTTTTTTATATTATTGTATAGTATTATACATATAAAGCCCATAGAAAAACTAAAAGAACATTATTTCATTAATGGACATCATTACATTAGTCATAATCTAAACCAATAATAATTTCAAATATTACAATGGGATAAAAAATAAAAATAAAAGTAAAAGGGGAAATTTTTTTTCATAACTATCTCCTAGAGTTACAGCTCCAATGAACAACACAATAGAAAAGAAACAAAATATTAGTAAACCATTTGATATTTTAGAAATTAATAATATATAACTTTTAGATTAATTTAGGTGAAAAATTAATGAATTAATAGGTATATATAGAAGGTAATATGATCATTTTAATAGTAATGTGGCCATTAGAATAGTAATGTGACCATTGAGAAGAGTAACATGACCATTGGGAATAGTAACCAAACTGTTGGAATAGTAATTTGACCTCAAAATAATAAAATGTAATATAAATAAAATTAATTATAAAAAATTATATAAATATAAATATTACAATTCCATATAATAAATATCAAGACTAGAAACTCAAAGAAACTATAAGCACATTTTTAGAAAATTAATTTTTAATGTATTTTATAAAAAACATAATTTTTATGTTAATAATTAAAATTAACTATGTTAGAAAATTATTTTGAAAAAATAACCTCTATTTTTATAATAATGACATAAAAAAATTTCCTAGGGTGAATTTTTGGAATTTTTTTTAAAATACGTCACTTTTTAAGTTAATAGTAAAAAAACAATTTATTTAAGTGGTGTGTTTTAATTGCATTATTCATTTTGTAATAATGACATAATAAAATCTATAATTTTATTATCGAACAAAAATGTGTTTAACAAGTTAATTTATTCATAAAATTCAATTTAAAAACCAAAAAATTATTTTCCATAGTCAAAAAGTCTAAAGTGTCACTTTAAATAAACATTTTTATTTTCATTTTTCTCTTTTCCTTTTGATCAAACTAATAAATTATAATTATAAATTATTTCAAATTCATAAAATAATGTTATAGAATTCAAATAAATTTCATAATTTTAAGAATATTACTATTGAAATTTTTACCTTAGAAATTAAATTTTATTCATTATCCTTAAAATACCCCACTCCCCAAGTATAAATAACCCCTCACCCCTCCCTTGTAAAACCACTTACCGTCCACTTACCAAATATAATTTTGTTCCCAAATACCATATCTTAAACACATTATAATCCTTATGAATATTATATATTCACTTAACTATAATAATTCAAGGATATTAGTTTCATATAAAATTAGTGACACCAAGAGGAGGGTAAGTTTTCATTAACTTTTTCTCTCATTTTCTTCTTCCCTTCATCTTTTTCTATATTTCTTTCAAACTCAAATCATCTAAAATTAGTTAAATAGCATGTTAAAATTATATTAATTATGTAAACCTAATATAATGATTATATTTATGATGTATTTATATTCCATAGTTGTCTTTCCTCTTCCTTTGACAATGTCTCGTCAATAAACTATTAATCACCATCAAGGATTCTTTTAAATCTCTAATAATCACAAACATTATGGATTATTATATTAAATTATTAATAATATATAAATGAATAAATATATTTATTTATAATCTATTATAGTTAATATTAAAAATTTATAAATAGAAATATTCCAATATCATTAAATTGAATCAAGACGATATATTTTAAAGAAATTATGATATCAAAATGCATCACCTTTAATAAAGATAATTAAAGAATTGAATATAACAATTATAATTGATAAAGAGTGAAAAAAGTGAACATAATTCACTTATTGTTTAATTTTATAATAAACCTAAGTTTATTATATAGGAATCATAAAAGTGATGAAATAAATTTGGATTTGAGATAAGGGGATTCTCTAACCAAACTTCTTCTACTAGGTTATCTTATAATACAAATTGTTTTAATATTATATATTCCTATAATATACTAAAAATTACATTTAAACTTTATTTAAATTTTATTTTTTGGTATATACATTTTTATACCTTATCGATATGATTTATAATCCAATTATAAATATTTTTCAAAAAGACTATACTTTTTCAAATAGATCTATTTGAATCCTCTTGAGATATTTCATCTTCAATGAAAAATAATATTTTTGTCCAAGATATGATATAACTTATTCATTTGGTAACCCTAATGTTTATTCATGCATTTATTCTTTAAAAACCCATTATTAAACACATTCTTGTTTATGGGTATATTTCATAACTATGATGGTTATATGACTCCTTTCCATATGGCCTATAAGATTTTGAACATTTTTTTATGTGATGGGTGGAACTAGAATTATATAGTCTTCCAATATAATGGGTAATGTGATATCTATTAGGATATTATGTTTATTGTGTGTGAACATGATTCTATATTTTTTCAAAGTTATGATGTTATTATATATACACATATGTTATGCATAAAGATGATGTGATCTTTGTTCACAACTATATGTGGTATTTGACCACTATGTTATGATTTTTTATTTTTATGAATATTTCACATTACATTCCATATAAAATCCCCCCTCATGATTAAGGGTATGATCATATTCTTATAATACGAGGGTGATAATTATTCTCACCCATGTAATATTGATTCATGTCCCCAATTTCCCCAATGTTATTCCTCCCCTTACTAGGATTTTATCTCACCCCTTTCCTTAATGATTGTTCTAAGGTGAATACATATACTATATAGGTCATTCTATCTTTAAAATGTATTTTAAGAATGAATGCGGTAATGTTATTGTTTTATTATGTACAAGTGATTTATGAGACTAATTTTTCAAAGATAATAAACATTTGGATCCTAGAATGTATTATTATTATGTTATTTAACTTAAAATGATGAAATAGTCATGTAAGAAAATGTTGGGTCATTATAGTTGGTATTAGAACATGGTTTAGTAAATTTGAAAATTATGACTCTAAAATATTATTGAAAATACTTGGTATAAGTTTTAGTTTTAAGGGGAAAATCTTGATGTTTTGGAAAAATATAAGAGTGCGTGGTTTCTGAGCAATAAAATCCATGTCTTTATATTACAAGTGGATTTTTCTCAAGGAAAGATATACCTAATGAAAATTATCAAAAATAGGGCTGTTTGGGTATTAAATTCATTGTCACCTAATGCACAACAATGAGTCTTTATTACACAACTAGTTTGAAACACCTAAGGGTTGTGATTTAGTTAATCACAAACTCTATATAAACCTATATTAAAGATATATAGATAAAATAATTCTTCCTTTTAAAGTTATAAAAGGATTAAAGTACAAGATCCAAAAAGAATTTTTTTAGAAAAAGGAAAAACATAGTAATCCCATATGATATGGATTTAGAATAGATTTTGACATGATAATAAATTTTATATTATTTATTTATGGACTTATGTTTTCTTCAACCATTTTATATTTTACAAAATGGAGTGAAATATGAGAAACAATACCAACAACCCATGTAAAGGACAATATAATAATTATATGAATGACATACCCAATAAAATGGGTGTTGTAGTTCAAAACATCATGGTCATTCTTAACCATATGTCTCAGGATATGAAAAATAACCTAAACAATGTAGAACATATGCCTTCACCCAAGTAGGAGAAACCAACCATTTGTTCCTTTATACAGAAATGACCCTCGACATTTAGTGGGTCTTCTGATCCACTTTTTGTTGAATAATTGGTGAAATCATTGGAAAAGATCTTTTGTGTGCTCCACTATTATAAGAAGGAAAAGGTTACTCTAAAATATTATCATTTGTATGGAGAGGTTGATCAATGGTGTTCATTGATAAAAAAATACAAAGATGGAAGATGAAATGGAAGAATTGAAGTGATAAGACATTAAGAAGTTATTTCTTAAAAATTATTTCCATCAAACACTTTGAACAAAGATAGTTAGAGAATACCTTTATTTTATGAAATAATAGAGTGAATCTATCATGAACTATGAAGAATATTTCACAAGGAATATAAGATACAGCCAAGGTTTTGTTATCAATGATGATTAAAAATAGATAGAATCTTTAGCAGTTTAAAACCAAACCACTAAAAGGTTCTATCTATTTGAGAGTTTGGGAGTTACAAAGAAGTAGTTTGACGTGTTATTAAAGTAGATATGTAGTTTGAATAATAGTCCCATGGACATGTATATAATAAGATAATAATGGTGTTTCAAGCTATAGGATTGAATGAAAAAGGAGGAAAATGATCCAACCACCCACATGTTAAATATGTGGGAAGAATCGCCATGGTAATTTCATCAAAGGGACAATGAAATAGTTTTAAGTGTATGATAGAAGTACACCATTAACATGAATGTCAAATAGATATATATAAGTCATAAAACATAATGGTGGAAATTAAGGAACCTCCCAATGTCCCATTTAGGGTTTCATGATTAAAATATATTGATCGAGGGTACAATACAATCCAGTTCACTAAACCATGGTTATTCAAGGGTAATCAGTGTTAGCCACCTCTAAAGTAGAATAAGAAAGGTAAATCATATTGCATCACTATCACTAAAGTAAAACATAAAAATGAAGTCGTACAAGGTACAATTATGAACCACTTATGAATGGAAAATGTTTTTATTTGATTCTAGTTATACATATTCCTTTATATACTGCAAGTTTCTAGAAATGTTGAATCATATCATTGATACCTTGAAGTATAGCTATCTATAAAAACACCTAGTTTTGCGATCTTCAAAACCCAAGTGTTATAATCTTATCATGTTAGCACCTGTGGGAATATTCTTCAAGAAAATATCATAATCCTTTCTATGGAAGAATCTAACACTATACAGTGTATGAATTAGATATCTTTATATAGAGACCACATCACAAGTTAGGAAAAGGAAATATTATTCTATTTTATGAACCATCCTATTATTCTATACAAATTCAAGGAAGATCATAAATATCATTTGGAAATTACCTCAATGATGTGTGATTCGATACCTAGTAATGAATCCTATCTTTTTGAAATGGTCATATAAAATGAAAGAACCAACCTAGATTAAATTTCCATTATAATGAAATATATTGATTTATTTCCCAAAGATTTTTCTAGACTTTCCCCAGATCATGAGGTAGAGTTTCCAATAGATATTATACCAAAATCCACTCCTATATCAAAATTTATCTATAGTATAACCTCAATTGAACTGGAAGAGTTAAATAATTATCTAAAAGAGAATTTGGAAAACGTGTTTATATTACCTAGTGTATCAACTTTGGGTTCACTTGTGATCCTTTTCAAAAAAATGATGGATCAATCTGGATTTTTATCAATTAACAATATCTTAATAAGATCAACATAAAGAATAATTATACCGTACCAAAAATTGATGATTTTTTATCAACTATGATGAGATAAATACTTCTCAAAGGTGGATATTCATTCTAGATATTATTATCCAAAGGTTAAGAAAGAAAAAATTCTGAAGACAACCTTCTATATAAGATATGGACTTTATATGTTCATAGTGATACCCTTTGGTCATACTAATTATCCTAAAATATTTATGGATTTTATTAATATAAATTTTAGTGACTATGTCAAAAAAATTGTATTATTTATCGATGGTATTCTAATTTAATCCAAGAGTAAGGAGGAACATGAAGAGAATCTACGGATTTTGTTGGTGGTATCTAGATAGTAGAAAATATATGTTATGTTTAGAAAGTGTGACTTATGAATGCAACAAGAAACATTCTTGGGAAACATGACCCCAAGTGAGGGAATTTATATGAACCCTTAAAAGATAAAGGAAATTAAATAATGTCCCATACCCTTAAAAATAAATAGTTTTATTTTATTATCTAGGTACTACTTATGGTTTGTGAGTAATTTTTCATTATTTTATAACACAATAAATATATTAACATAGAAAGTGGTAAAGTATGTCTGGATTTAGCAGCGATGATCTTTTCGTTGAGGATTTGGTGGCACTAACTCTATGGTGAGAAAAGTGATATATAAACAGGTCAAAAGATTCTAGAGTATTTATTAACATAGAAGGATCTCAACATGTATCATCGAAGATATTTAGATACGATCAAGGACTATTATTGATTGATTCACTACCAATTATAAAGATGAAAAAGGTAGTTTATTTTCATAGTATAAAATAACCCAATAATCTATTAGTGATGCAGATTCAAAAAATCCCTATTTTAGGGATTTGAAAAGGATAGATCTGGAAATCATAATAGTAGGTAATACATTCTACCTAAGAAAAATGATTTCCCAACCATTTATCCAATATAAGATCAATACAATACAAAGGGATGATTTATTGTTTCAAAAGAAGCTAAATTAGTAAAAGAAAGGAAAATTTGTGAACTATTCTTAAATGAATATGGTATCATTTTATTTATAAATAAACATTGTGTGCCTTTATTACCTAATATAAAAAAAGAGCTACTAGATAATTCTCATAACTCATCTCTCTCCATCTATCCGGGATGTACCGCGATGTACCATGATTTTTGAGAGAAATTCTGTTGAGACAACTTAAATAAAGAGATTTATTAGTATATATAAAATTTCTTGGTATGCTAGATAGATAAATTATAGTGATATAAGTATAAGGAGATGAACAAACCATTGTTTATACCCATATAGAAATGGGAGAACATCACTAGGGACTTTATTACTGGACTCCTGAAAACATCTAATGAAACCAATGCAATATAGGTTGTTGTGGATAAACTCACCAAGAATCCCCACTTAATCACCATTATATAAGATTTATATCATGGTAAAATTTGCAATATATACATAAAGTAAGTGGTAAGGATACACAGGGCACCATTTAGATTATTTCTAATCATGATCGAAGGTCAAGCACTAAATTCTGGAGATGTCTTCTATATGATATGAATAATAAATTGAATTTTAGTATGAAATATCACCCCTAAACTTATTTCTATTCTAAAAGAACCATTTTGACACTTTAGGACATGTTGAGATATTTTTAAGTGGAATTTAAAGGAGGATAGGGTCAACATCTCCCATTAGTTGAATTCTTATAAAACAAGAGCTTCCACTCAAGTATTTAAATGTTTCCATATTAAGATCTATATGGGAAGTGATGTATACCTCCTAAATGTTGGGATAAAGTTAGAGAATTAAATATAATTGCACTTGATCTTCTAAAATAAATGATAGAGAAGGTTCAATCCATAAAACAACATATAAAATCTACTTAGAGTCGGTAGAAGAGTTATGATGACCACCATCAAATAGTCAAATAGTTTGAAATTATAGATAATTTTTTACTTGAAATATCATCCTAGAAGAGATTAATTTGGATTAGGAATAATCAAATTCTCATCATTAGGAATATTTTCCCCTTTGTGATCCATAATCACATAGAAATAGTGGTATATTGGAAAACAATTCCAAAAAACCTGGCACAAGTGAATGAAGTGTTCCATGTATCTTTCTTAAGGAAGTACATACCTTATCACTCGCAAGTAATAAATACGGAGGTTCTAAAACTAGAGCATGAACTCTCTTATGAAGATAATATGATAAATATCATGGACTGTAGGTACAATATTCTATACAAAAAATACTACCCACATTTTCAAAGTGATGAGGAGAAAGCATAAATACGAAGATTCGACAAGGGAATTAGATTAAATAATGAAGTAAAAGTACCCTAATATATTATAAACTAAGAAAATAAGTTGAAATTTTAGGGATTTAATTTATGAAGGGGGAAGAATGCGAGGACCTGGACTTTAAAAATAAGATTTTTTCCTATATAAATTTGTTTTAAATTATTATATTGTATTTTATACATACAACATATAGAAAAATTAAAAACAATTTATTTCATTATTGAATATAATTACATTATTCGAATACAATACCCATGAAAATTACAAATATTACAATGGTAAAAAAATATAAAATAAAAAAATAGGATGAATTTTTTTTGATCATCTATATTTGTTAGAACTAATGCCACCACAAACAACATTATAGAAAAGAAAGAAAATATTAGTAAACTAAAAGAAATTTTAGAAATGAAAAATATAGAACCATAATATTAATTGATTTTAATGATGAATAATCGAATGAATAGATATTTATATGAGGTAATATTTCTATTTTAAAAGTAATGTGGTCATTGGAATAGTAATTTGACCATCGAGAATAGTAACCTTACCATTGGGAATAGTAAACTGACTGTTGGAATAGTAATTTCACCTTAAAAATAAAATGTTATATAAATAATATTCATCATGATTAGTTTTAAAAAATAAAAATATTTTAATTCCCTAAAATATTTATCAAGACTAAAATCTCAAAGAAATTATAAGAACATATTTAGTAAACAGTATTTTAACCTAATTCATAAAAAACATAATCTTTATGTTGATAAATAAAATATCCTATGATAGAAAATTATTTTGATAAAATTAAATTTATTTTTAGAATAATTTTTTCAAAATTTTATATTGTTTATTCTATTCATAATTATCTAAAGTACTTTAATTTTTTAGTGTATAGTAAAAATATAATTTTTACATAATCGATATATTTTAATTGCATCATTCAATATGTGATAATGAAATAAAAAAATTAGAATTTATGTATTGAAAAACAACATGTTTAATAAGTTAAATTATTAATGAAATTTAATTTCCAAACCTTAAAAGTGTTTTCCCAAGTATAAATGTTTAAAGTGTCCCTTTAAATAAACATTTTTCATTTTCTCCTTTCGTTTTAATTAAATTGATAAATTATAATTATAAAATGTTTCAATGTCCTAAAATCATGTTATTTTATTCAAACAAATTTCTAAAAGTCAAAATTATTACTAATGAATTTTTTACCTTAGAAATTATATTTTATTCATTATCCTTAAAATACCCCTCTCCTCAAGTAGAAATAACCTCTCATCCATCCACATGAAAACCACTTGCCTTTCAATTACCAAAGCCAAATCTCTACCAAAATATACTCTCTTAATCACCTTATAATCCTTAGGGATGTTTTGGAGTCACTCAACACAAATAATTGAAGGATATTAGTTCCATAGAAAAGAAGAAACACCAAAAAGAGGGTAAGTTTTCATTAAATATTTCTATAATTTTCCTCTTCTCTTCCTCTTTTTCTCATATCCTTTAAAATATAAATCGTTTAAAAATTTAATTGATATTTTAACATTATATTTTTGATGTTAACATACTATAATAATTATATTTATTAGGGTACTTAACTTGAGTAAGAATCAAGTGTGAAGCCTCGGGTTTCACTCTAGTTGAAGTGATATTGGAAATTAGGGTGAATTCCTAATATTTATAGAGGAGGTCACATCCCAAACCCAGATATTAACTTGCATATCATGTTGTTACTAGAGATCATGGAATACTTATCCCAACCATATTTTTGTGATATTTTCTTTGAATTGACCTTGATCACCATGTTTCGATCCATATTCATTCTAGAGTCATATTGATATCCAAATTTGATCCCCTTAATACTGATTGACTTCAATTCTGAGGGGGTATTTTTTGGTTCTCCCTTTTGGTAAGGATAAATAATTCATTTCGGTGAAGGAGATTCTCGGTAAAGAAATGTATCAATGGAACCCAAGTCTTACTATTCACCTATTTCTTCCTATGTGTTTTCCTCTCTCTTCCTTCATGTGTGCTCTTCTATCCTAACATAAATCTCATCAGCATGTATGTGTTTCAAAACCAGGTTCCCTACACTAGGTGCACATTCACTAGAACACATGAGGAGGTTACTCACCTATCCATGTACCCAATTCCTCATTAGTCTATATATAGTCCCCCATGCTTCTCATTTGAGGAGAACCTTTACGAAGTGTGGATAGGGAAAAGATATAGGAGGCCTAGAGGAATAAATATTAGAATTTATCCTATACTAATATCCCCCCCCCTAGGTGACTACTAATTCTAAACCTAAGAGTAATAATGACTAGTAAACCATGTTACCTAGTAGTCCTAGAGGCACTATATTAGGGTTCCACAATTCCTCATAATCCCATAAAAGTCCACACTTTCGTGTTATATACCCAAGTCACCCCTGAAGACCTATACTAGAGCATTGTGTTCCTAAGTCACTCCAATTCATCCACTAGGGTGAAAATTCAGCTAGGAACCACATTAGGGTGAACCATTTGCTAGACCCCTATACTAGGGTTCCAAACTCACCCAAGCCATGTGTTAAGTTGATAATTCACTGTATTATTCTACTTAGGTACTAAACTCACTTATTCCACCAACTTAGGAACCATCATTTCCCAAGTCTCATAGCTATATTCCAGTCTCACCGAGGTCACCTACTGGGATTCCCATCCAGGGAATTCATGTTAGTTTCCAATGATGATGGAAGATAGTCCAGAAGGGGGTGAATAGACTAGCTTAAAATATTAAATAGATAAAATAATTTTCAAATTTAAAGTAAATTATCAGTGTTGGTTAATTATCTAAGAACTAATAATAAAAATAAACATAGGGAAATTTTTATAGTGGATTGGTCTAAAGTTTACCTACTCTACTCATATACCTATCTACTCTATGATAGATAAGTTGTGCACTATATTCATTTTTGAAGGTAAATCATAACCCACTTACAAAGATCCTTTTCTATAAAGTGGAAGGATAACCAAACTGACACACTGACCTTTGTATGGGGAGTCATAAACCAATTGCAACATTGAAATTAGACAATTTGATTTGTAGCCTGAAAAGACCTTACTTTATAATCTGAAAGTCACAACATAAAGAAAGAATGGATTCCTATAAATATAAAATCATAATCATAAGGTGTGAGAGCATGTGTGAGATATGGGAAGTAATGCTACAGATAAAATAAATGAGGGTAAAATAAATAGAAGATAAATAATTGAATAACAAGTAAGGGTTCTTGAGTAATAGATCAAATTATCTCATCAAGGCAATATTTGTTTAATAATATATTCTTTAGAACTTGATATGTCATCCAGAAAATGAAACAATGATTTTATAGGACTTCATAGAATTGTATAATACTTTAAAGAAAATAATATATTTATTCTTGAAGGAATTTTAATGTATCTAAGTTTTTATCAGTGATATTTCATGAATTCTAAGACTATTTCTACTCCCTTAAAATAAAAAACTTCACAATGTAACAAACACCTTTCATAGGTAAAATAATTCAAAATAATAATAATAATTCTTCCAAAATTATCTTCACAATTATCTTAGAGGGAGAATTTGGTTTCAAAAAATAACGACAATAACAAAATCATTTGAAATTAAAAAATATTCAATTATTTATTTTTAATAATTTCAAAGAAAATATACAAAAATAATTCATCCATTATTTGAAAAAATCATTCAAAATATCTCTAAAATAATCATTTAAAGATATCTATACATATATCATAATAAAAATATATTTAAAAGTTTAACATACATTTAAAATTCATGATACTACATTAAATAAATTTGAATAGTTATAAAATAGTTTTTTATAAATAAATAATAATTTAGAAATTAATTGAAAAATAAAATAATCAGGGAAAATAAATTTCAAGTTAACAAATATGAACATCCAATACTCTCATAAAAATAAATAACAAGATAAATTTTTATCATAAACAATTTAAAATATTTAAAAATGAATTTTAATGGATTATACATGATTAAATTTTATTTAGAAAATAATGAAATTAATAAAAACACTTACTTAAAACATGAAGTAAATAAAACTACCAAAAATACTAAAAACTGAATATCATAAATAAATTATCCAAATAAATTAATAGACATGGTATAAGAAATGATAGAGCCTGAATGTTTTAGTGTCATGTAGAAGAATAATTCAGGATCACAAATTATGGTCATGGTCCATGGTCGTGGTCCATGGTAACGGTCCATGGCCACAGATCATAGTCACTGATCCTAATTCATGGTCACACATTACAATATCTTATAGCTCACAGATGTACAAAACCCATGCTCAAAGGTAAACATCTTACCTTCATATGATTTACATTATATTTGTGGTATTAGTTCTTCTTATGTTTTCATGAAATAAAACTTTATAGTCAAACTTCTCATTGCCTATATGAGATCATGAAAAATAATGTAGATTGACCGGATAAAACATGAATCATTGTAGCATGTAGTTCTCTCAAAATATATATATAATTCATTGAAGCAGTCTATAACATGATTTAGAATCTCTGGAAGAAAATTTTCTTCATTCATGGGACAACTTCACTGTACAACTGGTTGGTACTACAAGTTGAGGTCATGTTTCAGCAAAAATTTGAAGAAATATTGAGATCAAAATCACTATAACGGTTCATTTAGTAAAAAAATGAGGATTTGATGATAAAAACAATTGTGTTATTTTCATTTGGATTTAATAAATATTTATTTTAATACTACATATAATAAAAAACCGAAACACATAATATTTACAAATATTGGTGAGTCAACCTTAAAGTTTTCATACACAATGTTTGAGATAATGGGTCATGTGAGCATGTAGAGTTGTAGGCTTCATGTGGAAAGTGAAGAAGATATAAATTTCACACAATGAAACAAAGTAAAATTAATGAATGGATGCATCAACGTTTAAGTGAAGGATGGATTCACTAAATCAAGTACTCACAAAAGCCGAATAAATGAACATGGTTGAAGAATGTGAGAGGGTACTTGAAATCATAAATTTCAAAAACATTAAACACTAACAATTATTTTCAATTAAAATTAATGATAAAAAACAATAAGAATAAATATTTAATAAAAAAATGAATTATTTATAGGATGAAAATAATAAATATAGAATTAAATTTTATGAGATAAAAAACTATGAAAAAAATATAATTTTCCTTTTTTAAAATAACACTAAACATCATGATTTTTTTAAATTAAAAAAACTCTTAAATCGTATTAAAAAACACACTCCCCTAACAATATCCAACATTACACATACAAGGCCTCTTGAAAAATATGATCAGGTTATGCACACTATCTTGCACCCTTCAGATCATGTATTTCTTTGATAAGAGGGATATGTCCTCCCATAGGGACCTTCCCTTGGTTTTCCTCCAAAACTGATAGAACCATATGGGTAATCACAATAATGTATTATCTTGATAAAGAGGGTCCCTATTGTGAGGATACCAGTGAAACCTCCCCTAGCACATGTTCCTCATCATGGTTACCCCATATCTATATTTTGATCAATTTTATCACCCAATGGACAACCTTTCTCTACTCAATGAGTCAAGTAATATCAATAGTCTCATTTTTAGTTGTAATCCCTAAAACCATACCTTCACATGAGTCATCTAATTGGTCGATAATATCTGATATACATGTGAATGAGACCAAAAAATATCTTATCTACTCTCAAAAAAGGCTAGGGTCTCCTCTTTAAGTGAAATCCCCAATAATATCCTTAGTGGGATATATTCCCTTCGGGTGAATTATTCCTCAATAGGATATATTCCCTATGATTAAATCATATTATCAACACGACATATTAATTATGATTCATTCTTAACTAATTAATCCATATTCCATCTAATTTAACCATACCGCAATGATCCATATACCTTATGAGTCATTATACCATCCTTAGTTTAAATTTCAATAAATAGGATGAACCCAAATTGGTCACCCAAGTGTAAGTCCCATACCAATAATTGTTAGGAAACTATATCCTAGTATTCCTAGTTACATGAATTTAATCTATATAGCATATGTCCTTAAAAAATGACATTATTCTTCATGGTATGGTCTTGTCACAATAACTTAAATTGTGCAAATAAAACTATGTGGGTTTTGATTCATGTTAACTAAGATTCATAGAATGACTATATGAGGTTCAATCTCGGCACCCCATAGGTCTTGGATGCATGGACTTAAAAATAAATTCACTTTTTCATTGGTATATGAACTTAAAATGAACCGCATTAGTCCCTGTCACATGACCTTAAAAGGTAATGTGCATCCCTTTAAGTGGATCCAAACTACATGGGTTTTTATTCCCTTTATAAGGATATATAGAAATCCCCTCTCATGGGTTAAATCCTAACTCTAAAATACCCACCACATCCCTAGATGGTGATAAATTATAGAGTAGCTAGTTCTTCTTCATTAATATCATAAAAAAATTAATTAATAACTTGTAAAAGTATATGGAAACCTCAAATATATGTATATATATTTATATCAATACATGGTTTCAATCAATAATTTTCACAGAGGAAACTAACTGTAATATTATTACATAAAATGATTCGTGAACATATCTTAAATATTTAAGTGATCCAGTAAGTATGCAATGATTCCCCACAAAAGGGAGATAAGATCCCCACCTCCCATCCTCTCAAAAATGTACAACCCAATGTATCACTAGAAAAGTAACAGTGGCCTCCTTCCTTTGTTAATATGGTCTACATCGATAAAAACAAATATAGTCCCATTCTGCATCCAAAACTTGTTTCCACCAGATCAATTTAATATATGGTTATAATTATTAATTCATGAATCCTTCTGATATTCCATGTACTACTTTTAGAAGTATTTATAACCTATATGATCATCTCATTATGTCATTTGAATTGGAGACCACACTAATAGTGTTTATAAAATTGGTGAATAGGGTATTTTATCCTTATTTGTATCCATTCATGGTTGTATTAATTGATGACATCTCAGTACACTCTTAGTTAAGGGAATATCATGCTCTCTATCTAGAGATCATTCTAAGTATACTAAGGGAGAAATTGTTATATTCTAAGCTCTTCAAGTGCTGGTTTTGGATCAACGAGTTGTGATTTTGGGGGAATGTGATATTTGAGTTAGTTATATTAATAAACCAAAATGTAGTTGAGGTTTTTTTTCTTAGGTTTATCCTAAGAATTGTTTCAATATGGATAGTTTCCTAGGATTAGTATGTTATATTTAGAGGTTTATATAGGACTTCTCACATTTAGCAGTGCTGATGATGGCATTAACCGAGAATAAGGTGAATTCATGCGGTTAGACTCTTATGGGAGATCCTTTTAGAAGCTAAAAAGTGTATTGAAATATGTGATGATCCTAACCTTACATAATCCCTATATAATTATGCATTTTATTATTATGATTTTGAAGTCCAGCTTGGGGTAGTTCAAATGTAGGGTGGGAGAGTGGTCACTTATGGGTCCATGAAGCTAAGGTTACCTGAGTTTAATTACCTAATGCATGATTTAGAGATAACATTTATGGTGTATAAACTAATATATTAGCATCACTACCTTTTGGGTGAACGTTTCATGGTGTATACTAATTACAACAGCTACAGGTATATCTTTTCATTGAAGGATAGAAATATTTGGTGGAGGAATTTAGTCGAGTATTTATAATCTTTTTATTTTGAGATAGAATATACCCATATGAAGGGGAAATTTTTGGTTGATATATAGAGTGGGAAGGATTATAAACATTTGGGTCAGGTGGATTGAGGAGAGTGGTATGAACTAAGCCTCTTCACTAAGATACATATTAGAATTCATGAGAATTTGGGCATAGAGACCCAGAAATCTCTAAGTATTACTTATTTTCTCCTTTAGAAGATAAAGAAGAGTCAATTATATAACTAATATTACCTGGTTATGAGGGAAAATATATATATTATGGATTTTCCACCTGATTGGAACCATGATACTAATGAGGTTATTTACATCTAAGATTAGGTTTTAGTCCTTATGATCTTGCACAAGAAGCTTATATGGAATTATCATTCTTCGAGTTGGGTTTTTCACATAGGTATTACTATCATTAAATCCAAAGATAGTATTGGTGTCATGGGAAAAATAAGGAAATAGAAGGGTATATTTTATGATACTTTACCAATCAAAAATAAAATGTTGATCATTAGTGATATGTAGGTTTTATTGAATCATTACTTATTCTCGAGTGGAAGTGTGGTGATGTGACCATGTATTTTTTATGATATTGATGAGGTAGTCTCATGGTAGTGGTGAAATATGGGTTATTATGGAGATGTTAATGAAGTTCATGTATCTCCTACTAACCTAAGAGACCTATACTGTTAATGAGTTGGGTAGAATATATATCTAAAAGATATTCCATATCCATGGGGTTCCAAGGTAAATTATTTATTATTAGGATTATCATTTTATAATGCACTTCTAGTGAGATCTATATAATATAATTGATACATGGGTGAACTTTAGAACTATCTACCATACTCATAAAGATATGTAGTATGAGCATATTATCTAGATGTTAGAGAAAATATTTCAAGAACACTTAATTGATTTTAATGTTTTTTGGGGGAATCATCTTTAGCTCATGGAGATATCGTATGAAAATATTATTAGGAATCGATTCATATGGTTTAATTAGGGTAATTTTATATTAAATAATGTTTATCACATCTGTATTGGATAGAGATTGGGAATTCAATGGTTATCATGATGATTCATATACACGAGACATTAGAGCATATATATTTGATCAGAAATCATTTGGCAACTGATCAAAGTAGGAAAATTTTTGTACCCACCAAAGACACTATCCTCTAGAGTTTGAGGTGGAATAATGTGTATTCTTGTATGTTTCACCTTTATTGGTAGAGAGATGTATTCAGAGGTATAGAAAATTAGCACCCAAAATTGGGGGGCATTTACAGTTTTTAAGAGGATCAGTACCATGGTGTATCAGTTAGTGATTCATTAAAAATGCAGAGTTATGCAGGATGTGTTCCATGTATCTTAGCTTCATAGATAATATCTCAACTCTTATCATGTGATTTTCATCGATACGGTTGAGCTAGATCTAGATACATCATTCATTGAGAGACTGGCTAGGATAGTTGATCAGAGTGAGAAGACTCTATATGAGAATTTAGTCCCTATGAACGGGTGTAGTGATTTCATGGGTGTATACAAGATACATAGAATATAGGGTATGATATGCAGTAGTATTGGTTAGATATTTTCCCTAATTAATCTCATTGACATTTTTTAGTCCATCTAGGGTGTGAGCAACTATATGGTGGTGAGTTTTTGACACCCTATATTTGTATGAGGTATGATTTCAATCTAAATCTCATAAAACCGCATGTATTTTGGATATTCTTGAACATTGGAGGTGTTGATAGGGGATCAAGGGTCCGTTTAGGTAGAACATGTCATGTATCGAGACATATGTACTTTGATATATTCTATTGGGTACATTGTAGACTATTACCAAGTATCCAATGGATGTGGAAGAGGAGGACATACCTATAACAGGTTAATTGGATGGTCGGTGTCCATGGAACGAGTACTCAGTGTGCACTAGGTATCTGGTAGTGAACTAAAATGTACCCATTGACTGTCTACTTGGTTTTTAAAAATATTTTAATTGATTGTTTTATTTTTTAAATATTTAATAAATTAGAATTGTTTCTCATTTCTTCTAAACAATAGTCAATCCCTTCATATCTATTTTATATATCCTTATTCTTCAAGTGGTGAATTCATTTCATTAATTATCGAATTTCAATCCTATATATCACAATATGTAATCACCATTAAGTCTATTACTCCTATTCCCTCTATTTATCATTTCTCTTACTATTTTTTTACATATATAGTTATACTTAATTCGAAATATTTTTAAAAATTTCCTGATTTTGATCAGTTAACAATGAATCATCCAATCGTTTCTAATGAACAATACCCTACTAGACTTAGGTAGGTGGTATCTTCCTTTACCATTGGTATTTAAATGTAGATAATGCATTATAAGAATTATAGGATGTTACACCTTATGCTAAAACCATATATTAAATACTAAAATTGTTTATTTGTTCTTGTGGACTGAGTGAGATCACATTGGTATATTTATGGTTCTCCATAAGGCACATGAGACTTAGCCCAGTTGGTGAGGTATCCTTAAGTGCATCCACAAGACCCAGGTTCAAAACTAGGGAGAGGCATATTTCTGGGTTACTGTATCAGAATTGAGCAGGTACTGTAGTAGTATTGTAACAGAACTATACACTGTGTGGTACTATAGAAGAGCTATACACTGTACAGGTACTATGGAGAACTGTACATTATGTGGGTACTGTATCAGGCACTGTAGAAGTTATAGCAGGTACTGTTTGGTACTATAGCAGCTGGAACTATTCACCTTGGGCCACCAGTTTGGGCTTGGAGTCCTTAAGGCTTTCGGGCCACCCAGGCCTTCGGGTTAGTAGGGATTTCGGACCACCTCAAGGCCTCCGGGCCACATTCAGTTTCCCCAAACACACTAAAAAAATGAGCAACCCCAGAAGAGGATTTAGAGTAGATGCACTCACCAGACTAGAGACAAATGGATTTTTCAGAAGGAGAGGGTATGGCTATGCCATCAGGACCTGTTTGTGCTTGCACGAGAAGCCTAAACAGACAACCATGTGAAGGTGGAGAGATACTATCATGATGTAGATGTTGGGGAGGGTCAGTTCCTTGTAGATAGTCTGGTTGAATTCCCTAAGACCTTTGAGTCATGTATTATCTTAAGCCTATGGGCCATGTAATCTCTGAGCCTATGGGCCTTGTAAGGGTTCCCCCTCATCCCTTGAAAGGGGGCTTATCAAAAATCAATAAAAATGAAGGCCTTCAGGCATAAGCCTTGTAACTGTATTTTAGGTCATCGATCACCTATACCTTGAAATTTCATAATATGGAATGGAAATATAAGACCTACGGTAGGAATTTTATCTTATGTTGAGATCATAGGGACCACATGTGGTCAGTAGATTGGTCTCTATTAGGAAACAGCTTGAGAATGTGATAGATTTGAGGTTATCTAGCCTAGACTTGAATCTTGAGTGTGGTAATGGATTTAGATCATGACCTATTTTATGTTTTAAATAATTATAAATTTTATTTTATTGTTCTTAAATGATAAAAAATTCACTATTTTTATTACATTGATGTACCGCAACCACCCTTGAGGTATTAGTGGAACCACATCCACCTAGATCTAGTAAAATGGTAGTGTATCATCTACCCTTTGGTTTGATACTAGTGGTGAATATTCTACATGAATAGTTACCTCATTAATAAATAATCCACTCGATATTATAAATGGATAGAAATATTCCACTTAGGGATTCATATTGATGATATTCCATCCACGTGAGATTTATCCTAATAGTTAATTATTCACTTGTGGATTAGTAGTAGTGGTTTATCCTCCACCAAGGGGTAATTATTGGTGGTGCCTTATACAAATAAATAATTTTACTGGGGGTATACCATCCACCTAGGAAATAATTTTGGTGGTAACCTAAACGCGTTGGAAGTGATATTGGTTTTACATTGTCTTCTTAGAGGAGTAGTCTTAGTGGTGCATCATCCACCTAGAGAATAGATTTTTTTAGAATATCAACAACCCAGGGGGTTGATTCTAGTTGTGCATCATGCACCAATTTTGTGTTGTATTGGTGTTGTATTTTCCACCTAGGATTATTATTGGTGGTATATCATCCACCTGTGATGGGAAATGGCTATTTATTGTCAACTTAGGATTGGTGATACCATGTTCACCAAGCGATGAATCATTCACCATTGATATTGGTTTGGTGATGGATCATTCTCTTGGATGGGTTGTAATAGTGATGAATCATTAACCTAAATTATTTGATGGTGATATATTTTTCACAATAATTATTATAAGAGGAGTGATATATTGTTCATCCATGAGTTTTGTTCAAGACATGGATATATTATCCCATTTCAGCACTGGATGAAGTGGGTATGCTCATACATGGGTTAGCTGTATGGAACTCCATGTAGAGATAATTTATTTATTTATTTATTTTATTAATATTTCATATCAATTATGTAGATTTATATATTTGACTTGTTAAATACATAACTGGTGGTAGATTACTGATTTTTTCTCAAACCCTACTAAAGTGAATTGGTACCCAAGAAATCATTAATTTTAGTGACCTAAGTAAAGAAAAAAGACCCATTTTCATTGGATGGTTGATTTAGGATATAGAGTCTATATTGGGAGATGGGACCAGGAAAGGACTCAAGACCAATTTTGGGGATGTATTCATTGCTATTATTTACTTTTAGACCCTATTTTATATGATATTACCATATAAGATCATTTTTATGTTTTATGACTTGTCTGAAAGGTATAGTATCCCATTTTGATAAAGTATGATGGTTGATATTTACTTTTCCCTTTATTTTTGTTGTGGTTTCTTTCTTATTATATTGTAATATTATGATGACTGCATTAAGATATTGGTTCTTAAAAGTTTTTTCTTTACCTATAATTGAAGTTATACCCCCCCCTCCCATTAATTTCCACTCCCAACACTAGTCACTAGCCTCTAGAATATGCATCGGAATTATTGAAGTGTATAGTGACTTGGTTTGATCATGGTAGAGGTAAATCATACTAGGAAAATTACACTCATATGATAATAAAATGGAAAATATAAATGAGGCATCCCCAAACTTATGGAATGTAGTATATTATCCCATGAATGACTATCTCACACCTTCCTAGATCAATGTTCCTTAATGCTCTAATTCTAACTATGCACTCAAATCACATGTCCAAAACCACTTTCCCTCCTTTCATGGGATGGATCCATGGATTCCTTATTATCATGTCAAGGAGGTTAATGACATAATTGAGACCATGTCCTCCCCCCTACACACACACATCAAATCAGGTCAACTAAGATAAAACTCTTCTCTCATTCACTAAAAGATCAAGCTAATAACTTGTTAAATAATTTGATACTATCACCCATCCATTCATGGGACCAATTAAAAAGGTATTTTTATAAAAAAAACCCTACAAGTAGATAATTTCACATTAAAAGAGAATTTAAAACATTTTTTAAAAATATGGAGATGTTTGGTACTAATGAGAGATGGCCAAATGGTCAAGAACTGGTGAATTGACCATTTATAAAAATTAAAATGCAATTATCAGAGTTAAATATTAATATCTTAGAAATAAAAAATAAATAATAGAATATAATTTTTAAACTATTTATATCAATTTATCCTATATCTAATAGACGCTCTTTTAAAACTTATAAAGGAATTTAATCCATTAAAATAGAATTTATGACATTTTATGGGGAGTCACAACCCTTAAGAACATCCTTTCTAAACACTATTGGTGAAACCCATGACAATTTTTTCATAATTGGTGTCACATCCCAACTAGATTAATTTTAAGGTGGAGGAAAGAACCAACCTACCTTTATCCAGACCTATAAATTAATAAATACCCTTTCCCTCAACCAGTTATGAAAGAACCTGTACATTTTTTGGGGGGTATTATAACCTAATAATATTACCTTTTAAAGGGTAGTATAACCCACACAATTATACTCACAAAAAAATTAGAAATAATTAAGAACCACATAAACCAGTTGAAAAATGAATTCTTGAGTTTCGAGTCAGTAATAATCTCTTTTGTAATAAGGATAAAGACAATGTAGCTTAGATAAGAGTGTTGTGGTGATGATTGAAAATGTGAGTACTATATTATAGTTAATGTATCCTTGAACTCATTTAAGCATGCTATTTTCACTGGTAATGTATAACTCTATTTATAGAGTTCCTTCATACATAGAAATGATTAAAGTGATGGTCATGTACATATCAACCTAAACCTTTTAGTCATTTTGTTTTCTTTTATTCTCAATATAGTCAGGCAAGTTTTCTCATGGAACTAATTCATAGAAGGGTGTATATTTTTTCAATCTATAAAATTTCATAAATCTATAAAATTACATAAAACACATTATAATAATTAATAGATTTGTAAATATTCCTCCAAAATAAATTTAATAATAATTTGAATACTCTCATAAAACATATGAGACAAATTCTTCATATTCCAATCATTTTAAATTTCAAGCTCACATGTTTTGAAGAAAGAATCATGTATACACTATCCCGGGTTCTATTATTTTAATTCTATTTAATGAAATTAAAAATAATTTTAAAATACATTAAAAATTAATATTTAATAATAAAATAGTAGAATCAAGTATAACAACAAGCACGATCATGTAGTAAGGTAAAGAGTTACATAAACACCAAAAAAGAGCATAATTTTGAATTTAAAAATCAAATTGTCCATGTCATTGGAATTTTATATGACTTTGATATGTTCATATGAATTCATAATAATTTTCATATCACTTTAAATTGTTCATATGAAATTTTAGAACTTTCTATATAACTTTAATATTTCATATGATTTTGAAGCACATTTTTTATGGATTTATAATTCCCATATGGATTTGTTAGAAATTTTGTATTACTTTAAATAATGTATTGAATGAATTTCATAAAAAATAAGTGTTATATACTTGTACTAATTTTTCAAAAACAAAATGAAAGTATAATTATCATAAGTCAATAAATATATAAAAAAATTAAATAGTGAATGAATCATGATAAAATTAAATTATGTAAACTTTGAGAAATTATAATTGTAAAATTATAAAACAAAATTCATTTAAATTAATCATGTTAGAAGGAATAAAAAAATAATATTTTTTATTAATAAAAAATAAATTAAGTGGTAAACTATTTAAGGATACACTTAACATTCTCTATCATTTTGATAATTATAAAAACCATGAATTAATTACCAAAAATATCCCCCTTTAATGAATTACTCAAAAAATACTAAAAAATAAAAATAACTCATCTTATATAAGGAATATATCTTCCCCTTATCGTAATCTTAATTAATATCAATAATGATTACAAGGAATAAAATGTTACTCTAAAAGTATCATCAAAAACAAATTTATAATTTCCCTAAATATAATGAATTTATGGAAAACCAAAAAACAAAGTTAAATAGATTTCAAAGCATAAATTCAACATATATAGAAATTAAAAAAATTAATAAATTCCAGATAAAGTTATCACCGTATAGGAAAAAATCCAAATATATGATATTAACCAGGAAATAAACTAACATTTATAAATTTAACATCAAAAATGTAAGATCCCATATAAATATAATGATTTTTTGAATAGTTTTCACAAATTTAGATATATTGAAAGATATCAAAAATTATAATTACATTAAATGAATGAAAAATATATAGAATACTTTTTTAATGCATTATCTTTCAAAACATGTTTCAAGGAGCAACTGTAAATAGTAATTTTTGAAAATAGTATATGTAAAATTGAAATTTCTAAAAAGGATTTAAAATTTTCAGATTCATGAATTTCATATTTAAAATTAACACTCCCCTTAAATGCATGATAGGTAAAAAATAATTATACTTTCATTATTGCTGGATCAAATTTAATTTCCTCAAATTTTTATAAATCTAAATTATATTTATAAATATCAACATGTTTATTTTATATAGAAATATATTCTAAAATAATATTTCCTTTTTGAATATGATATCTAAGAAAATGATTTTAAAATCAATATTATTAGACTTGTAATATTGTAAGGGATATTTAGAAATTTACATATTATAATTATTATAATAAAAAATTTGGATTTTATTAAAATTAAATCAAAAATCACTAAAAGTTTACCTAATCCATAAATATTGTGAGAAAAAAGATTAAGTATTAACATATTCACTTCTAATAGTATATAAATATAATAAATTATATTTCTTTTAACTCTAAGATACTAAACATTTAACAAGTAAATGACACATACCTGATCTGATTTTTATAAATGATATTTCATATACTAAAAGAGGAATCATAATATCTAATAAAATAAAAATAATATTTATCAGTGTAAAATAAATTGAGTTTTAAAGATACTTTAGCATATCTTATAATACTTTTAACATTCTTCAAATTAATTTTTTTAGGGTTTCTTTAAAACCTAGAACAGGTGAAAACTTAAAACATCAACTTAGGATTTTACACCATAGAAAATAATAAACAACCAATAATAACTCTATAAATTTTAATATCAACATATGTTTTCTAGATTTATCCTT
This sequence comes from Viscum album, assembly GCA_963277665.1. NCBI lineage: Eukaryota > Viridiplantae > Streptophyta > Magnoliopsida > Santalales > Viscaceae > Viscum > Viscum album. The sequence goes on from OY728123.1 coordinate 1,767,847,427, forward strand.
ATTAAGTTTAAATAAAGTAATCATAAGTGTATTTGAACTTTTACATGAATATAATCCAAATTTATGAACAAATTATTTGGTATACTTAGATTGATATAGGAAAATACCCTCGATTCTTTGAAATTTTTGAAGTCCAAGGAAGAATTTTAATTCACCCATCACACTCATATCAAATTCATAAGTCATTAAATCTAAAAATTCCTTAAAAAAATTTCACATAATGATCTAAAAATAATTCCATCCACCTAGATTTGAAGAATAAAAATATCATTATAATTCTTATTAATTAATAAAGTAGGATCAACTTTTAATTTCTCAAAACTATTTTTAAAAGAAAATTTGACAACCTCTCATTCTAGGAATGAGGATCTTGTTTCATCCCATATAAAGACATAGAATTTTTTAAAACATAATTTTGAAACTTTTAATTTTCAAATCTGAGTGGTTGTGTCACATATACTTCTTCATAAATATAACCATTTAGAAAATCACTTGTAACATCCATTTAAAAAAAAATTTAACCATGAAAACTTTCATAAACTAATAATATTTTAATATATTATAAATTTTCTATGAGTGAAAGAGATTATTTAAAATAAACATATTATTCATGATTACATCTTTGAAAAACTAATCTATATATATATTCAATTATTTGACCATATTCATTAAGCTTATTTATAAATATCCAATTTTTATAACCTAAGAATCATTAAGGGGAACAAATGAAGTTCATACATTATTTATAGTAAACTAATTTAAGACACCTTATGTAACTAAGATATAATTAGAATAATTCAAAGATTCTTATATATTATTTTTAACTGAATTAGAAAAAAAATCATTTTAAGAACAAAAATTCATGGAAAATATCCAAGTTTGAACAATTTATTCAAAATTTCCAATAATATTATCCATTAGATGATATTTATGATTTTTCCAACTCATAGTTTTAGGTTGATAATATAAGTTTCCATACTCCCCTCAATATTTTTATTAGATTCAAAAATTTCATATTCTCTAAACTTAAATTCTCTAAAATCCTCAACAATATTATCAAAAATAGTATTATTCTCATTCGAAGAACTTTCATCAAAATTTTTATAAAAAAATTATTCAATAACCAAGTTTATTTTTTTCTAAACTATATAATGTTGGATATAATTATATTGTTCCAATATATCTTAGTTCTTTATGTGTTTTGATGATCACAAAATCCCTATTTTTTTATTGATTAATTTAACTTAATTGTTTCAATATTTGTTCTTTGATAAATTTTTAACTCTCTTTAAAGGCCGTGAATTATTTTTAAAATAAATTATAAAGTAATTTATCTTACCTGATTGATACGTCAAAGAAAATTTATCCTAGTATAACAAATATAATTTTTATATGGGTGATGGAATTCAATTTCTACCAAATTAATTTAACTTACATGGAATAATTTATCTTAATCATTATTAAATTCTCTTATGAAGAAAATCTAGTACTTATGCTGAAATTCAGTTTGAGCTAAAGTAATTTTCTTACAAAATTCCAATGTAATAACATTATCCAACATTGTAAAAGTTCCCTGTTATACAAAATAATGTTAAAATAAATTTTCTTATGAAAATAAACTTCTCAATAGTTTAATATTACTATATGAAATCTAATGAAATCATAAAAAAAGAATTATATTATGATCAATCATCTTATAGAAAAAATACATCCAGATCAACTATCTTACATTATAAAGAAGTAAATATTTTATAATTGTTTTATCTTATGGGAAATTTTCATCTTTATATGTTAAAATCATCTTCTGGGAATAGTGGTTATAAACCTTTATCTTATAAAGATATAGTTGTCTTAAGGAGGGTTGATATTATTAAAGTTTCATTTTTATACACACTTTACCATTGTTATATCTTTTAGATAGTATACATAAGATTTTATATGAATCATAAAAAAAATCTAAATGAGTAAATATTGATTTGGAAAAAGCATCATTTCCCTAAGAATAGAAAAATATAATGAAGATAAAATTTATTACACCTTGTAATCCCTATACATTCAATATTTGGAAAATAATGTCCCATGATAATTAAGACCATATCACTTTAGTATTTCAGAAGGATTATTCACTTGACTTTGGGGATTAATAAGTGTGCTTAGTTGTAATTCAAAACAGGAGATATAAACATGAGAGTTCATTGGTGCAAGGAAAACATACAACTTATATAATATAAATAACACACTAGATACATAGAATATGAATAATATAGAGGATACACTATGTATTATAAGATTATCCTTTTCAATAAAATAACCACCAATGTTACTTTTTGATGGTATTTTATTTTTCTATGGGTGTTTCTTTGTCATCTATTAATTTCTGCACACAACTGCAAGTTGGACCTATCTCTATCTTCATTTTAATATTTTTATTGTTATGCACTCATTGAGTTAAAGTGTTATAAAACTATGGATAGGTATTGTAAAGGTAGATCTTGGTTAAAAGCTCCTGAACCTTTTGTAACATGTAATATCTTCTCAGACTCAGTTAGAATTCCTCTAAAAAAGTTTTGTAAAATAAAAATCAAAAAACTTGAGGAGTGTTCTAAGAAACTGGATCTTCTTTTAAGATATGAATCATTATTTCGGGTTGTGTTTTAGGAAAAGGGAATAATTTATAATTATTCTAAGTACATGCCATGAAATCTTGAGTACATTTTGTGTACTCGGTTGTCGTGTAAAGGCATGTACTGGCTGTGTAACGACCGAGTACATGGTCATGTAGGTGACCTGGAAGACCGCCTAATACGGGAGCTAGTTGAGGCTAGTACATGACATGTAAATTAAGTGAACACATCATGTACATTATTTTTATTTGATTAGTCATCTCGGGGTTGCATCTCATCTTTAGAAAACATTTCTTCTACCCTCGGTTCGTACAAGAGAGCAGCAAAAGGCTGAAGATCATCAAGATCCTCCCTTTATTCTGTTTGAGCTCTGATTAAGACGTTGTCAGGTGTGTTGGATTCCCAGCAGTGAGTTCTATCTTTCCATTGAGCCTTTATTCCTAATTTCTCCTCTCTCATGAGATATTTAGAGTTGATCTATTCTAACATTTTCCAAGATCAACTTCGTTCTAGACCGATTCAAGGGTCGATGGTCAAGATTGTTCATCATAAAACATCATGATAGGTGGTTTGTGCGATTATTTGATTGTCTTTAGATTATATAAGTTTAATGTTCCAAATACCAATGGTTAGGGTATTGCGTATTTGGATTTTGAACCTGTTTAATGCCTTCTATGGTTTTCTTGATTGGTTAAGGGTTTTTGCCTATGTATAAGATTGTATACCCTTATTTATGGGACACCACATAGGTGTATTACCTTGTTTGACTATTTTGGAAGTTTGTCTTAGGTTTCCTATGAGGCATACCATGTTTTTATACCTTGAGTTGTTTATGATGGAGTTTTTTGGTTATATGTGATGCCTATTATTATGTTTTTATTAAATTTGATCCATGTAATAGTTTGTATTTCATGTGTTAGCCTTTAATAAATGTTGTATGCACATTCATCTTCCAATGGACTATGAGAGCCTTGGACCAGGAAAACTATGGGGGTTTTATGTTTATTTACACAAGACTGTGAGAGCCTTAGTGTAGAAATTGACCTAGGGGTATTGACTGTGAGAGCTACTTAGGAGTTCATTTATGATTATTTATGCTATGTTGACCCAGGGGGTATTTACCGAGAGAGTTACCTGGAGTTCGTGTATAACATATTAATTCCATGTGGATTTGGGGGTATTGACTATGAGAGCTACCTAGGTGGTCGCTTGTAATTGATTAGTGCTATGTTAAAACAAAGGGGTTGGACTATGATAGATTTCTCAGAGGGATGTTGATAAATGTTCAATGATTATGATGAGTCTACCAAGCCAAATAACAATCTTGGACTCAGCCTTACTTGATTTTTTAGATGAACTTATAAGAAATCTATTGTTACTATTATACAGAGGGATACAGAGCTTAGGATAGATCATGGGATTCATTATTCAATGGTTTGAATAATTAATAAATGTTAATGATGTAATTGGAAACTATAGGACTGTTAACTTTTGATTACTTCCTAGTTTATTTCTTCATTACTACATATTTCCTACTATATATATTCACTAACTGTTAGGCACAGATCTTTTGGTGGATGCCTACTAGGATTTTTCTCACACCTGGTTTGGTTCATGCTTTTGGACCCAAACAGATTATATGGGTGCAGGTATATATAATGGAAATTTCCCTTCTTCATTAGATATTTGATTGTTGTTGGAGCTGGAGAGCATGGGGCCAAGCTGAGGCTTAAAATGCTGTTAGAGTTTACTATTTTATGCACTTTGGTTTCAATATTGTATTTCCACCATTATGAGTTGTTTGGATACTTTCCTAGATACATGTGACAAGAATCATTTATTATATGTTGTATTATTTTATACTATCAATCTTCTGATATTTACTTCTGTTGTATGGTATTTCTACTTTCTCTACTGTTTACTATTTGTTTCCACTGTGTTACTCTTCCAATGAGGGAATATTTTACCCACTATAACACACAAGGCCCTCACTGCAAGTTGGTATCCTCTGGATTTCGTGGAAATGAACTTGAGGCCATGTGACCAACTGGGTATGGGGCACCTTTGGGCAGCACCTGGAACCGGGATGTTACATAGTGGTATTAGAGGAGTTTCTTTTCTTATTTTTCTTACTGTTTGGAGCCTCTAGATAGGGATTGGAAGGAATAGGTAGTTAGTAATAAGTTGTTTCTGGGAGTAGCTAAAATGTGTACAGGGAAAAGCCAATTTACCTCGAATATTGCAATTTTTATGGTTTTTCAATTGTTACAGTTGATATGATTTCATCATTGGGTGACGCACTTGTCTTGTATTGTTATTATTGATATCATTGTGGTTCTATTTCTGTTGAAACCTAATGAGATGAGGTTATTTTATATCATGCATCATATATGCACTTACTAGAGATCGGATTTCATGCATTCTTGTTATTCCATTTAGGATGCAATACTGATTGCATGATGTTTTGATAGATATTGTACTAGATATGCATGTTGTTGTGATATATGTCATGATATATTAACTTATATTTTGATAGGTTATTGAAAATTTTAAATTTTCATTTATATGGACACCAAAATTTTGTCCATGAGGTGTTATTATCCCTCTTGGATAGGAATTTGGTGGATCATTCTTGAACTTTAAATTTAATGTTTTCAAGTTATGATGTAAAATTTGATACCAAACTTTGATTCATAGGGAGTGAGGGATCCCACGAGTCAGAATTTGTCATGCCTTAGACAAAATTTTATGTTTTTAGGGGTTCTATAGAATTTTTAAATGCCTATTCTCTAGAAACCCAGACAACACGGTGTGTGATGTTATGAACACATGCCATGTGTTCTTCTGTTCTAGAAGAAACAAATGTTCTTAAGCATATGTCATCTACCTTATATATGTGTCGTGTAGTCATTAACCATGTGACTAACTATGTGAGAAGATACATTGGGTTGGTAAATATTTGGTAGAACACACTGTGAACTGGGATTACACACTGTGTCACTAAGTATTGTGTATCCGGTTGTGTGACGAACGGCACGAGAGGATGAAACTTGGGTTGTACATGTTGTGTCTTTATAGAACACTACATTTATAAGTTAATTGTGTAACTGACTGTGTGGCTAATGATCCAATTGGTTGGAGCTTAAGTGGTACATGTTGTGTCTAGCGTGAACACGGCGTGTAGTGTTACGCTGGCTCTCAGGAGGAATATGTCTTCTGTATGGGTGTTACACGACCAATTTTGGTAGAGATACACTCCATGTGAAAAGCTTAAGAGAACACATCATATAAGGGTTATACACACTGTGTATCCCTATTTTGTAAAACTATAATGCTTTCTTCTCTTGATCCTTTCTTTCACTTTATAGTTGTTTTCATTGATAATCTTGAACTGAGGTGTGTGATTGACCTTTTAGAGTCATTCTTCCAAGACGTCCTTTGGTTGTATGCCATGTACATGGAAATGATCATACACTGGAAATGGTAGGTCAGGGACTACCAGTAGATCCTCCCATCACACCTGTTTTGGAACCAACTATTATATCAGAAGTGGGAGGTAGTGCATAGTTCTGTGAAGGCTTTTTGAGGATGTTACAGACATTTCAAGGAGCACTACATCCTGCCCCGTCTATGGCAGAGCTGACGTGGGTGTTCCAACAGTATCATCCTCCCACTTTTTCTAGTGATGGAGGACCACAGGCTGCAGATTCATGGTTGGAGGCCATACTTGATATCTTTAAGCATCAGGAGACGCCATTGGAGAGTAGAGTTAAGCTTTCTATGTACATGATATGTGATTATTCCAAGATATGGTGGAATGTTATCTCACAGGAAGGATGTCATCGTGATTTGGCTTGGGAAGCATTTTAAAGGACCCTCTATGACTATTTCTATCCCGATACATTGAGGGATGATCGAACCTGAGAGTTCATGCATTTGGAGTAGGTAACACTTTCAGTGATGAAGTACTCTTCTCATTTTATAGAGTTTTAGAGCTTCACACCCATTATGGGAGGTGACAAGTTATCTTTGGCGAGGCGAATTGAGTATGGTCTCAGGTAAGACATCTTATTGCAAGTGAATGTTTCCAGGATGACCTTGGTGATGGATATAGTGAATCAGGCACTGATTACCAAAAGAAATATAAGGTATTCGGGATTTGTTATCTCGGGCGGTTCAGCACCCAGGACTAGTACTCCTTTAACATATAGTATGAAGTGTCACAGGGAGCCTTCACGCAGTGATTACAGTATCAGGGATGTATCTACAAGTAGTCAGGTGAGGTGTTACCTATGCGGAAAGAGTGGGCACACTAGAACTCAATGCGCAATAGATACAGTTGAGTGCTTATCTTATAAAAAGATGGGTAATCTTGAGCAGTTTTTCCAGTTTTTCTCACCAGCATCTAGGGACAAGGTTCTGTTATGACTCCATGTTCAGGATCAGGACCACCAATTTCCCCTCTATTAGGTAACTGGAGTTCTCCAAGACGTTCAAGCTGCGAGGTGGTCGTAGCCATGGTAACCAAGCTAAATTTCTTCAGTGAAAACATGGATGGATCAGCTCAGGGTAGTCAGGTAGGGTCACAGATCCACGATACAGGTCAAACTTTTGTAGTGGAGGAGACTCAGTAAGAGCAGGATACATAACCATCTACAGTTAGAGGTATGATTCTAGTTGCCTCGGTTTTAGATTCATCTATTTTTGATATAGGGTCTTCCCATAGTTTTATATCTATTTTCATTATGGAGATCCTTAGGCTCTGTATCTTTTTGTTTGAAAATTTTATGATTCTAGACACTCCGTTGGGGATTATGACAGCTATTTTACATCGTTACAAGGAGTGATCTATTGAGGTTGGTGGGGGTTACTTATTGTGGGACCTCTATGACTTAGAGATGATAGGCTTCGATGTCATTATCACAATGGATGGGTAGGTCTCATTTCAGGCCTTTCTTGATTGATATTGCCAAAGGGTGAGTTTCACGTCACCGGAGGGAGGGTATTTTATTTACAAGGGAGAATGGGATGTCTAGGAAAGCATAATGAGACCTGTGTATCATGGGTTGGGATGAATTATAGCCCAGATTACTAGTTTATATTTGGATTACTGGGAGACTTCAAAGATAGACTTTCCTCTAGTGGTGGATCATTTCATAAATGTCTTCTTATAAGAATTTTCAGGTTTACCTCTAAAGAGATAGGTAGATTTCTCTATTGATCTTATACCAGAAGCATCGCTGGTGTCCATTACTTCTTATATGATGGCTATACTAGAGTTATAGGAGATAAAGAAGTAGTTAGAGGAGTTATAGGAAAATGGTTTCATCTGACCCAGTAGTTCTCCTTGGGGTTTTCCTATCTTATTTGCGAATAAGGTAGACAGTACCCTCAGAATTTTTGTGGATTATCAAAAGTTAAACTAGTTGACAATCAAGAACTAATATCCCTTGTCAAGGATTGATTATCTCTTTAATCAGCTTCGAGAATATCATGTGTTCTTGAAGATTGACTTGAGATCTGGTTATCATCAGTTGTGCGTTAGACCATCAAATATACCTCTTACATCCTTTCGGAGCAGGTATGGTCTATACGAGTATTTGGTTATGTCGTTCGGTCTCACGAATGCACGGGCAGTCTTCGTGGAACTGATAGACTGAGTGTTCCATCCTTACTTGGATTGTTTTGTGGTAGTTTCCATGGAAGATATCTTGGTGTACTCTCACACTCAACATGAAAATGTCATCCATCTTGAGGTTATATTGGGTACACTGAGAGATCATCATTTATATTCTAAGCTCTCAAAATTCCACTTCTGGATGAACCAGATTCACTTCTTGGGTCATGTTATTTCGGAGATAGGAGTGTCAGTAGACCGAGATAAAGTGAGAGAGGTAGTTTCTTAGGATCATCCGAAGACTGTCTTTGAGGTACAGAGTTTTATAGGGATATCTGGTTACTACAGGAACTTTATACAAGACTTTTCATGCTTAACAGTGCCACTGAAGGGCCTGACTAAGAATGGTGAAAAGTACTTGTGGACAGATTCATGTGATTAAACCTTTCAGGAGATAAAATGGAGATTGAATTCAACACCAATTATTATTTTTTCAGATTCAGGAAATAGTTACACCATTTACTGTGATGCATCAGGTATCAAGCCAGGAGCAGTGCTTATGAAGGGGAAATGTGTCATTCTCTGTGGTTCTCTACAGTTGAGGCCACATGAGATAAATTACCTGATGCCTGATCTTGAGTTGGCTGCAGTTGGGCATACTCTATGATATTAGAGACATTATCTTTTGGAAGATAATTTTACGGTGTTCACTAACCACAAAAGTATCAATTATATCTTTAATCAGTATGATATGAATTTAAGACAGTGAAGGTGGGTTGAGTACCTTCAGTCCTTTGACTTTGAGCTTGCCTACACTCCTAGGAAAGGCAACGCGGTGTCTAATGCATTGAGTAGGAAGACTCATTTACAGGTAGTTCAGGAGGCCAGCAGTGAGTGGAATCTTATGGCTCTATTCTCTGATATGCATTTGGAGGTGTACAACAGACAGGGGAAGATGTTTCTTTATTCTATATCTCTTACCTCTACTCTTTTGGATCGATTGTGAATGAGATAGCTATTAGATTCTGAAGGCCTATTCCTAAGGGAGAGTGTGTCAGGGAAGGACCCTACTCATGGGTGGACCATATGTGATAATGAGGTCTTGCGTTTTCATGGGTGTGTATAGGTTTCAGCAGAGATACGTGAGGAGCTATTGTCAGATTTTTATTCCTTAGTCTGGTCATTTCATCCTGGTGTTACAATGATGTATCAAGATCTAAACTGTCAGTATTGTTGGCCAGGTATGAAGAAGGATGTAGCTGGTTTTTTTATGAGATGTTCCACCTGTCTGTAGGTGAAGGCGGAGCATCAGCAATAAATAAGGCTTTTATAGTAGTTACACATTCCTGAGTGGAAGTGGAATGATGTATCGATGGACTTCATGATGAGTTTAACAAGGTCTTCTTAAGGGAATGATGTCATTTAGGTTGTTTTTGACAGACTCACAAAGGTTTCACATTTCTTATTAATCAAGGAAACATTTAGTGTTGATGAGCTTGGAAGGTTGTACATTCAAGATATTGTATGTTTTCATGGGGTTCCACACTATATTGTTTCAGATATGTATGCTCGGTTTACATATCATATCTAGTAGGGACTACAAAGGGATTTGGTTACATAGGTACTTCTGAGTATAGCTTACCATCCCCAAACAGATGGCCAGTCCAAGTGCACGATTCAGAATTTGGAGGACATGCTATGATAATGCATCCTGGATTTCAGGGTATCTTGGAAGAGACACATACCCCTAATGGATTTTTCCTACAATAATAGTTTTTAGGTGATGATTCAGATGAAACCTTATGAGTATTTGTACGGTAGTTCATGCCAATCACCCCTATGTTGGATGGAGGTAGGAGAGGCAGCTATGTTGGGACGTCATCTTGTCTAGGAGACCACTGAGTAGGTGGAGTTAATTCGGAAGAGGATGGATTATGCACAGTATCAGTATAAATCTTATTCTTATTGACAGAGATGAAATCTAGAGTTCGTGTTTGGAGATCAGGTTTTTTTACGTGTCACGCTGAGGTTGGTACATAGGATTATTAGGAGATAGGAGAATCTTTCACTAAGATATGTTGGTCCATTTGACATTTTGGAGAGAGTCAGTCTGGTTACCTATCAGTTGTAGTTACCTCAGTGGTACCAATCTATACACGAGGTATTCCATGCTTCTCAGCTACGATGTTTCTTTTCAGACTCATCTCATGTTTTTTCAACCCAAGGAGGATGATTTGAAGGTGGATTCACCCTTTGATGATCACCCTATTCTGATTGTGGATCGTAGCACGAAGGTTCTATATGGCTGGTCTATTCCTTTGGTATGGGTGCTATGAAAACACGGGCGAGTACATGATGAGACTAAGGAGAGGGAGTCCGACATATGATCATAGTTCCCAAAGTTGTTTGAAGTTTCTTCTTCACCACCCTTGTAATTTTAATTCGGGGATGAATTGCTTTAAGGTGGAATTTTGTAAATACCCAGATCATATTTTTAGGTATGGATATTTATTTCAAGTTGTTTTTTAAGAAAATGGAATAATTAGGAATTTTTATAAGAAAACAGTGTGTACTCTTGAGTACACTCCATGTAATTGGTTGCAACATGTAGCCATGTACTGTCCATTTAACGGCTGAGTACATGGCCGTGTAGGTGACCTAGAAGACCGCCTAAATCGGGATCCAGTTGAGTCTAGTACACGGTGTGTACATTAAATGAACATAACGTGTACTTTTCTTTTTTATTTGATTAATAAGCTCAGTTTTTGTATCTCATCTCCAGAAAACATTTCTTCTACCCACTGGGTGCATTGTATTCCCACTGTTGAGTTCTCTCTTTCCCTTGAGCCTCTCTTCCTGATCTCTCCTCTCTCATGAGTTACCGAGGGTTGATCATTTTTACCCTTTTCATAGATCTATGTAGTTCTAGTCCAATTCAAGGGATGACTTTCAAGAGTGTTCATCATACAACATTGAGGTAGGTGGTTTGTTCTTTCTTCGATTTTCTTTGGATTATATATTCTAAAAGTGTCGAATACCCATGGTTGCGGTATTGCATATTTTTATTTTGGCCCTATTTAAAACCTGTAATTGTTGGGATGATTAATTAGGGGTTGTTTCCTGTGCATAAGATTGTATAACTTTTTTTATGGGACACCCCATGGGTGTGTTCCCTTGTTTGATTGTTTTGGCCTTTTGGCTTAGGTTTCTTATGAGGCATACCATGTTTCTATGCCTTGAGTTGTTTATGATGGAGTTTTTTGGTCATATGTGATGTATGTGATTATAATTTGATTAAAGTTGAGCCATTTAATAGTTTTAATTTCATATTTATCCTTTAATGAATGTTGTATGCGCGAAGATCTTCCAATGGACCATGAGATTCTTGGACTAGGAAAAATGTGGGGTTTTTCATGTTTATTTACACAGGACTATGAGAGACTTGGTGAAGACTTTTACCTGGGGGTATTGACCATTAGAGCTACTCAAGGGGTTGTTTATGATTATTTATGCTATGTTGACCCAGGGGGTATTAACCGTGAGAGCTACCTAGAGGTCGTGTATAAATTATTAATGTCATGTGGATCTAGGGGTATTGACTGTGAGACCTACCCAGGTGGTCGCTTATAATTGATTAGTGCTATGTTAAAAAAAGGGTTTAGACCATGACATCTTTCTTAGAGGTTTGTTTATAAATGTTAAATGATTGTGATGAGTCTTCCAAGCCAAAGCACAAGATTAGACTTGTCCTTACATGATTGTTTAGATGGTCTTTTGAGACATCTATTGTTTCTATTACACTAAGGAATATAGATCTCAGGATAGATCCCGAGATTAATTATTCAATGGTTTGAATAATTAATAAATGATAATGAATATAGTTGGAAAATGTAGGATTGTTTACTTTTGGGTACTTCCTAGTTTATTTCTTCATTTCTACATATTTCCTGCTATATATATTCACTGACTCTTGGGTAGGGATATTTTGGTGGTTGCCTACTGGGATTTGTCTCACACCCTGTTTGGATCATGCTTTTGGATCCAAACAGATTATATGGTTTCATGTATAGATAAATGAAATCTCTCTTCTTCATTAGATACTTGATTTTTGTTGGATCTGGAGATCATGGGACTAATATAAGTCTTGTGATGTAGTCGGAGTTTACTATTTTTTGTACTTTGGTATCAATATTGTATTTCAATCATTGTGACTTGTTTTTCGTCTTTCCTAGATACATGTGACATGCATTATTTATTTATATATGTTGTAGTTGTTTATACTATCAGTCTTCCACTATTTACATCCATTGTATGGTATTACTACTTTCGATATTGTCTACTATTTGTTTATGTTGTGTTACTCTGCCAATGAGGGAATAGTTTCCCCACTATTACACACAAGGCCCTCGTTGCTAGTTGGTATCCTCTAGAATTCATGGAAATTCACTTGAGGCCATGTGACCGACCAAGTACGAGGAACCTTTGGGCAGTTCCTGGATCTAAGACATTACAAGTGGAGTGGTGGTTGAGTGGACTAGGGGATATTTGTTCCCCAAACCAGTATAAATAATCAATTTTTTATCTTTCTCTTGTTTTTTTCATTTTGTTTCCCATTCATGATAAGATAATATCAGTAATAATAAGTCCTATAGATAGGGTGGTTTTTCAGAGATAAAAATTTAATATGCTCAATCCCCCACCTCATGATCCATTACTACATTTTTGTACAATCAAAAATTGGTATCAAAGGTAGAGACTCCTGAGTTCTTGGCCTTAAAATGTTCAATTCGTAAATATCATCTTCAAATGGATTGAATGAAATTCATTAGAGAAGGAATTTATATGGTCATATCAACTTTTTAATGGATAAAAATATGGATGATGGAAGGCTCAGATGATTATCTATTTGAAAATATTTGTTTGAAAGTTTATCTAAAGACTGTTAAGCCCAATAAAATACCCAAGACTAAACCTGATACATGGGATGTTACTAATAATGGAAACTTGATCTAAAATCCAAAGTTATGAAATCTATTATGTAAGGACTTAGTCTAGATGATTTCAAAATACCTTATCAATGTTCTAAAACATATGAAATATATACTACCATTTCAGTAGCTTATGAAGGAGTATAAAATGTTCATGAACTTCGATATAATAATTCCAAACTCAAGATTGTTACTTTAGAATGGTGGAAGGAGAAATCGTTACTTATTTAAATAGAAGATTAACTAAGATTGTAAATGATGTTTTTCCTCTAGGAATTTATATTCCTGAACTAGATCAATATCATAAAATTTTAAGAATTTTACAACGAAAATGAAGTGGAATTTTAGCTGCTATCAAATAGTCTACTATTGTGATGAATTTCAAAAATAAGAGAGATTATTGGTACTCTTATAATGTAAGAAAATAATATATAAGTCTAGGATGGATAGCATAAGATGGGAAAATGAGAAAATGTTTCTATAAAGAGATCTACTTCAAAGGATGAGATGAAAAACAAAGAGACATATTTTTCATTCTCATATGATGAAGAAAATTTAATCAATTCAGAGTTGAGTGATGAGCTCACTCAATATTCCAAGAAGTTTAAAAAATTAAAACAATAATAAATGATTCAAAAAATCATTTAACAAGTACAACATGTATGATGGAAATACTAAAGAGGTAAAATAATATGATTGCAATAAACTCAAACACAAAAAAAAACCAAACTTCCCTCAACATAAAAACAATAATAATTCTGACAAGAATTTATTCAAAAATGTTAAGTATAAGAAGAAATCCAAGAATGTTATGAAAGTTATATTGAGTACCACATAGTGATCCTAGAATTATTTTAGTTCTAATTCTGAATTTCAAGTATATAATCAAAAGGAAAACATGTGCTTCATGGAAAAAATTAATGAGGTGCACTCTACCTATTACTATTATTCTGAATCTAAATTCGAAAACTACTCCTATGATAAACTTAATAAGTGTTGTTATATATTATAATACTACTAAAAGTATCTAAATAAAAATGAACAATACTATAAAGAGATCATATGGTGATATTTTCAAGGAAAAAAAGTATTAAATAAACATATTTCTAAACTCAAAGTTAAATTAGATAAGCATGTTACTATTTGTATTATCTATGACAACAAGATAAAATAATTATAGACTAAAGTAAAAGATAAAAAAGATGTTTCTATATTTTTTTACTAAATGGAAAATATCTAAACAAAATATTTAGTAAGAACAAATCAAATAATTAAAAATATAGCATGTAAATTAAAGGAGAAGACCTAAGTAGAACATGAATTATTTTATACCTAGCTCCAAAAAAATAAATATGACTAAAATTACCTCCTTTCATTGTGGAATAAATGTTCCTTATGTAAATGATTGTTTCCTAAAAAACCCTCAGGTGTTTGGAATAAAGAATATTGTTTTTTCTATAAAATTATCTAATTCTAGTTTTAATTAAAGATAGTGTAATCAGATTTGAATCCCTAAATCCTTTTTATCAAACATCGATGTACCAAAGAGAATTTGCGTAAAAAATATCTTAATGATTAATTTGTTTTTATATTTAACAAGTCACATAAATTGTAATGAAAAATATATCATAGAAATTTATTTTTAATACATATGATTGGATAAATTTTTAAAATTCACTCACTATCTATGATTTATGGAGGAAATGTCACATTTAGTGTCAATTCCAATGGAAAGATAGTTGGTACTGGATCTATATGAGATCCTCAATCAATACTCATTAGTAAAGAACTTTATATTGAAGGCTTAAAGCACAACTTGATAAATATTACTTAACTTTATGATAATTCATATTTATTTTATTTTTATAACAATGATTTCTCTATTTTTAAGAATAAGTCTCTTAAATTTAGAGCAAAAATAAATGAAAAATGTTTACACCTTAGATATTAAATCTTTGTATACAAAAAATTTAAACTATTTGAATGCTGAAATTAATGAATCATGGATATTTCATTGGAGACTTGTAAATTTCAATATTTATTCCTTGGTAAAGTTATCCAAAAAAATTCTATCTCTGATTTACCAAACCTTAAATTGGATAAAAAGAAACTATGTGAGGAATTCCAAATGGGAAATCAATAAAAAACATATTTTAAACCAATTAAAGAGGTTTATACTTAAACTCTTAGAACATGTCCACATAGATATATTTAGATATTCTAGAACTACAAGCCCATGTGGAAATCTTTTTTTTATGTTTTGTTTGATGATTTTTCAAGAGATACATGAGTTTATTTCTTAAAACATAAAATTGAATCATGTTATGTTTTTATTAAATTTTATAAACTATCACAAAAGAAAAAGGGTGAAAAATTGACTTTGAGGAATGGCCATGGGGGAGACTTAAAGAATCATAAATTCCATTAATTTTTCCAAAATCATGGAATTAAACATACCTTTTTTCCCATAGGACGCCTCAACGGAATGGTGTTGTTGAAAGGATGAATGTGAACTTATAATAAATTTCTATAATATGTTATGTGAGTATAACTTTCCTAATAAAATCTAAGATAAATCTATTAACACGGCGTGTTATGCCTTTAATAGAGTTATAATAAGGCCTACCTTAAAGAGAATAGATTATGAGCTATCAAACAATAGAAAACCAATGGTTGAATACATTAATGTTTTTATTGGAAAAGTGCATATCTTGAACACCAAGAAAAATATTGGTATGTTCAATCCAAATAATTGTGTGAAGGAATTTTACAAGGTTACTCTACTACTTATAAGTCTTATAGGATTTTTAATAATAATTCAATGGTAGTTGGGGAATCTTTTCATCAACTAACTCGGGTCGACCCTAAACCTACCAGATCCAATACGTGGCATGGACTAAAGGGCGTTATTAATCCCCATGGGCTGGAAACTAGTGTCAGGAATCAAAACTAAAAAAGTGGGAATTATTTATCCCAAAAATAAAATAAAAATAAATAGAATAAATAAATGAATAAAAACTGAACAGAAAATATAATCACTGACACCAAAAAGAAAATAAACTACACATACCTCCATGTGACCTCTTAGGTCACCACCAAACTTAGAACCAAGTTTTCTCAAAGATCAATCCAACATTAGTGGAACCTAAAACTGAAAAGATAAATTAGCGGTGAGCACTGAAATTCTCAGTAGGAAATCATCATAGAATCCATGTGTTTTCTTTATCCAAAAAAATCAATTAAAAATAGTTTGAAATTAAGTTAAAAAAATTGGTTTTCACACATTAATAACAAAACGTAGTTTTTCTTTTAAAACAACCCAAACCACGCTTCAATTTCTAAAACCAATTGTCATTTTATAATTAAAAACAAAAACAAGGAAAGATATGTTAGTGATAAAAGAAATAGATAAATTGTGTAGGATAAAAAATTATTACCACAAAAATTAAAAAAACTATATAAATAATAACCATGTGTGATCCTAAACTTCCCTAGAAGACTCATGGGTGTACTCAGTTTGTAATAACATATCGGTGTATGGTGAATAACTTAAGTAAATAACCAACTAGCTTCCCTAACCTTAACTCACAAGTTGAACATACCTCCTAGTATGTCTACAACTCTAAGAGGGTACTAACCAGTATAATCGGGTCTAGTAAGTAACTATAAATTGATCATCTAAAAGATGCTCAGGAGCCCATGGTAAAAGTAAACTGTGTATGTGGGAGGCCCTCGCATGTGTGACTCACCTTACCTGCCGCCACAGCACTTTCCTACCCAAAACATGATCATCACCTATGTGATAACCCATAAAGGGATATCCTAGATAAAGGTGACCTATAAATATATATCTATATATATTTGTGTGTTTGTGTGCCTATATCACATCAATAAAGTTCCAACCTAGCCAACAAGTTATTTAGAAATTTAAATCATTTCATAAAACATTTCGAGTTGCCAACCGAGCATGCCCATTTTTCAAAACACAATATTTTCTAAAAGTTAACACAAACATCAACTTTAATTTGGAAGTGCCAAATGAGCCTTCAGCTTGACACACCCAAAATATGTTTACCAAGAACAATTCCAAATCCACATTTTAAGAAAATCTTGCAACTAGTAAAACATTCCAAACATCCCATCAAGCCAAGAATTTACCAAAACCCACACCAAAATCCAAACCGGAATTCCCCCTAAGACTCCATTTTTAAAAAAAATTAGAAACCACACAAAGGACCCAACATCATTTAGAAAACAAAAGCCATTTTTGAAACCAAGATTTCAAGGAAAACCTAATTTAAAACACCATGTTCAATTGAGGGAACAACCATGTGTGCACCAAGTGCACCCATGGATGTGCCAACATCCAATGGTACACAAAACATCCAAGAGGACACTCAAAACCATTTCCAAAAAAATCACCAATTGTTAAAAACTAAATCCAACCATCCAAGTTATTTATAAGACAAAAAAACATCTTAAAACCATAAACCCCTTTCCAAAACCTTTTAATAAAATTTCCAATATATATTATTGTCAAACCGTACACACGAGACTAAGTTAACAAACAAGAAATTACCATAACAATAGAATTAAAATTAAACATTTCATAAAAAACCCTCAGTATCACTTTACAAGTACAGTGGCATTTTATCATATACCTTGAGTTCACATACAGATATGCATAATTAAAAAAACACACCTGGGACCAATTTTAACAAAGACTACCAATATAAAAACATCAAAATAGGTTGGAAAAGGGTACCATAATTGTGAAAAAAATATGTTTATAAATTTATTTAAAATACTCAAGTATCATAGGGTGTGCACACACATAGGCATAAATTAAAATTTTCTTCGAAGACTATTTTTAACAAATTAAACGGCTATTAAAACACCATAATAAGTTAACTAAGTGTGTTATAAAGGTGAAAATAAAGTCAAAAATTTAATTAAAAAACACTCAAGTATTAAATGGATTTAATTGGAATGGAAAAAACGTGAATTAGAATACCTCAATATCATGCAAACGTATGTCGCTTCAATAGAAGGAACAAGCAAGCCTCGCGGTCCCTTCACACACCCAAGAGGGGGGAAGTAGCCGCCGGAGGGAGCACCTGAGCTCACCCAGCCAGTTGGGTCGCATGTGAGTGGGAGGGGAGAGGGTAGGGGGCATTGGGTGGGCTGGTAGGAAGGGATGTGGGTGCACTGCGCCCGAGGGAGAGGAAGCGTCAAGATGTTGGCCGGAGAGAGGAGGGTGTGCCGCTGGGAATGGAGGTGCAAGGGGGTGAGAGAACTAGTGGTCACACAGCAGGTCTTACCAAGGGGAGATGGGGGAAATATCTAAGGTTAAGGGGGATAAAAAAGAAAATGAAATAAAAAAATAAAAAATAAAAACCTACAACTAAACTAAAACTAACATTAATAATAAAAATAATAATAATAATAAAATAGAAATAATAATGATAATAATAATAAAAATAATATAACAAACCTAATAATAAGAATACAAACCATAATAATAATAATAAACTTAATAATAATAATAATAATAATATGAAACATAATAATTTCATGCACTTAATTTTAAATAATAATGATATTAATAACAAATTAACAATAATTATATTAATAACAATTTTAATGATAATAATATTATTAAAAAAATAAAATATTGTTATTATTATTATTCACACAATAATATTATTATTATGTTTTAAACATTTATCTTTTTTATTCTCATAAAATTTTATTATTTTATGTAGTGGGAAACTATATGGGAACTTGGGCTGATCGCACGGTTGCCGCCAACCAGGAGGTACCCATTCACCAGTCTGAAACCCACCAACATCATCAGACCTCAAAAAGTTTAAGTCAGGACATGAACCTGAACATCAACCCAAGATTCAACATTGAAAAATAATTAAAAATAAAAGAAACCTATGGTAAGGGAGTTATAATTCTCCCCACCACAGACACTTTTTCCCCCAAAATATCATCAAGATAAAAGAGAACTAAAACTTGAGTCCTTGCCCAAACAAAACCAGAAGAAAATAAGAAATCATGGGGTGACCATTTATTCCCAAAGTCACACCTGGCCGATCTAGATGAAACCACAACTCAAAACTAGGGGAGAACATTAAGGGGTTGTCCCCTCCATAAGGATTCTACTAGCATGGAGATTAAAACCCAAAAACACCACCCCTAAGAGGAAAACACGGGAACTCACGACTCGAACTTACCTAACTCCTCCACATGGGATAAATAGGACCACTATGACTTAAACGGATAACCCACTACAAGAAACCAAGTATACTGGGGCATTGGGACAATGGAACTTCCTATAGAAACACCACTATAACTAAAAATTTTCCACAGTGATCTAAAACAACCAATGAAACCACATCCAATTTCCTTAAGATGAGTGAAACATCACCACCACTAGAATTTAAAAATTTTCTCACTAGAGTTAAACACACTCAAGGAAAACAAACGATTCAAAAAGCCACACTCAAATGGACTTAACCACTTGGATTAGACTAGAAAATTTCCATCATAAGTTTACATCAAAACTATGAACTTATAATGACAGTAAAACATTAAAAGTGTAAAAAAAGAACAAAAAATACTTTAAATGTTCCAATACCAACATTGAATAAAAAACTCAGACTGAGGCTTCATACCCATGGTAACTTCTGAATTTGCACGAGCTTCACCCTGATACTTGTGGTTTGGTATCTAATGGATGAATCATCTCCTACCTCACAGTCAGGCACTAGCATCCTTTGATCAGAACGTCTTCTTCAAGTGAAGATTTCTTCAAAACTTCTCTAGATGACCCAGACAGCCGCAATGATGACACGTCTTCAGAGGGATGCAACGTGACAGCTTCAAGTGCTTAAACCATCCACACTTGTGGCACACAACCGAATAGTCTGATAAACTAGAATCGAGAACCAATGAAGAGGACCTATTAGGAACAGGTTCTTATTATATGCACTCCTTGAGAGATAGGGAACCTTTATCAGTAGTAGGAGACACTGGAATTCCAATCGCTTGTGCTCAAGGAACCAACTCAGCTAGAAACGCTTCATAAACAAGCCTCTCAAAACAATGGTCCTTAAAAGATAGGACTTACTTATTGATCTCTATAAGAATACCCCCAAGAAAAAGATAATTCTTTATCAGATCCTACGACACCACATCCAAAGAAAATGAAACTAGCACCTTGAAACAGTCGACGTAGGCCTTCATCGCCCATTGGCCTTATTGAATACGTATGATCTCTTCTCTTTTCTTCATCTTCACCTCTTCAGGTATAAACCAGCGAATGAAGATAGACTTAAAACTTCCCACATAATCCTGACTTGCAATGATGTTAGAGTTAACAACTCTCATTCATCCAAAGTTGTACCTCTAAACAGACCCAAAATGGCACTCACTAAAACATATTTGGGAGTTACCAATACCCTGAATACATGATTGACCTCTTCAAGCAACATAAATGCCTCTAACAAACCTCAATCACTGCGAATAATAGGCAACGCTTGAGAAGGACCAAAAAATGGTCATGACTCATTGGAAAATTTAGAGATCTTTCTATGTGTAATTTTTTTAACAACACGATAAACATAAAATCAAATCCAACATAGTCTGAAATACAATGAGAAATAATATCTCATGCCAAAACAATAGGCTATTAATCCAAACACATACAAGTATAGCCAAAAATCCATCTTTAAAAATCTCATTTCCATTTTAATTTTTCCAAAACCACTTCATTTCAAGGTCAATTTCAAAATACCAAAACCAACTTTACCAATTTTTAAGACCATTCATAAGAAATTTTTTTCATTTCAAAACCACTTCATCTTCAAGAGCACAATTACACCAACCAAAACCAAGACAAAGCACAACACACACCACTACCATAACGAGGGACTATCATATATGGCTAACTTAGTGACATGGTAGTGGTACATGCCCCCAAGTAGGTCA
This sequence comes from Viscum album, assembly GCA_963277665.1. Lineage (NCBI taxonomy): Eukaryota > Viridiplantae > Streptophyta > Magnoliopsida > Santalales > Viscaceae > Viscum > Viscum album. The sequence goes on from OY728123.1 coordinate 1,767,868,654, forward strand.
TAACGCTAAGAGGGATTTAAACCGTTCACCTGCACTCCACATCGGCCACTACTCAATGTGGGATCACAACCTAACACCGGATCGCCTTTGTTTTCATCCCTAAATCCAAAAAAATACAAAAGACTCAAATCCCAAACAACCCTTGGTAACTCGAGGGTCAGTGCAAGCAAGAGTTCATGATGCTCTTCTTAAATAAACCTCCTGAGTCCAAAAAATCCAAATAACCAACTACCAGACACACCAAATAATAAGAACCTACTCTAATACCATTTTATCAAGAACCAACTTGGGTCAACCCTGAACCGATCACCTACGTTGGTCTACGACATGTCTCAAAGGGTGTTCCCAATTCCCACAAGCTGGAAAATAGTGTCACACATCAAAAATAAACAAGTGGGAACAATTTTCCCAAAAAATGAAAGAAAAATAAATTGAAAAATAAATAAATGAATAAAAACTAAACAACATAGATAATCACTAACAGTGGAATGAATATAAACTACACATACCTCCATGTGACCTCTTAGTTCACCACCCAAATCCGAACCTAGTTCGCTCAGAGAGTGATCCAACACTAGTGAAACCTGAAACTGAAAAGATAAAGTAGGGTTGTGCACCGAAATTCCTAGTAGGAAATCATCACAGAATCCATGTGTTTCCTTTCTCGAAAACATTCCATTAACACTAGTTTAAAATAAAGTTATAAAAAATAGTTTCCACACAATAATAAAAAAACACATTTTTTCATTTAAAACATCCCATGCCACACTTCCATTTCTAAAATCAATTTCCATTTTATAATTAAAAAACAAAATAAGGAAATTCAGGACAGTGCTAAAAGAAACAGATAAACAGTTCAGGAAGAAAAACTAGTACAACAGAAAGTAAACAAACTAGATAAATAATAATCGTAGGTGATCCTAAAATTACCTATAATACCCCTAGACATACTCGGTTCGGAACCACCTATCATAATATGGTGAAGCCCCTAAGTCAATAACCAATTAAATAACCTAACTTGGCCTCACTAGTGGCCCACCCCTCCTGGTTTATCTATAACTCCAAGAGATTAATAACCCATCTAATCAGGTCTAGCAAGAAACCATCACTCGATCATCTAAAATAAATTGAGGAAACCATGGTAAAATTAAATTGTGTATGTGGGAGGCCCTCACAAACATGACCCACCTTACTTTATTCCATCACACTTTCTTACCCCAAACACGGACACCACCTATGCGATAACCCATAAAGGGAGATCCTAGATTGGGGTTACCTATAAATATATATCTATATACATGTACATGTTCTTATATCACATCAAAAAAGTACCAATTGTTCCATTAAGTTGTTTAGAAATTTAAATCATTTCATAAAACGTTTTGAGTTCCCAACCAAGAACCCTTATTTTTCAAAACACAATCTTTTCTAAAAGTTAATACAAACATCACATTTAAGTTGGAAGTGAAAAATGGGCCTTTATCCCGACACATCCCAAATATGTTTACTAAGAACATTTCCAAATCCCAATTTTAGGAAAATCATGCAACTAGTAAAACATTCCAAATAGACCCTGAAGACAATCATTTACCAAAACACACACCAAAATCCAAATAGGCATTCCCCCTGAGATTCAATTTTAAATCATTTTTAGAAACCACATAAAGGACGAAAAATCATTTATAAAATAAGAACCACTTAAGAAACAATGATTTTAAGGAAATACTGATTTGAAGAACTATATTTATTTGAGTTAACATCCATGTGTGCACCTAATGTACCCATGGATGTGCCAACATCCAATGTTACACCAAACATCCAAGTGGAAACTCAAAAATATTTCCAAACAATCGCCAATTTCTTTAAAAATAAATACAACCATCCACATTATTTAGAAAACACAAAACAATCCTATTAAAAACATAAAACCATTTCCAAAACATTTTAATAAAATTTCCATGCTACGTCATTTCCAAACCATACACACCATACCAATTTCAAAAACATGTCATTACCATCACAACACAATTAAAATTAAATATTTCATAAAATCCCCCCAACTTCACTTTACAAGAAGTATGGAATTTTATCAGATACCTTGAGTTTATATACACATAGGAATAATTATAAAAACACACTAGGGACTAATTTTAACAAATTCTACCAATGTGAAAACATAAAAATAGGTTGGACAAGGGAACCATAGGGGTGAAAATAATGTTTCTAAATTTATTAAAAATACTCAAGTATCATTGGGTTTTCACGTACATAGTTATAAACAAAAAATTTCTTCGAAGAATATTTTTAACAAAGGAAACTACTATGAAAACACCAAAATAAGTTAACTAAATGTGTTATAAAGGTGTGAATTAAGTCAAAATGTAATTAAAAATACTCAAGTATTAAATGGATTTAATTATAATGGAAAAAACATGAATTTTCCTACCTTAATGGTTTGCAAACGCGATATCGCTTCATTGGAAGGAATAACTGATCCCCAAGGACCCTTTGCATACTCGTAAGGGGGGAAGGATCTACCTGAGGGAGCGTCGGAACTCACCCAGTTGAATGGGTTGCATACAAGTGGGAGGGGAGAGGGTAGGGGGTCAGGTGGGATGGACAGAAGGGAGTAGTGTGCGATGTGCTAAAGGGAAAGGGAGCATCGGGATTTTGGTAGGAGGGAGGAGGGTGCACTGTTGGGAATTGAGGCACAAAGGGGTGAGGGCGCTGGAGTTCACACAATAGGTTTCACCATGGGGATATGGGGGATGATGGCTAAGGTTAAGGGGGATAAAAAATAATAAAATGGAAAATAAAAGAAAAGAAAAACCTAAAACTAAACTAAAACTAATATTAATAATAATAATAATAATAACAGAAATAATATCGATAATAATAATAATAAATAATAATAATAATAATATAACAAACTTATTAATAATAATAAAAACCATAATATTAATAATAAACTTAATAATAATAATAATACTAAAAATAATAATTTTATACATTTCATTTTAAATAATAATGATATTAATATCAATTTAATGATAATTATATTAATAAAAAAATTAATGATAATAATGTTATTAAATTTTTTAATATTATTATTATTATTATCTACATAATATTATTATTATTATGTTTTAAACATTTACCCTATTTTATTCTCCTAAAATTTTATTATTTTAAGTAGTGGGAAACCACATAGGCACCTGGACCGACCGCATGGTTACCACCAACCGTGTGGTGCCCGTGCACCGGTCCAAAACCCACCAAAATCATCAAACCAAAAAAAATTAAGTTGGGACCCAACCCCAAAGTTCAACCTAATATTCAACATTGAAGAATAATTAAAAATAATAGAAACTTGTGGTTAGGGTGTGACAAATCTACTCATGTTAAATTAGATGAAAGTTTCCTTTTTGATCACAAAAAGACTCAAATTGATAAATCGATTGATTCAATAGACAACCTAGAACTTTAACAATTATTTGATAAAAAATAGGGTGATTTTTTAGAATATCATAAAGAATAATTAAATATAAAAGGGATCGATTCTAAAGAACCAGAAAGTGTACATCCTAGATAACATAGAAAACTTAATAACCACCCTATATATACTTTTATAGGAAACGTAGATATTGGTTTTAGGCCTAGGATAACTATAGTATTCCTTACTGAATTTTTTTATTTTATTTTTGATAGCAAACCTAAAACCATATAGGAATCCCAATATGATGAAAATTGGTTAGTTACTCTGCAATAAGAGTTGAACCTATTCAAAATTAATAAGGATGGGAATTTTTTAATAAATAATCGGACTATCCTAATACTGTATGTAAATTGGTATTTAGGAACAAAATAATGGTCAAGGTGTGATCACTAAAATAAGGACATGTTATTTTCCAAAGGTTATAATAAATAATAAGGAATATATTACGAGTAAACCTTTACCTCTATCTCTAGATTATAATCTATTATAATCTTTTTATTATATGCATCTCATATAAATTTAATTTTATATAATATAGTTGTTAAATATACTTTTCTAAATGGATTTTTAAAGGATTAAGTATATGTTAAACAACCTCTTGGATTTGAAGACCCCCATTTTAAAAATTGTATTTTCAAACATACCAAATATTTTTATGTACTTAAATAGGACATAGAGAATATTATGAAAGGTTAAGTTATTTTATTTTATCAACTGATTTTAATTTGGGATTTAAAGACAACAATATTTTCAGGAAAAAATAATTAAAATATACTTTTCATATAAAAATATATATTGATGATGTTTTTTTGGTTCAAAAAATAAAAATATGTGTAATGAATTTTCAAGACTCTTGGAAAAAGAATTTGAAATGAGAATAATTGGTGAGTTAAACTCATTCCTTGTATTTCATATTAATCAAAAATATTTTGGAAATGTTTTAAACAGAATAAAATACATTCATGATATAATAAAAAGATTTGGATTTAAATTTAGTAATACTTTTTCAACTCCTATGAGTTGAAATATTAATCATGACACGGATGAAGCTGGAAAACTAGTTAATAAAATTCTATATAGAGAAATAATTAGGAGCTTACATTATTTAACTACAAGTATACCAGATATTACTTTTTTAGTATATATTTATGTTTGATTTCAATAAAACCTAAAATAATCTCATTTCATTATTACCAAAAGTATTTTAAGATATTTAAAAAGAGAAATTTTGTAGTCATTAGAATTTCCAAAAACCTCTGACTTTAACTTAACTTCATACTGGGATGTCAATATTAGTGGGTGTAAACTAGATAGGAAAAGAACCTTGGGAATAAGTCATTTTAAGGTAAAATAATAAGTTTTATGGTCTAGTAAGAAACAAAACTCTATTGCATTATCAACTACTGAATATGAATATATTGCAGTTAGAATTTTTCATGCCTAGGTGTTATTGATAAAACACCCACTAATGTATTTTGGATTAAATGTTCCTCATATACTAATTAAATTTGATAACAAAATTTCTATCAACATTTTAAAAATTCCAATAAATCATTAAAGAAAAAGGAATATATATTTAAGGCATCGATTCTTAATGGGTCATGCATAAAAGGGTGATATGTCTTTATAATTTTGTTTATAGAGAATCAGTTATTAGACATTTTCAATAAGCCACTTCCTGCTAAGTGATTTGATTTTATCATATCTAAATTAGGATTTTTTAAATTCATTTTATTTCATTCTAATTATATATTTTTTTAATTTCCACATGAAAATGTATCTTTAGTTAATAATTTTAATTTTTTAATTAGAACCATCATTTTTGTTTTAGTCATTCCGTTAAGTGACATGTTGCCAGTTTTTTGTATGATTTTTTCTCATGTAAATATGGTGGTTAACTTTCATATATCTTTATAGGGAAATTAATTTATTCATTCATACCTAAAACTCATCCATCTGAAAACATAAAAACGTATTACTCATTTAAAATTTCATCCTTTCATTCATCGATAATGGGAAAGTAAAATCAATTAGACAATAGTGTTGGGAGTAGTTCAAAGTGAGAAATTTTTTTACAGATAGTGCTAAGTGAAATGTTCATCTATTTTAGTTGGTTGGACCACATAGATATTCTTTTAAATAAGGTTATAAACATTCATGGATGGGGGTCCATATATGATGAAAATTTCACTGACTTATTCTATGATAAGGAATTATATGATTTTTATCATCATGGAACTTTCTATTTTGGTGAAAATGAATACCCCATAACTTTCAAGGTTAATAAGATAGAGTTTTCAATGTATTTTTTTTAATGAAAAGAATATTTCACTATATTCACGAAGGGATATAATTTTTGAACCTATATTACTATTATTTATGAAGTCACTCATCTAGATATTATGAAATACTTGTTTGGAACTACTCATGTTGAAAAGAAATTTATTAAATATCTCGAGCTAGACCACAAAGTTCTCGTAAATTTTTTTTAATAGGAAGTTTTTAAAATGAATCGCCACTTAGAAAAGGTTTTGTTTCAAGGAATATCTTTATCATATCCATTTCTAATAGAGAAGAAGGTTAATCTCTCGTGCTATATTATATGTATATGTTCCTTTTTTAGAGTAAATAAATTTGTTTCATTCTATTTAGATGGATTCTAACTCTAATTCTTGAGAAATAAAAAGTATATCTTAGAAAGTTAATGGAAAAAAAGATTTCATAGTTTGACCAATATAAATGAAATTTTTTTAAAAAGAAGTGGATATTTCTAGAGTTTCTCTGAAAAGAAAAAATTACCAGTTGGATCTAATGAAGAAATAAAAGTGGACCCTACTAAAAATGAGGGAGATCAATCAAAAAACATTATTTTTTTGGAACAACTAAAGTGGTTTCTTCTAGTATGGTTGTGTAAGACTTATTGGATGTTGTGAATCTCACTGATAAGAGAAGGAAAGTGTAATTGGTTATCATAGAAGAGATTATACCCAATAACAGTGTTGAATATTAGGAATCATCATAAGAAGTGGAATCTATAGTGCATAAAGTTGTTAAAATGCGTACTATTGATGTTGTTTTACCTCCAGTTATGTTTTTTTGGAAACAAGAGAAGGTTTTTCTAAGGCCATTTGATGAGTGTCTCCCACGGGAAACTCATAAAAACAATTTTGTAATCCAAGTAAAATGAACTGAAGGTGGGAATCAGGTTTTATCTCATATAGGATAGTTATATGGGAATGTTTTCCTTTTATTTTAGGTTCAATGTGTGAAAATAGTATGGAATTAAACTGATTTTGATTATAACTATTAAAAACTAGTGTTCATATTGGATAGTTTTTTAAATTCAGGTTTGGAGATAGTGAAATAACCTCGTATCAGCCTCTTACCTCACCTATAAAATCATAATTTCATCTAAATACTCTCTTATAATCTTTCTAACCTAGTGAAACCTCAATTATATTACCTTATTCTTGAATTATCAACTTGATTAGGGGAGTACAATGATCACTATAAACCCTACTCTCACTTGGACTAGTGATTGGATATCTCTGATCACCCTCCTCTTCATCCACTACTTGCTATTGCATGTAGTGGAGTGAGTCTGAATGTCCTATGTGTGCAATCTAGAGATAGAAGGAATATAAATTTTAATGTGGATAAGCAAAATGAAATATTATAAAACCTAACAAATTCAAATAAATATAAAGAGAACAATATAAGAGAAAATAGATTAAAACATTAAATTCATGTATAGGGGGTAAGGTAGATCACCTCGTCTCATCCACTGATGGATTTTTATTCCATAATCATAGAATTGGAGTAATAAAAGTAAAGTAAACAAGATGATGTAGTAGTAGCATCCATGGTTAAATGATTATGAAAGCACCCCATCTACAATGAACAATTCATCTTTTATAGAGAAACAATCCCAGTTCATCAATATTCTATCTTTGGACACATGATTAGAATGAGCTAGCATTCCAATTACCCATAAATTCCAAGTTATTCCTCACATTTTCATCCCACTTCGGTTTCTTTATATTGTGGCCACATGCATAGATCAACAGTTATGATTTCTCCAAATTAGTGTACTTGAATATTTTTTGTTAAAACACTCTACCACCATAATCTAACTCTGAACTCCTTTGTGAAGGATTGAAGAGTAATTATTCACTTTTTCATCTTCAGTGGATGTAAATTTACTCTTGGGGAAGGATATTATGTATGTGATGGGATAGGGCTTTGTATTTTTAAGTGAAATTGGAATGGGTCTAGGAATCATCATAATTATGCCTTAAAATATCATATGTAGCTCTAAAATGGGCTTGAATATGTCTAGGTGTTAAATTCCAGTCTCTTCCCACTCATCAGGTTCATCTTTATCCAAGCTCGTATTGTCCTATGTTTTGAATAGTATTGGTGTGGCTCGTCATCATCAACACATACTCATCCTCAAGTTTAAATAGCAGCAACATAATGTCTTCAAACTTAGACTCAGTGTATCTTGGCCTCAGGTGATTTTTTCGCAACTTGGATAAGATCCTTGGTTTAGTGTTATTTGAATGTATTTATCGAAGGTATCTACAACTCAATTTATTTTTCTATCAACTAAAATTTCATTGGAACATAAAATTGGGAAATTGATACATGCCACTCAATAGAATTATAGTAGGTGTGTTGGCCATGATATATGCCCTCTTATGCCTTAATATCTACATAAGGAACAAAATTCATGTAGTGGTAAAATCAATATTATTAAAATCTGATTTCATCTTAAAATCATTCAGGTGACCTCTGGTTCTTATGCCTTTCCCTTATTGCTTCGAGTTTCATCCTTGATTTTTAGTCAATCTTGGTTCTTTTGGTATCACTCATCATACATCTAGATCGACCTTCAAATTACAATATTCATTTGAGTTTGACATTATTCTTCTCAAAGAAACACTCCACTCAGTTTGGAAAGAACTAGTAGTGCGACTTCTATTTGGGTATTCTTTAAGCTTTTTCATTCAGTCAGTGGTCTCTTCATCAAACATAGTGAGGGATCTGGTCTAATCTCAACATTCCACACAGCTCAATTCAATCTTGTATTTTTCTTTAAACCTAGACTCACATGGTTTTTTTAGGATGTTAAAATGATTGAACCATGGTGCAGCAACAATTAGAAGATAAAATAAAGTGAAAAATGCTGAAATAAATAGAAACCATATGTAACATTGAAAAAAACCCTCAATAAAAGTGGTAAAAACCATTGAAAAAATAGAAGTATCACTATGGGTAAATGTGGGTACAAACTCCCTCACTATTACAAGGAGAAAAACCTCATAAAAAATATTTGGAATATGTGGGGAAACCACCTCACTAAATACCGTTAAAAAGATAACACTCAAATGGGATTGATGTTGTTGTTGTAGGTGATGAGATGCAGAACATAGAGGAAGCTCGGGCCTTTTATAGGATACCTCCAACCCCTCATTTCTCTTCTCTCATTTCTCTAAATTGTTTTTGGGGTTGGCCACACACCAAACCTACCACCACACCTTCCCTCCCTTTGACAATCAAGGGGGGGAGTGTTTCCCGTCAAATGAACTTCTTCCAACACTACCACTTGGATATTTTATGGAAAACGAATCACATATCCACACATCCTTTCTATCTACCAAACATGCTTCTCACATATCTACAAGGATGCTCGAGGATCTACACCATCTGAACTTATCTGAGTTAATCACCTTCATCATGAAATCTGTCAGAATTTCTTTAGTATGAATTTTATGCATTTCCACACTTCCTCTATCAAATCTTGAAAAAACCGACACTATAACCCAATTTTTTTTTTCCTGGAATGAAAATATTGATTCTTGTAATGTTCAAGGCACTCTTATTGTCATAAAATAATAGAATCTTCTGCTATTTGTCCCTGATATCCTCCCACAACATTCTCATCCAAATTGCCTCTTTTCAATCCTGTATAGTTTCTATGTACTCTACCTCCATCATGTATAATTCCAAAACTAACTGTAACTTTGAAATCAACCTCATAGATCCTCCTCCAAGAGTAAACACATAACCAGTAGTGGATTTACTCTGGTCAAAATCTCCTGAAAAATATGAATCAACATAACCTATGATAGTAAAATATGATCCTCCATAACATAATGCAGCATTTCAGGCCTCCTTGGTGTATCTTAGGATCCTCTTCACTATAATCCAATTCTCTCATCCTTGATTCGCCATGTTCAGACAAACTGTTCTCACTACATGTGAAATGTCTGGTCTTGTAAAAACCATGGAGAACATTAAACTTTACACTGCTGATGAATATGGTACTCGAGATATATACATCCTCTCAACTTTTCTACTAAGAATCATCATTGATGATAACATAAAATTAATAGGAATAGGGGTAGAGTTTGGATTACAGTCTTGCATGTTGAAACGGTTCAAGACTCCGTATAAGTAATTTTTTATGATGGATAAATCTTCCCATTATTTCTATTTTAGTATATTTGCATCCCAATAATCTTGTTTGCTGGTCCTAAGTCCTTCATATCAAAATTCCTATCCAATTATGCCTTCGTCTCCTGGATTGGATCTTTGTTGGGGGTCTGAAACCAACATGTCATCCACATACAACAGAATAATGATAAAATCATTACTATTAGAAGCCATGAAATATGCATAAGGATCTGAAAAAAGTATGTTGTATCCAAGGCTCATGATATAGGAATCAAATCTCTTGTACCAACACCTCAGTGCCTGATTCAGACCGTATAGAGATTTGTTCAACCTAAAAACCAAGTTTTCTTTACCTTATTCTAAAAAACCTTCTGGTTGAACCATATAGATCTCTCCATAAAGATCATCATGGAGAAAAACAGTCTTCAAATCTAGCTGCTCTAGATGAAAACTGTATATAGAACACATCTCCAGAACAATATGAATATTCATCATTATAAAAATATAAGAAAATATTTTATTAAAATAAATACCTTTTTTCTGAGCATATCCTTCGACCACTAGTCTGGAATGATATCTTTCAACTTGGTCATTTCTATACCTCTTGATCTTAATGACCCATTTCTTCTTATAGCCTTCCTTCCATAAGTTAATGGAACAAGACACCAAGTCTGGTTCTTATGTAGGGATTCAAGTTCCTCTTGTATCACTGCCATCCATGAGGGTATATCTGGACTCCAGGTTTCCTCCACAAAAGAATATGGCTCTTCATCCTCATTAAATAAGAAGTATGTAATATTGCTCTCAGTCACATAGTATGAGTTCCATTTTGGGGCTCTTTTCTCCCAAGTTGGCCGTCATGGTCCAGACTCAACTATTACTTGATCATCGTGATCTGGTAATTCCTTAGATGAAACTGGTTATTACTTGGATTTTATCTCTACTTAAGCTATTTTAGTTTATGTATTCTCCTTCTCCATGTCTCCATCAATTTTCATTTCACCTTGTCTTCTGAAAAAATGAAATCGCTGATCATGATAAGTTTTCAGGAAGTGGGGTCCCACAAATGATACCCCTTCACACCATTATAATACCCCCAAGAATATACATTTCCAAGATCTTGAATCCAAATTTGATCATTCCAGGTCATTAAACATTGCATATATAGGACTTCCAAAAGTATGTAACTGAGAATAATCAGAGGGTTTACCATTCCACATATCCATTGGTGTCTTTAGATCAATAACCATTTAAGGATATCTGTTGATCACATAACAGGCAGTATTCACTAATTCTGTCCAAAATGTTTTGGAAATTCTTGTAGCCCTCAACATCACCCTTGTTCTATACAACAAGGTTTTTTTCATCCAATCTGCCACTCCATTCTACTGAGTAGTGAACTCCATCGTGAACTGTAGCTTGATTCTTTCATGTTGACAAAAATTATCAAACTCCTCACTTTTATATTCTCCACTATTGTCAGTCCTCAGACACTTGATCTTCTTTCCAAATTCAATTTCCTTCTACGCTTTGAATGTTTTGAATACTTCAAAAACATCTGCTTTCCTCTTGATTGGGTAAACCTAACATCTCTTAAAAAATCACCAATGAAGGATACAAAATACCTTCCTCCATCGAGGGATATAACATGTTCTTTCCAAACATCTTAGTGGATCAACTCTAAGATCTCCTTGCTTTGTGTTGTTGACGTCTCAAACTTTAACATATGTTTCTTTCTCAAAACACAATGCTCAAAAAATTGTAAGGATACCATTGTAATCATAGGAAGAAACTTCTAAACTAGAAGAATCTTCAGGCCTCGTACTTGTATATGGCCAAGCTTCCAATTCCATAACATCATCAACGCTTATGTCTAGGTAGTTGATGTGAAAACTATCTCTACCTCCTTGTATATTTCACCCATAAGCATGTACAGGTTATTCAATATCTTCTATTCCTTCATTACCATAAGCGCACCCTTTACAATTCTCATAACTCCAGTATCGGTGCGAGTCTTGCATCCGAGGTCATAAAATTGTCCCAAAGACAATACGTTCTTCTTGAGGCCCTCCACATAGCGTACTCCTTGGATGGTTCAAACTATGTCATCATACATTTTCAGTTTGATGGTACCGACTCTAACGATCTTCAAGGTTTGATCATTCTCCATGTTCACAAGTCCTTCCATGGTGTTTTCATATTGTTCAAACCATTATCATCGATACATCATAATCCATATTAATCCTGAGTTTTTTATCTACACACCATTGAGATGCTTCCTACTTCTAGCAGTCTTCACCGCTTAACTGAGAAGAATGTTTCCATTTCTAGAAGTACTCGCCACATTTTCATCCAGGTCATATTTTTTACTCCCAATGGAAATTTACCCCATCATCACATCTGATGGTATTTCTCAAATTGTTAGTCGAAAATTATCCTTCTGTAGCACTGCCTGCATCTTCATTTTCCACAAAAAAATTTATTCCCATTGATTTTTTCAATCTCAAATTTCACTGCCATATGGAAACATCATTAGTCAAGAACCACCTCTATTTCACAATGGTGTATTTAATAATCTCAGTAAATATTTCTGATGTGACAGATCAATGGGAGTTGCATCACTGAGCATACTCAAATCAAAGAGAATTATTAATACTAGAAAACTTGAATATCACTGAGCCAGAAGCTTCTCTTTGATACCACTTGTTGGGACCATAAAATGATTAACCCATGGTGCAGCAATAATCATGAGATAAATTAAAATGAGAATGTGTAAATAAATGAACACCAAATATAACATGGAAAAACCCCCAAAATGAAAGGGATAGAGAACCATAGGCAAAATTGAAGGATCACTATGGGTAAATTTGGGTACACACTCCCTCACTATTACAAGTAGAAAACCCTTATAAAATCTCTCTTGAATAAGTGGGTAAACTGCCTCACTAAATATATCTCAAAAGATGACACTCAAATGGAAATGATGATGTTCCTGAAGGTGATGAGATGAAGAATGAAGAGGATGCACGTGCCTTTTATAGGCTGCCACCAGCCCCTCTTGCCTCTTCTCTCACTACTCTCAAAGGTTGGTGGGGTTGGGAACCTACCAAACCTACCACCACACCAACCCCCCTAACAATTTAAGGGGGTGGTACCGCCTATCAAATGAACATTTTCTAATAGGTTTAAGGTTTTCAATATCATCTCTAGTTAACTTCAACAGTGGATCATAGTTTTCTTCATCATCATTCACTAAAGTTGATCTACTTTATCAGTTTCAGAATTTTCCATCGTGGAACAGGTCATTTCAGTTATCTTCTTTTGGATTCCATAGAGATCAGCATGAGTTGATATTTGGGGTTCATCATTGACTTGAAAGATATTTTACTTCATCTTCAAGATTTACCATGACATCGGGCTTTTGATGAACTCATCTTTCAAATGTATTAGTGTCGGGTTTGGTGAGATTTGGTTTAAATATGAGGTGTGGAATCTCATTTCCAAATAAATAGTCATGGCACGGTGAGCATCACATTCTTTTGATGGGTCTTGTTTTGGATTTGGTTTGAGTTTTAGTCAACCTCCATGGTTATTCCTCAAGCCTCCAAATATAATGTGGGTTCTTTATCCATCTGATTGTATAGTGGAAACATGGAAACAGATCTAGTTTAATCTTGGATGACTCTTCAATGGATCCAGTATCATGTTTTCCTTAATTTAGATCACTGATATCTATTCGGTTTTAGAGGCTCACTCTGGGAAATTACTTGTAGTCGATGGGTTCTAGTGGATCACAAAGATGAGAAGGTGCTTGGTATGGTAGCTTAAAGAAAGTTATGTTTGATCTCTCTATTTTTTATATTTCTAGTGGTGCGTCCAACTGTGATATAAGAGAGGCATGTTCTATTGGTTGATTCATGATTCACATGGGGTAAATCAATGTTTTTTTCAATTTTATAAGGTGTTTTCATGAGGGTATACCACCACATTCGATTAAGTCCTTTGTCATTTTTCAGTTCCCTAATCGATCACATAAAGGGGTGATATAATTGTCACACCAAGACTTTAAAAAATATAAGTATGACCTACAGAGAACACAAATACATTTTTTAGTGCAATCATTCTTTTGATTTAAAATAAAATTCCAAATTCAATTAAATCTAATTAATCATAATTTTCTACACACAACTAATTTCCTATGAAAATTTGAAAAAACAAATTTTCATTTCACTATGCTTTTTTTTAAATTATAGATTTTTAATTAATTCAAAAACTATTGAAATATTAAAACTCCTAAAACAAATCCATTTAAGAAAAATAACTCCATATTGAATCAAATAATTAGATTTCAAAATACAAAAAAATTACGACTATCAATAAATACTTTTTTTAAGGTTGGGGTCAAAGCCTCATTTTATTATTAAAGGAATACAAAGACCTATTTTTTCTGGGTATAGGGGGACCCATTATATTTCCTGAAGTCCCAGGGGCATGAAATCCCAATTTTTTTCCAAAGGGTCCTCCGGTGAATATTAATGATATAGTATTTGGGCTACTACAGCACTTGCTATAGTACCACCTCCACTACAATTCCCTTTATAGTACCCCCACCACTACAGTGTCACCACTACTACAGTCCAATGTTGCTATATTACTGCCATAGTTCCCTTCTATTGTACTTCTATAGTAACTCTAGAATTTAATCCCTTCCCAGAATCAATCATGGGTCTTTTGGATGACAATAAAGATCCTTTAAAACTTGGGTATAGGCTTGTTGGCACTATCAATAAATTCCTAAATATAAATGAATCAATAGAAATCATAAATTGATCCATTTATCAATTAAATCCATAATTCATAATATTAATAGAAAATCAATTAATTTATTAGGATTAAATCAATTAGGGGATTAATTATCAATAAAAAATATAAATTTTTTGAATAATTCAACTCACTTCACCATTAAAACAATATTAAGTATTGGTTAGGAGAGGACCATTTCTACTATTTCTAGTTTGATTCCCTTATTTGAAGAATCTCCACCCATTGAGAGTAAATAGATAATAAATTGATAAATAAATTGGTTTATTGGAAATGATTTTCTAGGGTTAGAAGAATAAGAAGAAACTATAATAGAAGATATTATTCCTTTATTGGCTATGAGAAAGAAATTTCGAACATAAAAGGAGACCTCTCTTATTGAGTAAAATCAATATATAAAAGATAATTAGTAAATAGAAGAGAATCAGGAAGTTCTAGGGTAAAGAGAAGCTACTTGTTCTGTCTATATTAAAATTTATGGAAGTATCATTATGGTTCCAACTATTGATATTGTGAATTATAGAGAAAAACGTTTATCTTAGTTTGATTTGATGATGGATAAAGTAAATTCTATGAAGGCTATGTTGGTTGAATCTCAAGATGAAGCCAAAATTATTCGGTAGAATTCAATTTTGAAAGATTATATGAATGCTTTAAAGAAGATGATGTTGTCTCATTTTGAGTATATCGAGAGGATACTAACATCTCATCCCAATTTTAACTTAAAGATGGATTTTAATGCCATAAAAATCATGATCTAATCAATTTTGGGTGCATCCCATAGAGAGCCTACTACTGAATCATCTAAGGAAGGATATGAGGATTAGAATTCTCTAGGAAAAAATTTAGAAGCATTAATGTATTCCATTGACACCTTTAATGCAATAATTTCATCTAAACAGTGTTTTCTTCATTCACCTAATATTTTTCATGCTTTTTAGAGTGATTTAGTTGATAAAATTTGTATCATAACAATCATTACCCAAAACACTATCCATGTTTTGGACTAGTCTTTGAAATATTTGAGTACTCTATTTTAAGATAATGTTCCTTTGATCAAGGAGGAATTTTTGAAGTCCCAGAAATATGTGAATTTCATTATCACAATTATTGGATTTTTGTCAAATAACTTTTCATGTCTGGAAGAAAATATTGTAATTCTTCACCAATTAGTTCTCAATTCTCTATTATCCGACTCTTTTCAAAAGAAGAATTTGTTTTTTCCAGACTAAGAGAGATTAATGATAACTCCAGTGGTAAAGAAATTTTTTAGCTACTACTTCTTAAATAGTCTTGGTTATCTATTCCTCCATAACTAGTGCACCTAGTTTTTTTTAATGATTTGATGGACATGTTGAAGAAGTTAATCATTAGTTGTGAAATAAATTATGGTCTATAGAACTATATTTCTACATTTATGTAGAAATCATGGAAATTATTCACTTCCCTGCTATATTTCTTTTGAATTGATATTGTGAAGAGAATTGATATGTGAGTGTATTATTTTTTTCCACTGGGTGGTAAACGTTCTTTAGGACCTTCTATTCTTGACTTCCATCCTGACACATCTTATAATCTAAATGAAATCTTCAAAAAAATGAATTTCTATATGTAAAACCCCATGATTTCATAGTATGTTGTTTTTTGAAAGTAATTCAATAACTTGCACTACACGCAACACTGAGTTCAAGTGCACCGCGACTTACCAAACTCGCCGTTCAAAAGCAGTTATGAATAGTATTAACTGAATTTTGAACTTTATATAGTACTTATAATTTTAGAATCCATATTATGAGTTTCTTAGACATAATGTAATAACTAATTCATTTTGTTTCAGATAAAATAAGTATTTCTCAAAAAATATACTTTTACCGCCTTTTAACGGTGAACCCTTTTTAAATATAATATTTGAAACTTTTATATATTCAATTTGAAAAATAAAATTCTTCTTTAGAATCGAGACATAAGAATTTAGTTTCAATAAATTTTTCGTGTGTTTCTGATAATTTTCATATTTGGGTGAATATTGAAAAATACTATATTTTAACTGAAAACAACTTTTTTAATCAGAATAATTTATATTGTTAAATTATAAATTTTAATGGTTTAGAAGTATAAATAGATTATATCATTACCATTTAATCCAATTCTGGTCATTTTAAGTAATTTCACTTTGATATTGGACATCAACAAGTGTCAATCTTTTGATAGATATTGTTTCTTAAAAATACGCATTTTGGTTTTGACAACGAGAATTAATTTTAAATTAATAAATGAAAATTCTATGTATTTAATTTGGTAAAATAGACTTAATTATTGAATTATGAATATCGAAATTATATTAGGGTGAATTTTTGGTATTTTTCTGAAAACTTACAATTTTTTATGAATAGTGAAAAAACACTGAGTTATAATTTCAAACCGAATTGTTATTTAAATAATTATTTATTTAAATTTATTTTAGGTCAAAATAGATATATAATACCTATATAAGTTCAACTTAATTCATTGGAGTCAGTTTATAATAATTTTAGATATATATAAAAATTTTGTTGAACTTTTCACCATCTTTTACCCATCTACTAAGAGAATTTGCAAATTCACATAAAACTTAATTTTTCCGCTTCTTTGAGTGGAATTTTGAAAATCCAAGAGACACAGTTAATATCAAAGAGTAAAATGTGGACAAAAATATTTTTTGGTGAATAGTAACTTTTTACTTTTATTTACCACGGTAAAAAGTAAATAGGGTAATTAAGGGTCAAAATGATATTATTATTACCCTAACACATGCCCTAATTCTATTGGATAAGTGTAATTCGACCATAAACCACCTTATGAATAAACTATGACCCTTTAGGTCCACTTGGATTAGATTAAGACATTTATTATTATTTAATTTAAAGAAGAGTTAAAAGAGTTTAAATCAAATTTTAATAACTAAACCATTTTTAATATACGGTTATACATAAGATAAATTCAACTATAAATATTAATTAGAAAGATAAAAATATTTTCTACATAATGGTATTTTATTTATAATTTTTAGAGATTAAATAATTAAATTTATCTATGACACAATGATGATGAAATATGTCCCTTATTAAAGAAAGAATAAAATAAATGGTATTATAAATGTTAAAATAATTATAATTTGAATATTTGGATGCCATACATGAACTTTCTAGGTTACTAAGGCATATTAGGATTGATTAAATAAATTTATTTTTAATTAATAAAGTTTTTATGACTTTAACAAAAAACAATTATTAAATAGTGTCAAAATTGACATAAAAGAGTTTTTAAAAAAAATATTATATTATTAATTGATATAATATTCCTAAAAATATAAGGTTCATCCAAAGAAATTATATTATGATATTTATGTCATTAATTAACCACTTGGGGTTTTATTGGCAGTTTATAGTAAGTTTATTAACCAAATAATATAAAAATACAAGGAGACATGGTAAATGTCAAACTATTTAACTAGGAGTTAAATATAAAATATAAGGTTAATATAGTGACCCAAACCTATCTAAAACCTATTGGATGAAAGGATTTGGACCCATACTCACCTTATACTCTAAATAAATTAATTTTGAACCATTATAAACCGAATACAAATTTATTATAAAATAATACTTTAAGTTTTTTCTAAAGAGCCCCTCCTCCCCCTTATAAAAGGACACCACTTCTAACCAATTACTCACAACTCTCAAGCCTTTTGGATCGGCCAAAACCTAACCAAATATTCTCTCAAATTCCATAAATTCAACCTATATTCCTTAGTTTGATCATAAAACCAACCTAAGGATCCCTTTTGATCAAATCAAAAGGAAGAACCCGAAGAAGAGGTAATGTTTTCACCACCCTCTTTCAAGTTCCTTACTTCTTCCACTTCTTCTTTCTTTGTTATTTACATTATAAAATAATAACTCCAGTATCTTCTATATAATTTTATGTTATTATAAATATGGTACAACCATATTCAGTATTATATCCATCCTTTGAATGACATGTCACCATGCGTGCGTACGTACGGCTTACCGTCTCCACGTCGTGGTGTAATTGTTATTCAAAACATTATTATTTGGATGGGTGTGATAATGATGTGTAATTAAAGTAAATGATAAATATAACATTATAATTATTCTTTATATATGATATACCATCCAATTATATAATATTTTAATATCAAAATAATGATATTGTCGCTCGTGCGTATGTACGGACTACCATCTCCATGAACGCGATGAGATTCATTCCCCATCGTATCCATTCAAGACTAATTCTCATTTGATGATTAAAAATAATTTTTAAGGACTTTATATCATTCTGGATATGAATAAGATGAAAACTATCCATAACAAACATGGATTTTGTAACAAAACATATAAAAGAAAATGAGTAAGTTAACACCTGAAACGACGATAATTCTAAGATATTATTAACAAAGCAATGTTAAAATATCATATATGATATCATATTAATGTATATGATTATTTTATAATTTAATAACAATTATTTCACCATTATACAAGAGGTTAACCTACCCTCGACCAAGGAAAAGTACAAGGTAAGGGTTAATTCTACAATCTCTTCATTATCCGAGGTAGTTTATGCGTAATTATCTACTGGGACCTCTTTGTCATCCACATCCATGTTTCTTAAAAATATATTTCAAATAATTCTTACTATTTTATAGACTATGGGTTAAAGTCATTTATACACTTTTTTGAATTTTTATAATATGTTTATAAAGGAATCTTTCCCTCATTTTCCAAACAAGGTCCTTTTTAACCTTTTCGACAAAATTAAGGTAAGAATGTCTTTTTTTTAACTTATACAGCGGGTGCAGCTATTTTCCACCGTTATAAAATCGTTGAAGCTTACATTACAATCTTATAATAATATTTTCAAATTAAATGTTTTATTTTATAATTATATGGCTTTTAAATGATTTCAAAAAAAGAAATATTTATCTCAAATAGTTTTGATTTCATCTATTACAACATCCTTTGATGGATTTTAAGCTTATTTGAAGTTGATTTATTATCATAAAAAACTTTCATATAGTGTTTAAGGTTTTGTGATATGTTTTATTATGGATGTGTTATTTTTATACCATTCATGGTTTATGGAGAAAGTATTGAAATTTAGTATGCTAGTTTTAATACGAATGTTTATGTTTTGTTTAAACCTGTTCATATGAGGAATGAATTGGACTTAATAAGTGATGGGTGGAGCCCGCTATAGCTCCTCGATGCATCGGTAGGTCTCATGAGACAAACTAGTGTCTTGGCACAAGGCCTTGAAAAAATTTTATTTGTAGTCTTGTCACAAGGCCTTGAATATGTGGTTATGATAGTCTGCCATTATGCATTCCATCATTATGAAAGTGGTTATTGATATTGCATGTGATTATTCGACTAGTAGAATATCCATGTGAATAAGTAAATTGAATTATTTAAATTTATTTCTTCCATATTATTCTGAAGTTAAATTTTAAAAGGATTTTGTTTTAGTTATACATTGCCTTAAATGTTTATGCCTATTTATGAATGTTTCCGCTATATTGTTATCCTTACTGGGCATCTGATCTCCCCCCTTTCTATGTTTTATTTTTCCCAGGATGTGAAGAATTATTTTATGAATGAACTGCAGGAATAGTATGAGGGGATATGAGTGTGGTCTATGGAGACAAGATTTTCTTGTAGTTTTTCACTTTATGATGTAATGTAAACTTTATGAATATATCTAGTGGTTCCAAGGCTACTAAACTAATCATTCTTTAGAGATTTGATCTTTTGTGATCATTCCAATGATACATAATAATGCACCAACTCAGGGTAACTAGGGTCAGGGTATTACACTATAAAAATTATAATCAAAATATATGACATTTCTAAGACTCGAGATGTTATTTCTAGCATTATGGTTATTATTGTGAAGGCTCTCCTGTGTGATTTATCTATCATTAGTGGATCATATTGTTCTAAAGTTCCTATTGGAACTATCTCTAGATCTAGTGTAGAATCCCTCTTTCTTACATATTCTTTAACAATAGTCTAACCACAATCATTCAATAAACCACCACCCAAGAATCGTCCTATTGAACATAAACCTAAGGAATGATTTTCATTCATGTTTTTGTTGTTATTAACTAGTAATATTTTAAGATTTCTTCATAAAATTTTAATGTTTGTTTATAGATGTTGACAATTTTTTAATTAATTTTTTTTCATCATTTCCATTGAATGATTATCCTTTCATTATTAAATCTTCGTTTTTTTTGGATTCTTATTTTCATTAAGAGTTCTTGGAAAATTCTTTCAAAACTAATACCTTATATGTAAATACCCATAATTTATATGTAATTTTTTTTATAATATGGGAATTTTACGAGTCTTCGAAATTTGATGTCGCATGATTCTGAGGCCCGGTGTGCCTGGAATAAATTTTTGAACTTTTTTTTTAGGTACGTTCATCGAATGTGCGAGCGGATTTTTGTAACTTTTGAACCGGTGCTTGGAATTGAAATCTGAGGGCATCGTTGAACTCATAGCAACGATATTCTCTTAAGGAGACCTTCAACTCGGCCATAGTTGGTCGAGGGTGAAAGTTAGTATTCGTGATTTTTATGGAAAGAAAAATAAAATAAAGAATATATACTGTTTTATTTTTAACCTCCCATTTGAATTCTCGTTGGTGGGGACCACCCATGCTAGAAAACTCCCAATTTAAATCCATGGTGGTGGGGACCATCTGAACCCCTCTTAATGGGGGAAAACCTCTCAACTTCTCAATTAATTAATTATGCCACTTAATTGATCCAATTAAATATGCCAACAAATTAAATTTATAAACATATTTTATTTGGTTAGATCCTCATTTTTGGTTGGGGAAAATCGTTGGAAAAGGGTTGGCAAAGGGGAATTGGAGGAGAAATTTGGAGGAGCTCTTCTTCTCCAATAGAGAATGCCTCTCCAATGAAGAATGCATCTCCAACGAAGAATGAGGAACCAACCCCGAGCCCGAATCAGAAGTGCCTTGCGGGAGCAACGAACGTCGACATCTTCAATGACAACAAACCGATGTTCGTCTTTTCCTCCTCACCAATGTCAACAAACGACAAGGTAGGGTTTGTTGTTTTGAATCCCCCCTTACCCATTCTTGATGTTCTTTGTGATTCAATAATTATTGAGCCACTTGCTTCCACCCTAAAGCGGAGGGTGCGGGCCAAATGAACATGGCCCGACCTCTCCGCAACCTTTGTGTTTTTGGATGTGTTTTTCGCAATGAAGGAGGACGTTGGAGACGGTGCTGGAGATTGGCACCAGTGGGACTTGAGAGCAGTGGCCGACACCACGGTCAGCTACGAAGACAGCGGCAGCGCAACCGCACCTCCGGAGAAGTGCCGCAGCCCGTCGGCTGCGGCGGAGCAAGGGCGGCAGCCGGCACTCCGGACGGACATGCGAAGGGGATGGTGGCGCAAGTCCACGTCACCCATCATGCAAGATCCATGACCTTGTGTCGCGCAGGTGAAGGGAGGGAAGTTAGCCGAGTCGGCCACCGGTGATAGTGTGGTGCACAACCGCGCTGCGCGAGGAGGAGGCTGGCCGTCCGGCCAGCCACAGGCCGCCGTCCAGCGGGCCACGTCGGCGGGCCGGGTCGACCCGAACCGGGTTAGGTTAAACCATGCCAGGTCGGTTCGACCCAAGTGGGGTCGGTCCGACTGGGTCAAACCGGACCCGGACCAACTTCGACACATTTTCACTCTTTTGGCCTATCTTGAGCTTCGGGCGTCCGTTTGACGAACCGTCTGCGGCGCCATAAACGTTGGGTCGATACGGTCCTTTTGGCATACCCCAATTGAGTTTTGGATAAAGTTGGGGTATGGCTGGGTTAGATTGAACATGATTCCAACCGGTCCCTCGAGACTAAAAGGCCAATAACTTACAGACCGGGCATCCATTTGATGGAAAAAGTTGTTGCATTGAGACCCCTTTTATGTGGAAGTCCTTTGGGATACTTCTTCATGGGACTTCATGGTAGTTGGAGTATCAAAATATGTCTTGAGGAGCGGATCCTCCTAGAATAAAGCGAGCTTAGTGCGGGAACCCTATAGCTGGCCGTAACATGAGTCAGGGATCCTATGTGGGTATGTGCTTGGGATACTTTGTGGGTCTGTGTTTGAGAGTCTCACTTGGATCTGTTCTAGGAATCCACGTGGGACTACTCTAGGATCCTACGTGGGTCTTCTGTACTAGGATCCTATGTGGGTCTGATGATGTACTAGGATCCTATGTGGGTCTGATGATTTAAGATCATGTGTGGGTCTACCTCTTAATAGAGTAAGATGATTCAGTAGATACATCTAATCATCTGTACTTTTGTACTTAAGTTATACTTGGTGTGATCTGATTATTTAACTTTGTGGTAATCTTCTGTGTGGATTACGTTTGTGGTACTTACCTTCATGGTGATACATTTGTGGTAATCTTCTATGTGGCGTACATTTGTGGTACTTACCTTTGTGGTGATACCTTTTTGGTAATCTTCTATGTGGTGTACCTTTGTGGTACATACCTTTGTGGTGTTACCTGCATGGTATTTCTTTTTTTGTGGAATAGTTGAGCTTCAGGATCTTGAATTGGACCTTTTGTTTCCTCATGAATGAGGTGGGTATTCTTGATAACTTAGGTATATGTATGTGCATATACCTAAGTAGGATTTTCAGATGTTTTCATGCTTTGTGGTTTATCCTTTGTGGGTTTTGTAAGACCTTAGAGGGTCTCGGGGTCCCTACTGAGTATTGTTATACTCACCCTTGCACAGGCTACACCCACACCTAGTTGTGTTTGGTGCAGACGACGGACAGCGTTGACTGAGGATGAGATTACTAGGACTGAAGGTAGCTCGGGTGGACATTAGACGAGGCGTACCGCGGAGACAAATGTTCGAGATCTATACCTACCCTTCAGGTGGGATCCTTGGTGGGTGTTCATAGGAGCTGTTTAGTTTACTTGTACTTCCCAGTTTTACTTTCACTTTTCAGTTTTCTTGTACTTTACAGTTGGGCTTGTATTCTGGCCCCTTTTTACTTTATGTAAACACTCTTTTTACTATAAATTTTACTTGTGTTTGTATCTTGTCGGGTGCTTGGTTTTGTGTGTTTACAGATTATAAAGGCAATGCCTTCCCGGTTTTTAGGGAATACGCCTTTCAGTGCTAGTCGCCAGCCCCTGGCCTATGGAAGGTGCGCTTAGGGTAGTCACGGCACGGGCCCTGGGGGATGGGTCGTGACATTATATTCTGAAAATTGAAACTTATTCATGGGAAATAATGGATGAGTTCTTTATTTTTACCTTTATTATTTTTTATATCACAAAAAGGGGGAGAAGAGTCCAAAAAAATAACAAAACTTACCCATGATTAAATATGATACTTTATTAAAAATGTCTACTTATTGGATTATGGATTTTGTGATCATCAAAATGGGGGGATTGTTGGAAAAACATATGTTGTCCTAATATATCTCAACAATTTATGTGTTTTTATTATCTCTTAATCCCTATTTATTTCACTAATTAATTTATCATATGCATTTTCGGATTTTATCTTAGCAGCATTTTTAACTCTCTTTAGAATCCATGAATTTTTTTCAAATAAATTCCAAAGGAATTCATCTTACATAGTTTATAATTCAAAGGTAATTTATCCTATAATAATAAATAGAATTATTATATGGGTGATGGAATTTTATTTATTCCAAATTAATTTATCTTACATGGTGAAATTTATCTTACACATCAACAAATTCTATTACAAAGAAAACCAAGTACTATAACTAGAATTCAGTTTGAGCTAAAGTAAGTATCTTATGAAAGACTAACATAATAAAATTATTGTATTTCATAAAAGAACCAACTTATGAAAAATAATGAAAAAATGAATTATCTTACAAAAATGGACTTGTCAATAGTTGAAGATTACTTTATAATAACTGGTGCCACTATATAAAAAATGGAATTATCTTATGATCAATACTCTAATGGAAATAGTGAATCTAGATCAATTATCTTACATGATGAAGAAATAAATATTGGATAAATTTTTTATATTATATAAAAATTTTATCTTATGATATTGAAATTGTCCAAGGATATTAGCGCTTCCAGACTATTATATTATGAAGATCAAGTTCTCTTATAGAGGATCAATATCATTAAAGTGTCATTTAGATACACTCTTTATCATTGCCATATCTTTTGGAGAGTTAACTTATTATTTTATCTTTATTAAAAATTATGTTTTCTAAATAGGGAAAGATCAATTTGGATAGAGAGTATTTTTTCATAGAATGGTGAAATATGATTAATAAGAAATCACATACACCCCTCCATCCATGTGCGTTTTATATTT
This sequence comes from Viscum album, assembly GCA_963277665.1. NCBI lineage: Eukaryota > Viridiplantae > Streptophyta > Magnoliopsida > Santalales > Viscaceae > Viscum > Viscum album. Next base: position 1,767,893,858 of record OY728123.1, read on the forward strand.
GGAAAAGAAGGGAACATGTTAATTAAGAGCATGTTGCTTTTTTATTTAAAAATAATTATTCTCCCTTCAATTAGAAATAAAAAATTATTAGTTTAAATTAAAAATAGGAGATATAGAAAAGGATATATCTTCAGTGCATGAAAAATATATGCAATATGAAATATATATAACACGAAATATATATAGAAGATACATAATAAAGAGGCTACATAAATTATTGCTCTGTTACATGATCAACTCTCAAACATATCTATTATTTTTTATAAAATATAATCATTTTTGTTAAAAGAACCTCCAGATATACTTTTTAAAGATTTTATTTTTTTATGTGGATATTTCTTCATCATCTATCAATTGTTTCATGCAATTATGTGATGAACTTGTATATATATACATTTTTATCTTTGTATCATTCTAAACATGTTTAGTTTGAGTGTGCTAAGACCATGGATGGGTTTTGTAAAGGGGTATATTAGTTAAAATATCTTTTACCTTCTATAATATGTAATAGTTACTCACACTAAGCTAGAAAGCCCTTATAAAAATGGATGTTGTAGTGAAAATCACCAAACTCCAATAGTATTGTGTTAATGGAGTGCACTATTAGATATTTGTGCCTCAAACCACTATAAATAATTTGTGTTATATATTTCTCTTATTATTTTTCATTCCATTTCTCATTCATTATAAGAGAATATTAGAATCACTAAGCACTAAAGATATGGTGATTTTTAAGAAAAAAGAAATTCAAGAACTCAATTCACCTCCCCCTCCAATCTTGAGTCATCGCAACATTTATCCTCGAGTATCATATAAGCCTTTCTTATATTTTATTATCTAAAAAATATACCTTCATCGAATTTTAAATCAAAATTTTCCAACGTATACTTAGTACTAATAATGTAAACTTTACAACCAAACACTCTAAATATCTAATTAAAGGCCTACTTCCCTTATATATTTCATAAAGTTTTTTATTTAAGAATGGTTCAAGCATAATTCTATTGGAAACATAGAATTTCGTGTTAATATTTTATTCCCAAAATTATTTCGGTGAATTTTACTCATTTATCATTTTAATAATCATTTATTGAAGTGTTTTATTTTTCCATTCTACCATTCTAGTTTGTTTTGGTGTCCTAGGAGATGAAAAGGTATGACTATAACCATTATCTTGAGAGAATTTTTCAAATCCCATATTTGAAAATTTACAACCACTTTCACTTATAATTGATAAAATTATATGTTATTTTTTATTTGGAACCAATTTAAAAAAATTTCTAAATTTAGTCAAAGTTCTAGATTTATGTGAAGAATATAATTCTATTTAAATCATATATAGTCCTATAAAATAACTAATATAAATATTTCTTTCCTATATTTACAGTTTTCATGGGATTGGATGAATCCAAATGTAAAATTTTAAGTGTTCTAGAACTACTTACCATGTGACTGATTTAAAAGACTCCTTATGATGCATACCTTTTAAGTATGAATTTCATACATAGGTGTTGTCTATGTTTATATTAGGAATATCTAACACCTATTGATTTTTTGAATGATTTTACAGCGACTATAAATTTTTATGATCAAATCTTCAATTCTATAAAACATTGTCAGATTGTATAGCATTTAAAAGTTTGACATTTAGATCATTTAATTCAGAAAAATTGTTATAGTAAATGTTTTATTTCTTATTTACATATAATAGGATATATTTATATAAAAAACTTATTATTTTTTAATTAAAAAAACATTCCATCATAACATAACCGATAAATTACTATTAAATTATGTTTTAAAACTTCAAAAATTTACACTTTTGATATAATTATAGGATTTGAAATTCCAGGTTCTCCAAAACCTTTTACTTTTCCCTTATAATTATCCCAAAATGTAACACAACCACAATCAAATTTATTAAAATATAAAATCTAGAAATATAATTATTTATATGTTAAGAACATCCATTATACATGAACCTTGTTTTCTTATTCACACTTCCAAGGCAACCACCTAAAAAATATATTTCATAAATTTTTTGAACCCACAAAAAATTTGGTCTAATTAGGTTATAAAAATAATTATTGGGAACCCAAACTATTTTCAACCATTTATTTATAGGTTTATTAAGAATTTAATTATTTATAGATAAAATCCTTGGTGTGACCAAGATATTGTGGAAATCTCAAGGAACACTCATTTTCATAATGACACTTCATTTGACATCTAAAACATGTATCAGTTGATACAACTCCATTTGAACCTTTAACAAATAAATTTTTGTCCATATTCAGAAAAAGATTATCATATCCATGATCAACCATAATTTTATTCATTTTATTAAAACTCATAATTTCCCCTTCCTCAAAAAAATCTATACAAGTCAGATTTCAAAATTTTAACTTCATTTTCCAACTTATCATTTTCTTCTAGCACACTATTAAATATCCCTTCCTTATTTGTATTGTTTTTAGGCATAAAATCAATCACCCTTTCATTTTCTTCCTTGGGTTTTTAAATTTCAACATGAGAAGTTTTTAAATTAGAATGAGTAGAATTTAAATCTCTATGAGTAAATTCTAATATATATTTCAATTATTTAACATTCTCTATATTATAATATATAGAATACTTCTTTAGATTATAATTTTCAAATAATATTTCCTTAAATATTCCTTTAATATTTTTATATATTATATAAATATTTTTATTTTTAAGGTTGATTTATCCAATATCCTTCTAAAATTCATCATTAATTTGTTTTTAACAATTATATTCAAATAAATAGTAATAATTGGTTTAAATTAATTATTTAACTAAATCCATGATAAAAGAATTAAAATATTCATTATTAGAATTGGATCCACCACTAGAGTTTAAATTGTAACTCCAACTAACTTCCATTGCTTTACTTTCTCTATTTTATTTTATTTCTTTTATTTTTATCCTTCTTTAATCTTGGGAATTCATTCTTTATATTCCCTTTATTTCTACATTAATTGAAAAAAAAATATTAGATACATCATTATACATTTAAATTCCTCTATCTAAGAATTTATTTTATTCTATAGGAAACTCCTTTTTGAATGTTTGAGAGTAAACTTTATTCTTTCTATATCCTCCATTATCAACTTTAGTGTCATAATCTCTTTCAATTTTCTATAACTTGTAGTTAGAAGAATAATTAGAAACATTTAATTTAAATCCAATTATTTTCTTTTTCAAAATCTCCACCTCATCAAAAAAAATTACTTTAAACTCATATTTTAAAAAATATTTAATTCTCTCATAAATATTATATTCCTTAAAGAATTTAGTTTCATGAATATCAACTCTCCTAACATGCCATTTATTAGGTAAATCTCTTTAAAAAATTCAACCAAGACTGAATTATCTAGATTTTCTTCCAAAATAATCATTCCATTTATAATATTAGTAAATATATAAAACATTTTATTGTGATTTCATTCCTATCCCATCTTAAAATATTGATATCCAAGCCTTCAAAAATCATGTTTTGTTCTTATTATATTATCTGAGCTCAAATGATTAAATTTAAAAAAATTCCATATTTCATTAGATTCTTTAAATATAGGTACATGACTAAACACATTTATACTAATTAAAGAGTATAAAATATTCATTATATTGTAGTTAAGAACATATCTACTTGAATAATTACTAGTTAATGTATCAGGGTAAGCATCATGTACTTTGTAATGCTTGACTGTGATATCCCAACTCTCAATTCTCAAATGTTTAAGATAAGATTTAATGTATGACTTATAATATCAATAATCTGTATTATTAAAGAATAGAGGTATTTGAGGTGTCCAAGAATCATTTTCACTTATTCCTTTCATCCTAAATAGATATTTTACCCATTACAGTTAATTCAAGAAATAATTTTCCCAAATAATTATGTATAAAAATTTGGGGGTTAATCACTGATACCAACTGTTAATACCTGATGAGAGATGGATAAATGGTCAAGAGGGTGGGTGAATTCAACACTTTTAAAAAATAAAATATAATTAACAGAGTTAAATTTTAATTTACTAGAAATAAAAATAAATAACATAGGATAATTTTTATATTAATTCATATCAATTTATCTTGTGTATACTCTTAACTCCTCTCAAAAATTGGGAGGAATCTAACCCGCTAAAATGAAATCATTGTTAATGGGGATTCAAAACCCATTAAAAATGCCTTTTTAACCTCAATAGGAACAACCCAAGACTCAATTTTTCACAGCATCAGGTACAACCCAATAAGATTCCTTTTAAGGTGGAGGAAGGAACAAACCTTAATTTATCTGAACCAAGTCATAACTTAATCTCTTTGACTTTTACCAGTTGTTGAAGATATCATACCTTTTTTGGGATGGTATAAATTGAAAATCCTACCATTAAAAGGGTAGTATAACCCACAAAATTATACAAACATAAAATATAGAAGTAATTAATAACCAAAAAACCCGGATTAAAATGAAATCTTAACTATTGAGTCGGCAATGATCTATTCAGCAATGAGGATCAGAATTATGTAGCTCTACCAAAAGTGTTGTATTGATGGTATCAAATATGAGTAGAATAATATAGTTAAAGTACCCTAAACCTAATTCAATAATTCTATTTATAATGGTTCTTTCAAACTCTATTTGTAGAGTTCTTTCATGCACAACAATGATTAAACTGATACCCACATGCACATCAACTTGAATATTTTAGTCGATGTGTTTTCTTGTGTTCCCAAGATAATCAAACATGTTTTCTCGATAAACTACTTCAGAGTTGGTAGTGGTTTTTTAGTCTATAAAATTTCATACAGTTGTACACAAAACACATTATAACAATTAATATAGTAGTAAGTATTCCACAAAAATTATTTAAAAATTATTATAATATTCTTATAAAATATGTGGAATAAATTCTTCATATTACAACTATTTTTAATTTGAAACTCATTGGTTTTCAAGAAAGTAACATTTTTAAAATTTATCCCACGTGTTGTTAATTTAATTATATTTAAAACACTTCTAAATACTTTTCACATACTTAAAATAATTAATATTTAATTATGAAATAGTTAAATCAAGTATAAAACTGATCACAAGCATGTAGTAATTCGAAAAGTACAATAAAATAAAAAACAGATCACATTTTTGAATTTTGAGAAGAAAACTATACAAATCATATGAATTTTGTATGACTTTAACAATTTTTTGTGACTTTAGAAAAACATATGACTTTATAATAATTTTTATATCACATTACAGTATTTGTTTGAATTTGTAGATCTTTTCATGTGAATTTAATTTTTTTTATGACTATGAATCACATTTCTTATGACTTTATAATTCTTATATTACTTTATTATCCATTTTTTATGGCATTAAAATAGTTGCTTATGACTTCAAAAAAAATATAAGACTTTAATAATTAGCCAAATTTTCCAAAAATAAACTGAAAGTAGAATTTTTATAATGGAAGAAATAGATACAAAATAATTAATAAACAAATAAAACATCACAAAATAAATTTATTTAAGCTATGAGACATTATATTTATATAATTATAAAGTAAAATTCACTTAAAACTCATGTTAAATGGAATAAAAATAATTATTTTAATTATAAAAAAAAATTAAGTGGTGAGTGGTCAAGGATCCACTCAATAAGACAATCTTTTATGAAACATGGGAAATGGTTAAATATACCATACACATGGTACCTCAATATGGTTTTCCAGTCTCAAAACAAGTTTGAATCTTTTATAAAGGTTTAAGTTTAGTAAATAAATAATTCATTGATATGATGTGTACTGGTACATTAAAAAACAAAGCCTTAAATGATGCTTAAGAGTATCTGGAAGTTCATTTGGAAAAAAAATAAAATAAAGGATATTATACTTATTATGAGAAGCCTTCTAAATTTTTAGAAACTCGCACTATTATGGATGATGAAATACTTGAGTCTAAACTTCCTTACCTCTATAGTAATATTAGGGAGATGGTTCTTAGGAAAGTCCATGAAGTTCATTCTATTGACCATGTTTACACAATTTGTAACAAGAATTACTATAGGACTGATAATTTCTTAGTCATTCCTTCAATCAAGGTGGTGATTCTAGGAGGATCATATGTATAGGTTAATGCTCTAAATTTTTAAAGTCTATAGTTCCAAAATAATTTCAATCCAAGGTATAATGACCATCCTAGCTCTCATTAGAGGGATAACCAACATCCCGTCAAACACAGGGTTTGAATCCATATCCTCCACAAAATATTCATACACATAACTAGTTTAAATATTAATAATGCTAATTTCAACATCCTCTAGTGAAATTAGAATAACATTAATATCCTTAGGAGATAACCCAACTAACTCAAACCCCTATCTAGTTTTTTTCCACCCATTACATAAAATATGTAATAAAATATAGAAAACTAATTCTAAAATTTTATCCCTAAAATTTGAATTGAATATAATTAAAATTGGTAAGTCACTCATTCCCACTTAGGTTATCCATTTTTCAACATTAATGGGAGATTATAGTGGCAAACATCCCTATTTTGAATAAATTATAGTTTTGATTATCTTGAGAATCAAAAAATTTATTGATAAACCTAAACCAATCATTTCTAAAACATTTTATCATAATACCTATAATGAACCTATTGACGAACCTCCCTTATAATGTAATTATTATGAGGATAATAATTAAGAACCATTTCTTATTAAAACAATCTAGAAAACTACTCTATTCCCTCAAACAATGAGAGGAAAACCCAAACTGAAGTTGAGTGATACTTTTAGGAAAATATTATAACATGTTAAAATCAAGATCCCTATTCTTAATGAAATTCAAACCATACCTATATACTCCAAGTACATCAAGGAATGTTTTATTTTTAAAATGAAATTATTTAATTAAAACCAATTACTTTTGGCATTTTTCATCGGTATTGTGCCGTGCATACTTGCATGAGACTGCTAGTCGAGCAGCGATGGGAAGGGGGACGCTAATCATATTGTTTTTATTGCTTGGGTGAAGGTTTTCCTTACTCATGAATTGGATTGTTTTTGTCTTGAAGATCTTGGCCCGTGAAGGCATGATTGTTTTTAAGTATTTTATGTCTTTTTTGTTTCCCACTTTTTCCTCAAAACTGATTTTGGAATAAAAATTTAATTTTCTGTCAGACCAAGTCCTTTTGGCTATTAATGTGAGAACCACCATCAATAAAACTATTCCACCTTAATTAAAGGACCTCGATTTTCTATATATCAATTTTAAACTATGATAGAAAAGGATTTACATATTTTTATGAGATCTAGGATATATCATTAACTTAATTACATATTCCATGTATTGTTAATTAGGTCTTGAGGAGATCAAACCCACATTTGTCACTCTCTAACTCACTAATTTGTGTGTTCGAGTACATAAGGGTATCTTAAAGGATGTTCTTGAAAAAGTTTAAAATTAAATTTACCTAGATGACTTAATTTTCTATATAATTAATCCAAAATTAGGTTTCAAAGAAAAAATCCTCATCATACTTGGTCATCCATTCTAAGAAACAATTGACTCAATCATCTGAGTTAATAATGGGAATATAAACATCATCTTGAGGAACATGAATCTTTATTGAAAAATATATAATTTGAGCTCTAAAATTAGTGATTATGATGAGGTTTATGAGTTTAATTGCTTAGGTAATATTAAAATTGATCTTGAGGAACATCAAGGAATTATTTAAGGATTTTTAAATCAAGATAAAATCAATTTTTTTTGTTCACGTGTTGGAAACTAGTCTCTTTGGTTTTAATATCTTATATATATCTCACGTGATGATTTTTTGGGATCACTAATGAGTGAGACCTTGAGAGAAATCATGAAGTTCAAGTCTATATCAATTAAAACCATCGAAACAACTAATTTAGAGGATAGAACATTTATTATAAGGGAATCATTTCATCCTGAAATTCCAAAAAAAAAACAAAGTCTGGTTATGACTCTCAATATACCTCAAGTAATTTTACCAAACTAATATTTAACTCAAGGTCCTACATTACACACTTAAGTATGCATTCTTATGGGATAAAAAAACCCTACTGTTCTTCATATCTTTAATCCAACCAAGAGGTAATATTTTTTTATATCTTAATAAAGTACAAAAAAATGGATATACCCTCTCTAATATTCCTAGTATTATCCCACTCATTTAGATCAAAATAAATTCCCTCAAAATATATTTTAACCCTTCCATACAACCCTAGTGGAGATTAAATCCCAAGATAATAGAATTTTTGTGAAAAATAAATCCATTAGTTGTTAGAAGTCAGTATTATCTAACCTATTATTGAGATTGGTTAGGTGATCAAAATTATAGTGGTTACTAAGAAGTTTGGAATTATTTTAATAATAAATGATTATTTATTACTCTTACATACAATGGTAAGTAGTGGATGGAGATTCTACATGGACTCTAGAAAGTTGAACACATATACTAAGAAGATCATTTTCATTTTCCCTTAATTGGTCAAGTCCTTGAGAAAGTGGTAAAATATGAGTTATTCTACCTCCTATATGGATATTTAGGTTATAATAAAGTTGAGGTTTCCTTATAAGATTAGTTAAAAAATTCATTTCTCTATTTATCACCTTTGACATAAATTATATGTCATACTATTTTGAAATTCCACAGGTACCTTCCAGCGGTTCATGATGGGTATTTTCTCTAACATGGTGGGAGAGTATCTAGAAGTATATATGGATGGATTATCTATTTTCTAGGATTCATTTTAGATATTTATAAGTAATGTGTAGAAGTTTTTATCAATATGGGAGGATAAAGAATTTATCCTTAATTGGGAAAAATGTCACTTCATGGTAGAAGAAATATTATTATTTGGGTATCTTATCTTTTTTTAATGGGATAAAAGTTTATAAATCCAAGGTAGATATAATTGGTCACCTTACCTCTCCAAATAATATCAAAGAAATACCTTCATTATTAGGAAATTATGGTTTCTATAAAAGTTTTATTTGGACATTTATCTCTATTTCATAACTCTTTTCTGATTTTCTTTTACAATATAATCCTTTTGTTTGGATGAAATTCTATGAGTAATATTTATCATTGCTTAAGCCATGCCTTATCTCTCCATCCATAATGAAAGCTCTTAATTAAGGCCTTCCTTTTTAAATCATGTTTGATCTGTGAAAATTTGTTGTAGGATACATTTTTTGAAAAATATAGGATAGATCTCCATTTCTCATTGTAGATGGGAGGAAATTCTTGAATAAGGAACAAATCAATTACTCTTCCACTAAAAAATAATTAATTATTATCTTCTCCTTAGAGAAGTATATAGCACACTTCTTATGATCCCCCATAAGTATTTTCACCAATAACTCGTTACTGAAATACCTTTTCCAACAAAAAAATGTTAATGATGGATTAATTGATTGGGTTATTCTTTTATAATAATTTTATATAATGATAATAGATAAAAAGAGTAACAAAAATGTGGTGTTTGAACACATTTCTAGTTTATAATTAAATAATAATTTATTTTATATTTCTATGGTTGATTCATTTCCTGATGATCATATCTATTCTATAAGGTATTTCTTATAATTTGGTGATATAGAAAAATTCTTGGTAATAGAAATCATTCCAAAAAAATCAGTAACTTAATCTAAAAGGAAATCCATTTCTTATGTCAAACACTATGTGTTCGATGATCATACCTCTATAATTTTTCCCAAATTAGATCATTAGGAGATGTGTCTCGAAGTCCAAGTAAGAGGTCGTTCTCAATTTCTATCATAAAGTGTAAAGTGGAGGGCACTTTTCCAAAAAAAAACAACTTATAAGGTTCTTTAAATTGGTTTATTTTGTCCTATCCTTCCTAGGGATTCTAATAAATTTTATCAAAGTTATCCTTAGTGATAAAAACTATGTGACATTACTGAAAGGAAACAAATACATCTTATTACCATTTTGATTATATATATCTTGGATTATATGGGTATTTATTTTATGGTACCCTTACCAAACTATAGTAGATATCTCCATAACATTTTAGTATTTGTTACATATCAAAATGGGTTGAGAACATTCCCACCAAGTCTAATGATCAGCATACTATGATTTGCTTCATTAAATAAATTACCTTTTTGAGATTCAAAATTTTTATGGATATAATTAATGATCATGAAACCCATTTTTATAATTTTTCCTTATTGGAACTCATGTTTTAGTATAATATCTCTCACAAAGTTTATATGGTATACAACACTAAAACAAATCATTATGTTGAGTCGGAAAATAGGGAAATAACAAAATCTTTAAAAATAAATAACAAAACCTCTAGAAAATATTAGTATGATAATATTTTTATTTCTTTTGGTCATATCATATCATATACAAAACCAACCTAGTCCTGTCACTACATTGGTTTCTTTATGAAAAAAAACCATTTACCATTTGAAATTGAGAAAAGGGGATTTTTGGGAAATCAAATATCAGATTTTTGACTTTTACTAATCTAGAATAAAAAAGAAATTAGACCGAAATGAACTAAATAAACATATTATAGAGGCTTATAAAAACTTAAAGATGAAAAAAATATTGAGTTAAAACCTACCAATCAAGGAATCATAATTTTAAATGCTTTGAACTAGGTAAATTTGAGCTACTTTACACTTCTAAACTTCATTTAAACCCAAGTAATTTGAGATTAAGGTGTTCAGATACCAACATTGTGCATCATGTCTACCCTAATTGGGAAATTAAGATTCAGTACCCTATTAGTGGGGAAATCTGTAAGGTAAATATCCATAGGATATATCCATTAATAGAATCAAACTATATACATGAAATTAAATAGGAGTTGAATGATTCAATCATTGAAGGAGATTATATTTTATAAGTTGGGGGGTATCAAGCTAACAAACATAAATTGTCACTTTATAGATGAAAACACAAAAAAATAGTTTTTTATTTTGACATTTCAGTTTTGGTTTTAGTTTCTTCTTTACTAAAGGATAATAATAAAATGAGGTTTTTTTTCTTCTTTAGGCTTTTATTTGTTTTAGTTAAGGGTTCCCCTTGGGATTTTTATGGTGGTATAATGTTTTTGTGTGTAAAATTAAATATTTTAGGATTTTTAATTGAACCACATTCTCTCCAAAGTTCAAACCTAATATTTTATTATCCATGGGGATTCTGCATGTGGAAAGGATACCAAATGATAAATTGCATTATTTTTAGTCTTCATCTTCAAACTAAGTGATATTTTAAAATGAATTAATTTAATATGTAATTCATAAACTTATTTATACTTTTTTACCCTTTATCATTTTTTTCTCTTTCAACACTAAGTGTTATGTCATTCTAAGTGGGGGTAAGAATTTGAAATTTTCTTTGAATTTTTTTTTGGATTCAATGGAAATTTTAATGTTCTTATCCTTTGATGGGATAATGTACTTTTTAAATAATAAATATAAATATCAAATAATTTTTCATGCCTTGATTGTTATATTTAATAATTTTTAAGTTCATGATTACAAATATTGGTATGCATGGATTTCTGAATTGATTTTTCACTATCAAAATTTTTATCCATTTAACCAAAAAGTTAAAATAAACATAATTTAGATTATAAGGCATGAATTTGAGTTATTTGGATATATTTATTTTAGAATAGGTTGTTTAGTCATATTATATTTAATTTGAGTATTTAAAAATTTAAAAAAATGACCATGTGGAGTAATATATTGGCCTAATTTGTGGCATATGACACGTGGGGATAATGAAAACATACTTTTATTTTCAATATTAAATATTTATATCACAATTATAGAGTATATTATTGGTTATATGTGCAATATCCAACACTTTAGGATAGTGAATTCATAGTTGTATTACCCAGAGTTAATATTTTAATCTCTATTGTGGTAAAGACAAAAAATATATACTCATCTTAAGGTTAAAATGTGATTCCCACCTAGCTCTACAAGATTTTCCCCTAGAAAAAAATTGAAACCTCATGAATTTTATAATTCAAAACACATATTTATAATAATTGGAATTAGATGAAAGTTAGTGGTAATCTTAAGAAAGGGATTGATCTTGGAATTGGAATATGTCTGGGTACTTGGAATATTTTAAATGATTTTTATGGGATCTATTAATGTTTTTTTGTATATTCTTAATGGTAAAAATTTTACATTAAAAAACATTTATAGATGGGAATTGAATTTTGATATTTTTGAGCTAATAGTATTCATGGTACTAGAAAACAGAAATTTTGGGGTGTGATTTATAACAAACTATATCAACCCATAATTTTCATATATAAAAATTACATCTTATTGGATGAATATTCAATATAAAACATAATGATCTATGCCAAAATCGTATAGGTTTAGTGTCTTTAGAAACCTTGATACATAAAAAACTAGTTCATAAGATATCTTCATTACATCACACTAAATTATTCATAACAATCACCTTTCTTAGAAATTTCATACGTAAAAAATTTCTTTATAGCTTAAGGAAATGAAATCTAAGAAAGGGTGATCTTAGACACTTAGTAAGGGTAAAAAAGGAGACATCGATAATCAATTAAGAATAACATGATCATAAGGGTATAAGGACTTGAGATTAACATTTTAGAATCATACCCTATTTATCATATATCATAATATTGAGTCATGGAATAAATATTGGTAGTTCATAATACATGAATCATAAAGGAATCAAATAAAATGATCCATGAGAGCATAAAACTGGTGTCAGACATAATTTTGTAGCATACACATAAGCATGGAGAATCATTTATTTAATCAAGGATCACTTCTAAGACAATCATAGTGAATTGGGTTATCTCAACATTCCATCATATCTTTATTCAAGCTTCAGTCCCATTGCTATCATAGTGGATAAATTCTCTTACTGAACTAGGTTCACTCCCCATTATAATCTTTATTATCTCATGAGATATCCATATTTACCCCCAAAAATTTGAAGGCTGTATAATCATATGACCACCCATAATATTACTAAAATCATACTTATGTGTTCCTCCATATTATAAAACATCGATCATTGCATAACTTGTAGAAAGGAAACAAGTTTCATAAAGGTTTCATCATAACTCAATTAACATGTGGAAAAGAAATGAGTTTCATAGAATCATCTTAAAGAAAACATCATAATTCATCCAAATAATGAAATTAGATTCTATCAATGGATAATATCCTTGGTAAATCATAAGTAACATCAAAGTATTTTATTATAGATTAAAAATTCCTTTAAAAGATCACTGGAATATTTATTGAGGAAAATACCATTTTTACTTTGAAATCACTTATTAAAAATATAAAAATTTCCCAAATATTTAAAAAACATATTTGACCAAAACCATGGAAACTTATAAATTAAGTTTTTAATCATTTATTATTCATGTTAATAGTAAATTATGTTCATGTAGTATACCTTAAAATAAAGTCTCCTTTCACATTTTTCGTAAAAATTCAAAAGTACCCAATTCGAAAAATGATAAGAATATTTCTTTTAGACCATTTTTTAAAAATTAAAAAATGGGTAAAAATTACATTAAATAATCATAAGATAATATTAAAAAACATTCTTGAAAACATTTTTATAAAACATGTATATGGAAGAAAAACAATTTTTGACCAAAGAGAGAAATATAGTTAATTTTCCATAAATACAATTTTTCAGTTAATTAAGTTATTAAATAGAGTAAAATTGAATGAAACATATAATATATAAAAATAACCATATTATAAGATAATTCATGGGATTATTGAGTAATATTTCATAAAATTTCATCATAAAAAACATGATCATAAGCAATCTTAATAAATAATGAGATTGTAACAAAAATTCCTTACCTCAAATTTGAATTGATTCAAAATCACTCTAAACTGATGTATAATAACATTAAATTTATTATAAATCTACATAATAATCATATACATACTTATAATATCATATATGATCCACTCATAACATTTATCACCCATTTATTAATAATTCCTTTTTAAAATCATCATTTTCTGTTGTTAATTGTTTCATTTTTTCATGATAATTTTGGTTTGGTAATTCCAGTCCTTGTACATTGATAATAATTACATAATATCTATAAATTTAATCATGATAAAAATATAATATATATTAATTATATATATATATTCATCCATAAATGATATATATAGAAAAATTAATTAAACTGTTCATGGAGACAATAGGTCATACGCATGCATGAACGACGTTTTCACTTTTTGATGGATGGAACAAAATAAAGGTAAATAGTAATTCACCTATAAAAAATCATTATTATATTATATATATCATATATATTCATTAAATATATTCTTATTACCATCTATGTAAATTGAAATCAAAAATTGAAACACATCGATTCGTGGAGGCGACACGAGTGACGTTATCATTTCCCAATAGATTGAAAGGTATGAACTTAGATATGGTATTATGATCCTAGAATAATAATTATCTGGTAAAAATAATTTTTAACAATTAAACCCATAATAATAAACATCCATGAAATATGGGTATGGAAAATGAAATATATCATTACGTGGAGGTGGTAGTCCACACATATGAATGAGCGATAATCTCACATACCATTTGATGGAATAGAGGGTGGATATTGGTGGTTCCATAATAAAAATAGTATATTTCGGTTACTAAATTTATTATTTTATTATAAATATCAAAATTTTATATTACTTTTAAGAAGAAATAAATTGAAATAGGTCGGGTGACATGATTACCACTTCTTTTGGGGGTCTCCTTTAAATCCTTTCTTTAAAACCCTTTAATTGGTATTTTAAGAAGAAAGAAACCTATAATTCATGGATAGGAAATTTTAGAATAAAAATAGTTTGGGTTTGTTCGATCTAGACGAATAAATTTGGTATAAATAAGTGAAATAAGGGGTATCCTTTTATAAGTGGGGGAGAGGACATAATTGGGATTTATTACAAGATTAAAAGGTAATAAAGTCATACACAAGACGCTTCCAAATGGAAAACAATCAGAATTTGGGATATTATGAGGTATAAATATGTCCTTAAAATAGGATTTATACTATTTTAATTTTTAAACATACATTTATCTCTTTGTTTAACCCCCCCCCCCCCCCTCTAAAATGGTTTTAACCTTAACTGTGGTGACAAATTTTTACTATTTTTACTAATCATTATGAATAAAAATTAAATAGGAACCATTAAAAAATTTTGGAATGAAAATTAAAAATATAGAATCAATTTTATCAAATTCAACTCACATAATTTGAATAATTAAATTTAAAATTAAACCCACAAACACAGTGAAAAGCGGTTTTCTAGAAAGAATGCTTTTTTAAGTATAAAACGTTTTTATACCAAAATCAAACATAAAATTAATTCCAATGAACCTAATTGGATTAGTACTAATATAAATTAAATAATATTACTTTTTAAATAATATAAAAAAAATTCTAAATGCTCAAAACTAAAGAGAGTTTTCAATAAAAATCAGTAATTTTCACTATTCATTGAAAAATAAATATTTTCAAAATATTCAAAAAAAATCACTCTAAGATAATTTTGAAATTATAATTTTAAATATTAAATTAATTTTTTTAAAATTAATTTTATAAATGTGGTATAAATTAATTATATTATTTCTCACAAAAAGAAATAAAACCATTTTTGAGGGAAAATGTATTTCTAAAACATATAATTACTTTATTAAAAATTGAGTAATTATTTATCAATATATTTAATTTATATAAATCATTTATAAATAAATTTTAAAATTTTGTTATTACTATTCATTTATTTAATTTAATTTCTAGGTTATAATGGTATGCAACATTACGATTCATTTAGACTTACTGTTGTGTGTATTGCAAGATATCGAGGAAATTAAATTTATTTGAAGAGAAATATGTTATAAAATCTCAAGATGTTACAAAACCCACATAATAATTTGTTTTATTTAATGGTTTTAAACATAAATATCCATATACTACAATCTTATAAAATTTATAGGCCTAGTGTATTTTTGAAATTAGATATATAGACCATTAAAATAAAACATCATTATTTAAAACATTTTTATTTGCTCATAGTTTCCTTTGAACTCTTAATACAGCATGGGAGGGAAAAGGGACATACATAAGAAAGGTAATAGATATAAAAACATGTAAGGTAAAAATAAAATCATATAATTATTATAAATAATACATGTGATTCAAGAGGCATATAATGATAACATAAAGAGGTAAGAATCTCACATACTCACATGGAAGTATGGCATGAGAAAACAATATCATAAAATCATAGTAACATAGTAATATGGTAACAACATAAAACATGACATAATAAGAATAAGTAGAGGATAACCGAAAAGATATCGTAACATATAATACTTATTTTAACCTCTCATATACCATACATGGTATCTTATGTGATAAAAATATT
The DNA here is from genome assembly GCA_963277665.1 of Viscum album. NCBI lineage: Eukaryota > Viridiplantae > Streptophyta > Magnoliopsida > Santalales > Viscaceae > Viscum > Viscum album. The sequence goes on from OY728123.1 coordinate 1,767,910,396, forward strand.
ACTCAATGCATTAGACCTATATCAGAGTGCACCCTTCATATTTTCTAACTTTATGTGTGCCACATCGATCATATAACATAAGAAAATATTTAATAATTTCAATCCCATGGTTAAGGAATATGTGTTTTTGTACATTAATATCCCTAAAAATTAAGTATAGTTATTTCTATGTGAATACCCTTGATTAAAAATAGGGTTGGGTATTCACATCATGATGGTACGGCATGGAAAATCAGGTGATAATTTAATCATTATAACAGGTGTACATAAAATTTCATGAAAGGTATAAATGAGAGAGTAACATAGTTTATTATTATTTGTGAAATATTTTTACAGTAAAGGAATTATCATAAATATAAAAAAAACATAACCAATTTAGAATAAAAAGTATTATTAAAAAGGAAGTTCCTAGATGTAAAAGAGGAGGGAGAAAATATCTTACCTTGATAGGATGCTTCTTATTGCTTGGAAAGAGCTCCTTATAACCTTAAAAATACTTGGGAGGTCTTTATATAGGGATAGAGAGATTATAATCACAATCAATGGGTTTGTAGTGGACATTAATGGGAGAATGAGTGGGAATTTATAACAAAAGAGAGGGGGTTTTATTAATTTCTAAACATAGGTTCTGGAAACTCAGTTATAAAATATTCAAAACCATTAGCTCTCCCATGGTTTTAACCCGTGGTTTTAGATAAAGTTATGTGATTTTAGTTATTTTAATGGGTTATGGGATGAAATTCTATAAATAATACCATTAATGATTTGGAAGTGGGTTGTGTTTGTAAAGAATTGTTTTCAAAATATTAAAATATCCTTAAGGTTTTCAAGGTTCTCTATAAGTTTTAAAAATATTTAGTATCACATAAAATAAATTATTTTAATGACAAACACTATTTTTTTCAAACTAACCCTTTTATTACTATTAGTCCTAGTGAATAACTCAATATGGGGTGAATTGAGATCCCAATAAAAATTTCCATTTAAAAAATTAAAACATAAATCCATGAATTTATAAAATACAATCATTTGACTAAAATATTAGAGTTATATAATTTTTGTCTTTTCAAAAAACTTTTTATAATTTTGATCATAACTCATTTAAAAATAATTTTGAAAACTCTTTCAAACTTTTGAAACAAATTTATACAAATGACACATCATATATAAAACACAAATTAAATTTTACTATCAGAATAAGGTTCTGTTATGAAATTTAGAAAATAGATATAGATAAGTTATAAAAATAAAGTAAAACAATATTTAAGAATAATGGAAATAAACTATGGGTTTGGTATCAAGCCAATAACTAATCCCCTCCACTTGGAAATCACCCATTTCCAAGATATTTATTATAAAATAAATTGATCCACAAACCGAATCAGGTTTTACAAACAAATGTACTCAAATAGTAAACGTTATAAAAAAGCTTCTTCCACAATTCATGGTGGGATAAAAGGAGTCCAGGTCACACACAACCACTTCCATAGTAATTCAGTGGAACACATATGTAAAATAATAAAACAGAGTATCTAGCACTATTCTAATAGTGGGTGACCCAGACCCAACTTGAATAGTGCTTTATGATTACTATATCATGTATATAGTTCGTTATGAATGATGTAAACGTACCCTAATAGTGTTGGTATTTTTGTGTATAGTATTTATATGGTAATTTCCATAGATTATTTTTCCTATCAAAATTTTATAGAATATTCTGGGATATAATGAGAACCTTGAGGTACTATGAAATTAATCTTAAATATAGGTCCAATGATCTAGATACATCATACTGATTGTACACAGATGATGTCTGACTCTTCGGCATTGGGGGCTCATAAGAATTGATAATTCTTCTCATAAAGTTTTCACTTTCTTATCCTGGGTTGATGAGATCATGAAGATTGACCCTATAATAGGAACCCTACATGTTTAAGGTGTCATTGGTAGTTCCTATCTTCGAACATGTGTAACGGTCTCCCGACTTGAGATTATTATCAGGGTATTCCATTTGATCCCATAATTTGATGAAAGGAAAAACAATGGAATTTAGTTCATAACGAGGTAGCTTGCATTGGATTTTTCATTGGTGGTATGACATTGATTTAATAATAAAGAAATAATTTTTCACTTTCGGTAGAAAACTATATATTGGGCATGGTTAATTAGGATTGTAGTACATTAACCATATCCATTCCCACTATAGAAAAGGGTAAGTCCTTCCAATTAGATCAAAAAATAATAAATCAAAAATGTATGATCACACAGGTGTGATTCCTTCTTTATGTGATATCACACTATAAAGAGATTATATTACATAGTGTGTGTTTTTAGGAAGGTTGTCATTACTCTAATTAATCCTTATCACTTAAGAGGCCTTCATTGGTTATTAGGCTCCACTCTTGTTATATGAATAGTATTCACTACTATCAAGATAAGGACCTAGAGGGTTAGACATAATGGGGTATTCAATATTTTTCCATATTTTGATGAATATGAGAATATGACATGGTGGGACCCACCATGGGGTCTATGATGTGACTGAGAATAAATGATAAACATTGAATAAATAAATTCATTTTTATTAGAGTATAGAATATGTGGTTTGGATTTATTTATTAAAATTATCCATATTGTATCAAGGGAATATATAGAATAATATTATATGAGAAAATATTATTTTAATATTCAAGGTTCATTTAATATTTGCGTAAATTATGATTCAAGTTAATAACTCACTTTTATTATGTAATATATTTACAATATATTATAATTAATAAAAATATAAATGACATTGTGACACAGCTATTTGTTCATAACATGCTGTTTATTTATTATTTAGTGGGTGTTTGATATAAAGGTGTTGGGGAACCCTTTCGAATGTTTTAATTACCACTATATAAGTATAAGAGAGACTCTTATTCCATGGAATATTCATCCATTTTTAATTTTGATCTTTAATCTCCTTATTCTGCATCCAAGAGAGAGAAAGGTCTCATTCGAGCATTTGATCACTAATCATCATCATGGATCAAAGAAATAGGATCATGGTGATTTTTGTGATGCCAAATAATTCGTCAAAGCTTCGTGCTAGCACCCAAATTTTACTGATCATCAACCATGTAGACTCTTGAATCATTCCTGGATGATCTAAATAGGTTCATCCTTAGATCGTTCAAGCAAAAATCATTAGTGATGAGCTGCAGTCGAACATGATGCCGGTTTGAATGAGGTTGTTGTTAATGTTTATTTTTTTCCTAATTAATTCATGTTATGTCCTTGGAACTTTATTAGGGATCATATTTCTAGAGATGATGAATTTTTATCACTTCAATGATGTAAATTTTAAAATCTTTGGCCCACCAGATTTCATTGCATTCCCTGGTATCAATAATTGGCATCAGATCAATCATGAGAATTTTTTTAGCCAAGAAAAAAAATTCCATAAATTAAGTAGAGGGATTCATTTTGGTCCCAACCTCAACGACCATGCTTTGATCTATTAACGAACAACCATGTCATGACCATCTAAAGATAGAAATCCAATTGAAACTATTTTTTATTTCATATTTAAATTAAATACCATATATGTATATATGACATATAAATTTTATAATTTACTTGAACACATCATATTAAGCGGTTTCCAGTGACCCATTTGAATTCTAAATAGAATCCTAATGCTTGATAGCATAGGCTTGGAAACATTTGAAAAAAAAATTATTTTCTTGGGATCATTTTTTGCTAGTGGAACATAATAAAAATATATAAAAAAGGTAAGGACCCCGACAAGGATGTTGGGGTTCATCTATCAAAAAATAGAGAAAACATTTATTTTTACCTTAAAGGTGCATATGGTGTGTCTGAGGATGAAAACAAATAAAAAAACATTTTTTCTTAAGACATTACAAATTCTACTAGAATTTGGTCCCACCACCCTCCTCCTCATCTGCAGCTAACGCTACCTTTACTGTTCACCCCCACAGCCTCCTCTTGTAAGCATTGTTAGTCCCCCCTCTCTCACAAATTCCCACTCCCTTGGTTCCAAAACAACCCCATCATCGATGTCTCAACTTCCACATCATCCCCCATTCTTCATAGAACCCCATCCATCCACCTTAGTCTATCACCTTCCCTTATTGGAGCCACATCAATCTTCTTAAGTGAGGCCTGGAGGCCTCCCCTTCTCCATCCATAGCCCACTATGTGAAGAAACCTCCTGCGATAGATTGTGTGTGAGACCCCTTCATCGGTTAGCTCCCCCCCATGCAGCCTCCAATGAGTTAACCCAGCCTGGAATGGGTTGGTGTGAGTCCTACTCGACCCAAAACAGACCCGACCAGGTTCTTCCTAACCCAAAATGAGGTTGCATTAGTCTACCTGGCCTGGAACCACCCTGAATGGATTCTTATCAACCCACAATAGGCCTGGGTGTTTTCTGGTGCCCGTGGAAAATTTTTAATATCCAAAATATTTATTTTTTAATTTTTTAAATTTAAAAAAACAATAATAATATTTAAAAATTAATTCAATTTTTGGTTTTAAATTAAATTAATTTTAGGTTCAAAAACAAAATAAAAATAATAATGAATTTTTTGAATTAAATTATTCATTTAATTTATTTAACCATCATCGAACTTAAATTTATCACAATTTAGTTTTTATCATGAATTTATTTGATCTATTGAATGGTCTAGATATATGACCAACCTTTATTTGTCTAGGTTACATTATTTAATTAATCATTAAAACTGTGTGTAATGATTGTAATATTTAATTAATTTTTCAATGGCATGTGCATCATCTTTTTTGTGTTAATATGTATGCAAGTTTTTGCATCTATCAATTTATTTGTATATGAATTGTTATTTCTGATACCCCCTTACCTACGTGTAATTATGTTTTTACTATTGATGATGATATTTTAAGATGTTTACAAGCCAAGATGAGGTGGTATATTGGAAGTGATGTGAAAACACTAGACTAAGGGTGAGATGTTATAGGAGTCAAGTCCTGACTCAGGTATTATACCCCTAATTCATGGTTGATCCATTGAGTTTGAAAGGATAAAAAATATTAGCTTCTCAATATCATAAAATTAGTTTATTAATTAATTTATTTATTTTTTATTATTTTATGAATGTGAAAATTTGTGGGAACACGTAAAATAATAAAAAAACCATAGACATGATTAATTTTTTTGTATTAATTCATGTTTAGTTGTGAACATGAAAATATAGTATGAACATATTTGACAAAAAAATGGATTGAATTCATTGAGAAATAATAAAAACCCTCAATGTAATATTAATTCATGAATTCCTTTCTTCACTTAAATTTGAACAAGAATGGGTTTATGGGGTGTTCGTTGACCCTAATTGAGGGTGCCTCCTACCACCGAGGAGTTCTTATAATAGTTATGGGTCAAATTAACTAAATTTTATAAAAAATAAGTGTCCATAGATATCTTTAAAACACTTTAGACATAAATCATTGAGAAAATAAATTTTATTTTTTCTAGAATCTAGGAATTCACTCAAGAAATCAAGGATTCCTAAGTCAATAGAGACAGTCTATCAATTTCCTACTTTGAAACTCTTCAAGTAGTGGTGTAGCCATAGCTTGAACTGTGATGATAGGTTTTTTGGATACTTACAGCAAGAATACTCAAGAGACTGAGGATTCCAAATCTATTAGTGAGGGATACTAGGGTTCAATAAAATAATAGGATATATTTAACAATTTAATTTATTTGTAATTATAAATCAATAATAGAGATAAAAGTACTAATATGTTAGTGTTTATTTTGTAGGAAATATCAAGTAAAATAATAAATACTCTACAATCCATAACGGAAAAATATCATTTCCTCACTAGCACAAATTTCCAAGAGTGATTCAGGCACTTGAACATTGTTTTATAGTATGAGAGGAAATTATATATGATGGAGTCCACATAACTTAATAAGTCTCCATAGGAAGCTAGTGAGGATGAGAAATATGATTATAGAAGATACATGGATGACACATTTGATGTTTATATCATTATTCTAACACCAATTTCCAAAATTTTACACATGAAACATAAATACATGGATGTATACACCATATTGTTGCATCTCTGAAAAGTTTTTGAGGAGAAAGTGAAGCAATAAATCAATGAGATAATGATCAAAATGATCATGTATCAATTGAAATATGTAATCCATGCTATTCCTCGTGTACTTAAAATGATAAAGTATATTCAATGAAAATAAGTATTGGGTTTCAAGCCAAATCAATAACTTTATGTTCATCTCATTCTTATATCCTTACCACCCATTTTTTCAGTTTCATTGTGAATTATCAAACAAATGGTTTAGAGAAACTACTTTAATATCTTTTTGGATAGGTTCTCTAAGAATATAAGAATTTAATTAAAGTTAAATATTTAATTCTTAATGTGGAAAAATAGAAATAAAACTCAAAAAGGATGATGGAAATTACACTACTAGAGGCTCCTTTTCAATGAATTTCTAGGAAACCAAAGATAAAGTGGGATAGAATTTAATATGATGTTATTTTATTTGTATGTGGAAAGATAGGTTACTAGAAGATAAACTACAATTAATGGAAGTATAAGCAAGAACAAGCTTCTACTTTATATATATTCATTATTAAATCTAATATTTAATTTATTATCCTTGTGTTTTAGGTACAATATTTCTTTACATATTTTTTTTATAAATATAGTAACCAAATAAATCAAGAAACATTACTATAATTCTTGGTGTGTTCTCTAAGTGGTTGAGGAAGGGAGATACCTACATCAGTAGTGAGAAGTACATGATTTTATTTCCAAGTGAATAGTTCTTGTAAAACTATATTTTCATGTTGAATACTACAAAAACAGTTATGGAATAATGTTTATTATGGTATTTCGTACACAACCAATAGTCAAGTAATACATGAATCATGGGTAATACATGACGAATAAAACATGTAAGACACATTTATACCCAAATGTGGCAATATAATTCTTTTTGAATTAAAACTAAAAGTGAAGTATGGTATTTAGACTCTTTGGAGATAAAAACCCTAGGTATTATTGATACATTTTCTTAATTAGTTTTGGAAAAAAATCTTTATAAATAAAGGTAAACCATAAAGTTTTCATAATTAGTTTAGGTAAAGATAATGTACTATTATAGGATAAATCTATTGTTAAATATACTTTATAATATTCCTTTAAGAGTTTTAAGTAATTTAAAAGTGAAGTATGGTATGTTCATGTCTAGAATATATGAGTTACTTTGGGCCCATGTTCTGAAGAATATCTTAACCAAGCATTCATAGATCATTAAAATGTAGGGTGGAGTAATTCCTAAATGCACATTTCCTTATACACATCAAATTTATAATGTTATGAAGTAGAATCAATGATGGGGAATGCATGTTAAAATTGATCAATAAAATGTAGCATGGAGTAATTCCTAAATGAAAATTTACTTATAAACATTTCAGTCATGATGTAAGTAAAATTATCATCAATTTTGATACTTATATGCATTGTGTAAACTTCTATTATATTTTGAGACATGCTGAAAATAATGGCATTATCCTATAACCACATGCCAATTATAATGAAAAATAGAATCATATGAGTCATAGTATAATATAAATACATTATATTATAAGAACATGAGTTTAGATGCAAAGATTTTGTTAAGTATATAAACAAACTTGCATCAAGAAAAACATAGTGTTCTTCTAATTCAATTATCCTAAATTTTCTAAGGATATTATAAAAATACCTAATATAAAAATGTTATAGTCAATATATAGACTATATTTCTATAAAAGGGTGTGCATATTTATTTAAGATAGTGGGAGAAATATTTACTTAGATTTATTCAATGATTGAGATACAAAAGTTTTTGGCATAGGAAAAATTTTCAAAAGACCATGTGGAAAATAAATGTTTGGGAGACACATACTGTGTAGGAAGAATAAAATCATGGTAATGGTTTTGTATTCACTATGGTCATTGGTACATTATTTTTTGATAATAATAAATCATACAAGTAAGAATTATATTCCAATTAGATAATATTTATAAGATCAATTATAATTCAATAATATATTTCATGCATCAAGGTATAGGGGATTATTATCATGAATATTATAGTGGGTATTCAAGTGAAACTATACATGGCTGGTATAATTGTGGTGTCAATAAGGCTTGATTGGTAATACTAAGTCATTAAGACTCAATTAATTATAATTTTACTTATCATAGATACATTATATCAACATTATAATGGGAATTATATGTCAAGACCACTAATCGAGGAAGGTGTCTATATGATACAACCTGATAAGAATGGTGTCAGTAAAGAATTATAGTAAGGGATGCAAGTTATAGAAATAAAATTTAAGACTGAAGTAAGAGACAAGATCTTATAATATTCATTGGGAATGAATTTTTTCTATATGTATACAAGTGTCTAGATAAATCACCACTATTTTCCAAGTTAAATATATTTGATAACATATAGAAAACAACTATTGGTCTTACTAGTTAGTTAAGACCAGAATGAAAGTAATTATATAGATATTGACTTAAAGTAGCAACCTAAGTTATAGGGAATAGGATATACATAGGTAGATATAATGGTTTCTTAGACCAAGTAAATAGTATATATATTGACAAGGTATTGATAAAATACAAGTTAGAAAAAAGTTTTAGAGAGAATTGTAACCAATTTCACATGGCATAAATCTCTCCAAGAAGACATGTATAGTTCATAGGATGAGATTTATGTGGTAATTATAAGTCCATACACTTTATGATGGATCAATGAAATTTTCCCTTATATGTATTAGATATGATATTTCTAATATATATTACATTTGTAAAATATCATATGTTTTGAGGAGAATTATACAGGAAGCAGTTATAACTATCCACATGTACTTGAGAAAGTGCAAGGGATATATTCTTGGTACTTGGAGAGGAAGGAATTCTAGTTTAAAGAGGACTCAAACTAGTATTCCTTTATATAAATATAATCTAATATAACAGTCATAAAAAGTTAATGAGTAATTGAAAATCATTCAAGTCAGTGGTATCCATATATTTAATCATCAAGTGTGTGACAGTTTCTGATGCAGCTAAATAAGCAGTGTAAAATATGAAATGATTTGTTCCAATTCTTAGAATCGCGCATAGTAATTAAGGTTTTATCATAATTAAAATTATTATAATCCTATTAATGGTGCTAGAAAATATGTCAAGTTTTGATAGTGCACAAATGGAATATACTTGGGATATCATCTCTTAAATATTTTTACTAAAGTTGGTAAGGTCATATATAGCATAATAGACATGTAGCGGAGATGTGGCAGGACCAATGACTAAAGTATTAACTCAGTAGAAACATGATCTTATCATGTGTGATATAAAAAGGATAGTTAAAAGGTTTTCTCTAGTGCAAGTGGTAGTGTTGTAATAGTGGGTGACCTAGACCCAACTTGAACAGTACTTTTTATTATTATATCATGTATAAAATGAGTTATGAATAATGTAAACTTACCATAATAGTGCTGATATTTTTTTCATCCAATGTTTATATGTTAATGTCTATATTATTTGTTGTATCAAAAGTTTATATTAATTTCCATGGTATAATGAGAACCATGAGATACTATGAAATTAATCTTAAATATATGTTCTATAGTTGAGATACATTATACTATCTAGAAATAAATAATTCATAACTATCAGGTGTTGTGGAATCATAATCATTCAGTCTTCTTCTCATGAAGTTCACACTTGGTGATTATGAGTTGATGAAATCATGAGGACTAACCCTCTAATAGGAACATCATATGTTTCAGGGTTCATTAGTAGTTCCTATCAGCAAAATTGTGTAATGTCCTCCTAAATTGAGATTATTATCAGTGTATACAATTTTATCACATCCTTTTAGGCAAGGAAAAACAATGGAATTGAATTCATATATAGGTATCTTTTATTGGGTGTGTCATTGGAGGTATGAAATTAATTTAATAATAAAGAAATATTTTTTCTCTTTTGATGGGAAGATATATATTAATCCTAGTTGATCTGGATGTTAGTACCTTCATTAAATCCATGGTCATGGTAGAAGAAGGTAAGTTTTTCCATTTAGATAAACAAATAATAGACCAATAATGGATGATCACATGGTTGTGCATCCTACTTTATGAGATATCATGAGACAAGGAGATTATATGACATGGTGTGTGTTCGTAGGAAGGTTGTCATTATTATGATTATTCCTTATCTATTTAGGGTCCCTAATGTGTTGATAGACTCCACTTATGATTTATGAATAGTATCCATTACTAACGATATAAGGTCTTATAGGGTTACACACAATAGTGTATTCAAGAGTTTTCCCTATTCTAGTGAATAAGTGAATATGACATGTTGGGACTCACCACGGGGTCCGAGATGTGTCTTAGAATAAACGATCACCAAAAAATAAATAAATTAATTATTATTCGAGTATATAATAATTGGATTGAATTTATTTGTTAAAATTATTAACAAGGTATTAAGTGAAAACATGGAATGATATAATATGAATGAATATTATTTTAATATTCAAGGTTCTTTTAATAATTATGGAAATTACAAGTCAATTTAATGACTCTATTTTATCATGAAATATATTTATTTTATATTATATGTAATTGATAAAAATATAAATGACATTGTGATAGAGTTAGTTGTTAATAACATGTCTTTTATAGATTATTTAGTGGGTGTTTGATATACAGGGGTCAGGGAACCTTTCTGGGTGTTTTAATTACAAATAGATAAGAAGAAGAGAGGCTATAATTCCATAGAATATTAATCGATTTGGAATTAAGAGATTATCTCTCTTTATTCCATATCCATGAGAGATAATGTTATAATATGATCATTCAATCTTTAATGATCATTGTAGCTTGAAGGAATGGGATCATGGTGATCATCGTGATGTTGAAGGATTCGTCGAAGCTCCATGCTAGCACCCTGATTTTGATGATCGATATTTGAATAGAATTTGGAAGAAAGTTTGGATCGTCTAGAGGGGTTTGACCTCAGAAACTTCAAGAAATAATATTTTTTGATGAGTTGCAGTCAAACGTGACACTAATTTTAATGAGGTAATCGTTCATGTTTATTTTTTTTCTCAATTAATTCATGTGTGATCCTTAGACCTTTACCAAGGATTATATCACCAGATACAATGAATATTCATCACTTTGGAAATGAAAAATATTAAATCCTTGCCCCACCAGCTTCCACTGCATGACCTGATAGCAATAAGCACTCTCTAATACAATGCAATAGTCTGTGTTTATTGATTAACATAGTAAAAAAACATAGAAATATTATCTAAAACAAAAATGAGAAAATAATTTAGAGAGTTAATATTCGATGAATCTCATTTTTTTCATCTTTATTTTTTCAAAAGTCATTGAATTTGTCTTTGAAATGTCTTAACCAAGTTTACATAGATGTTTTATGAAAATAGAGTGTCTTAGAGTGTTCTGAATGAGTCCTATATTTTTTATACGTGCACACATATTTTCCTCTATTTTTCTTTGTGTATGTACCTTTATTCTTCCCAATTGGATATTATTAAAATAAAAATCCATCTCAAAGGTATCTATTAGATAACATTCATTATAGCTTTAATTACACAGACTCTATAATTAATTCATGAAAATTAGTCATTGTAGATTTAAAAAATACTCCACTGCTTAAGTTAGACATGGTAGGTTGTCTTCACTTAGTCACGGTCACTTTGGATCATTGTTATTAGGAATGGTTGGTTGGAATGGAAACTATACACAACAACAAGGTATGTAAAATTCTTTCCTTTATGAATTAGGTACTCTCCTTCTCATGGTATGTATATCTCTTCATACGGTAGGTACTCTTCTTCTCATAGTAGGTACATCTATTCATGTAGTGGGTACTCTTCTTCTCACAGTAGGTACATCTATTCATGTTATAAGTACTCTTATTCTCATGGTAGTTATATCTCTTCATTAGATCACTAAAATAACACATACTATCATTACATTGAAGAAATTTTACTTACCTTCACACGATGACTATATTTTCTCATGAGTTAGGTAGTTTTCTTCATGCGATCACTTTGAGTTCAATATACGATAGGTTTAGTACACATGCATTCACTTGAACTTAAACCCATAATCAATATAATACATAGGAAAAATTGGTTCTTGATGTGTAGTTTGTTCATATAGACTATATTACATGGTCACTTAACCTTCAAGATTAGTAAAAAATGTTTATGTGGTAGGTATGTATGGTAAGTTCAAGACTTATCCTTTTTTTAAAGTTTGTCCAGAAAAATATTTGACTAACATAGAACATGAAATTCATTAATAACATTACAAACATGATTTAGGATTATTAAAATTATTAGGTGATGGTCTAGGCCAAAAATATCCCCCGTTTTTATGATCACAAATCATGGTAAATATGATCAATGAAATAAAGAACATATGTGAGAATTGAATTGAGTATATCATTGGTTTTATCAATTTCATTCATAAAAAATATATTCACATCCATTCTTACTATTATTAATCTCCCTTTTGGGATTATAAATAAGTGGATAAAATATAAAATAAAATATATAACATGAAAAATTTATAAACAAAAATTAGAATAAAGATGAGTATTTCATTAATATTTCAAAAGATATTACAAAATGGGTTACAAGTAGTCTGTATTAGTAATTCTACTAGAAATATGAATTTGGAACATCTTGAATATCTAAATTAAGGAAATTAACTTTTAATTTATATGTACAAGTAGGGATAGAAGATGTATCCTGAGGTGTAGGGGTGGAGGTAGGGTCACCAATTGAAGTTCCTCAACACAGCGGAAGCGCTGAATGGGATATACCCAACTCGGATTTTCATTATAATCTATGATTGATATGAGAATTACATGATGATAAATTTCAGGATCAAAGGAATATAATAAAGGATTAATTAATGATTTATAATGTTGAAACCTAGCATAGGATCATTACATTTAATTTATAATTAATTTAAATAATTAAATAATTACCTTGTGAAGAATTATTTATTCATTTATGGATCTGGAATATTTACATCATATTGTTGTTTCATTGTAGGAATCAAGAGTATATTCCTTATTGTAGTGATTTATACATACTCCATGAACCTCTGAATGTCGTTGTATCAATCTCTGGGTGCTAGAATGGTAGATCCTAATGCTTGCATCATTCATCTTTGATCACCCTGAGAATATCTTCAAGGAAGGGTTCTCTTCAATCTCTATAAACTTGAGAGTGTTGGTGGAGGAGGATTAGTCTCTATTAATGAGATCATTCTTGGAGAGGGGTCTCTCTAGGTATTCGAGAGGATTCTTTCCAGATGTTATTGTGCATAATAAAATAAATTTTATACATAGAGAAATAATATAATTGGGTTTATATTTTCCTTTGGTAAGAAAATAATAATTGCATATGAACCCTTATTATTCTTCTTAATCCCTAAAAAACCCCATGTATATAATAATATTATTATTATTATTTCTTGAAATTATCTAAACTCACGAAAATTAAATATTATGTATTCATATAATATTCGATATATATTATTTCTTATCAGACCTTTAAACTTGGTCTGTCATTCCTTCACAATATTTATCTAATATTGAATAATGACTATTTATTTAATAAATAAATATCATTTCATTATTCTCAAAAAAAATATTATATTCACTAAATAGTAAAAAAAATATTAAATATTATTCTCATAAAATATTCTCTTGAATAACTAGTGATGGAATATATACAACCTAGAAAACCTAAATAAATATTAAACCAGGTGTGGAAATAATATTTATTCATCATGTTAAAAAATAAATAATATTATTATTTAATTTTGGTTATGTATACACATATTGTGTGACCCTTTAGGCCTATTTATCAGTTGCATTAGGTGAAGCATCCCAAAGTCTAAGGTTAGAATCTAGTAACATGACAAGACACCTATAGTGAAAGAATTTAATATCGCAGCAACATAATACCACATCCAAATACTTACTGTGTAATATAATTGCTTTATCATTATATCTCTAATCAAGTAGGTTGCATACTGGTTTCATCAACATATATGTTTTATGTCTCTTTATTTGACTTTATAGAAATTGAACTTGCCTATAGAACACCATAGACATGGACTTATTTAGGCTATATCATTTCCTTTGTAGTTCATGAGATATCAACTTCTGTTAAAGAACCAAAGGTGTGAATCCTTTATTTTATTATTCATTAATGAAATATTACTTATGATGCACCCAACATATCCTTCCTTCACACGAACATATGTTGTCATGTTTTTCATCAATACATCAAAGTACATAACTCATAATTTCCATTAATAATAATCATAAATTATAAGTATAATACACACATTCTTAAATAGAAACATCTAATGACACACATATATATGGATTTCCTATTGGAAGGTATTGTTCTCATAATTTCCTACACTATAAATTACCAAGGACATACACCATGAGAATATGCCTCAAATTCATATGAGTCTCCAACCTAAATATCCTATATTATTTGTTTTCCTCAAATGATTTCATTTTTCTATAGTACATATATTTAAGAATTTTTCCGTGGCACTTCGGGATTCTCATCATAGTGAGGAACTAATATGACCTTTCAGTGTAAAAACTACTATTAGAAAATTATCACATACTATGTCATGTTGAAAAACGATCATGATGTGACAATGAGTTTATTAATATTAAAAATAATGAATAAATTTTATCATAAAGTACACAAAAGTAAGTTCTAGGTCACCAACTCCAACATAATCCCACTTGAACTAGAGCTAACAACTAACAACCTTCAGTCTGGTAGCTATCACATGATAATCATGCTTATACTATGATAATATTTTAGTAAATGGGTCCACCATGTTTTCTTATATGGAAACTTTTCTTACTCTAACTTCACCCCTCATAGAAATTTCCATCAATAGTTGATGCTTTTAGACTATATGCTTTATCTATTAGTGCGACCTTCTTTTTTAAGATACACAACTGTAGTATTATCATAATATAATGTGATAGGGTCTTTACTTATAGGTACCACATTAAGCTCATGAAAAAAGTTTCATATTCAAATGTATTCTTTGTCTATATAAAAAAAACTTTATATTCATAATCCACTATAGAATCGGTGATAAATAGCAGTATTGAACTCTTCTAGCTCACAGCTCTTTCATTCAGATAGAAAAAATAGCCTAACTATGACTTCGGATAATTCTGATCTATTGGAAAACTGGAATCCGTATAACCCCTGATGACTAAATCCTCATATCCTCCATACACCAGGAACATATCCTTAGTTATTCTAAAATACTTAAGGATAGGTTTAACAGCAGAACAATTTTTTTCACCTAGATCATCTTAATATATTCCTACCATTCTCAACATGTACCCAACATAAAATCTAGTATATAACTTAGAATACATGATTGATCCTATCATCGAAGAATAGGTATCTTACCCATTCTCTTTTTATCCAATTATGTCTAAGGATAAATTTTATTGGAAATATGTATACCATGTGACATCAGGATAAATACAATCTTGGATTGTTTCATACTAAATATATTTATTATTTTTTCAATGTATTTACCTTGACATAGTCCTATAATCCTCTTAGATATCTCATGAATGATCTTGATCCCTAAAATATAGGCTATTTCACCTAAGTCATTTATAGAGAAACACTTGTTCAACCAGTCCTTAATATATTTTAATATTGTTATTTCATTTCCAATAAGTAATATGTCATCAACATATACTACTAGGATGAATACCACATTCCCAGTAAACTAATTGTAAACACATGGATCACATTAGTTCTAAATGAAACGAAATTATTTTATAACTTCATCGAATCGAATGTTCCATGACATAGAAGATTTCTTTAATCCATAAATAAATCTATACAACTTAAAAATCTCTTTTGAATCACTTATAGTAAAAAACCCTTATAGATTTTTTGTATATACATCTTCTTGAAGTTTCCCATTAAGTAAATCCATCTTCTAAATTTCAAAGTCATGGTAACTTACTATAGCAAGTAGAATTATTATGGATCTAAACATGTAAACTTATGAAAATGTTTCATCATATTCAATTCCTTGACACTATTTAAACCCTTTATCTAATAGCCTTTATTTATAGTTATTAAATTTACCTTCTATGTCCAGTTTTTTATTGAATACCCATTTTCACCCTACAGGATTTACATCAACTAGTGCATCGACTAAAATTAAAAATTAGTTTTTTATACATGGAATCCATTTAATAATTCATGGATTCTTTCCATCTAGGATATTATGATTTATCTACTATCATTTTTTAGGATACAGGTTCATTATTTTCAACCAAAAATGTGTTTCCATCTTTAATGACTAAAAAACATATCTCTCTGGTTCTATTATCTCTCTAATTTCTCTACACAATACTTATGTTTCATGAACTACTTCTTCCATGGAGAATTGTCAAATATGTTCCTATACTAAATATTTTATATCTCAACCATTAACTTCATCGAAGTCAATATTTCTCTCACTACCCTTTTTGAGGTTGTACTCCCTATCAAGAAAGATATCTTGTCTAAAAATCACTTTCTTTTCTGAGGGTTTTTATATATAGTATCAATTTGTTTCCCTATGATATAATATAAAGATACACTTTGTAAATTAGGGTTCTAGTTTTTTTATTGAGAAGTATTTAACAAAATCCTATCAATCCCATACATTTGTATGAAACAAAGTGAGTTTCTTCCCACTCTATAACTCAGAGGGAATTCCATTTTCTGCTTTAGTTGGTACATGATTTAATGTATATTCTATAGTTTCTAATAAATATCCCCAAAAGGATAATGGGATATATTTATGACTCATCATAGACCTTTAAATTTCTATCATTGTATGGTTACTCCTTTCACTAACACCATTCCACTATGGTGTGTAAGGTGGAGTGATTTGATAAAGAATCCCAAACTCCTGTAAAAATTCGATAAATTATTGGTTAATATATTCAACACATAAATATAATAGAAGATTTATTTTTTTATTTCCACATTTATTCTCTATTTAATTCAGGAATTATTTTAATTTTCAATGTAATCAGACTTATACCTCATCAGGTAGATATATGCATATCTACTCAAGTCATCGGTAAAAGTTATGAAGTAAGAATAACCACCTCTAACTTCTACCGGAAATCCTCAACACAAATCAGTGTGTACTAATAAAATATTTTTTTTCCTTTTCACCATATTCATTGAATAGTAATCTTGTCATTTTTTCCTATAAACAAGCATGAAATCTTTCAAGTAGTTTTATCTCAAGAGAATTTAAATATCCATATTGATAGAGCTTTTTCAAACACTTCTCATTTACATGACCAAGATGGTGATTCCATAGTTGAGTTTAATATAATCCATGTGAACATTATTTTTTATCAATTGACAATAATTGGTTTTCATAATTTAATTCATAAATACCATTATTTAAATGTGACATACCATAATATATGTTTTATTTATAAAAGAAACAACTTTTACTTCCAATTTTGAAAATTAAACCTTATGTGTCTAGGGAGTATACATAAATAATGTTCTTGATAATAGTTGATAAATAATAAAAATATCTGAAAACCAATACCATTCATGTTTAAAATGAAATGTGTTAGTCTCTAAGGTCTATAGAATCCATCCTCGCACCATTGGTAGATTTTAAATCCACCTCTCCTCTAGAAACATTTTTGTAATCCACTTGGTTCCTGCATTTTGATATACATTTCAGAACCACAAGCTATATCTAATATCAAATGCATAGATATTGAAATATTAAACTTTATAATGAATGTACCTTTAGCTTCCCCTTGCTTCTAGGTTTAGTTTCTCTTCCATTATCCTTGCTTGATACATGAAAAATATACCACTTTATTTTCCTTTCCCTTCCTTTTTATCTTCCTCTTCTTGGAAGGATGGTTCTTGGGAGCTTTGGACTTTTTATTAGTCTTTTTCCCATTCAACTTATTCTTCCTTTTATTATTCACCAGAAGGATTACAGGTTTTTTGGACCCCATGTCCTTTTACACTTGTAGAATCATAGTAAGAAGTTTCGAAAGGATCTTCTCGATATTTATCATGTTAGAATTAACTATAAAAATATAGAATGACTTGGGAAGTGAGGAAAGTATGAGATCTATAAAAAACTCATCTAGGAATTTAATCCATAAGATTTTTAAGCTTTTAATGTGGCCAATAATATTTAATACATGAGGTCCAGTTGGCACTAAAAATCTAATATTATTTTTAAATAAAGCATTGGAGAACTCATATCTCTCTTGTCTTACCTTCTCATGAAAGAGATACTAAAGGTGACACATCATGCTATACGCATACATGTTCTCATTTTATTTTATAATCTCATTAATCATGGATGATAGAATGAAACACTAAATATTTATAGCATCATTCAAATGTTTCTTGTATAGAGATAACTCTTCCTCAGTATCCTCTTTACCATACTCTTTAGGAATAGGTTCTTCCAGCACATACAATTTCTTTTCATAGCATAGGATAATGTATAAGCACCTTTTCCACTCTGGGAAATTTTTGGTCTTGATAAGCTTATACTTATAAATTATGGATCACAGGGATATATTTGAATTCATGTTTATTTTTGTTTTTATAAAAAAGATGACCGGAGTTTTAGTAATTTATCTGATAAAAGGTATATAAATAATGAAATATTATATTTAATAATCTCCCACTATTTTTTAAAAACCTAATATACCTCATCATTGACCTTAGAATATTCTATTAATTTTAAATTCTAATTCCAGGTAACCACAATCCCCTTCTCATCACCCTGACTTTGGTCAGTCAATCAATTGGAAGACTTTTAGGTAGGCATTCTAAATTCCAACTACATTAACTCATAGTTACTTGATCAAGAGAGTGGACTCCCCAATCCTAAAATATTTAAAAAAAATTCCTTCAATATTTTCCTCTTAGTTACACATAATCATTATTCAAAAGATATCCCTTGATGTGAACTAAGATATGCTAATCCAAAACATTAAGTTAGAATTCCCTGATAATTGAAAGAACCCCAACTTTGGCTGGTCAATCACTTTTAACTATGGTTCAATTTTATCTTAAGTATTGGAAGGCTATATCAACTTTATATATATGATTTTGGTATTTGTATATGTATGAATAAGTTTCCCATTTTTACCTTTATTACATGCTTTTTAATATTAAGTGGAATTACTTAAGTTATTAACCATGTATTAAATAAAATTTATACACAATCCAATTAATTTTAGTTACATATTGAAAGATCATTAATTCATTGGTTCATATGATCATGAAAAAACATCCGTAATGAAATAAATATGCAACTTCAGAAAAATAAAATAATAAATTGATATGATCATGATATTTTATTAATAGTTAGTTTATCTTGTGGATAATAAACTAACTGTTGACCTAGGGGGAAACACCTTGAACCATTTTATGGTTCATGTTGTATCTTTCCACCTTTCCACCTATGTATCTCTATTGGATTAGTTTCACCTCATCTCTAAATATGAACTACCTCCAAGAGCTTGGGAGATTCATCTATTTCATTTGATTTTACTCACATGCATGTGAGGGGAACCAAAGGATTGGTTAAGGGGTTTACATAAAAGAAAACATGGCCACATAGGCCCTTACATAATGAGAGGAGGGATGACATGCATGGTAAATTTTTAATTTAATAATAAATTAATAGAAAATAATCACATAAAAATGTCTTTTTAATGCTCATGATAATCCACATACATACAAAAAATTATGAATTTAATATAATTATCATTCAATTATAATTGTTCATATTTAATATAAATCGTTCTTGAATAAATTATTTATATTCTTCAATTAATTAATTTTTTTATCTTAATTGTCATATGAATTTTCTTGAGATTATCATCTATAAAAATTTTAATCAAATTATATAAATTTATTTAAAATTACATATATACAAAAAAGCACCTTTGAGGCAATGTGATGAGTACTCGTCTGAACCACCCAATGTGTGTTATATTCGTATATTGTTCAGTCATGTGAAATCTAATATACATGAATTATCATATAATTTCATGGCATGTACTATCAACATAATGACCATATATAACACATGGTATTTACATGCATGTAATATTTCAATGCGTGTAGAGTATTAATTGTATTACGACTTATATATGATATGAAGTTCTAAAAATTACGCAGAAAATTAATTAGAAATTTAATATATATATATATATATATAACCCATCACACAACATGTACTTTCAACTTAATGACTACAAAGAACACATGTTGATAATTTTTAAATAGTATAATAAATTAATTTATAATTCTATGTGATTTAGTAATATACATGACATGTACAATCTTGCTACACAACATGTATATTTCTCACCATATATCTGTGGCACACGTCTAGGGACTTGTTGTGTAACCATGCCATAAAATGTAATTGATTACATGTCATGTAGATGGGATACAAGGTGTGTGACCTCTGAGTTACATGTTCACCAATCATATAGGTTGTGTAAGAAGGTACATGGCTCGTCTGTGACTAAAGGACAGCACATCTTGTATAAAAGTTACACAATGTGTACTCCTACTAATCATGTGTTAGGATGGCTCTGTCAACATGCGGTGTGTAATTAAATTCACTACATGTAACAAATGATATGGATTTAATTAATCATGAATTAATTTTTTTGTATTGAACACGAGTTCACGGCATTTACCTACGGGCTACATAGCGTGTACTCCTATGTTAATGATCTATATTTACCATCACCTCCAAATGAGTTATTTTTATTTATTTCATTCATATAATTATTCTATTTTATTATATTTGAGAAAATAAATAGGAATAAGATAATATCTCTTTATTTGTATTAAAGAAAAATTAAAGTAGAATTGAAAAACTAATGAAAAATGTGAAAATAAATTAATTATCATTAAATAATTATAAATAATTATACAACCCATTTGGTACCACTTGAAGTTTCTGAGTGCAGTAGAAGCACCATATTATACATTCCAAACTCGTATTTTTGTCTTAATATATCATTGTTCCAAGATTTACACCATGATAAACGACATGATCAATAGAATGGAATCAAAAATTAATTGATGATTGAGAATGTTGAAACCAAACCCAGGATCATCACATATTATTTATTATTAATTTAAATAATTTAATAATTACCTTGCAAGGAATTATTTTATCATTAATGGATTTGGAAATGTCACTATGTTGTACCATTATATGATTGTAGGAATCAAGAGTAGATTCCCTCTGATGGTGATCCACATGTACTATACAGACCACTGAACATCGATGTAGTAATCTCTAGGTGCTAGCATGATAGACCCTTACACTTGAGTTGTTCACCTTTGATCATCCCCATAATCTCTTCATGGGAGGTTTCTCTTTGATCTTTATAAACATTAGTGTGGTTGCGAAGGATGGTCACTCTACATTCATGAGAAAATTCTTAGAGAGGGATATCTCTAGGGCTTCGATGGGATTCTATCATGTTGTCATTGTACATAATAAAATGAATTGTATACATGAAGAAATAATATAACTGGTTTTATATATCACTAGGTTTAGATAATAATATTTTTATATGTGCCCTTATTATTCTTCTAAATCCCTGTGAAACCTAATGTCTATAATAATAATATTATTATTATTATTTATTTACATGTGTTAAACCCATGAATTAAATTAAATATTATTTATTAAAATATTGTTCAATATATATTTTTCTCACTAGACCTTTAGACTCGGTACGTCATTTCTCTATAATATTTATCAAACCATGAATAATTACTATTTATTTAATAAATAAATATTACATCATTATTCTACAATAGATTAATAAATAATATATTCACCAAATAGAAAATAAATATTTATTAAATATTTTTATCACAAAATAATCTATCGAATAATTGGTGAAATAATATATACAATAAAAAAACATGAATAAATATTAAACCGCATGTGGGAATAATATTTATTCAACTTGTTAAAAAATAAATATTATTTTTATTTTATTGATGTTCTGGATACACTTAGTGTGTGACCCTCTATTCATCTTTCTCTATAGAATTATGTGAAGCATCCCGAAGTATAAGGTTAGAATATAGAAATATGACAAGGCATCCATATAAAAAGAATTTAATGTCATGACAATATAATACCTCATTTGGATAGTAAATATGTAATATAATCCCTTTATCATGATATATATAATCAAAAAAGTTGCATGTCGGTGTTATCAACCTATATTCTCGATGTCTCTTTCTTTGAATTTTTAGAAATTGAACTTGCCTATATAACACCATGGCCATGGATTTATTTATTCTATATCATTTTCATCAAAGGGCCTAAGATATCAACTTTATTTAAGGAATATAAGGGAAAAATCCATTCTCATATTATTCATTAATGAAATATTACACATGATACTCCCAATGTATCCTACCTCTCCATGAATATATGTCATCATAGTTTTCACCAATACATCAAAGTACATGAATCATAATATCCACTAATAATAATTTTAAAGCCTAAGGATCAATACACACATTCACATATATGAAGATCCAATGACATATATAAAAGTGGATTTCTTACTGGCGGGTATTTTTCTCATAATTTCCTACACTAGAAATTACTAAGGGAATACACCACAGGAAGGTGAATCAAATCCGTATGAGTCCCCAACCCTAATATTATATATAATTTGTGTCCCTCAAATGATTTCATCCATATATAGAACATATATTTAATAATATTATTATGGAACTTCAGGGTTCTCATCATAATGGGGAACAACTATGACCTAATAATGTAAAAACTACTCTTAGGACATTATCATATACAATGTCATATAGAAGAATAATCACGATGTGTTAAGGAGTTTATTAATATTCAAAAACAATGAATACATGTAATCATAAAGTGCACAAAAGTTGGTTCTAGGGAACCAACTCCAACACCAATGACTACACATATAGAAATAGGTCTCATATGCTCAAGTGATTTTCTAAGAGATAAGTTAAACAAATTTAGAGTGGAGGATATAGAGGTGAGATATAAGGATATAGGTATAGTAAGATGATGTAACAAATCTGTATTAGCAATATAAAGGTAGGGTTCCATTATCCTGATAAAATTACTCACCGCCCAAGATCCATTCTCAAAATCCGCAATAAATTCCTCTCTGTTTTCCATAAATTCTTCTAACACTTGGGTAAACACCATGATATTTTCAACTCAGGAATTAAAATATTAGGTCAAAGGTGGAATCTTATGATCCAAATAAATAGTTCCAAAGATAACCTTCAAATATGATTCAGTGAACATCTAACTTAGGTATAAATAAATGGCCATATTGATTGTTTCTTTATCTTTCCCATCTTGCTTAACATTTTTCATGACCAGTTCCAATGTTTTAGAATCCTGTGTTTTAAAACCGTCCAATATAATTTCTCGGTCTACTTGAACTCATCAAACACAAATTTTAAATCTTCTCTTATTGGTTCTATAATTCTTCTTTCATTACCATATGATTGAATAAAATGATAAGGGGTGGATCAATAATTATAGAAGCTTGAAATATTAAACTTAGTTACCTATAGTCTAGCTTCAATACCATATTTGACAAATTTGTCTATAAATATCCAATTTGTTCTTTCGAATCCTCAATATCATTTCTCATTAAATACATCTTGAGATGAAATTTAGGTTTAAGATGAGAGATTACCATAGCATTATCCTTGGATAAATCTACCACTCTCATTGGCTCCAAATAATTCCCAAAACTAAGAAACACCTATTTAAATACACCCATCAGATCTAATTTGAACTCATTCAAATAATCCTTTTTAATATAATATGTAGAATAAATAGAGGTAGGTACAGAAGTAGATGAACCATGAGCCTAATTCCTACCATCTAACTCAGCTACACCCTCCATTGATTTAGCTCCTTTAGAATGATCTTGAACTCCACCATCAAATTATTCATAAGATTCATACTCAACATCTTCAATATCCTTAGTAAGAGAGGAACATTTCTTAGCTTCTTCGTCATCTTTGGTGAGAGTAGGACAAAAATTTCCTTCAAATTTTGGTCAACTGATGGTCACAAAAGAGATATATCAAGTATATTCTAAGAATCAATATCATCTATTATAGATCCTTCTAGAACATTTTGAGCATAAGGAATGGTAGGTTTACTATGTCCAAGTGGAATTACCCCAATATCACCATCCTCATTATTATTTGAATATTCTAGGCCTAATGAAATAGATACTAGGGACTTCTCCCCATTATTATATGCATTAGTTATAGACTCTCCAAGTGTACTTCCTATCATAGGAGATACAAATTATCTATTTTTATCTTCCTAATATTTTCCAAAATCATCCCATTGAAGATTATAACCACTAATAGATACCTCATAATCAATAATGCCCTCATATTTCAGCTCTTCTTCAGAAGATGGTAAGGGTAGAGTTGAATTAGTAGGTACAAAAGATATAAAAAGATAGAATCCCCTATCATCCCCATGGGACGCCCTATATTTCTTATAAAGATCAATAATCTCATCCTCGTATTCTTATTATTCTTCTTTAAATTCCTCAAATTCCACTTATTCCACCCCAAAAATAATTTCATCGTCATAATACTCAAAAAATCCATCTGGTTTATAGAATGGATCAACCATATCCCTTGTTCTAACATGATATTTCGCATGATAAAACTAGTCATAAAGCTTTTCTAAATCATCCACTCATTATTTATTACATGGGTTACAATAAACTCTTATGTCTATAAAAATCCTTTGAGTTTGGCATAGACCATCTGAAGATTTTATCTTTTCCTCACCTTAAGGTACTAAATTTTTAAAATCCAATAGAGCTGAAATAAATTTTGGATATTGAAGGGTACTTAATTTAGAATATTTCTTATATAAATCATTCATTTTCCCCATCACATACTTTGAAAAATTGATCTAGATCCCATTTTTCATCAACATCAAAAATAAAATATCATGTTGCCTTAGGATACTAGAATATACTTTTCTAGGATAAATAAAATGATGATAAACATAGCTAACATCATACACATGTAATGAATCTGATTTTACATGTATTATTTTGGCATACTATATGGATTATTTTTTAGACCAAGAGCTGGGGAAATATGTGATTCTAAGGATTGGTGTGACCAAAATAATTGTTTGATATATATTAAATATATTAAATAACACATGTGGGTATTTTTATTGAAAAAGTGAAATAAATTCTAAATGGTGGCCCATATCAGAATTATAAGGGCACCATTGAGTTTAGAATGTGGTGTTTACCCTAAGAGTGACATAACCTTGGTAGATGTGGGGCATTTGTAAAAAATTCATCATGGTCATAAAAGGGAAAAAATAATTAATTAAATTATTTTATTTTGTTAGCACAATGACCTAACCTCTTATTTAAATAAACAGTTATGAGGAATTACTATGTTTATCTACTAAAACCTAGAGATCCAGATGATCTTTATAGAGCCATCAAATGAGATTTCATTGGTGAATGATGACCAGATCAAAGATCAATGATTAGTGTGAGATGAATTCATATGATCTCGCCAACGATCAAGACACAGATCTGTTCTTCATTAGAAATGGATCTAAATCAAGGTCGGATGTTTTTTGTGTTTGTATATTTTACCCATTATTAATTCCTACAATGAACATGAATCAATCAACTAATATATTGATCCATAGTTCGATCGTCTTACGGGATGAGTTTATTTGTGGGATTATTTTTGGAGTTTTGATTGATTATTATTGATTCTTCACTTTTTGTTCTAATGGCGATGGATCAAGGTCAACATGAACATTGGCCAAGGTTCGTTCCTCATGTTTTTGGTTGTCCATTTCTCCTTAATTTCTTCTTTCATGATGAGTGTTCTTCATTGAATCGTGGTTAATCATCCACTAAGAAATCGATAATTGTGTACATGTTTCTTGGCACAATGATTTGATAATATATATCTGGGATGGACACGACATGACGGTGGTGCAATGATGAATGTGGGAGCAGATCAGACTGTTTTGGATTTCTGATTTCGTGTTCTTCAGTACGCAATAAATAATGATGAATGAGGTCGTTTTATGAATGAATCGAAGGTCTAGAATCTAGTGTTTAGTGGTGGAAAGGTTTGACTGAGGTATATCCTTTATTTATGTTGAGATTAAAGATGAAATACATGGTGAAGGTGGTTTGGGCACATATGGAAGGAAGAACTAGGGTTTCTAGAAAAATCGGATACATGCGGCGTGTAATCTTGGGTTACATGGCATGTGGGTCCTTCCTGGGGTGAATAGGGTTTCAGAAGAAAGTTAAGGATCACATGGCATGTGGCCCTATCACATGTCATGTGACCTCTCCCTAGTGGATCAGCATGTACCTAAGAGGGTACACGGACATGAGCTGGAGTACACAAGCATTGGTACGCCATACACTCCCACACAGACACAGCCTGGATATAATATACATGGGATAACCTATGTACTGGTACATGGGTAGTAGAATTTTCTATAATTCCACAAAGACATGGACATCGTCCATTTACACTAGTAAGATCCAGGGTCGAAGGGACATGGTGTGTAACCCTAATACATTTCATATACTCCTTAAATCCTGGCTTGGTTTCATTTTCCTCTGTATCATGGATAATTTTCATTAGGGTTCATCCCCATATCCATTCCATGAGGGTAAGTATGTAATCTCCTCTTATACATAGGTTTTTGATCCCTTTTGCGGGACTTCTTGGATATAGTTGTTGGAATATTTCTGTGAGGCTCAGAGTGAGATCCTATATTCATTTTCATGCCCTAGGTGGTGTTCTTGGAATCATCATGGCCAACAATTTGTAGGCATCAATCCTCTACTTAGTAGGTTAATATAGATTGAGTTTTTGGTATACCTCATGGGCTTGGGAGTGATCCTCATCCATGTATCGTATCTCTTCAGAACTTCATCATGTACTTCCTATGACGAGAACCGATGAGAAGTACCTCTTGGATGGACATCATAAGTTATATTAGACTTGTGGAGCATGTTTACCTAGATGAGAACTTTGTGGAACCTTCAAGATGGAATCCTAGGATGTCATTATGGTTGTGACTTACCTTTAGATTTTGTGTCTTATTGAGTATATATGTATATTCTGTTATATGTGTTATAGAAATATGCCTATGTAAAGCTAACTGTATTATTTTGTTCTTTTCATTGGGGTTTCAGAGTGTTTTACTAGGTATTGTTATACTCACCCCTGCATGTGTTTTACACACACATGTTGCATCCTGTGTAGATAATTGAACTTCTGACAAAGTCCTAGATGAAATCAGACTAGATAGTTCTTAGTGAGACCGGACAGACTAAGGTGTGTTCTTGCGGTATCTTGACAGCAGTCCCCATTATTACTTTCTGGTAGGTATTGTTTTTAGAATCCTTTTTGTGGGATTGTATTTGGACCTGTTTAATTTATTTCACATCTTATCATACTTTGATTATGGGATTTATATGTGTGCATGCATGGTTGGTCGGTTTTTTTACATTTAAGCATTTTATAGTCTTGGAGATGTGTGCATGTGTACATGTACATAGGATAAGGCCTCCCATATTAGTGATAAACCTTCCTAGTGCTAGTCTCTCTCCCCTATCCTATAGGAGGTGGGCTTGGGGAGTCACGACATTAACCCCATCGGGATGGTTCGTTAAATAGTGGTATCAAAGGAGTCAGTTATACCTTAGGAATGGAGACTACGAGATTGGTTTAGGGAAACATATTTGAGTGTTTCAAGTATGGATTTTAGGCCAGGGACTCCAATGTTGGTGTGGCGGCTGACATATACATACACCAGGACATTGATCACATTATTTTTGACTCGGTACATGAGAACACTAGTTGTATGGAAAACAATGTACATGTATCATATAGGAATGGTTTGTGGTTTTGTGTCCTTCTTGAGTCAGCGCTCCAGATATAATCATTGACTATGATACATCTTTTTTAGTTTTAAGATGCCTCTATGATGTATTCCATCTAGGATTCAGCATCAGGATCATAAGGATGATCCCCTCAGTGATGATACATCAATATAGGGACCAGTTTTAGAGTTTCTACCTCTAGGTGGTGCACCAGCTACACCACCACCTGTTGAGTAGAATATGGTACCTTTAGTACTAGCGTATGAGTTGTATAGGCTAAGCACACTTCATGAATTTCATCGATAGAGACCCTTTAGGTTCTGATACCAGCTCGGACTATAGGTGGATGAGGACTGGCTTGAGGTGGTGACCTGAGTTTTCCATCTGGTCATGACACAAGTAGATCAGATGGGGTTCTTAGAGGTGAGCCTTCTCTATGGATCAATAGGATACTAGTGGGGGTTAGTGATCTAGTCTTACGATGATTCAACTCTACCATAGTCAAATTTTGAGTTCCTTTTTATAGAGTATTTCATTCTATCTACGCTGATGGATATGCATATCTAGAAGCTTCTATATCTCTAGCAAGGAAGCACGACTCTAGCTAATAATTCATTGAGGTTTACCAACATCTCCAGGAACTCGATGTATGGTTCATGACTAGTTCTTTGAGGATCATACCTTCGAGCGAGGACTGTATGGAGACAACTGAGCTAGTGTTATCCCTTTATGAATTCCTACCTATGATGAGAATCTAGAGCGATCTTTGGTGGTTGAGAGTTTCTTAGATGAGTAGACATAGCCAATGGTTTTAGGTAGTGAAAAAGTATGAGAATAGACCTCAACAGTGTGTAGATGATGTCAGTCTTAGGGACCTGGACGTGCGAGATGTTTCAGGAGGAGGGCCTAAGACAGAGGATCTATGGTTTAGGGCTCATAGTATGGGTCCAATTAGGCTAGGGAGAGGAAGTTATACACATGTGGTTACAGGGTATATCTTCCCAGATATTTTCCAACCCAACATATGGCTAACATAGAAATTGTGGATGGGTCACTGAGGTAGAGATAACAGTAGGAACAGAAAGGTCCATAGGGTGGTAGACATGGTAGAGGAGATGAAAGAGTAGCAGGAGGTGGTATATTCATTGACTTTTTACAACCACCACCCCTAGTTGGTCCAAGCTAGGATCAAGGATTTGGAGTATAGGGGAGAGGACAACTTCAAGCGGTCAAGGCTTACAACCTAAAGGCTCTATGAATGATACGAAGTAAAATATTTTTATTTTATACCTTTTCTTTAGTACTGATAGTCATAGGTGTTAGTCATTACATTCTTGAAAAATATATTATTTAAGACTTAGAGATTCTGGTTGAGCTCATGTCTCAAACCTTCCACTTGGAGACTCCTACTAAAGATTACTTAATCACACATTTTTGCTGACAGTATGACATGACTCTTGGAGGTGAGAGTTTCTGTTGGGATCTCTTTGTTCCAGTGATTATTCCTTAAAAATTCATCTTAGGTATGAACTACTTATCTATAGTTCATGCCTATATTGATTGTTTCAGGAAGAGGATATGGTGTGTCTTTCATTATGGTACTAACTTATCCTTTATTGGTGAAAAGGAGACCTAGCCTGCATAGGATGGACTCATGCATATGATGGTAGAGCAGATTACTCATCAGTTGTCTAGCCTGACCCTTAGTGCAGTGGATGTTATGATTTTTTTGTTCCCTACTATGGTGGAGGAGTATGAGGATTTTTTTCTAGTGTATGTTTCAGGTTTACCTCTTTACTGAGAGATAGACTTCAGTATTGATCTACACCATGGTACGAAAATGGTATTTTCATCAATATATCAGATGAATCCTATAGATATTTGTGAGATGAGGGTGTAGTTGGAGGATTAAAAGAGGAAGGGATTTGTTAAACCAAGTGTTTCACCCTGGGAAGCCCCAGTTGTTTTCACTAAGAAATAGGATGGAATCTTGAGGTTATTTGTGGATTAATAGAGCTTGAACCAGGTGATAGTAAAGAAGAAGTATCCACTACTGAGGATAGATGAACTATTTAATTTTTTGACAGGGGAACAGTGGTTCTCAAAGGCTTACCTCATGTTAGGATATCACCAGTTACGAGTACGAGATTAGGATATACTGATTATGGAATTCAGATTTCGATATAATCACTATGAGTACTTGGTGATGCCCATTGGCATGGAAAATTCCCCAGTAGTGTTCATGGGAATCATTAAGCGAATATTTCATCCTTTATTAGACTATTTCATGGTAGTCTTCATTGAAAATGTCCTTGTGAAATTGGAATCCGAGGAAGAGCATACAAGACACTCGAGGATGGTTTTGGACATACTCTGAGAGAACCATCTTTATGGGAAGCTCTCAAAGTGATAGTTCTGGATTCAAGTAGTCTACTTTCTGGGACATTTTATCTTAGCAGATGGAGTGGCAGTGGGCTTGGCCAAGGTTGAGGTTGTGTTAGATTTGGATCCACCTAAGAGCATGATGGAGGTATGGAGCTTCCTTTATTTGGTATCCTATTACCATATATTCATACCTAATTTATCTAGGATATTAGCACCCATAACATCTTTCACCCAAAATGGGAAACCTTTCATACAGATGAAGAGGTGCAGTGGGATTTTTGGTATGTTGAGATAGATATTAACATGTGCTAATATATTGAGATTTCCATATGAGGGTGTTGAGTACGTAGTGTTCTATGATGCATCAGTAATAGAGCTTGGTTGTATTCTGATGTAGGGGTAGGTGGTGATTCCCTATGGTTTGCATTAGTTTAGACCATTTTAGAAAAACTACTTGAACCATGATCTTGAGTTAGTAGTGGTAGTATTCACACTAAAAATTTGGCTACACAACCTTATGGGATAGAATTTTACCATCTATTGTGGTCATAAGAGTCTCAAGTATATATTTTCTTAAAAGGGTATTAACTTTAGAAAGAGGCAATGGCTAGAGTACCTCTTGGATTATGACTTCAAGATTTTCTATACGCCTAGGATGGGAAACATAGTAGTAGATTATCTTAATGGAAGATCTTGTTTGTAGTTGCTGAATGAGGCATCGGAGAATTTGGCCTCATTGTAGTTATTCTTTTTGGATGGAGTTAGAGCATCTTACCTCCAGTCTATGGTTTTCACCCCTCTACTCTTATAGTGATTTAGGGAGGCACATCTTAGGGATGCTGATTGTGATACCATGCGTACTGAGATATCCACTATACATGCTCCTGATATATTTTATGAAGGTGGGGATCATGTTTTTATTTTCAAAGGACACATGATGGTAACAATGATGTTACGGGAGAAGGTTCTGAGAGAGTATCATAAAACTCCTTTGGAAGTACATCCAGGTTTGTAAAAGATGTAACAGGACATATGATGTTAGTTTTGGTGTCTAGATATAAGGAAAGGAGTTGCATAGATTGTCTATCGATGTCTTACCTGTCAGCAAGTAAAGGTTGGGCACCAAGTTTCAGAGGGTTTAGCTCAACCCATTGCGGTTCCAAAGTATAAGTAGGATGGTATATTCATGGACTTTATGATAGGATTGATACATATGTTTGGGGGAAACAATTACATATAGGTAATCATAGGCTGACTCACCAAGTCGTCCTTCTTATTAGTTATCCAAGAACAGATTTCAGTAGAGAGCATGGGACACCTCTATGTGAAAGATATATTCTGAATCTAATGAGTTCCACTTACAATAATCTCTCACCATGATGATCACTTCACAACTCAGTCATGGAAGGGATTGTAGGAGTAATTTGGGACTGAGTTACACATTATCACAACGTTTCGCCCCAAACTAATGTCCATACTGAGCGAACCATTTAGGTTTTGGAGGAAATGCAGCAAGATTTCATGTTATACTTTGGACATAATTAGTAGGATCACCTACAACTGGTGGAGTTTGCATAAAATATTAGTTACCATTCCACCATCGGTATGTAACCATTTGAGTCCTTGTAAAGGTGAATTTTTAGGTCACAATGTTTCTAGAATGTCCTAGGAGAGTCAGAACTTATGGGCCTAGATCTAGTGTAAGAAACTACCAAGAAGGTACATATCATCTAGGAATTGATGAATACTGCACAAAACCATCCGATGTCTTATGAGTAATGATTATGGAGGCCTTTGGATTTTAAGGAGGGAGACCATGTGTTCTTATGGGTTTTACCTTAGAGTGGATTATAGAGGTTTTTCAAGGAAGCAATCTATTTTATAGATTCATTTTCCCTTTCTAGACACTGTGTAGAGTTGGCGAGGTTTCATACCTCTTGGATCTACCACCAATGTTAGACCATTTACATGATGTCTTCCACATGTCACAACAGAGGAGGTATGTACATGACTTATCGCATGTTATCTATTGCGAAAAGTTAGAAATCAATGATAAAACTACCTTTACTGAGTACCTAGTAAATATTGAGGATTTGAAGGAGAGTATCCTTCATGGGAAATTGATTACTTTTGTGTGTGTCCAGTGGGAGCACAGAAATCTTCAGAAGAAAACATGGGAGAGAGAGGCTCAGATTCATGCGGAGTGGACACATCTCTTTGTGTAGCCCTTGTTTAGGATTTTCAAGACATAAATCCCCGAGGTGGGGATATTTTAATGAATCATATTTTCCATGTATTATTTTTAGATATTTGATGGATTATTTTCACTAGTAGAAACTATGACGATGTACAATTCCAAGGTTCAATGTGCCCATAATAAATTTTTGAAATATATTAAATATCACGCACATTCTGTTTTGATTTAATAGTGGATTAACCACTAAACAGTGGACTAAATCAAAAATATGATCTCACAGTTGAGTTCAGAATGTGGGTTTTACCTTAGGACTGAAATAACCTTGGTATGTGTGTGGAATTTGTAGAAATTTTATTGTGGGCTTGAAATGAATAAAATAATTAATTATTTTATTTTATTTTATTTCGTTGATTCAATGACCTAACCTCTTCTTTAAATAAAAGATTATAGGGAATTAATGGGTTTATATTCAAAAACTTTTATATCCAAATGACCATTGGAGAGCCATAGAATGAGATTCCATTGGTAGACAATGACCAGATTGGGGATCGATGACTGGTGCGAGATGAATTTAAAGGATCACACCAATAATCGTGGAATAACTCTGCTCTTCATTAGCGATTGATCCAAATTGAGGTAGGATGTTTTTTGTGTTTGTATTCTTTCCCCAATATTCATTTCTATGATTAATTTGAATCAATCAACCAATAGATCAATCCATAGCTTGGTCATCTTTCAAGATGGGTTTATTTCTGGGATTATTTTGGGAGTTTTAATTGATTATTATTGATTCTTCACTTGTTGTTCTCATTAATATGGATAAAGGAAAACACAAACATTGGCAAGGTTCATTCCTAATTTTTTTTTGCATTTATTGCTTATTTTTTCATTCGTCATGAGTGTTCATTGTTGGCACATGGTTTTACATCCATCGAGAAATGATCATTGTGAACCTATTTTATAGCACAATGATTAGATATTGTAGATCTAGGATCAACATGACAGGAAGGTGGTGTGACGATGGAATTGGAGGAAGACCAAATGGTTTTGGATACCATGTTTTTTATTCTTTAGCATGCAATGAAGAATGACGAATAAGGTCATTTTCTGAACGAATCGAAGGGATAAAATCCTATTTTTGGTGGTGGTGAGGTCTAGTTAAGTTATATCCTTGATTTTTGGTGATATTGAAGCCAAAATTTGTGGTGACGGTGGCGTGGGTGCATGCGCAAGCACAAACTAGGTTTTTTGGGATAACCTGATCCACATTGTGTGTAATCCAGGATTGCATGGAATGTGGGCCCCTCCTATCAGTGGATAGGGTTTCATGAGAAAGTTAAGGATCACAAGGCATGTGACCATATCACATGGTGTGGGACCTCTCTCTGATAGTTCGGCATATACCTCAAAGGGTACACAGACATGATTTGGAGTATAATGGAATGAGAACACCATGTACTCTCACACAGACACGGACTAGATAGAATGTACATGGGATAAGTTGTGTACTAGTACATGGGAATACGTACACATGAAGAAGCATGTTTTGTACTTTCATATGGACATGAATATGGGCCATTTACATAGGCAGTACCCAGGGTTGAAGGGACATAGTGTGTAACCCTACTATATGTCATTTACTCCTTATATCATGCCTTTGATCCCTTGACCTTTGTATCTTGGATAATTTTTGTTAGGGTGTATTCATCATATCAATTTATTGAGGGTTAGTATGGAATCACCTTCTACACATAATACAATGATCCCTTCAGCAGGAATTCTTGGATAGAGTTTTTAGAATCCTTCTGTAAGGCTTGGTGTGAGACCCTTTATTCATCTTCATTCCCTAGGTGGAGTTCTTAGTATCTTTGTGACCAACACTATATAGGAACTGATCCTCTACTTAGCAGGTTAAGCAAGATTGATTTGTTTTTATACCACATGTCCTTGGGGGTGATTCTCATATGTGTATCGTATCTCTTTGAACCATAAACATGTACTTCAAATGATGAGGCCTAGTGAGCAGTACCTCTTGGATGGACATCATCAGTACTATCAGACTCGTGAGGCATGTTCTCCTAGAAAAGTGTTTTGTGGAACCTTTGATCTAGAATCCTAGGTTGACATTACTGTTGTGAATTACCTTTAGACTATGTGTATTGTTGAGTATATATGGATATTTTGTTATATGTATTATAGATATATATCTATTTAGATCTGACTGTATTCTTTTTTTATGATTTTTGGTTTTAGGGTGTCCTTATGGTTATTTTTATACTTGCCCCAACTTGGGATTTGCTTGCATGTGTCATTTCTTGGAAGACGATTGACCTTTTGATAAATTCCTAGATGGACCAGAACCAGACGGTGTGTAGTGAGACTAGAAATACTGAGGTATGTTTCTACATTGTCTTAATAGTAATCCCCAGTATTAATTTCAAGTAATAATTTTTTGTAGATTCTTTGTGTTTGGATTTTATTTGGACATGTTTACTTTCTTCTACTTCTTGTGGGATTAAGATGTATGCATGCATGATTTTTTAATTGTTTTATACATTTCGGAATTTTATAGGATTGGATATGTGTGTTTTTGTGTATAGGTACTTAGGATAAGGCCTCCCATGTTATAGATATTCCTATTCGACGCTATTCCCCATCCCTTATCCCATTGGAAGAGGATTGGGGAGTCATGGTATGGGCCTTTTTTGGACGGGTCATGACATCACGCACCAATGACCTCTATAGAAATTGGTCTTCTAGGTGTTCCATTCCTATTTATCTCTTTTAGGGTACTTTGAAACCCAAAATGATCATGATCTACTGGATAAAAACTGTGTTAGTCCTCATTCTCACCCTTGTGTGGTGTGCCTAAACTTTTTTCCCATCAATTCGAAGAAAACTTAAAATCTTTTCCATTTACCATAATACTAATGTTGTGTATCTTATTTCTAGAAAAAAATTTCATATACACATAGAATTACTTGACCAATCTTGGATAAAATAGTTTTCCATTTTTTGTAAACCAAACTTCCTAAAATTGTTTTTGAATCACTTTCAACACTAGAATTTAGCTCGATAGTAGCCACTAAGCATATAATTCCTTCTTTTCAGATACTATAAAATCAACTAGATGCAGATTCCTTGACATAACCACATCACTTGATCTTCCTTTGTCTTTTCTCAATTTATTTATAAGAGTTGATTCAATCGGAGGTGCGACATTGGAAGCATTCTTCATACTCATTATACTCTCATTTTGATTCAAACTCAAAAATTTTGGATTCATGTTAAAGATTTGATATAGGATGTTTTGGGTTATAATGAGTGGTTTAATGAATAAGGGATAATATAGCAGGTGAGGTTTTGAAAAATAGAAAGGGGTTTTATGAAAAAATACATTAATCTATTCAGATTCTTATTCAAATTTTGAAATGCAATAATTTATGGATAAAATAATGATTCTAATTTAAGAAAATATCACTAACATGAATTTACTAAAATTGTAAGTATAAAATAGAAAAGATAGATATATTGACTGTGTGATCATGGTATATTATATAGAATGATAGATATACTAACCAAACAAGTATCATTCCATGATAACTATAGTG
Organism: Viscum album; assembly: GCA_963277665.1. Classification (NCBI taxonomy): domain Eukaryota; kingdom Viridiplantae; phylum Streptophyta; class Magnoliopsida; order Santalales; family Viscaceae; genus Viscum; species Viscum album. The sequence continues at coordinate 1,767,946,798 of OY728123.1, forward strand.
ACTATTTGATTGATATTCAATGGTAGGTATAGTGGCCATGTGAGTTAGGTTCCATTATAGGTATAATGATCATATGACTAAATGATTATGGTAGGTATACTGGCTGTGTGAACAAGAACTCATAATTACTTACCTAACCATGTGAAATTAACTTCATAATAACTTCAATAAAAAGGTTAATAAATAATACATAAGCATTTATAATGAGAATATAAATAACAATAAAGGTAAAATATAAATTTAAATAATTACACATAGCTTATCATAACAAATTCATGTTGGATATAATTAATTCTTTAAATAATAAAATGATTTGTAAATAAATTTTCAAGATGATATTTAATACCAATTAATTCAAGATTTATGTAACCTTTTTGAAAATGGTCTCTCAAAAACTGATGTCCTATATCAATATTTTTTTCCTTAAATGTGATACATAATTCATAGAGATATTTATTTCACTTTTATTGTCATGATTTATAGGGAAATGTCAAAATTGATATCTATGGTCTAGTAATTTTTGTTTCATCCACATAATATATTCACAACAACTACATGAATCTATACACTCAACTTCATTAGTGGACAATGCAAAAAAGTTATTCTCTTTACTATACCATGAAACTAGAGACTTTCCCCAAAATTTGAAGGTCCCAGGCGCAGTGGAAGCCCATGGGTGGATGTGCCCACTTGAATTTTTGTCATTAGAAATGATCAATCCGGGATCAATATGACGATAAAATCCAGACTCCACGGATCGAATCATAAAAATAGATAAAGAAGAAGAATAGTCATGGAACCAAAAAGGAGGATCATCATAGGTTGATTATAATTAATTTAATTAATTGACAAGAAGTGCCTTTTATGGTGTTCTTTCTTCGTTGATATTTCTAATCACGTTCCGATGTGATTCGGCGTTGCATCACAGAATCCAAGTGTATACTTCCTCAAGTGGTGATCCACACGTGCACCACGTATCTCTGGACGTCGCCAAAGGAATCACTAGGTGCAATCATGGAGAAGCCTTTGCTTTTGTTATCCGCATTATATCACCTTGATCTGATGGAGGAGGATCTCTCTCAGTCTTGAGAGCGTTCTTAGAGGAACGAGTTCTTTCAGCCTTGAGAGAATTATCAAGAATTATTGTGCACAATGATTGGTGAAAAGTGTTGGGGTTGTGAGTATATTTATAAGCAGGTTTGAGGTTATAGAGTTATAACAATAAATAAACATGTTACGTGTTTCATTTATTTAATTAACTCTTATTGAAAACCCTCATGTTGAATCATTAATTCCCTGACATGCGCCCACGCCAATTATAATAAATATCATTTAATAAAACAATATTATTTCCTCAAAATCCCGACTTGAAAAACTACATGGCGTGTAATCATTAATACACGGCATGTACTCATTTTTCATTTCCTTTAAAAAATTAAAACTACATGGTGTGTATATTCAATGTACATGGTGGGTATATCTTGTTTTCATTTTATTCTTCCTCCAACATTAAAACGATTTAGTCTTCCTTGAATAATTATTAAACCACATATGGGAATAATCTTTATTCTACTTGAGATACTTAGATACACTTAGTGTGTGACCCTCTAGGCCTCTTTCTTGTTGGAATTAGGCGACCTTGCCTAAAGTCCAAGATTTCTGTCTAGCAATGGGTAAAGGCACCCAAGAGAAATAATTTGATGCCACCATGACATGTCACCACATACGAACACTTACTGTGTAATTTAATCCCTTTGTCTCAATATCTCATCAAGTAGGTTTCATGGTAGTGTTATAAACCTATATGCTTGATGCGTCATTATTTGACTTCCAGAAGTAAACTTATCATGACACCATGGACATGGAATTTGGGCGACAGTTCTATTTCAATCAAAGGTCCTGAGATATCTACTTCCATAAATATGGAAGGGACAAATCCTTCCTCGACTTATCCATTAACAACATGTCATTCATGGCACATTCAATGTACCCTACTTTCCGCCAACTATCTTCACAATGGTTTTCGTCAGGAAATCTAAGTGCACAAGTCATGACATGAGTTAATGATAATCTTCCAGTCTAAGGACCATTACCATGCTCGTAGATAGCAATTTCTGATGACACCAAGACATGCAGAATTACTACTGGTGGGTCTGTTCTCATAATCTCTCATCTTGGATATTACCAAGTGAAAACTCCATGAGAGTGAGTCTTGTCTTCTTATGAGTACTCTCACATGACCGTATGTATATTATATGTCCTATCATAGTTTGTCATCCAACTTTAGAACTTTATTTAAGAATATTGTTATAGAATTTCAAGGTTCTCATCATAGCGGGGATCTTCCATAACCTTATTAATGCAACAAATATTCTAGGACATTATTATATTATAGTCATGCAAAACAATGAACAATATATAATAATTGTACATTAATGTAATAAAAGTATAATTAGTTGGTTCTCAGAACACCAAATCTAACAAACTCCCACTTGAACTAGAGCCAACTGCCTAAGACTTTTAGTCTAATAGACCTCACATGATGATTATGTTTCTGCTGAGTCAAAGCTTTAGTCAAGGGGTCTGCCACGTTGTCTTCCATGGAAATACTGCTCACTGCAACTTCACCTCTCTGATAAAAATCCCTCAAGAGATGATACTTCTGAAGTATGTGCTTTGTCCGCTGATGTGACCTTGGCTCTTTTTCAAGTGTCACCGCTGCAGTATTATCACAATAGAGTGTGATAGGATCTTTACTTCTAGGTACTACATCCAACTCTTGGACGAAGCTTCGCATCCATACTGCTTCTTTATCTGGCTCAGAAGCTATGATATACTCGGACTCTATTGTAGAATCTGCAACCACAACTTACTTTGAGCTCTTCCAGCTCACTGCACCACCCTTCAAACTGAAGATGTATCCAATCTGCGACTTCATTTCATCTTGATCAGTCTGGAAACTAGCATCTACATGTCCTCTGATGACTAGTTCTTAATCTCCTCTATAAACTAGGAACATATCTTCAGTACGCCTCAGATACTTAAGGATAGTCTTCATGGCCATCCAATAGTAGTCTCCTGGATTAGCTTGGTATCTCCCTACCGTACTTAATGCATAAGAAACATCTATCCTTGTACATAGCATATCATACATGACTGACCCAATCACGGTTGCGTAAGGGATCCTTTCCATTTTCTTTCTTTCCTCATGTGTCTAAGGACACATTTTCTTGGAAAGATGAATTCCATGTGACACTGGAAACAATCCCCTCTTGGACTATTCCATACTAAATGTCTTTAGTATCTTGTCAATTTATGTACTTTGACTTGGGCCCACCATTCTCTTGGATCTATCATAATGGATCTTGATCCCAAGAATATATGATGCCTTGCCCAAGTCTTTCATAGAGAATCAATTATCCAACCATGCTTTAACTGACTGTAAGACAGGTACTTCGTTTCCAATTAGTAATATTTCATCAACATATACAATTAGGAAAACAACTTCACTTCCACTAAACCTTTTGTAGACACAAGGATCACATTTGTTCTTAACAAATCCAAATTCTGTTACAGCTTCATCTAAACAAATGTTCCATGACCTTGATTCTTTATTTAATCCATAAATGGATTTTTGCAATTTGCATACCTTTTTGGAATCCTTTGGAGTCACAAAACCTTTAGGTTGTGTCATGTAGACATCTTCTTGGAGGTTCCCATTAAGGAATGTTATTTTGACATCCATTTTCCAAATTTCATAGTCATGGTAAGTGGTAATGGCTAATAAGATTCTGATGGATTTCAGCATCACAACAGGTGAAAAGGTTTCATCATAGTCAATTCCTTGACACTGTCTAAAACCTTTTGCAACCAGTCATGCCTTATAGGTACTGACTTTTCCCTCCATGTCCAGTTTCTTCTTGAATACCCATTTATTACCAACATGATTTACATCAACTAGAGGATCTACCAAAATCCAGACTTGGTTTTGGTACATGGAATCCATTTTAGAATCCATGGCTTCTTGCCACTTGGCAACGTCTGTGACTTCAAATACTTCCTTGTAGGTAAAAGGATCATCATTTTCAACAAATAATTTATCACCATACTCGGTGACAAGAAAACAATATCATTCTGGTTCTCTCACATCTCTCATGTTCCTACACAGTTCTTGTTTCTCTGGAACAGATTGTTCTTCCATGGGGCTTTGTGAAATCTGTTCTTGTACCAACTCTTGTGTATCTTGAGCCTCGACTTCATCAAAGTCTATCTCACTATAACTATTTCTTTTGGAGATGTGCTCCCTTTCAAGGAATATGGCGTTTCTTTCCCCTTTAACCTTTTTATCTGAGGGGTTGTATAGGTAATATCCCCTTGTATCTTTGGGATATCTTATAAAGGTACACTTTATGCCTCGGGGTGCAAGTTTGTTACCTGAAGAGGTCTTAACAAAAGCTCTGCTACCCCACACATGTAAATTTGATAACATGGCTTTGTGTCCACTTAAAAACTCATATGGAATACCATTTATTGATTTATTTGGTACTTGGTTTAGTATGTGTGCTTCTGTTTATAATGAATATACCCAAAAGGATAATGGAAGACTCACATGACTCATCATTGATCTCACCATGTCCAACAGGGTGCGGTTCTGCATTTCACTTAAACCATTCCACTGAGTCGTGTAAGGAGGAGTGAGTTGTGATAGAATCCCAAACTCCCGTAAGAAATCAATGATGTCCTGATTAAGATATTCCCCTCCTCTGTCTGAGTGGAGTTTCTTAATCTTCTTACCCAGCTGGTTCTCAAATTCATTCTTGTATTCTTTGAACCAATCAAAAGAGTCTGACTTATACCTCATTAAGTAAATATATCCATATCTACCAAAATCATCAGTAAAAGTTATGAAGTACAAGAAACCACCCCTTGCTTAAAATGGAAATGGTCCACACACATCTGTGTGAACTAATTGTAGAAGCTCTTTATCCCTTTCACCTTTCCCACTAAATGGAGATTTGGTCATTTTTCCTTGTAAACATGCATGACATACACCAAGTGGTTTTAGTTCGAAAGAATCTAAATACCCATCTTGATGTAATTTTGTCAAACGTTTCTCATTGACATGACCTAGCTGGAAAAGACAAAGTTGGGTGTGGTATGAGTTAGGTGAATTAACTTTGTCATCGATTTCCATTACTTGGTTTGTGTAGTCTAACACATAAAGGTCGTTATATAAATGTGCCCTACCAAAACAAATGTTATCTCTATAAAAGTAGCAACATTCATTTCCAAACGTGAAGATGAATCCATCAGTATCTAATCTGGATACTAAAGTAATTTTTTTGGTTATAGAGGGTACATAATAAAATCCTTTTAATACCAATACCATCTCAGTAGGCAATGTGAGGTGGTAGTCTTCGACAGCTACAGCAGCGAGTCTGGCTCTCTTGGATGCTCGCAGATCCACCTCACCTCGGTCAATCTTTTTGAATCTACTTGGTTTCTATATTTGGATACAGATGAGATCACCACAAGTAGTATCTAATACCTAATTGGTAGAAATAGATAGATTTCATTCAATAAAAAACGCACTTGAAGCTTCCCCTTTCTTCCTTAGATGGGTGCAGTTTTTCTTCTAGTGGACCTTCTTGCCACATGCGAAACAAACAACCTCATATTCTCTTGCCTCCCCTTTGATCTTCCTTTTCTTGGAAGGCCTTGATTAATCTTTGGGTTTAAATCTCTTTTCCTTCACTTTCCTTTTATTCACCATAAGTTCAAAAATATTTTCACGCTTAATATCATTTTCCACTTGGCGAATGAGGATAAGAAGATCATATAGAGACTTCTCAATGTTGTTCATGTTGAAATTTATAACAAAGTTAGATAAGCTCTGGGGGAGTGATGCAAGAATTAGATCGGTACACAGTTCATCAGGGAGTTTAAACCATAGAACCTCCAAGCACTCAATGTAGCCAATGATCTGGACAACACGAGGCCCAACTGGGGAACCCTATCGAAGCTTGCTCTGAAATAGAGCCTTGGAGATCTCAAACCTTTCCTATCTTTCTCTATTCTAGTATAGAACGTGGAGGTGCTCGAGCATTCTATAGGAATCCATGTCTTCATGAGACTTCATGAGCTGACTATACATTGATGACATCATCAAACATTTAACGTCAATTGCATCATTAAAATGTTGATCATAGACCAGGAAATCTTCATCACTCACCCCTTGGGTAGGCGAATTAGGAAGTGAGCACTCCAGCACGTAAAACTTTCATTCACAGTGTAGGATAAACCAAAGGCGCCTAAACCATTCTTGAAAGTTATTGCCAGTGATGATATTGTCTTTATCCAGAATTGATCGCAGAGAAAATGTGGTTGATGAGTTTGTCATATTGATTCTACAAATTAAAATATCAGATTTATCAGTTCCTTTTGATTAAATTTTATGAAAAATAATAAATGAATTTATTAATTCTCCCACTATTTTATCATGTCCCAACAGCCCCCACCATTAAACTTGTAATTCCCTGTTGCTATGACATTATAGTGGCAAGGATTCATATTCCCCTCACATAACCCCAACAAGGGTTGGTCAAGCTTTTTAAAGGTATTTAGGTAGGTAGGTCTTTGCCAACTATGAGTTTACAGTTCCTTGATCTGTTGAGTAGACTCCCCAATCCGGAAATCCGGACTTATATTTCCTCAACACCTGCCTCTATTTTTCAACATGTCTATCAAGGGATACTCCCTTGATGTAAAATATTTAAGTCAACCTGAAACTTTTATAAGAGATTCCTTTATAAAAGTAGGTGTCCCAACAAGGGTTGGTCAAAAACATAGTTTTATTAAGTCTTGCCCTTAATCAAGTAATGGAAGGCTTGGTCTGACTTAATATGGTATTTGAGGGATTTTAATCCTTTATGTGTAGTTTCTCATTATCACATTCTTTTTAATATTATGTGATGCTTGCTTAAGTGATCAACCATGTTCTGATAATGTTTACGCATAGTCCGGTTTTTACTTTATTCCATATTTGCAGGCTTTTTTATTTCATTAACTATGTGATCGCGACAACACATAAATAATAAATAAACCATGTAATCAGAAAGAAATAAAATAATATGGAATGATCATGAGCTTCTATTGGTTAGCTTATCTAGAAATTTTGATAAGCTAACCCTGACCTAGGGAAAAACACCTTGAACCCGATGGTTCATGTTTTGCAGCTCCAACCAGTCCACCTTTGTTTCTTCTTGGGTTGGTTTCGCCTCAGCATCGAATTTCGAACCATCTCCTATGGCTTGGGAGATCCTCCATTACATGGGGTTTACATTAAAGAAACCATGGTCACATAGGCCCTACATTTTATTGGAAGAAGGCTCGCAGGCCAACGAATTTAAATTAAATAAATTTAAATGAAACCATACACACACAAAGGGTCTTTGTTCTAGCTCATGATCATCCATAGCATGAAATGAAATTTAAGAATTTTTATTATTAAAATTATTTTAATCATTATTTTATTCAGGATAAGTCACACTTGAATTCAATTAATTATTATCTTATAATTAGTCAATTCTTTATCTTCAATTCATTTCTGAATTTCCTTGAGATTCTTCTCATCTATATTCCTTGTACGGGTCTTTGTACTTTGGAGGAAACCTGGTGAAATTAAATTTCTAGAAATTACATGGTGTATAGGCTATATTACACGATATGTATTTGTTTTCACCCTTTATCCAAAGTACATACCGAGAGCTTTGGCATTTTTTTTGTACATTGGAAATTTTGGAGTACACGACATGTAGATTAATCTAACACGGCATGTACTTTCTTATTACGTGGTTACCAACCTAGAAATCTTGTGTATGCAGTTACATGGATTCTCCTTGTACATGGTTTCACCTGGGAAGGATTGGACTACATGGCATGTTGATTCAACACACACGTCGTGTATTTCGGTTTCCATGTGGTGTTCAGTTTTGGTCAACAAGGTGTATTAAAAAACTTAGGTATACTCAATTCTCACGGTGTGGTTTGGTGGACCATTACCGTTTCGTTGAACCTAAGTACACGGCGTGTAGATTTCACTACATGTCATGTATTCCTGTGTTGTACAGACAGAATGAGCATCTCCTCCGGTTGAGTTCCTCATTTTTATTTTGATCAAAATTAAAATGTCGTTTCTATGATGTGAATCTAGAAACGAATGAGGAAGAATAGATCTCGTTCATTCAGTTTTATAGAATGATTTATCTTGAATTGAATCAAATATAAATTCATAAATTATGAAAAAAAAATTAAATAACTATAATCAACGTTGTGACCCCTCGGATACCACTTGAAGGTCCCGGGTGCAGCGGGAGCTCGTGGGTGGCTGTGCCCACTTGACTTTCTATCATTAGCAATGATCAATCTGGGATCAATACGATGATAAATGTCAAACTCCATAGATCGAATCATAGAAATAGACAAAGAAGAAGAATAGTCCCAGAACCAAAAAGGAAGATCATCACAGGTTGATTATAATTAATTTAATTAATTGACAATAAGTTACTTTTATGGCGTTCTTTCTTCATTGATATTTCTGATCACGTTCCGATGTGATTCGTCATTGCATCGCATAATCCAAGTGTATACTTCCTCTATTGGTGATCCACACATGCACCACGTATCTCTAGATGTCGCCAAAGGAATCCCCGGGTGCTAGCATGGAGAATAATTTACTTGTGTTATCTTCCTTAGATCGCCTTGATCCGATGGAGGAGGATCTCTCTCGGTCTTGAGAGCATTCTTAGATGAAGGAGTTATTTCATTCTTGAGAGAAATATCCAGAATTGTTGTTCACAACAATTGTAGAAAAGTGTTGGGGTTGTATGGATATTTATAATCCGGTTTGTGGTTATAGAGTTATGACAATAAATAAACTCATTACATGTTTTATTTATTTCATTAACTCTTATTGAAAACCCCCATGTTGAATCATTAATTCCTTAACATACTCCCATGATAATTAAAATAAATTTCATTTAATAAAACAATATTATTTTCTCAAAATCTTGATTGGAAAAACTAAACGGCATGTAATCATTAATACATGGTATGTACTCGTTTTTCATTTCCTTTCCAAAATGAAAACTACACGGCATGTACATTCATTGTACACGGCGTGTATATCCTCTTTTCATTTTATTCTTCCTCCAAAATTAAAATGATTTAGGATTCCTTGAATAATTATTAAACCACATATGGGAATAATCTTTATTCTACTTGAGATACTTGGATACACTTAGTGTGTGGCCCTCTATGCCTCTTTCTCGTTGGCATTAGGCGGGCTTGCCTAAAGTCCAAGATTACTGTCTAGCAACGGGTCAAGGAACCCAAGAGAAAGAAGTTGATTCCGTATTGATGTGTCACCTCATACGAATGCTTACCGTGTAATTTAATCCCTTTGTCTCAATATCTCATCAAGCAAGTTTCATGGCAGTGTCATAAACATATATACTTGATCTATCATTATTTGACTTCTATAAATAAACTCATCATGACCCCATGGCCATGGAATTTGGGCGACAATTCTATTTCAATAAAAGGACCCGAGATATCTACTTCCATAAATATGGAAGGGACAAATCCTTCCTTGACTTATCCATTAACAACATGTCATTCGTGAAACACCCAACATACCCTAATTCCCGCCAACTATCTTCATGACGGTTTTCAACAGAAAATCTAAGTGCGTGAGTCATGACATGAGGTAATGATAATCTTTCGGTCTAATAACCATTACAAACGCTTGTAGATATCAATGTATGATGACACCAAGACATGCATAATTACTAATGGCGGGTCTGTTCTCCTAATGTCCCATCTTGGAGATTACCAAGTGCGACCTCCATGAGAGAGAGTCTCGTATTCTTACGAGTAATCTCACATGATAGTTTGTATAATATGTGTCCTATCAATGTATTTCATCCAACCATAGAAATTTATTTAAGAATATTGTTATAGCATTTCAAGGTTCTCATCATAGCGGGGATCTTCCATGACCTTATTAATACAACAAATATTCTAGGACATTATTATGTTATAGTCATGCAGAACAATGAACAATATATAATATGTGTACATTCATGTAATAAAAGTATAAACAGTTGGTTCTCAGGACACCAACTCTAACAAAATTTACATGTTCTAGAAGTGATTTTTCTATCTAAATTAAAATTGAAAAAAAATATATCTAAATAACTAATTAAATTAAATATTTTTTCTATAAAATAAAATAGTCCTAAGTTGGTTTTATTTTTTAGGTATTTAAAAATACTTTTCACAACAAGTAAATGTGATTCTTTTGGATTTGATTAAAAACATGCACACCTACATAGACTATACATAATATCTGCTTAGCTAGAAGTTATGTATAATAAACATACAATCATACCTCTATAAGTGGTTTGATTAACTAGCTTCCCATCTTCATCAAGATCCTTTTTAAATCTTCTAGTCATGGGAGTATCAATACCTTTTGTACTATTCATATAATAATGTTTTAAAATATCCTTAGTGTACTTTATTTGGTTTAAAATAATTCCTTCCTTGTTTTGAAAAATCTAAAAACTAAGGAAGAATTTTAACTCACCCATAAAACTCATTTCAAACTCATTTTTCATCATATATGAAAATTCTGTACATAGATATTTTTTTGGATGATCAAAAAATAATATCATCAACATATATTTGTTCTACCAAAATACCTTTTTAAATTATTTTAATAATTAAGTTAGATCCGTTATTCCTTTTGAAAAACCTCTCTAAATAAGAAATGAGTTGATCCTATCATACCAAGCTTTTAGATCTTATTTTAAACTATAAAAATATTTTTGTTAATTTAAAAACATGATTTAGAAAATGAGGTTGTTTAAATACAAGGGTTTGTTCCACAAAAACATCATCAATTATATAATTATTTAAGAAATCACTCTTGACATCAATTTGAAATAATTTTAAATTCAAATGAGTTGCATATGTAGGTAATATTATGATAACTTTTGTCTTTCTACTGGTGAAAAGGTTTATTCATAATCAATAACTTCTTCTTAACTATATCCTTGTGAAACCAATATTGCTTTATTATTAATTATATTGGATGACTCATCTACCTTATTCCTAAACACTCACTTAGTGCCAATGATCAGGAAGTCCTTAGGTATTTTTACAGTTCCCAGACTTTTTTTCTCTCAAAATGATTTAATTATTATTTCATTTCTATTACCCAGAATTCATAATATATTTCTTTTATGATGTTTTTCAGTTCAATTTCTGAAAAAAGTCTTGATGTTCCACATTATTTATAATATAATCACTAGTATGTGTTCATTTTCCTAGATATCCTACAAAAGTATATAAGGTATGGTCTCTATGAGTCTTAATATCTCTAGAAATATAAGTATTTGACACTTCATTTCCTTCTTCAGGTTCTAGATCAAACAATTCCCCAAAAATGGGTTAATTTCATCCTCAAAAATTTATAAATGGGTCTAAGGCTCATGTGAATCTATTTTATCAAATTTGAAATGTACAGATTTTTACACACTTTTGGTTCTTTTATTTAATGCCATGTATAATTTATAGAATGTTGAATAACCAAGGAATATTCCTTCATCACCTTTGGATGAATTTTTTTTCTAAATTATCCTTTGTATTGAGTATAATGACTTTACATCCAAATACTCTAAAGTAGTTAACTTTTGGTTTTCTACCATTCCATAACTCATATGGGGATTTATTTAAAGGTGGTATAATAATAATTATATTAATAATATAGAAAGATATATTTATATCCTCTTCCAAAAATTAAATAGGTAAGTCATATTCATTGAGGATGGTATAGGAAATCTCTTGAAGAGTTCTATTTATTATTTCTACTACATCATTCAGTTGTGAGTTCTAAGGAGAATAAAGGTTGTAATTATAGAAATGTTGTGAGCATAAAGATTTAAAATATTTATTTTCAAACCCATGACCATGATCACTTCTTAAGGTCTTGATTATGATTCAACTATGATTTTATACATATTTTTAATACTTTAAAAAATAAGATAAAGATTCACTTTTGTGAGCTAGAAATAATTCCCAAGTGTATCTAGAAAAGTCGTCTATTAGAACATTAGCATGGTGATTCTCATTTAAGCTATCAACTCTAGAGGTTCCAAAAAAGTCCATGTGAAAAAACTCTAGGGGTTGATAATTTGAAACTTATTTATTTGATTTGAAATATATTTTATAATGTTTATAATTTTTTACATGGATTACAAACATTGTCTGTTGGGAATTCTATTTTAGGTAGATCCTTGACAAATCCTTTCCTAGTAATATCTTTAAGAGAGTGGGGGTTATGGTGGCCTAGTTTCCTATTCCAAATATAATAATCTTTATAAAATTCACTTAAATGTGAAACATTTTAAGGAAATAATGAATTCCAATCAATAAAATAAACATTGTCATCATGTAGAGCAGTAAAAACTAAAGCAAGATTAGAATCATAAATTTTATAAACACTATTTTAAAATTTAACATAGTAACCATCATCACATAAATATTAGATGATAAATATATTATATTTTAATCCATCTATAAATAAACATTTAGATATCAAAACAATACTAGAGTTACAGATTTTTCCAAGTCCAATTATATCCCCTTTGGTGTTGTCACCACAAGTGACATGTACACCATCTACTTTGATAAGGTTCTAGAATATCGAGTTGTCCTGGATCATGTCTCTAGGACATCTACTATCAAGATTCTATAAATTTTTACTGGTTCTCTTCAAGTATTTTTCCTTAAAAAATATTTAAACTATAAATACTTTTGGTACCCAAGTCTAGAAATGTTACTAGTAAAAGATTTAGGGATCCAAAGTTGATTAACTAGTTTTCTATAAACAGACTTTATAATTTTTTGAAATAAAATATTTGTTGGTTATAGAAGAATAATAAGTACTTATAGAAATAATATAACTTGAACTAGGTAAAAAAATTCATATAAATATTCCTCTATCAAGGTTGGTAACCAATTCCAGTTGTATATTTAGGAGTGGTTTGTTTTCAAATAATCCTTATAAGAGTTTCTCTACCATTCATAAATCTATCTAGATATTTGTAAAGTTTCTAATTTTAAATTTTAAATTCATTATTTTCATTTAATAATTGATTATTATTTTTCCTTTTCTATAATAATATCTTAATTAAAATGAACAGACAAAGCATGTTGTTTATTTATAATTAAATTGGTTAAATGTCTCGTTCGAAATATTAAAGTACTCAAATAAATCTTCACTATACATATTTTATTCATTGTTTTTAGTCTCAAAAATATTTTAAATTTGAACAGGAGATTTAAGAAAAATATATAGTACCTTAGATGTTTTTTTCATAAAACACATGTTATATTTATCATTTTTATCTTCTCAACTCGATTCGGAGTCACTTAAACTATCATAAAAGGAACTCCATGTGGATTTCATATCCTTTTTTTATTATTTACCTTTGTTCTCATATTTGTTCTTATATTCCATCTTGGGGAAATGTACCTTGATGTGTCCTTTTTTCACTCATACAAGATTATATCATTATTGTAATCATCCTTTTTCCACTCTTTCCTCTAATTCCCTTTATTTTCATACTTACCTTTGTAATTTTATTTCCCAGATAACTTATTCTTACTATATAAATATTTCAATCTCCTGGATAAATTATCCATTTCTTCATCCCTATATGAGGTTGATTCATCATCACTTGAACTTTGATTTTTGATATTCTCTTTCATTTTTGAGTTAGATGTATTTAAGGTTAGTGACATCATATTTGGTTCATCTTCTTTCTCTTTGTTTACTTACAATTCATCCACACATATCATAAGATTTCTAATAAGATGCTTTATAGGTAAATTACTTACATCATAAGATTTTATGATAAAAATAGAGTTTCCTCTCCACAAATCAGGTAGACATCCCAAATGTCATGACACTTTATCTTTGTTTGTAATTTTCTTCCAAAGTGCATGAATTTTGTTCACAATTTCATTAAACCTAAGATACATGTAAAAAATGGATACATAAATATTCATTTTAAAGGGATCTCACTTAATGTTATAAGAATTAAAACTCATCTATTTAACATTTGATGTTCCCTAATGAGATATAATAAGAGTATACCAATTTTCAAAAGAATTAGAATAAGAATATATTATATTTAATTCATCACCTCCTAAAGCATAATATAATGAATTTGTTTATTTATAGTTGTATTCATAATATAACTTAGTCCAATAAATCCATTAATATCTATATTATTTGGGCTTTTCATATTTTCCCCTGATATCAGTCCAAATATCAAATCTCGTTTTATTAATATATATTTTCATCTTGATATAAATTTTTGCATAATTTTTTCCATTAAAATAAGGAGTCCAGTTACTAGTAGTTCATTCTTACCTATTATTATCCATAAATTCATAAATTTATATTTAATATAAATTTTAAGATCATTTGGTTAAACAATACCACAATAAAAAATATTTTTAAATCACTTAGATACCAAATATTGGCCCTAATAGATAACTAAATAGGGGGTGAATTTATTTACCAAGAAAAATTTTCATTAAAAATGATTTAAAACTTTAATCACCCAATTTATAAAACACTCCCAGTTAACAAAAATATTAGTGTTATATAATTTGAAAATTTTAAAAATATTCTTAGAAGATTGATCACAACACTGTTAAAAATAAGTTTTAAAACACCTTATAACTTTTGAAATATATTTAATCAAATAAAACACAATATATAAAATACAAATTAAATTTAACTATAAGAATAAGGTTTTGTAATAAAGTTTAGAAAATAGATATAGATAAGTTCTGAAAGAAGAGTAAAAAAATATAAAATAGTATAGTGGAAATAAATAAGGGGTTCAGTATCAAGTCGATACCTAATCCCCCCCGCTTGGAAATCACCCACTACCAAGAATTTTATTTTAAAATAAACTAATCCTCAATGTGGATTATGTTTTACAAACAAATTTACTTAGACATTCCAGGATATCAAAAATCCCCTTCCAAAATTCTTCGTAGGATAAAAGGAGTCCATGTCACACACAAACTCTTCCACAATTATTCTTTTAAATTCAAATGTGAAAGAATTAAAGAGATTGTATATCACTCTCCAGTACAGTGCAGGTGTATGTGATTATAAAAAATGAAGTAAAAAAACACAGCTCAAAAATTAGATAAAAATAGAAAATAATGGAGAGACTTAATATTCAATACAACTTATTTTGATCAGATTAAATTTTTTAGAAGTCTTTGATTTTATCTTTGAAATGGCTCAACCGAGTTGTCATAGAAGGTTTAGGAAAATAAATTTTTGTAGAGTGTTATGAATGATTTCTTTGTGTATCATAAGAGAACATGTATATTCATCTATTTTTCTTTATGTATGTCCCTTTATTATTCCCAAGTGTTTCTTTATTAAAAGAAAATTCCATCTCAAATGTAATAAATTTAGAACATTAATTGCATCCTTAATTGCACTTAATATACAATTAATTCTTGAAAATAGTCATTGGATATTTAAAAAATACTTCACTTCTTAAGTTAGACATGGTAGGCTTCCTTCACTTAGGCACGGTCACTTTGGCTCATGGTTACTAGTCATAGTCGGTTAGCATGGAAACTAGGTACAATAACTTTATTCCATCATGTATTTAATACTCTCCTTATCATGGTAGGTACATATATTCATGTGATGGGTACTCTTCTTCTCATGGTAGGTACATCTTTTCATGCGGTAGGCGCCCTTCTACACAAGGTAGGTACATCTCTTCATACAATAAGTACTCTTCTTCTCAAAGTAGGTACATATCTTTATGTGGTCATTAAAATAAAACATATAGTCAATACATTGGAGAAATTTTAATTACCTTCACAAGGTAAAAAAATTTCTTCATATGGTAGGTTGTTTCCTTCATGCAGTCACTTTGAGTTCAACATACTATAGGTTCAGTACATATGTAGTAACTTTAATGTCAAATCTTGGTCTGTACAATACTTAGAAATAATTGGTGCATAGTAGGTAGATTTTTCATGTGTCTAGTACTACACATTCACTTGACCTTCATGGTCAGAAGAAATTGTTTATGCGGTAGGTATGTATGGTATGTTCAATACTTAACCATTTTTGTGAGTTTTTTCAGAAAAAAAAGTTGACTAACAGAAAACATTAAATTTATTAATAATGTTATAAACATGATTTGGGATTATTAAAATAAATATTTGTTGGTATAATCCATAAATTACATTACTTTTGGGCCATTATGATGTCATAATACATAAAATATATTTATACTGTATTTAATTTTTATCTAAAAAATCAATTATCTCATAAAATTTTGAAAAAATTTATTAATATCTAATTTTTACATGTTGAAAAAAAAATGGAATTTATTTTATAAGAATAATTTTCTAAATATTATACTTTTCATTTTTAAAAAAATTATTATTTATTAAAAGTTATTGATTTTATTACATGATCGGGTTTCTAATCATTAGAAAACCCACATTAAACTACATGTAATCATTTTAATATTTAAAAATGAGTAAATACAATTTTGTTAAAATTTATGTTCAAATACAAATTAATTTCAAATTTATAAATTTATCATAAAAAATACATTTTAATAAAAAATAAACACATATATTTTTACAAAAATACAATTTTGGTTTTTATGTATCAGAAATCCATTCTATAATTTTCACCCTCTATTCATGTGTATTTTAATTTATATATAAGGTTGATAATGAAGAAACAAGATTGGGGAAAATGCTATACTATTTAAAGGGGAATATTACATACTATTAAGGTCTAGATATGTAACCCCTTATTACACCAACATATTCCTTAAGGTTAAGGTGGGTGATGGTAGTACTTTTTTGGGGTGGTTCATTGAACATAGTTTGGGATGTGATCTATATTATCTTGAAATTATCGCATAAATGGTTCCAATTGAGTTTCAGTTATTAGATCTTTTCTTAGGCTTTGTCAAAGGTGAATCTCAATGATTCTATCTCTCTCAAAAGCTATCATAAATTAGCCTCACAAGGTAGGATCGTACTGGTTGATGCTATCACTTCTTCCTTATATATCAATTATATTTTATTATAACCCTTAATATATATTAATCTTAACAATCATTGTATAATTTATATATTACCAAATTTCATGAATCTTAATAGTCTTTATGATAAATATTCATATTGTGGGTATATTTTATAATGGTCCAAAATAATAATGAAATATAGTGCATGAGTTTATATAACTACATTACTTAAAAAGGAATATATTCATTTATAAGAAATTTTAATTTATAAAATTATTGGTCGTTACTTTCTTCCAACTTAAGAAATTTTACCCTCGAAATTTAATTTTGTACCCTAAAACATATTAGGGTACTTTTGTTTTATCACTTCTTCTAGTCCCCATGTTTCCTCCTCAAACTTGTATTTATGACATAGTACTTTGACTAGGTGAGTTTTCATATTTCACAAAACTTTTTCTCTATGATCTAATTGATTTATTGGATGCTTCATATAAGAAATATCATTCTCCAATGAAAACACCTTTTTATTTAGTATATGTGAGGGATCTGGTAGGTAATTACTCAAAATGGATACATAGAACACATTTTATACTTTAAATAGGTTCATTGGGAGTGATAGTTGATAAGATATAGTTTTGTTTTGATTAAAAATCTCAAAGGGGTGATATATCTAGAAAATAGCTTTCCCTTCTTCCCAAACCTCAAGAATTTCATCGATGGTGATATAAAAAGGAATAATTTATCTCTAACCTCAAACTATAGGTCTCATCGATGATTTTCAACATAGATTTTCTATCAAATTTGTGCTTATTTCAATAATACATTGAATGGTTTGAACCTTACCTATCATCTATTAGACAAGATCATGTCCTAACATCTCCCTTTTTCTAAATTTAGACCTTTTTTAGAGTCCTTGACCTCTTCCCATATATATATCCTCATAACATTACATTTTAATTCTATAATATAAAAAACTGTTACATGAGATCTCTAGTAGGGTAAGGTGTAGATCCCAATATCCTTAAAAAAACATTGAACATGATCTCAGTATATCCTTTCGAGTTTCAATATTTCTCTTAAACTAGACCTTTGTCTGAGGGTGATACATAGTACTGAAACTTATCTCTATATCCATTTCTTGATAAATACTTCTTCATAACCTTGATAAAAACCTCAGATCCTAACCAAATACAATAGAGAGTGTTACTCCATGTATCCTTACCACTTCTATTACATATATCTTGGTGGGTTGGTTAAGAGATAAATCTTACTTAAAGTCAATGAAATGATATGACTCTATAAGGTGATTGAAAACAACCCGAATGGAATTATGGACTTTAGGTGATCTTGGGATTCCTAGGATAAAATCCATGGTTATATTTTACTATTTCTATACTGGTATGGAAAATAGTTACATCATACCCTTAGACTTTTATCATTCTTCCTTTACTTTTTGGCATACCAAACATTGAGATAATATCAAAATCTCCCTCTTCATGTTATCCCACATTAATTTTTTATTTATAAATATATATGTCTCATTTCTCTCTAGATGAGTAGATAATGATGAGATATGCACATCATCCAAAATATCCCTCTTTAGTTATAGTTTTTATGGGACACGTATCGAAATTTTAATCCATATAAATCTATATTTATCAAATTTTAACTCTATAATATTTCTACTTTTCACTGTATCTATACATCATCTTTCTTAAGAATGGATGGTTGAGTAGTTATTTGATCAAGGTAGGATGATGTTTCTTCCTTTATGATTCCCATTTTCATTATTTACATGTCCAAGAAGATTTGATCCCTCTCAATCCTCATCATGTAAATGGTTACAGGATCCTTTCTACTAAAATCATCTTCCACCTTATTCTCCTTCCTATAATGATGATGTATTGAACAGTTATAATCCTTGATCATATCCAACCACATTCATTGGAACATGATGATCTCTTTTTTTGTAAATATATACTTGAGGCTCTTATGATCCATATATATTTTTCACATCTCTGTGTAGGGGTAATATTGATAAATATTTAATGTGAATATCACAAAATCTAACTCTATATCTTTCATTGGATAATTCATCTCATGTACCTTCAAATTTCAAGAGGCATAGGTTTTAACTTTATCATTTTTCATGAGGGCATGGCTCAATACTTTCTCGTACATGTCACTATAGGTCCAAAATACTTTCCCACTGGTGGGTAATGTGAGTATAGTTTTAGTTATTAAACTCTTCTTTAACTCTTTGAATCTCTCCTAACATTCATAAATTTAGACAAACTTTACTTTCTTATGATTTAGCTTTGTTGGTTATTTTGATAATCATGAAAATTTTCTCACAAATCGACGATATCACCCATCTAATACAAGTAAAATACAGATATCCATTGCATATATTGATTTGTTTCATTCCAAAATCTCTTATGTCTTTTAATGATACATATATATCCATTTTTTAGTGATAACATTCCCCAATAATGTTACTTTTTCATCCAAAACTCGCATTTACTATACTTCTCATATAACTTCTACTTTCTCAAAGTATTCAGTATGGTATTCAAATACTCCTCAAGTTCACCATTAATTTTAGAGTATATGAGAATATTATCTATAAATACTACCATAAATTTATTCAGGTAATCTCTAAAGACTCTATTTATCCCATCCATGAATATTTTTGAAGCATTAGTGAGTCTAAATTTAAATACTAAATACTCATAATGTTCATATTTTATAAAAAAAATATTAATATCCACCTTATTCAAATTTACTTTAAAATATCCCAAATGAATATCCACATTATAGAAATAATAGACTCCACATAGCTTATCAAATAATTCAGCAGTGTATGGTAGGGTATACTTGTTCTTTTTGTAATCTTTTTGAGTTCACGATAGTCAATTAAGAGACACGTTAACCCATAATTTTTCTTGATGAAGAGGACTAGAACACCCTATAGTAAATCACTTGAGTATATAAACCTTTTTTATATTCTATTATAGTTTTTTATTTATCTATTCAAGTTTTATAGTGGTTATTATATATGGATTCCTAGATATTGGAAAGGATTTAGGTATAAGTTCGATTGAGAACTCAACCTCTCAATTAGGAGAAAAACTAGGAAATTATTTGGGAAATACATCAATATATTCTCTTATTATGGGCATGTAATCAAGGATGGTCTTTTATTTGGTTTAAATAATTTTATTTTATAAATTATTTCTCATAGGGAAATAATATCCATGATTGAAATGGGTCTTTAAAAGGAGACTCATCCTACTCCTTACACTTATATAGGATCAGAGTTTGATTCAAGATATAGAAAGTGATTTCCCTCTACAATAAATTTAGGTTGGATATATACAAGGACAACAAATCCATTCCTATAATATTATATAATTCCAATAAAGGGAGTATCACAAGTTTATATAGAAAATTCAACCCAAAAATTATGACTAGGTAGGAGCTACGTTCTTGGAATGAAATAATTTCCCAATTTTTCATTTTCACTGATAACTCAACTTCCATGTTTTGAGGTGGCATTTAAATAGTTTTAATAAATTTCTATGATATTAAATAATATATAGAAACATAACCAAATAATATTTTCTTTTTATTTAATTAATAACTAGTGTACCTATAACAACTTTTTTGACAGGATCCACCTATGTATTTTTGATAGCATATGCTCATATTTTTTCTCTATGCCTTGGAAGTTTTTTTCATTATTTATATTCAGAAACCCTTAGATTAGGTAATTTGATTACACAGTGTCAAAGTTTCTTATTTTTAAAACATAATATCATGGTTTAAGGATTGATTGGAACCTTCTTTTTGTATATCACTTCAGTGGGATTCATTATATCCTTTCACATTCATTAGCTTACCCTTACCTTCCACACATTAAACTCCTCTCTATTCCATTAAGTTAGTTTCCAATATGATTTTTCCACACATATGACATGTGGGATGTTATATTCTCTTTCCACTATGAGAATTATCTTATGATCCTCCATAGTCAAACTCTATACTTCAATTATTATCTCTAGTTCCATAGGAGCACTAAGAATCAATAATCCCCATTTTTAATTTAAGGGTGAAATAGACAATTTTATTTTAGATATCAAAGTCTCAAATTTTAAAATATTTTTATAGACTCACCATTAATCTGATAAAGTGTTCAACTTTACTTTTGGGGTTAATACAAAATCTGGGGGTATACCATTCAAGCCTTGTGAAGTTTTCTTTATATAACCCAATGGATTCATCCTATTTTTTCTTGTGTTTTAGTAATTTTATATATATTTTAAGATGGAGAGTGTGGGAAAATATATTTTGAAAAATATATTCTTGAATCTATCTCATTCCATGTATTTAATTTCCTCCTCGTTCTTTGTATTCTTAATCAATTTCCATGACTGATCAGCTTCCCTCTACAGTAGATAAATATCTATTATGATTTTATCTTGCTCAAATAAGTTTAGGATATAAAATATCTTCTTGGTAGAGCTAATCCATTACATCAAAATTAAAGGATCAAAATACCCACTAAAAATTGGAATCGTTTTTCATATAACAGACTTAACTGTAACTTGTTATTTATTAAGAGAAAGAGGGTGTTCAGTGTGATTCATGTTATTACTCATGACTTGAGTCAGTTGTGTTATTACAACCATAAAGTTATCAACTCCTAATCCCATTATATTATGCATTTCATTTGATAAATCATCACATTGGTTGTTGACACGATTCCTCGTTTTTCTAGCCATTAACTAAAATAAAAGAAAATTAATGATGACAAATTTTAAACTATTAGGAATATAAGAGTTAAACTATGAACATCAAAGGGATAACTCATTAATGATATATTTACCCTATCTCATTAATTTATTAGACATAATCTATTTTATCTATGGTCTATTTCCCATCATTAAATTTGATAACCATTTTCCTTTTTTTCTATTTGTAATGGTTTATAAAAATCACATGATTAAACAAATCATATCCCATGGGTGTGTCTGGCTAGGTACGGGGTCTAATAACACTTTTTCATGCACTAATTACATGTTAAGTTAATACTGATAAATCCATTTTTTGGTTATTACCCTATGTTACATTTGTTCTATAGCTTCATCCACTTTCCAGCATCCAAATAGGGATGTATTTACTCAAATAAACTATATACTCTATAATATACCAAAATTAAGGGATGTTTACTATGTTTAGACTTATCTTTAAGGTTTTTACTATGGTTTTATAGTCCAAATAACTAAAAATAACTAGACTATGCTATGATACAAGCTATAATAATAGATATTTATAGTACATTTAATTTAATGATTTTTAATATAAAGATCCATATAATAAAATCCAAAACAAATGAGAGGAATAGTTACTTTGGGAAATTATATACATTAACCATTAAAAACAATATCATTAATTAAAACTCCAAAATTTTCTTCTCATTTCCATTGAACTTTTAATACTTTATGGGATAACCTGGGGATGTATATAATAAAGGGGTGAGTTATAAAGATGAGTAAAGGAATAATAAAAGAAATCCATGATGATAAATAATACATTTGATTCAATAGGTATATCATGATAACATAAATAGGTAATAACAATATATACTCACATGTAATCATGGCATGAGAAAACAACATCATAAAATTATTATACCCTAGAAATGTGGAAATAACATAAAATGTGACATCATAAGAATAAGTCAATTATACCCTCTAATACATCATAATATAGTGTGGTTATACCAACCACCTATGCACCATAAATGTAATATCATGAGAATAAACCATTACCCAATGTATTTGAGGATTTCTAGTGTGAACCCTTTATATTTTCTAAATTTATGTGTTCCACATATATCATATAACATAAGAATGTATTCCATAATTTTAATCCAATGATTAAGTAATGTTAGTTTCATACATGTAATTCCACAATAAATTAAGGATAGTTATATCTATGTTAATACTCTTGAATGAAAACACGGTTGGGTATTCACAACACAAATGTATGAGATGAAAAATCAAGGGATTTTGGCACCATAACAGGTGTACATAAAAGTTTATAGAAGGGATAAATGATAGAGGATGGTAGTATCTAATTTTTTGGGAAACAGTTTTCCAGTAAAGGAATGCTCATAAATAGAATACAACATAATAAATTGAGAATCAAAATTCTTATTACAAAGGAAGTGATTGTATGGAAAAGAGGTGGGGGAGAATCCCTTGCCATGAGAGGATGATTCTTAAAGCTTGAGAAGAACTTCTTAGGGCCTTATAAAATCTTTGGGATGGATTTATAAAGGTATAAGGAGAAGAAATTCATGATCAATGGGTTTTGAGTTGAGAAGAGTGGGATAATGAGTGGGTGTTTATAGAAAAATAGAGTGGATTTTTTATTAATTTCAAATCATAGGTTTTGAACTCTAAGTCACAAAATATTCAAAACCATTATCTCTCCCTTTATTTTAACCCATGTTTTTTGCTAAAGGGGAGTGGTTTTAGGTATTTTATTGGGTAATGGGCCGAAATTATTTAAATAATATCATTCATAATATGGAAGTGGGTTGTGTTTATAAAGAATTATTTTTAAAAACATAAAATATTCTTTTGGTTTTGGAAGGTTCTTGATAGGTTTGGAAAATTAATATTATCACAATAAAATACATTATTTTTAATGAAAAAAGATATTTTTTGTTAAATCAACCCTTTATATGACTTATTAAATAACTTTTGGACCATTATTATTTCATGATACATACTGTATATTTATACTGTATTTATTTTTACCAAAAACGTTGAATTTCTCAAAAAATTATGAAAAATTAATTGTCAGTTAATTTTGGTTTGATGAATTAAAAAATGAAATTTATTTTATCAAAATAATTTTTTAAAAAATATAATTTTAATTTTTAAAATAAAATTTTTATTTATTTAAATATACTATTTTATTACATAATCAAATTTATAGTCTTTATAAAACCCGCTTATGATTGCATAAAATCATTTTATTATTTATATATGAGTAAATACTAAATTTTGTAACATTTATATAAATATAAAAAATTATTTTAAATTCCTAAATTTATCATAAAATAAATTTTAATAAAAATTAAACTATATATTTTTTAAAAATAAAATTCTGGTTTCTACCTATCAAAAATCTATTCAATCGTTTTTATCTTTTATTCATGTGTATTTTATTTTTTATATAAGGTTAATAAGAAGGAAAATTTATTAGGGAAAACACTATTTATTTTAATTATGAATTTTACATACTATTAAGGTCTGGATAGATAACCCATTTTTAGATCGGCATACCATCAAAGGTAAATGTGTTTGGTGGCGGTACTTTCTTGGGGTGGTTTGAACAACAAAGTTTGGGCGGTGAACTTTATAAGCTTTAACTTCTCTTGAAAAATGGTTTCACTTGAGTTTTAATTATTGGATCTCAACTTGGGCTTGTTTAAAGGTGGATCCTAGTGATGTCATCTCCCTCAGAAGCTCTAATAAATGAGCTTCATAAGGTAGGATCTTACTGGTTATGGCCATCACTTATTCGTTCTATATCAATTAGATTTTTTTATAACCCTTAATATAAACTAATCATAAAATTCACTGTAATATGGCTATACTACCAATGTTCATGATTCTTAAAGGACTTTTTGGTCAATAATTATATTATGGCTATATTTTATAATGGTCCAAAATAATAATGAAATATTATGGATGAGTTTTATATAACTATATTTCTTAATAAGGAATATATTCATTTAGAAGTAAATTTCATTTATTAAATCTAAGTAATCACATTATTATCCACTAAAAGTATATGTTTTCATTTAAATTTTTAAGATTTTTCATGTGCCTCATTTTTTTAAAATCTTAGGTAAACAAATTTTACATTTTAAACTTTATTTCTCAATATATGTTCAAGTATTATATAAAATTAATTATTTATAAACCATTTAAACATCATCATTTGGAACATTCTATGTTAATGGATTTAATTTTAAATTTTAGGATATGCTTAATCAAATTATGGGGAATATTTTTCCCTTCTGTAGAAATGGAATATTAATATTGGAAGATGGACATTTTGGGATCTAAATCTAGAAATTTATGAGAAAATTAAACTAAACACCCAATAAATAAAAGGGATGTGTTTCCTGTTATTCAAGTTCCATGAAGCTAAATATCTAATTTTTGTTGTGGAAATCATTAGAAATATTTTTTTAAACTTTTTACCCAAAAAAATAATATTTTTTAAGGTGATTCATGTTTCTCAAGATGAAGATAAAATATTTGGCCATATTTTATGTAAGAACCCTGTTTTTTGTATCAGGTATGGATCCTTTTAATTTTGGTCTAACTCTCTTTTATGGACCTAATAAGGATGCCTAATGAGTTCATGAGGATCTCAGGGGTGTCTAGGGCATTTTTAGAGCTCAAAACCTGGCTTTTGGGAGAAATTGGCATGTCACATGATTAAAGTAAACCATGAGAGTCAGGTTGTATGGTTGGTTTTAACCATGTGGGGCTAGATAGTGAGCAGCAGGACGGTGCATAGTTTTCCCTAACTATGTGATGTGGGGTGCACATCCGTGTAAAAAACTCTAGACCAAATCACATAGAGGTTTTACTTGGTTGGCGTATAGTTTCCCTAACTGTGTGGGTTACCCCTTCCTTCAGTAGACCATGCAAGGTTGGCACACGGTTTGGAAAACCATGTAGCCTAACCATGTGAAGGCTATTTTTGGATGATTTTACCATTTTTATCTTAAAATTTTAATTAACTAAAATCCTCCTTTTTTATTTCATTCAAACAGACAGACCCCTACAATTTCCTCCCCTTTTGATCCTTTTTCAAGCATAAACTAGGAATTGATCTTGTCTCTCCATCTAGAGTTTTATATCATAGTCATTCATCTTTTTGGATCTGTTCTGGTAAGATCTAAAATCCTTTTTAATTCTTTTATGTTCTTATTCCTTTCGATGATTCTATTTAGATACAAACTCATATACCTTAATTTTAGGGTATTTAACAATTCTTATTATCTCTTCCAATCTAGGCCTAACTAGAGGGTGATACTGGATGAGGAGAGTCATACGATTATAATTTAAGTGGTCTATAACTCTTCCCTCAAGTTTTTTTGTTTTATAAATTTTCATGTAGTCCCACCGATTTCATCGGGCGTCGCCTTTTTAATTAATATGCCTTACTTATAGTAATTATAACTATGTTCTAAGACCCATTTCATATATGTTATTCATCATTGGTGGTTATGTACACAACACTAACCATCCCAAGTAGGGTTTTTCTTATATTTATTCTTTTAGTAGCCTTTGATCATGTTTGTGCCATCGCTCAGGTGAGCAATGACTATACCTTGTTAAAGGATAGTGTTTAATTCAAGTAATGGTATGTTATTCTATAGAACATTTATTATTTTCACTTGTCCCACCTAAGTTAAGTGCTTCAACTAGATTAACCAATTGTAAATTGAGTTGGAAAGTATATTTTATATATATTATTTGTCCTGAATAAATGAAAATGAATTTTTGGTTACATGTCGTTGCATCCCTTTCCATGTCTAACAGAAGGTTTTAGAGTGAACCAAATTAAATTATTATGACTTAAATGAAATGAACGAAATGGTTGCATGCCCCTTAGCCTTTTCACACAAATGAAGGGTAAGGATTGAACCAAATGAACTTATTTAATAATTATGACTTAAATGAATTATAAATGGTTGCATGTCTTAAGATTCATTCTCACTTGTATAAAAGGCATGGAATGAACCTTTGACTTGTTAAATGGAATAATTATTATATGGACTAATTAATACAATGAATCAATTGTGAATTTCCTTATATAAAAACCTTTACATATTTATAGGATTGGTGAGACTCGAGTTATCTTTTTAGATTTCTGAGGTAGTTCCTTGAGCACTCGTGGATGCCATTCAGATTCGAGTATGTAAGTTTCCTTGGTTGAGACCCATCTTAAAACACAATCCTCATATATTAGTGGATTATTTTAATAATGTCACAGGATCACTCCTTTACTATTACAAAATTCCTTGGATATACTCCTTGGATCTAGCATAGCTTCTACGTACATGATATACCTTGGTTACATCCTTGGGTTTGGCCTTTGCTTATCCTGTTTGAACTTGGATGTATTCCTTGGACTTGATTATATCACACTATTGTGGAATTCCTTGGATAATTATCCTTGTATTACACTCTTACCCCTTATCCAGGAAATAGTTACTACTAAGTTAGTGACCCTTGAGTCAAGTTTTCCTTGGTTATTACCATAGAACCTCTTCATTATCATCATCATTAGATTTCCATGTTATATCTTGGAACCTTCACTATTACTATCATGAGGTGATTTGATTTCTAGTTTTACCACATGTGACTTAATTATAAACTGGAACCTAATTAATAAAAAAAAATGTTACATGTTCATACAAAATATGAGGGTTGAAGCAGGTACTTAGGTATTTACATTACTGTATTGCTTACTTTTATATATGCATGATTTCACATTGTTTCAGTATATATTACACGGACTAGATATTATATATGTCATTGGTGGTGAAATACTAAGATTTATCTCACACCCTATCTACATTTCATCAGTACCTAGTTATATTACATGTATACTGGTGTTGAAAAATAGAGATGTGTTTCTTTGAACACATGATTGCTTGATTTCTTATTATAGAGCTGGTAACAGATGACCGAGCTAGATCTTGGGATGCTAGGGATAGTTTTTAGATTCCATTTTACTACTTTTGTATATCATGTATTGTCTTCTACTTTGTCTCCATGTTTTTTGACTTTATAGATACATAACATATATCTTCATCAACTTTTGTATGTGATTAAAAGTTGTTCGATTATTATTTATTACCCATGTATGATTATGTTGTGTTATTTACTTATTACTACTTCCACTATTTACCTATTCTTATATACTGATACATTATTCTACACTCTATTAATGAGGGTATAGTCTCCCCAAAGACACACCGTAGGTCCTCTCTACTAGTCAAAAGCCTCTGGTGTTTGGGGTGGTTTGCTTGAGGCCATGTGGTCAACCGGGCTTGAGGCACTTCTAAGTTGCATCCATTTCTAGGACGTCTCATTTTAAAGCCCAAAATGATAGATCGTCATTTTCATAAAAACATTATCATGGATAATGTAATTGGGATAAAATTTTACCAAATGTAAGAATAAATATTGAGAAACATTTTCTTATTATGATCAGTATAAATTCTTCCATTTTCAAGTTTTTTTGGGTGCGCTAAAGAGGAGATAAAAAAATACATAAAATATTGGGATTAAAGTATATTCAATTATCCACCCACTTTAAACCACCCTTTATCATACCTAATTTATCAGGAATACTTTCACATCCATATAGTTGACTAAATACTCTCCAAAAATTCTATTTATGGTATATTTTTAGAAGGAAATGGGATTATTTTATTACTTACTCTTCTTGTAATGTTATGGTTCTATTTTGTTGTCATATTTAAATTTTTAATTTGTAAATTATTCAAACTAACTTTTATTTTATAATTAAAACATTTTTTTATTCTTAATTATTCTTTTTCATCTCATTTTCTCTATGATTCCATTTTTTCTAAGTTGTAAAACTCTTCACACAATGATAATGTGCTTGTTATTTGATTATTTTTCTTTCTCCAATCCCACTTCTATGTGTCAAATTTTATCTTCCATTGATATATTTTTATCAATGGAGGGATAACAATATTATGGGTTGATTTTAGGAATTTTCATGGGATATATTAGATATTATTTAATTTTCTTTGAACCTCTAATTAGTTCATTAATTTTATAGTTCCATTCGATGAATCATTTTCTTATTTGTCATTACTAAATTTAAAAACATCATATTTTGAGTGTTAATATGATCATATAATTTTTAGTGATCCTTAAAATGATTCTATAAGTGTTTAAGTGATTAGCCTTAAAATTTTATAGTGATAAAATGAGTGGATGATTTTGTAAGTTATTATCTCATTGGATAGGTACTTCATGAATTAATGAGATAAATTTTTTTATAAAAAATAAATCTAATCTATACCTAGAGACAACCTATAATGGATACAAATTCATTAATCACATTAATTTGAATCTTATAGTGTTAAGTTATTCAAATCAACTAACCTCAATAGTTAGAAACTTTATATATAAAAAATCAATGAAATTTATGTGTTCTTTGATCACTTCATAGGTATATTGAGAATTGAAAACCCTAGTTATTCTACCAGAGACTGCTTCAAATGTAGGGTAAATTTGGTTAAACCATTTCATATATAAGACACAAAAATTTGTTTCTAGTACAATTTAAGTGGGAACTTTTTTTAAAATATGATGAAGGTAAAAAAGGATAGTCAAGTTTTTAATAACCCATGGTGTCTGGGTAGATGATTCGGGTATAATTACAATTAGATTGTGTGAAATTTTGGAGTATTTGAGTTATCATAACTGTCAAGGGAGGATAAGAAGTTGGTCCTAGTTTCAAGATGTCTTTATTAGAGACATATGTCACCAGGTACAAAGTAGTCTGGTACTGGGTTCTTATTGGGTGTAAGTAGTGATCATGTAGCCTGTGGAGGGCCACCAGGTGGTCAGTTACCCTAAGGATAGTACCTGGTGACATATCAAGTACCCAATTGAAGGTGTTTGGGTACTCAATGGGTACCTCAATAGTTTTTTTAAAATAAATAATATATTATTTATTTATTTAAAAATAATAATAATGTAAATTCTTCTAATTTATCTCAAAAGAGTCACCTGGGCTCTCCCTCTCCCTTATCACCTATTTCAAGGGGTATATCTTAGTTTTTTGTACCTTGATGTTCGTATCGTCTTTCCTAAGGGAGTTTTATGGGTAATTATAGCAATCATTTTGTGTTTATTATCTATTTCTATCACTATTTCATTATTATTCATTGGTTTTACCCTAATTTGTTGATTTTTTTAGGTTTTTTTATTTCTTTTTATTGGATTTGAATTAACCAGTGATACTTGATAGGTGATTATTATTGAGTGAAAAGTAGGTGGACCCTGAATTTATTCCACTATTATATGCATATTTATATGATATGTAATGGTGGTAGTATTTGGACATGTGAAATAATGATGGAATGGAACCAATATCGGTTTTTATGGATCTTAGGGGATAATAGGGTACTTCTTAGCATGATTTTAGTATCAAGAAATTAGTACTGGGTTTAGGGAATCACCAGCAGATATGGTCCTTGGTTAAAGTAATGGTGAAAAGTTGTAATTCGACATCAAATAGTTTATCAGGTTTGAGTGAGGGGTGGAGATAATAGCATGGGATCCTAGTGATGTTGAGAGCTAATAATAGTCATTGTATAGCTGTTTTGGTTAAAGGGTGTAACTGAGTTGTAAGTGGAATCTTGATAGCGAATTATAATAGGGTATAAAATAAGTGAAAAAGGTGTCTAGAGGGTACCCAAGGTGGTATAGGTGCATCGCTTGAATACATAATATGTGGTGTATGAGTTTTCATCAGAAGGTTTGATGGGTAGAAAAGTAATGGTATGGGAATTTTGGGTTCACTGTGGGAAATGTTGTGTGTTGTAAGGATATTGACCTCAATTTTTTAGTTCATAGTTATTGAATCATGTATCTATTATAGTGTGGGTGGCCTAGAGATCATTGGGGCATGAGGTTTTTTATGATAAGAGTATAGGGTGATGAATTCACTGGTTATAGGGTGATTTTGATTTGTTGGTATGGCATGGTGGTGATATATCATTTCTTAATGGTGGTGATTTTTTATTTGTTGGTTTTTGTTGGTTTTTGGGTCATGTGCACATGAGATGAGGGTGACTTGGTCAATGGTTTTTTGGTAGAATTAACCAAAGATATATATCTTAAGGTAATGATGTTTATCATAATACTAGAGAAGGGATACGCATTAAATTTTTTCCATGATTTTGAGGTGGTGTGTTAACACCAATTTACTTGGGGCCTTTGGGATGAATATGTAAAGGGAGTGATACTTCATAGTGGTGACATGAGATCACTGGTGATATAATTTGGTATGTAAGAGGCCCATGTCATATTTCAGGTGAATTCATACTATGGGTACATCAATCCACTTCATCATTAGTCAAAGTAGGCAGTTCTATGCATGAGGGTGACAGTATAGTACCTCGTGTATTAATGGAATGGTTTGATTAATTATTAAATTATCATTTCATATTATGCCTGAACTTATAAATTATTCAAGCTATTTAGGGGAATGTTTGTGGTTGGATATTAAGTTTCATACTCACACCCTGCATGGGAATCCAGGTTCATGTATATCTCTCATGTTTTATATTTTAAGATAGGGCATAGTCCTGAGGTGTGAGTTGGAGTAGGTTGATGATGGACATATGGCATGGGCTAGTTGTATGGATGATGTTGGATATTGGATCTGGTGGATCATCGGTATCTAGATTGTGTAGTCTCTAGTGATATTCATTTCATGTTCTGATATATGAGATTGAACCACATCAAGTAATTTTTTTAATTACACATGTTGTATGCTTGGGATTCATTTCACTTAGTATTCCATGATCTGTTTAGTTTTATTTATTCAGTTGTGTGTATTATGTTTCCTATTATTTATGTTGGTACTCTTTTTTATTATTAAAATGAGGGTATAGAATCTCCATGATCACACCTAATTCCTTGATACTATTTTATAGCTTCTGGTTTATATAGAATAATTCTTGATGACATGTGTCTTCTTTGTATTAGAGTTATTTAGGCCAACTATGACTAAGAGTGATACAAAATAGAGTTTAGAAAACTCATTGAGAGTTTACTCTATTTGAATACTTTAGGATCGGATTACATATATGTTTTCACATTGTGTTTAAGGTTTCAAAATATTCTAAAGGAATATCATTTCATTATAATAAAATTGATTCTAAGGTATATAATAGGTACTCTTTATTTTTGATATAAATATAATGATAAAGGAAAGCTTTAGATTTTTAAGTTTTTCAATGGTGATTGGGATGAAAGTGATTGTTATAGGAAGCCTATATCCAGTGGATTATTCTTCTTAGGGGATAGGTTTTTGTCTTTAAACACAACGAATCAAAATCATATTACATTTAGTACAATAGAAGTAGTTCATGTTGCTGCAACTCAAGGAACAACTCAACTGATGTGGGTGATAACTAAACTTGAAGATATAAAATTGGAAGTGAAGTTTCCGTTGATAGTATATTGTGATAATAGAAGTTCTATAAAAATTTAAATAAACCTAGTTCAACATTTTTAATTGAAACAAATAGATATAAATAACCACTTCAGGAAGGAATTGGTTGAATAAGGTATGCTAAAATTGGAGTTAATTCATATAAAGGGACAATTAGAAGATATCTTTACTAAGTCATTATAAAAGTATGTATTCCAAAGGTTGAGGTTGATCATGGGAGTTCAGCCTAATTCTTATCAAGGTTTAGGTATGATGTCTTACCCCAACTCTTTTTGTCTTTGAATTTTTGTTGTAAAAGGTTGATATAACAGCATAACTTCAAAGAATATGTTTTTCCTTAAGGGGGATAATATATTTACCATAATGTTTTTCAAAAATAGAAAGTTATGAATTCATCATATGAATTTTTCTAATGTTTTTGTTGAGTATGTGTGAAATAATTTTGTTTAGAACATTTAAAATTATAGTTTTAAGAATATGTGATGTGAATATAGGTGAAATTGGATATCTTGTAGTGGATATAAGTTATCCATATATAAAAATTTGATATATATATTAGTTATTATTGTCCCAGGAACCAATTTATCTCATATAGGATTATAATATTTGAATGATAATTCATTTTTAAGTTTAATAGTGATTTATATTTAAGGGTTGACAACAAAATTTAAAGGGAGTCGTTATTATAACCCAGAAGATTTTTGGGGTTGAAATTCCCCTATGAGGTATTTGACTAAAGGGAAGAAATTTTTTATAGTGAAGTGAAGTGGATATGAATTGTAACATTTTTGTTTTATTTTATTTTTAATGAATCCGTAAATATTTTAATGGGTTTTTGAGGGGATAAAACTTATCCAAATGTAATATAAAACATAAACCAAAACCTATAAAGTCATAAGAACTTATTTTCATATTGAACGGAATAAATAAATAAATAATGATGTATCTTTTTTCTATTGATCTATCCTAACCAATATTTACCTCAAAAGATTAATATCGATCACTAAGAAGTATCCAATAGGATTCTTCCTCCTGGGGTATCCATGGGTAGGATGAATCTCCCAATGCTTGGGAAGTATATCCTCTTATCCACGGTCTATTATAATCATTGATTTAAAAGATAAAAGGACCAAGAGATAGATAATTCCAGATATAAAGGTTTCAAAAACTTCATATACACCCAAAACAAATAAATAATTAAGTTATATAACCTTATAAGGAGACTATTTAGATTAAAAAAATTCTACTACTAGAGAAAATGGATACAACCATATATAAAAAGCATGATCTTAGGCCTGATGATTTTTATTGTAGCCTATGGCCATGGTCACTTGGAACATGAATATTACTGTCATAGAAATAAAAACTATATTTATTTCCATGGGAACCACTATATATGTCCATAAATCTATAGCAATGGTCAGTGATCATGGCTATAGTTTGTGTAAAATTTAAGAAATAACCAACGATTTTTGAACTTGCCACCTCCATGTTATATTATATGGACTTCTACCACTTACTTTCACCATGTTATAAATATATTTAAGATAATTATTAAATAATTAATATTATAGTTTTTATAATAATTTTAAAAATTATTGATCCATGTGGTCAGGACCTACATCCAAGGGACACCTTGCTCATGGAAGTAGACCCTAACTATCATCATGGACCACATGGCTCATGGTGGTCCCCCCCCATCGGCCTATAGCCATGGGTGAAATTGTTGATGTACATAGACACAACTAGTAATCATGATCCATGTGGTCGATCGTTATAGTCCCTAGTCATGTGGACCTATCACCACAAGCACCACCTCTCATGTCCTTAGGCCCCTCCCATGTGACTATACTTCCATAGTCCATGTATCCTATATATATAGGTTGATAATGGAATTTTTTATTTCCACATGCAACATTCCTCATGGACAAAGTCCTTTTCTACACCCTTCCCATGATTATAAGGACATTCATTAATTATTCTATGGACACAAACCACATTACCCATGGTGATAATCCATCCTCGTATTGACCCAATTCTAGGAAAAAAATGTACCATGGTTGTAAAGCCTTAAAGATTCCATATAGCCATGATAATTTTTTTTCCATAGCCATATGCTAACCTAAGACCATGATTCTACTGATTGTTGTTTTGGAAACATTTTTATAGGGTAATTTTCTAGTATTTTTAACAATATTGAATGAACTATTTTATAAATTTTTCATGAGTTACAATAGTTGTAACTCTTGGTTTCTCACTTTCAATTAATTATTTAATATTTGAACAATTAATTTTGATGTTCAAAATCCTCTAAATAATCATCACATAATGATCAAATAAAGTAATGTATATTAAGGTAATAGAAGGTATGAGATCCATGAAATATCATATATCTTGTATATTTCCAGGTAACACACTACAACATAGTGACTCTCACTATGACATGGTTCACATCAATGAAAACCATGGAATAGTATAAACCATCATGCCATATTATTTCCTATTTATTTTAAAAGGATTATATAATGATCATGGAAGTAGAAGAAACCCATTTAAAGTTATTGATCTATCATCACGAATAAACTTGTAGTAAGAAGAATAAAAATAAAGTGTACTTATATCACAGCAAGCTCCATATTTATTTTACTCAAATTATTTTTCATGGTCGTAATCACTTGGAAAAATCCAATATACTCTCAATTCCATAGGGATAAAACTACATATTAAAATATTCAATTGTAATGACAGGACCCCATGACCTCTTATAGTGTGATAGAACCTTCTCCATTAAGACAAAAGGAAAACCAAGAAGAAGAGAGTATTTAATATGGCTTATGAGTGCCACACACACCAAAAAATGGGATCCCATTACTTTATATAGGCTCCATCCATTAAATAAAGTGAGTATAAAATTGGATTCCATCTCATGGTAATTGAAATTAATTATGATAATGCATGGATCATTGGTTCTTTATAATCATTTTAATGTTTCAAACAATTATTACATGTATGTGTAGGCATAAATGAATCAACCCATTGATTCATAACTGAAGTAAATAATGAGGGAGACATGGAAAAATCCATGTACTCTATATTATAAGCCTATTATATTCTATGATAGTGGTATCTCATGAATTATACAGTATCGAGATATCATAATCTAGAATATGCATCACATGTATATCATAGGATACGACTCAAGGTATATCATAAAATATAAT
The DNA here is from genome assembly GCA_963277665.1 of Viscum album. Classification (NCBI taxonomy): domain Eukaryota; kingdom Viridiplantae; phylum Streptophyta; class Magnoliopsida; order Santalales; family Viscaceae; genus Viscum; species Viscum album. The sequence continues at coordinate 1,767,982,517 of OY728123.1, forward strand.
ATACCCATTTATTGTATTTATATAAATATCCCTATATTAGTTAAATTCCATAAAATATTTATAAAAAATTTCACAACTATTTATGAATATATCCAAACTCTGTTAGTAACAGTTTATCAAGCTCTCTTAATTTTGGAATAAACACTTTTTCCAAGATTATAATCATCATCCTAAGGCCTAAATATGTGACCCAATAGAATATTGTGGAATTTATAAAAAAATATGAAATCCAGATTTTATAAATCTAATAAAAGAGTTTCCACTAATAAAACATCATTTTTACTCAAGATACCAAGGGTATAGTTTAATCTTGATCAAATATACTCATATATCTATATAAACATGGTACAAAACACGATATATCATATAAATCATATATATATAATCCATTTTTCTATGAAATAAAATTACCAATAGACATGGAATATGTAAATCTAGTATAATTCATCTTATTCATTCATGATTCTCCAAAATAGATTGACTGGTTCAATGAATACATCACCTATCATTCATCTAGAATATGAGCACATCATATGTGCCTCATCCAAATAATTGAGTGCATCACATGTCACTCAACTAAACATTTCCATGAGTTTCCTCAATATAATTTAATCAAGGGCCTAAATATCTTTAACCAATCATACAGGTGTAAAATCACATATTGGTTGTGCTTCAATAAACATCATGATCAGCAACATACCAAACCACCCCTGATTATCTAAGTCTCAAGTATTTTATAGTAAATGTATCAAAGTATGAAGGTTATAATATTAGGTATCATGGTGACCTCTAGTAAAGGGTATTTCTAATAATAATACACCCCTAATTATATGAATGGTCAAACGATATTCCATGTGATATACTTTTATGGGTTAGTTCAAATAAAAAATCTTGACTTATTATCTCATGAGTCTATTCTCCATATCTCATATATATCTCTTTGTATCGAGTATAATATTATACTCAAATTAATATTATCATATCATCAAAACCCATAATACTCTCTAATGATCATTGATTGGGTAAAACTAAAATTCATACTTAGAATGGATATTATCATTCCATTATTTATGTAATATAAATTATAGTAAATATTAATGAATAATAAATAGAGATTTGATTTATTATAAAATTATGAAATATATTTCAATCATTACATTAAATATATCATATTTATTATAATAAGAGATTCAATATAACCCTCATACTTTCTTTGAAATAATGGTTTCATCAATGTATCTATTACATTCTTCTATGTGGTCACCTAGAAAGTCTTTACATCATCCCTCTCAAAAGTCTATTTAATGATATGATACTTGTGAAAGATGTGTTTGGTAATTTGGTAAGACCAATGTCCCTTATACTAATTAAAAGATCTATTATTGTCACATTAAATCTTGATTGTTCCCCTGATTTATGGAACCACCCAAAATTTTGAAAATAAACTTCTTAATTCAAGAATATTTCTTTACAACATCTGATGTAATGATGTACTCTACCTCTATTTTTGAGCCCTTTATAGTGGATTTTTTGTAAACATTCCAACTAATAGTTCTACCATTTAGGCATAATGCAAAATCATATTGAGATCCCATATTATCTTTATTATATTAGAAAATAGAATTAGTGTAACCCTTTAAACTAAGCACATCATATCCTCCAAATACTAAGAGCATACCCTCACTTATTCTTAAGTACACAAGGATGATCATCATAGTAATTGAATGACTTTGATTGGGATTGGATTGGTAGCTACTAGTTATTCTCAAAGAATAAACAATATCAATTAAAGTTTACAACATGGAATATATCATAAATCTTATGGTGGATGTGTAAGGAATGTTATTCATTCTTTCTAACTATTTATAAATATTTTTAATCTTCCCAATATTTATGCCATGAAATACAGGTAAACTCCCCTTCTGATATTTCTCCATACTAAACCTATTCATCACTTTAATAATATATATTTTATGAATCAGTCCAAGTAACCTCTTAGATATATCTCCATAAATCTCTATACCCAGTATGTAGGCTACTTATCCCAAGTCTTCCATCAAGAATCATTTTCCTATTTACATATTTATATATTGTAAATTTAGGAAATCATTTTTAATAAGTAGTTTTCCATACATAAACAATATCATAAATAGCATCAAACTAATTTGATTATATTCAAAATAATTATCTACGTTTTAGATGAAATCAAAATCTTTGATTGCATCATTAAACTGGATATTTCAACTCTAAAAGGCTTTCTTTAATCCATAAATAGGCTATTGTAACATTAAAACCTTAAAAAATATTTTAAACTTAAACCTTTGGTTTTTATCATATAAATTCCCTCCAATAAATTCATATTAAGAAAAGTATTTTTTATATACATTTAATATATCTCATAATCATAATTAATTATTTGGGAAAGTAATATTTAAATGGGATTTATCCTCAAAATTAGTGAAAAGTTATCTTCATGAACAATACCATGAACTTATTTATGGATATTTTCCACCAGGTGTACTTTATTGGTATACACACTACCATCCACGTTATTTTTCTAATAGAAACCCCACTTTCACCCCATGGGTATCACCCCTTTAGGTGAATCCAGTTAGTTCCATACTTGGAAAGTGTACATGGAGTCCATTTCATATTCCATGCATTTTAGACATATATTGTAATTAAAACTCTCAATGGACTCTCGATAGGTAGTAGGTTTATCCACTATGAATATTACTTCATTATCATCTTCCATAATGAATCCATATCTCTCAAGTTCCTAATGAATCCAATTTGACCTTCTATGTTTTTATGTAACCTATGTTGTATCTTATTCTAAAACTATTTGTGGAACTTTATCAACTTTCATCTCAAGAACACTTTTGATTTGTGGGTATTAAACTTCTTTGAGTTTAACTTTCCTCTCATTAACTCCTCAAATTATTCCTTTTTTCTGAAGGAAAACACTATGTTAGGCCATGAACTCTTTGTGTCCATTAGGATTATAAAAGTAATATTCATCAGTATCTTTGGGATAACTAATAATTAATAATTTTTTTGATATAGAGATGAATTTATCAAAATCCAAATTTCATAAATATACTCCATAAAACAAAATATAAATAAAATACATATTTGGATGTTTATCATGCCATATATCATATATTTTCATTATGAATACTTTATATGGAATGTGGTTGAATAAGAATGCATTAGTTTTTAGAGCATATCGGCACGTAGGGTACCTGCACATGAGCCTGTATGATGGCCCTGCACATCATCCTGTGCAATGGACCTGCACATCATCCTATGTGATATACTTGCATGAGCAAGAACCTTCACCCAGTGTCCCATATTTTACTATAAATAGGACCATATATCTCTTCATTTTAATGGATGAAAATTCTTGAAGAACTCCAGACACTCTTCTTGCTCTATTCCTTCACACAATCCCTCCAAAACCTTCTAGGTATCCCTCCAAAACCTGAAGAAGATGAAATTAGTGGGTTTAGTGGAACTAAAGTCCTCCCTAGGTAAAAAATTCATAACACTTGTGTGATTAACCCTTACTAATGTGGTTGATGAACACTAGCACAAGGTCCCCTTCCCTAACTAGGGACTTAAAGGTTCCGGGCGCAGAAGAAGTGTGTGGGTGGATGTGCCCATTTGGCTTTTTTTCATTAGAAATGATCAGTCCGGGATCAATACGATGATAAACGCCAGTATCCACAGATCGAATCACAGAAAAAGACAAAGAAGAAGGTTTGTCCCGGAACCACAAACAAGGATCATTACAGGTTGATTATAATTAATTTAATCAATTGAAAAGAAGTACCTTTTGGGTGTTCTTTCTTTGTTGATGTTCTTGATCACGTTCTGGTGTGATTCATCATTGCATCCCAGAATCCAAGTGTATACTTCTTCTAGTAGTGATCCACACGTGTACCTCGTATCTCGGGACGTCGCCAAAGGAGTCTCCGGGTGCTAGCGTGGAGAAACCTTTGCTTGCGTTGTCCGCCTTAGATCGTCTTGATCTGATGGAAGATGATCTCTCTTGGTCTTGAGAGCGTTCTTGGTGGAAGAAGTTCTTTCGGTATTGAAATAATTCTCTTATGTGTCTCACACGGGGGGTCAGAAAAGAGTTGGGGTTGTGAGGATATTTATAATCAGGTTTGAGGTTGTAGAGTTATGACAATAAATAAACGTGTTACGCGTTTTATTTATTTCATTGACTCTTATTTAAAACCCCCGGGTCGAATAATTAATTCCTTTACATGCTCCCACAATGATTATAATAAATATCATTTAAAACAATATTATATCCTCAAAATCCCGACTGGAAAAACTACACGGCGTGTATTAATAAATACACGGCATGTACTTGTTTTTCATTGAAAACTACACGGTGTGTACATTAAATGTACACGGAGTGTATAACTTGTTTTCATTTATTCATTTCCTTTCCATAAATAAAACTACACAACGTGTAATTATTAATACACAGTGTGTACTTGTTTTCCATGAAAAACTACACTGCGTGTAATCTTTAATACACGGCGTGTATATCTTGTTTTTCACTTCCTTCTTCCTCCATCATTAAAATGATTTAGGATTCCTTGAATAATTATTAAACCATGTACGGTAATAATCTTTATTCTACTTTAGATACTTGAATACACTTAGTGTGTGACCCTCTAGGCCTCTTTCTCGTTGGCATTAGGCGATCTTGGCTAAAGTTCAAGATTACTGTCTAGAAACGGGTCAAGGAACCCAAGACAAAGAAGTTGACGCCGCATTGACGTATCACATCATATGAACGCTTACTGTGTAATTTAATACCTTTGTCTCGATATCTCATCAAGAAGGTTTCATGGCAGTGTCATAAACCTATATGCTTGATCTGTCATTCTTTGAATACCTGAAATAAACTCGTCGTTCACACCATGGACATGGAATTTAATGCGACAGTTCTATTTCAATCAAAGGGCCGAGATATCAAGTTCCATAAATAGAAGGGACAAATCCTTCCTTGACTTATCCATTAACAACATGTCACTCATGACACACCCAACGTACCCTACTTCCCGCCAACTGTCTGCATGATGGTTTTCGTTAGTAAATCTAAGTGCGCGAGTCATGAAATGAGTTAATGATAATCTTCCAGTCTAAGTACCATTACACACGCTCATAGATAGTAATGTCCGATGACACCAAGACATGCGGAATTTCTACTGGCGGGTCTGTTCTCATAATCTCTCATCTTGGAGATTACCAAGTGCGAACTCTATGAGAGAGAGTCTCGTCTTTTTACGAGTACTCGCACATGACGGTCTGTATACTATGTGTCCTATCATAGTATGTCATCCAACCATAGAACATTATTTAAGAATATTGTTATAGAAATCCAAGGTTCTCATCATAGCGGGGATCTGCCATGACCTTATCAATGCAACAAATATTCCAAGACATTATTATATTATAGTCATACAGAACAATGAAAAATATATAATAAGTGAACATTCATGTAATCAAAGTATAAAACAGTTGGTTCTCAGGACACCAACCCTTACAGGACCTGTGTGAGACACTTTCATAAACACCTATGGATATCCTTGAAGCCTTGTTCAAAGCCTCACCCAAGTTGTTTTTCCCTGGTGTTCCATTTCCCAAAGAACCTTTGTCTCGTACAGGCCTACCTGCATGAAGCATTTTTATATTGCACAGGCATACCTACACTAAGCACTCCGAGACCGTATAGGAATACCCTATGTGATACCCCCTTGGTTCTACCTGCTTCTACTATGTGAGATACACTTATTAGTCCCACTTCTAAGCCACCAATGGCAGGTCCTCTCTTGCTTTGGATCCCTTGTCAAAGTGGGACCAAATTGAAACCTCTTCCAAAGACTTTGGACATTAAAAATGGTTGAAATAGTCTCACTATTGTGTCACCCATTTGGGTATGCATTAATTCAGTCATAGGTGTTCCTCACTTATCCTACGTGATAAGTAGGGTCTTTGGGGTGTATGTGATTATGCATTGCCTGAGTCATGAGGATCCTGACTCTGGGGGTGGTGTTAGGGAGCTCTCGGTATCATGTACTAGGTTTAGGACCATGTCCTTCCCTAGTCATATATAAGACTCGGATCCTTTAGTTTTAGGAGAGGAGGGTGAGGATCCCAATTTCCTTTCCCTTCGATAGGGAATGAGATCCTTCCCTCGAAACCAACTTTAGGGAATCATCATGGAGTAATCCACTAGCCTTTATTGCAGGACCTCTCCTTCTTCATTCCTTCCTCATTTTATATACCCATGGGTCAACAAGAGGGGATATTGGAACTTCAAATCCCTTTATCTCTCTCTTCGTTCCTAGGGTAAAATAATAGGAGGGAATATGAACCATATCCTACTTTCATTCCATCTACCTTTGGGATTTGATCTCAACCATCAACAGAGAGAGTAGATTTTTTGGTTCCCTAGATCTACCACTTTCTCTTGTTTCTCACACCAATCATAACTCATCTGGGATTATAGGTTGGAGTTAATCATTATATCCACATGATCCCATCACTAGGGAATCCTTTTAAGGAAAAATCCCTAAAATCCAACCTTTGGGAATCATCCCAAGTGTAAGTCCCAATTCAATCATGGGCCTCCTACTTGGTATAATCTCCAACCATGTCACCATGAAATCACCAAATGGGGCTCCTATTCAATGAAATCCCCAAACTCTAATCACTAGGGAATCCACCTCAAGAGTAATCCAAAACCATAATCCAATCATGGGAATCCTCCTCAGGAGTAATCCCAAACCCAACCTCCAATCACTAGGTAGTCCTCCTCAAGATTAAACCCCAACCTAACCTCAAATCACTAGGGTGTCCTCCTTATGAGTAAGCCCCTACCAAACCCAAACACTAGGGAATACTCCTCATAAGTAATCCCTAACTAAACCCAATCACTAGGGCTTCCTCATTAAGATTAATCCCTAACCAAACCCAATCATGGTAATCCTCCTCAAGAGTAATCCCCAACCCAACCTCCAATCGCTAGGAAATCCTCCTCAATAGTAATCCCCAACAAAACCTCAAATCACTAGTTCATCCTCATCATGAGTAATCCTTAATAAAATCCTCTAAAATTGTGATACTCCCTTACAAGGCAAACTCATAGGGGCTTCTTAGGTTTGGGTCCTCACAACCAAACTATGTGGGCTTTGATTCCCATCAAATGGGATACGTAGGAAGCCTTCCTGAGGTCCAAACCCAACAACCCAAACCAAACCTAATTATCTATGGGTCACATCCCTATTAGGGTATTATCCAATCTGGGATTCCATATCCTTATCCAGTTCCCTGGGCCACTTTGGCATAAGTCCCTCATCAAACATTGACAAGTAACCTTTCTCTTAGACGTCCTTTCTGCATGAAGTTAAACTATAGGGTTTGGTCCTTATCACATGACCTTAAAAGGTATGATGTGTCCTATTAAGTTTCACCAAACTACATGTATTTTGATTCCTTTCACAAGGATTCATAGTAATCCCATCCATGGGTATGATCCTAACATCAAAACAACTCCCCTATTCCTGGATGACGATACACTCCAGAGCACTCCACTATGTGGATGAAAACCCACATCGTCGTAATAATGAACAAAGAATCTACAATCAGTACATAAGAGCATAAAATTGATGTATAACCTCATATACATATAGATATTTCCATTTATGAATAACCTCATATACATACAAATGATTCTAAGCTCCATACATGCTAATAATTGATTGTTAATTCAAGGGTGACCCACATCATACTTGGGAATTAATGAAGGATTCCTAAACATGTATTAAATCTATAAGAGAGTCCCGAAGTAGGAAATAATTACCCCTAAAAGGTTGTGATGAGCCCGACCACCCATCCTCTCGTCCAATATGAGTTATTAAGTATCGTTATCCAAACTTCCCAATGAGAGTTTGCCTTTAGAAAGTAGGTCCCTCATGGATATAGAACCATTGGGTATTTCTAGTTCTACAAATAAAACCCATTGTAAATTACTCATAAATAGTGAACCCAACATGAATGATTGCAAAAAATTTAACCCCCTTCAATTAATCACTAGTTGATACAATTTTCATCAAAAAAAATAGTGAACCCGATGTGAATTCTCAACTAAGATGATGGTGTCATCCACCTATTAGGAATCTTTCACTCTCAAAATGAATGAGGGATAAATAAGAAAATCAATCATGAATGTGTTCATTTAAATGAGATGTTTCTTTGATGGAGTTTTCTTGCTTGTGTTTTTCATCTATTCCAGGAACTTCCAATAGGATTTCACTTCAATCCAAATGGAATCTCACCAACTCTCACCAATGTATAACCTGGATACTATTCATGTTAGGTCTTTACTCAAGAAAAGGATTTTTTTTACTGACCTAGAATCTTCAACATTGGGTATTGAATGTATTGTTCTGTGAGTATCATCAAAATTGTACAATCCAGACCCTAGAGGCTTCCCAATAGGACCTTTATCTCACAAATCCCCATGAATCATCTAATCATCAATGACCACTGGTCTAGAAGTAGATGAAACCTATTGTTATCTTAAACCATTTTGGAAGTTTTCCCCATAATACAACAAAAAATACCTCTCTTATATTAGATAGGTGCATCAATAGGCCAAAGAAAGCCTCGTCCAAAATACACAAGGGTACTCCCAAAGAGATCCTACAAGCAGTCACCTTTTCCAATGCCACGTGGCCATGAACCCTCAACATGATGAGGGTTCCATCCTTAGTAGTCTATACCAGGTCATTTAGACCCGAGTGTGCAAGACGTCCCTCCAATGGAAATAACCGACAAATACAAAGTAAGGTCACACCTTTTCCCCCTCCAGAGAATCCCACCAATCAAATTTTGTGGAAAACAGTGAGTAAAAACATACATCCACATACCCTAATTCAGCTAGAAAATAGACTCACCTAGAAGCATCTAAGGAATGCCACTGTTAAATTTGGTGGAAAACCGTGAGGAGGAACATACACCTACAATCAATAATCAAGCTTACTAGTAGACTCGCCTTCTAGGACTCAAAGAAGCTCACAAACCAAATACAACGACATACAACAAATAGGTACAAACACCCGCCCGCCCCTAGAAATCTCACTAGTCGAATTTGGAGGCAATCTGTGAGTTGAAACAAACCCTTACCCACATATATAAAGACTACCATCAGCCTCACCTAGAAGTGTTCAAAGAATCCCACTAGATAAAATTGGTTGAAAACCATAAGTATCCACAAACACCTACTTGCATTAATCAAGCCTACCAGTAGTTTTGTCTAGAAACAACTGGAGAAGTCAGTCAGAATGTCCTGACAATGAATAGGGGGAAGAACCAACTTTATTCCCCCACACATGAGTTCTATTAGTATCCACTGGCCAGAAAGGGATTATAGAAGTAGGCACATACCCCTGATTCAAATATGGAATGGACATATATCCAAGTTCTAGTCACTAAAGTCACCAATAATATCCCAAAAATGGTGAAAGGGAAGACGAAAATCCCTACACACATCCTACCGACCTACTAGAACATGATAATGGTGATGAAAACAATGATAGAGGGATGGTTACATGGATCTGTCCCTATAAATGGGGTGGTTCACTAGTATGTCACACTAGAGAAGACACATACCTCTACTCTAATCCAAGAGGGTTGTGGTGAAAACTCCCCTGTGACATACGGACAACCGGATCAGTAACATACACCTATTCTAATAAGAGATGATCATCCCATTTCAATAGCCACTATGAGGTAGGAAAAAACACCTACCAATATTTCATAAGTCTACTAATAAATTTAGATAGAAACATAGGATCCAGTCAACCAAGCTTACATACCTAAAAACCACCTCCCCCAGCAAGTGTCCACAGTCGCTCGTAAGAATTCATCCAAAAAGAAGACTCACTAGAGATGACTAGATAATGAAGAGTTGATCTATGATCCTTCTCTACTTAATGCTAGAGATATTGAAGCCCTTAGATTCTTATATATGGAATCTCAATATATTACTCTCCCATTACCAAATTACAGGTGTAGTGGTAGTAATTCCAAAGGCCCCCCTCTCACACTTCACCATGAAGATTTACTTCATAACCATAAATTGATCAGTCTAAATATACCATCTCTCAATAAGAGTCATGATATCCCTCCACGTGGATAGAAGATCAAAGAGAAAGAGATTATTCCCCTTATTGTAATCCATCATGGTATTCCTCCATATGATGGTATTTTTTGTGAAAGTTATCTTCGCAGTAGTGTTTTATTTCATCAAACGGATCTTCCCCTTGGAGATTTAATGATGATAAAATCCTTCTACTATGAGGAACTTGGTAAAACACAACTATTCATGTCTGATGCCTTATCATTGATATGTGAAATTCTTTCTTAGCTGTAAGACACCCCAAGGAAACATTCATTATCTAAACCCCCTTGGAACACCTTCTTTCTAATATTACATAGGAATTCCCTACCAATATTGTTTCTTATGATAAAGCAATATGAAAGAGCCCACTCTGGTCAGATCTGGTAAATGAGCCTCTAGAAAAAGACAAATATGACATGCTAAACATGATTAAATAGCTGGATAAATATAACATACTAGTAATATTCTAGCATTTAGCCATTCCTCAATAGATCATTCAAAAATCATTGTTAGAATATTTTGTGCACAAAATCCTCCTCAATATATGGAAAAATCTTAATCACTTTAGAGAGAAAGTATTACATTATGATGATTACTAGAGTAACATCAATTTATTGAAAGGTATGAAACACAAAATTGACTTGGCAGCTCTCTTGGCTACATGACATCCAAAGTTAAGGGAACCGCAAGTATCCCTTCATCATGAATGCCTCAGAGCATTAAAAACAATGTAACAGCTGGTCTTATATAACCTATTTGGTGTTCATATCAGATAATAGGGTGAACATGGAGTGTTACATTACACTATGATCCCCAACCATCAAATCCCGTCAAAGATGGTATCACGTAATGTCTTAGCTTCAGGTCGGCGTCAACAAATGGACTATGTTCACAACCAAAAATGTGATCAACAAAAATAGACCCTAACCGAATCTCACCGACATTAGGCCAAAAGATATCAAGCTATTGAGAAACTTTTACATCAGGATTATGAAAATATTTATAAAGCCTCCTACTTAGGGGAATTTAGTCGTTAGATAGCACAAATGTCAAAAATAGTGCAATGATCTTCAGAAGTTGGTGATTTAGGTGCCTAACAAATGATGTACCCATCCCTTGTTCAAAAAAAACTCTATAAAATCATAAGGGCAGTCGCAGTAGTAGAAGCCATGGTAGTTTAGGAGAAACCCCATCCTATAGGGTTGGGATATTTTTTAACACAATCTCCAAGGTTGGAAAACCAGGCCTAAAGAGTTGTGAAATTATACTGAGAATAGCCCCAGCCCTCAGATCTGGAGAATTTTTCATCTCAATAGCATCCTCCTCAGTGGGTTTCAGTCTTCTCCCAATTAGGGGAAACACTACAGAACAAATCCTCCTAGTTCATCTCATCTTGTGATTCGTTACCCTCATTAGGGATGTGCATGGATGAACTATTTGGATATTACCTTTAGATTATTGTCCACCAAATGACTCCAATAAAATCATTGAAGGAGAGAAAAAGGACATGTGGAGGGAATAAAAAGAGGCAGTCTCACAAAGGCACTAATAGAATGAATTCAATGCATTACGCATCAGTGAATGTAATTAACACTACCCCAACAGACCCTGCAAATCATGAGGCCAATTCAAAATAGGAATTAGAGGAGGAAGTTTTGGTTATAAATATGGTACACACAGAAGAAATTGAGGGAGGTGTGCATAACCAAAACTATAGAATTTCCTTTAATCTTGGTGTTCCCTTAATCACTCTACCATTACCTCCTCAAAAGCAATCAAACAAAGAAAAAGGTAATGGTAAGATTGTGCATTACCTACCTCATGGGGAGGTTGATCCCCTTTCACATGGGGAAATATTTTCTCAACAAGAGGAGGAGATGAAATAATTGAGAAGACTCAATAAATAACTACTCTGAGTAATCCCTCTTGCTAGATGTTTTTTGCAAGAAGATCCTCAAATTGTACTTCCAACAGGCGTACCTCAGCAAAGAGGGTTCACCAAAGTAACTAAAATAGATCTGAAACATCCGCTCAATGTGGGATACCAACCACCAATATAATTGAATCCTATAGTAGTAGATTATGATTTCCCTCTATTGAGTGCACAGCTATAATAAGGCTAGGAACATCCTTATTGGCCTACCCCTATAGGATACCCATAGAAAATACCAGTAGTGCCACCACAGATGGTCCTAACGGCCGCTGCACCTATTCAAGCTCTAGATTATCCATACATTCCTCAAGGGATCATTAATACGATTGAGTTTATAACTACTTGATTTAAATTTATAGAGTAATGGCATACACTTCTATAACTAGAGAATAAGCCTTACCCCTAATGGGTTGATCCAACTCTTCCATCATCGAACTTTGGTAATCCTATATTTTAAATTTTCAGTGTTTCTAGGGACCCAGATCATTATTTGACACATTAATTATCTCACTGTGATCCTATAATTGGGATACCTGAACAATAATAGGTGGTAAAACTCAGGTACATTGTGCAATCACTATTGGGTCCAGACTTTGTATGGTACACTAATTTTCTAACTCGATCAATTATATAGTGGGAAGATCTCCACTGGAATCTTCTCTTCTAATTCAGCTCAACATTACATAATACAATGTTCCTTGACCTATCAAACTACAAAAGGTGGTAGAACAATAGGGTCTTGGATTTCATTGCTTGGTGTAAAGGGTTGAAATACTTCTTAAACCTATAGCTTCCTCAAGAATACTTATTGTCTATCTGTATAGAGAATATTTGAGATGACATGTGCACATTTCTTATCGCTATGAAATACATAGAAGGGTTTTATAACCTCTTCAAGATTAGTCAAAGAGTGGAATACTCTATCGCACTAAACAAGGCTAAGTCCCAAGTAATTACATTAGATCAGATAAAAAGAACTAGGAATATAGAGGCTGATAATGTTACACTTAAGTAGACCCTTGTACCCACTACCACTCCCAAGCCTACACCGTATCGTGCAGTTATGCCTCCTCAGCATTAGCAAAAACGCATACCTTGTCATGATGATCAAATAGAGTATAGGTAAAAACAGTTTTAAGAGATGAAGAACAAGGTCTATTATTTTCAAAGTGACCAAGTACCTGGATACTTCATCTCAGAATTGGAAAACAACTTGATCAAGTTGAAAAATCCCAAGAATCCTATTAAGGGTGGTGACAAAGATATCCTGAACTATTTCCCCCACTATAAAGTATTGGGGTACAATATTCATGAGTGTTTTATTTTCAATTACACCCTAAAAATATGGTAGAATCTAGTAAAGTGAAGTTGGTATGGCCACCTTCTCAATTAGCATGTGTTTCTACCATCGATCTAGAGAATGGGAGTGCATATCAGGAACTTAACAGCAAGGGTACATAGAATTTCACTGATTGGATAGTCAAAAAGATGATCAACTAGACTCATTCTATCCTCTAGACATAGTTGAAATAGTCAATTATGGATTTAACCACTTCCACTATAACATAGCTGACTCCATCAATGGATGGGTCCTTTGAAATCCAGTCTCCCAAAAAATGACATGCCTGGAAGATAAATAAGAAAATATAGAAATATGATCTTGTTTCAAGGCCAAAGTTATCTTTGAATTTAGTGTTCTTAATTCCTACAATCCCAAGAGTATGAGCCCCGTCCTGCCAAATGATACAACAAGAGTCAACTTTCCATGTAGAATCTCTATTAGAGTAGGACTTTATCTTCGGTTCCATTAATGTTGTTCACTTAATGGATACCTTCTCAGATGATGAGCATGAATATGAACCTGAATTCCCCACGTTCAATTGGAAAACTGGGGGAATAGGTTTTTAGATCTAAGGATGTAGGGGAGCATATAGTCATTCTTAGAGTCACTACTCTAGTCGCATCCCTGCTTGAACTGTTTATGTGGCCAAAACTCAGGGAGATATCTCTAGCGATCTCAATAGGAGAAAGAAAGTTCCCCCACTCATATTAGATTTTATCCTAACATGGTCATACTCAAAGATCAACTAGAGGACACATCATCACCTAATCAAACTCAACATGTAGGAAAACCTAGTCAACCTAATCCACTAAGAGCATAAGCACCTTCAATTCCTTTTACAAGGGTCGATTCATCCACATAAAGTACTTCAGTTCCTAAATAACATCTAAAAGAGAATCTCCATGCTAGACAGTATAGAAATTTGGACCAAAAGTATGATCTTTTGAATCAACTAGATCTTGTGTTGGTTAAGTTTTAAATCCTAGATTTCTTGAGTCTATTAAAATACATCTAGGAATCACTCACAGAGGCCTTATCAAGCCCTTGGAAATTTTATGTCGAGGTTACTACTGATGAAGTATATCATGTAGAGAATGATCCTATATAATTCCACATGATCACCAATTTCATATACTAGGATGATAATTCCATCATAGAGGGACACGTCAAACCCTTTTATATATATAGAAGGATAAATGATATCAATACCTAATAAGCCTTCATTGATAATGGATTAAGATTCAATCTCATTCCAATCCAAAAACTTCACCAACTAGGATTCAACAAATCTCACATGTCCCCCTCCACATTAATGTTATAGGGTTATAATAAGAATGAGAAAATGTCACTTGGAAAAATAAAAATTAGAACACAATTCAAGGATCTCATTTATGACTCATAATTCATGGTTATTCGATAGGATATGGCCTTCAACATTCTATTGAGAATACCCTAGCTACATCAACATGTGGATATCCCTTCATCATACCACAAATGCCTCAAATATTGTATCAATTGTCAAATTGGGACATTAAATGGTGGAAAATATCCATTTAAATTATGTGAGTCATAGTACATTGATGTGGGATTATACTAGAGGTAAGGTAAATAGTTTGTGACTGAAAATTTCACTCAAATCAAAGATTTAAATGGTCTGTAGATGATTTGGGATAACTCTTTCATCTGTCTCAGTGCAGAATATGTGCTACCCATCAAAAAAATCAAAGATATGGGTATGAATTCAAGAACACATCCAATGACATTTGTGATTTCATTTATAACAACTGAACTTTGAATAACTAGAAAAGTTTCCAACTCTTTGGGTAGTAATGAAAGCCCAGATGAAAATGTCTTCATTCCATCCTCTGAGATTCAAAAAATCCACATTCCATTAGTGAGACTGGAATAAGTTATAATTTCAATGGGAGAAAATTAAGATGATCATTCTCAGTCCCTCATCTCCCATTTGGAGCTCAAAAAAGGCCTTTCACTAGAAATTGTTCCAAAAATAATTGCTTCATCTTCTGACTTTCCAAATTTCAACTCCTCCCCTAACTCCAAGAAACTTTCTTTATCACCTAATTCCAAAAAAAAGAAAGAAGAGGTAAATTAAGGGGAATATTAAGAGGAATAATACCTTAGGGACACCCCTCTATAATTTGAGGAAGGTTTCTCCACCACTATTGACAAACTTAGAGAAATAAATTTGGGTACGGATGAAGATCCACGACCCACTTTGATTAGTGAATCCATGAATTCCGAAGATAAATAGGCATATAACTTCTTCCTAAAGAAAAACTTGGATATGTCCACCTAGAGTTACACAAAGATTCTAGGACTCAATCCTAAGGTGGTCACCCATCACTTGAGTTTTCCAGAAGACCATCGAGGGTACAAACAGGATTCCAGAGGGACACACCTAACTCATGCCTCCAATATTGAGGCTGAATTTGATAAGATCATAAAGTTTGACTTCATTTGAGATGTATATTATATGAAATATCTATAAAAAATTGTCCCTATTAATAATAATAATGGAAAAATATTATTTTTGATTGACTTTAGAGATCTAAACTAGCATCGTTCGAAAGATGAATTCCTAGTTCTAATCATAGAACTTCTGCTTGATGTGATGGTTGGTTATCAAGACATCTCCTTCATGGATGGATATTAAAGGTACAAAAAAATTTGTATGTCCCTGTAAGATGAATAATACCCCACCATCAAGTCCCCCTAGGGAGTTTTTTGATATTGGATAATGCCATTTGTCTTGAAGAATGTTGACGCCACATACCAACATGCCATGCATCACATATTCAAACCCTTTTTGGGGAAGTTTGTTGAATGATAAGTTGATGATCTACTAGTTAAATCCAGACAATTTTATGACCACCTAGATGGCCAAGAGACCATATTCAATAATTTACAATAACATATCCTGAAGATTAATCCTTAAAATGTGCATTTAGGGTAACCTCGTGAAAGCTTCTCAGCTTCATCATACCATATCATGACATCAAATTTGACCCAGAGAAAAAATATATACTTAGAATTTCACCTCCTCAAAACCTCAAATATTTGTGGGGAATTCAATGAAATTTGGCCTATATCCATCACTTTATATCCAACCTTTCAAGCAAGTGTTTTCCCTTAACCAAACTGATGAATAAGGGGGTTACATATTAGTGCGCCAGTGACTGTTAGGAATCATTTGATAACCTCAAGAAATACCTCTTGATTCCACCAGTGTTAATGACACGTATTGAGGGAAAGTCACTCAATCTATATGTAATGGGAATGGAGAAATCATTGGGTGCCTTCCTTTCACAAAATAACGATGTTGGGAATAAAAATATTCTTTATTATCTTAGTTGAATCATGCTTGATGCTGAGACTCATTATTTAGATATCAAGAAGATCTACCTTGAATTAATCATCATGATTTATAAACTAATGTACTACCTATAGCTTCACGAGGTCTAATTGGTATCTCTAAATAACTTACACAAATATATCCTCAGTCATCCCATGTTGATAGGACATTTGGAATAGTGGGTGGTTATCTGGTAGTAATCTGATATAGAATTCATGCCTCAAAAAGAAGTCAAAGTCTAGTCCTTGGTAGAATTTCTTGTAGAACATGCATCTATAGAAACAGCATTGTTAAATACTGAATTTCTAGATGAAGAGATCTTTTCTATTCAAGATGGTCCCCAAACATGGGAAATTTATTTTGACAGTGTGTACAAGAGCCTAATGGGGAGGAGAATGGAAGACCTTAAACTCAACGAAGTCAAGTTAGGTATCATGCTGATATCTTTATAAAAATCATTTTTTCCTTAATCTTTCTTTTAATTAGAAGGTTGTGTTGAGATGGTATGTGGAGTATGATATACTATATAATACCAAATGTAGGATTGAAATAATATAGATACTAAATGAAGTATCTAATATTTCCCAAAATAAAAGAGGGGGGTGAATTGTATACTTTAAAAAATTCCTTTGTAACTTTTAAAGAAGATTATATTTAACAAGGTTAAACAAGGTAATTCACAATACCTCTAGTTCTACACACTTGCTAGATTCTGGAAATATGATTCCGAGAAAGCAATTCCAGAAAAGTGAATCTGGAAATGAAACTTAAAAAAAGTTTACAAAGATAAATATTATACCTTAAAGCATATAGAATCTTACTAAATCAGAATGTACAAGTGTAAGGAAGTATAAGATAGTTATACTTTACTCAACAATCAAAATACAGTGGAAAACTTGAAACAAACAAGTAACAAGTATTAAGTCTTTTAACCCAAATAGAAGGGTATCCAACAACCTTGGATAAAGATCCCTTGATATATAATTTCAAGAAATTCTGTCTTACCCACACCAGGGTAAGCCCTCGATACGAAGATCGTAGTTTGTCTTGATACCCTAGAAATCCCTCAACTTCAAGGTATTCGGAACCTATGTCTTACTCAGCAAGGAAGTCCTCGAACTTTAAGGTAGTCGGCACCTCTGTCTTACTATCCCTAGAAGCCCTTGAATGTACTCAGCAACATTCAGAGTCGCATAAAGAAATTCTGAACAAGGTGTTCATTACTCACAAAGAAAAAAAGTCTCTCTCTCTAGAAATCACTTCAGCAGAATGTAATCTCTAGATTGATCAACTTATTGTGAGCTCTTTCAAATGATCTCCTATTTATAGGCACAGCTCCAACGGTCAGCTCCCTCCTCCAACAGTGATATTTTTCCTTGAATTTTAGAGGGTCTTGTACATGTATCACTCAAAAAATGTTTAGTTAGAAACTGAATGCACGACATCGTTTTGTAAAAAAAACAAGTGTAAGAAAAAATATGTTTACATAACCAAAAACAAATATTCGGAATGTAAGCAAATAAAAGTTCGGAGACTAACCAAAAACATATTCGATGTCTATAATACAAGGATATTCGGATTCTGTTTTCTATGGAATTCAGAACCTGAACTCTATAGAATTCCGGAGTCTAAATTTCAAGGAAATTTGGAATCTGGATTCACAAGAATTCAGAACTTAAACTTACAAAGTTCAGAGTCAGAGTTCATGAGAATTCAGAGTCATAAATTACAATGTTCAGAGTTAGAATTCATTAGAATTCGGAGTCTTGAATTATAAAGTTTGGAGTCTGAATTCAGAGAACTCAGAGTCAGAACTCAGAAAGTTTGGAGTCTGAATTCAGAGAACTCAGATTCAGAACTCAGAAGAGTTCGGAGTCTAAATTCAGAGAACTCGGAGTCAGAACTCAGAATATTTCAGAGTCTGAATTCAGATAACTCGGAGTCTGAATTCAGAAGAGTTCAGAGTCTGAATTCAGAGAACTCAGAGTCTGAATTCAGAGAACTCAGAGTCTGAATTCGTGAGAGTTTGGAGTCTGAATTCAGAGAATTTGGAGTCGGAATTCGGATCCTGAAAACAAAATGCTCTTTATCTAAGTATTATATGATTCTGAGGTTTTGGATACGAAACCTAATTTTAAACTTAGACAAAATGAACAATGAAAAATAGGGTAAGGAAAATTTTCCTTGGGGAAGGAAAATTTTCCTTATGAAAGTAAAACACAGGGTAGAATGAAATTTTCCTTGAGATAAGGTGTTTGTGATTTTCAAAACATGAGGATTGGTAAAGTCATAAGGAAACCTTATTGACTCAAAAATATCCCCCTTTCTGGAAAGCACAAACATCCTTAAGAAAAAGAAAATAAGGACTTAGAAATATTTTTCTAGACTTTGAAAAAATAAAACTTATCTCCCTTATCAAATGGGAAAAGATGAATACGACTAAATCCCTCTTAGGCTTTAGAACACTAAGGATCGTATTCTAGATTTCCGGAATGAGATTTTTCATTATCTTGAGAACGGAAATCTCAGTATTGAAAAATCCCCCTTAAATAAATACCCCCTTACTTAGGGATATTTCTTCTTTAATTAGTATTCTTTTTCCTTTATCCCCCTTTGTGATTTTCAAAAATAATTTGAGGGAATGGAAAAGAAATTATTGTACCTGAAAGATTAGTACAACACATCCATAAGGCAAGTAACCAAAAATTTCATTATGATTATAAATAATTTGTACAAGGAAGAAAATTTCAACAAAAGATTGGATTGGAACACAGTTATAGTTCATTTTCCTTCTGCATCAACTTCTTGACTATAGTCTTTAGCTTTTTGAGCTCCTTATGATCTTCCTCTGCTCACTTAAGAAGCTGATCCTGGTCCTCATCTTTCTTCTCTAAAGCTTTGATTCTATCTTCCTGAGACATAAGAGCTTATACGTGAGCCTTCATGACTTCTTCCTTCTTAACAAGCTTTTCTTCTAGTTGATCTGAAGATCTCTTTCTCTCTTCCAGATTTGGGAAACAGAATACAACTTTCCATTCAGATCCTTTACTTCTTGAATCCGAGAATTTTTTTCTAGGGTTAGTTTTTTCTCAAAGCTACTTGTGAGATCCTTGATTTTCCCATCCTCAGTGTCAAAATAATCCTTGACACTTTCTTGAAACTCATCAAGAATCCTCATATCTTCTATAGTTTTCTTAGACCAAGTGGTCATCTTCTTGTAGGATCTCTTGTGGGATTCATAGTTAATGAAAAGAGTCTTGAAGTCAGCCTCTAGCTTTACACACTTATCCATCACCATGGATACTGAATCCAATTTCTGATTTAGTGTGTGTTGAAGCATCTGGAATCTAGATTCTATGCTTGGGAAAATCAGAATGGTCCCAAAAATATTTTTCAATTATTGCACAACAAAATCATGTCGTAGAGATGATGATTCCAAATCTAAGACTTTTCTAGGTGAGGCTTCTTTCTCTAACTCAACTTCCTTCCTCTTAGATGATCCACCAGTTTCCTTCTTATTTATAACAGCTTTGGTAGGTGTCTCAACTGCCAAATGTTTTCCTTTATCACTTCTCGGAATGGCTTTCTTATCCGTAGATTTGCGTTCACTGTCAAATAGTTGAACAATTCTATCTTCATCTATCTTCTCCTTCTCATCTCTTGACTCAGCATATTCAGGATGAATAAAATGATGATTAAAACTTTCTACCTCAAAAAACTTGTTCACTTTATCTTCATCTTTCTCATCCTCTTCTTTCTGGTCTTTCCTAGGTGTAGAAATCTTTGAAGATTCTACTTCTGAAGTTCGGATTGACAATTTCTCGGATGGACTTTCTTTCTCATAGAAGTCTTCAACTTTCTTTATGAGATCTTCGGTGTCACCAATACTTTCTTATTCTTCCAATTCTTCCACGAATTTTTCTACTTATCTTTCTTTCACTTTTTCCAGAGTGAAAAACTTTTTACCCAGAGTCTTAGGTAAAGCTTCTACCAAGAAATATTTTGGTACTAGGATACTCTCGGATTCTTTCTCAGTAGCCTTCAAAAGATATTAAACAATCACTGCTTCATTCATATTCTTCTTTTACTTCTTTTACTTCTCTTCCCTTTCAAGATACTCAGTTGTTTTCTCCTTCAGGGATTTTGCTTTAGTAGGGTCTAGTCTGAACTTGGGATCCCCTTCTTTTATGTTCTTCTTATCTTCCATCCATTTTTCTACAACCTCATCTAGATAGGCTTTTTGTTTCTTAAGTTTTGGAGGTGCGTATTGAGCTTCCTTAGCTTTTGGGGTTTTCTCTTCCTCTTCTACTTCCTTCAACTTCCTCTTCTTTCCTCACTTTCCCAATGATTTACGCACTTCTTGATTCTTTGTAATAGCTTCAACTTCTTCCACTAGTAGGTCATAAAATTATCCGGAGTCGTTGGAAAAACCAATGGTCATCCTCTTAAAATTATCATCACTGACTAGCATAACTTTAAAGTTCCTGGGCTTCGAGCTGTAATGGATTTTAAAAGATTCTAGACATTGAACAATTAAATTTGATAGAATAGCTGGGTACATGATAATATGAGCCTTCAAATTTTCATTCTTGATATTCTCGATCGTAATAAGAATATTCTTAACCAAATTAACCTTTCTTAGGTTCACTAGAAAATCTAGAATGTACATATCACTCTTCTTAAATGTGTCCTTCTCACCTTTTCTCGGAATGATAAATTCTTGAGCAATCTCTGGAGTCTTGACATCTGTAAAACCTATTCACTCCATAGCTTTCACCTTTACAAAGCTTCCTTGAACATCTGACAACTTATGAGAACAAAATTCAGTTTCTCCTTCATACGTAACTCCAATAAAACTAGATTCCTTAGTGTATGAAAGAGCATAGGTCTTTCTATAGCTTTTTAAGGAAAACTTCTCTCTGACAACTTCCTTGAAAAAAAACTGATTAATAAAACTCAACAAGAAAATCTAGATACACTAAGTCTTGAGCCCCTGGCTTGGATATGCAAACACTCTCCCATCCATTCAATTTGATGTTCTTCAAAATTATAGAATCATACTTGTTGAAGAAATTTAGATGCACCAACCTTTCTCTATACACCTACCACTTTGGAATTGGCTTGACAGTAAACATATCTTTATGAGATGATTCTTATACAGACATTTAGAATTGAGAAAACTCTGAGAAGTTTGGAATGGGCTTAATTAGAGGGTCAGAACTTCAGCACGCGAGATCTTGAGATCAATGTGGGATAACCCATCAAGGGCCCTTTATAAAGGTGTTGGAAGTGACGATTCATCTTCCAAACTCAATTCAATGGCTGAAAATCCTTCTGATCAGATATGACGGTTGATATGATAGCCGCAAAGAAAACTTGATAGAATTCGATCTTTTGAGGTTTTTAATAAAAATATTTGGATTTAAGAAAAATAGAATCCGAAAATTTTTAAAAAACAAATGAAAATACCAGAAATTAAATGATGATTAAGAAAACTTAAGAAAGGAAACATACATTGTGGATTTCTAGGAATATTAGTCGTATTGAGGAAAAATTTCCTTGAAGAACTTTAGATTCCAAAAAAATTTGATTATGAAAAAAAATTTGAAAACAAAAAACTTCATTACAAAAAGTTTTGAGTACAGAAATCTCCACTATGAAAATTGTGAGTATGAAAATTTTCATTACGAAAAATATGAAAACCTGATTACAAAAAAAATTCATTACGAAAAATTTTGAAAAACTGATCATGAAAAATTTTCATTATGAAAATTTTTTAAAAACTGATTACGAAAAATTTTCATAACGAAAATTTTTGATCTATCTAACAAGCAAATGTACTCTCCATATGGAAAGGAGTTTATTACTATAAGGAGATTGGTTTCAACATAAATTTAACAAGGAATATTATCTTATGGTTATCATTCTTAAATTCTGTTTAATGTATTCAAATCTATCAGAGGGTAAATATTTTGTGAAAATATCAGCAATTTGATCTTGTGTTCCAATAAATTGAATAACGATATATCCTTTTTGTGTGTGATACCTAAGGAAGTGATGCCTAATATCTATGTGTTTTTCATGATAGTGATGTGTAAGGTTTTTGCTTAAAGTAATGTCACTAGTATTATCACACAAAATTTGTGTTTTGGTAAATCTCATACCATAGTCTGTGAGTGTGTGTTGCATCCACAACACTTGAGCACAAAAACTTCCAGCTACTACATATTCAGCTTCAGCAGTGGAAAGTGCTACTAAGTTTTGCTTCTTGCATGACCAAGAAACTAATGAATCTCTTAATAAATGACAAGTTCCAGATTTAATTTTTCTATCCATTCTGCATCCACCAAAGTTAACATCCGAAAAACTTTTTAGAACAAAATCATTTCCATAAGTGTGAAAGAGTCCTAAATCCATGGTTCCCTTTAAGTAGTGAAAAATTATTTTCACTTCCTTTAAATGAGATTCCATAAGATTGGATTTATATCTTGCACATAATCATACTGAAAAAATTAAGTCTGGATGACTAGATGTCAAGTAAAGTAAACTTCTTATCATACCTCTAAAAGATGTTTGATCTACTGGTTTCCCATCTTCATCAAGATCAAGTGTGTTTGAGGTACCAATTGGAGTACTAATACTCTTAGTGTTGTCATATCCATACTTTTTAAGAAGATATTTAATATAATTGTGTAGAGATATATAGGTTCCTTCTGGTTTTTGAGAAATTTGAAAACCAAGGAAAAATGTTAACTCACCCATCATACTCATTTCAAACTCAGATTTCATTAGATCCACAAAGGAATTAGTTAAAGATTTCTTAGTTTAACCAAATATAATTTCATCAACATAAATTTTAACAATAAAAACATTTTTCTTATCTTTTTTTATAAAAAGGTTTGGATCTGCATTTCCCTTAACGTAATTATTTTGAAGAAAAAATCATGTAAGTCTATCATACCAAGCTCGAGGGGCTTGCTTAAGTCCATACAAAGCTTTGGTGATTTTACAAACATGTTTAAGATGTTTTGTATCTTAAAAACCAGAAGTTTATTAACAAAAACTTCCTCTTGAACATAACCATTAAGTAAAGCACATTTCACATCCATTTAAAAAAGTTTGAAATTGAATAATGCTGTAAAGGCAAGTAAAATACGAATAGATTCAAGTCTAGCTACTGGAGCATATTTTTCTTCATAGTCTATTCCTTCTTGTTAATTACAGCCTTTAGCAACCAATCTATCTTTATTTCTTACTATGATTCCATTTTCGACACACTTATTTCTTAAGACCCATTTTTCACCAATAATATAAGTTTCCTTAGGTCTTTCAACCAAGTTCCATACTTTATTCCTTTTGAATTCATTTATCTAATCTTTCAAAGATTTTATCCAATCATCATCACCTAAAGCTTCATCAGTGCTTTTTGGTTCTAATTGGGAAAGAAATGCTAGATGTTCTACTTCATTCCTTAAGGAACTTCTAGTCCTTACAGGTTGATTCACATCACCAATGATACTATCACTAGGATGATTCTTTAGAAACAACTGATTTGGATTTTGTAAAACTTGTTCATCAACATAGGGTAGGAAATCTTCTGGGGTGAATTCTTCAGAAAAATGTTCTTGGACATTTTCCTTATTAGAAGGATCTTCTAACAAAGTTTGATAATCAGTTTTTAAAAACACATATGAAGATGTAGGTTGGGTTTGTTTAAAGAAAGGTATCAATTTCATCAAATTTGACATGTATTGTTTCTTCAACAGTATAAGTGTTTTTATTGAAAACTCTATAAGCCTTAGAATCTATGGAGTATCCTAAGAAAATTTCTTCATCATATTTTGGTGTGAATTTTTGTAAATTATCTTTGGTATTCAGAATGAATTCATTGCAACCAAAAACCTTAAAGTAGTAAAGTCTAGGTTTTATACTATTCCATAACTCATAAAGAGTTTTATTAAGAAAAGGTCTAATCAAAACTCTATTTATAATATAACAAGAATTACTTACAGCTTCAGCCCAAAAATGTTTGGCTATATAATACTCACTCAACATGGTTCTTGTTATCTCTTGAATAATTATATTTCTTCTTTCAACAACACCATTTTTTTGAGGTATTCAAGGTGCTGAGAAGTTATGAGTAATGCCTTTTCTACTACAAAAAGTTTCAAAATCTAAATTTTGAAGTTCTACTCCATGATCACTATGAATAGTTATCAAAAGAAGGTTTTTATCATTTTTAACTTGAGATCTAAAACTTTTGAAATAAGAAAAATCTTTATATTTCTTTGCTAGAAAATAGACCCACGTAAATCTAGTGTAATCATCAACTAAAAAAATACATAATACTTTCCCCCAATGATTCCAGTTTGTGTTGGACCAAAAATATTCATATGCACTAATTGTAATGCATCAGTATTTGAGACTTCACCGACTGATTTAAAACTTGATTTATGTTTCTTTTTATACTGACAAGGATCACAAACTTTTGAAGAATCAAATATAAGCTCTGGTAGATCTTTAACTAGTCTTTTCTTTGATAGTTTTCATAGGTTTCTGAGGTTAAAGTTTCCTAACCTTCTATGACACAACCAAGAATGATCTTTCATTGCACTAAGGAAAGGTAAGTCTTGGATCCTAAGGTCTTCTAAGTTTAGTGTATATACATTCTCTTGCCTATTTGAAGAAAGAATAAACTCTTCCTTGGAATTGTGTACTAAGAACTTTTCATTCCTAAAATTCACAACGTAGCCTTCATCGCATAATTGACTTATGCTAATGTGGTTGTTCTTAAGACCATTAACAAACAAAACATTTGAAATAAAAGTTTTTTCAAGAAGAATGATGTTACCTATACCAATAATTTATCCCTTAGCATTATCTCTGAAAGTTACTTTCCCTTCTTTTGTCTTGATAATATTTTCAAAGATGTTTTTGTTACCAGTCATATATTGGGAACATCCACTATCCATGTACCAAGTATTGTTGTTGGTAATTTCTTTAATTTTCTGAAAATAAGAGTGTTAGGCTTTCGGAACCCTAAATTTATTGGATCCAGAAATTTCAGAAATCAAAATCTTAGGTACCCACATTTTCATAGAAAAATAGGCTTTATGAAATCCTAAATACTGGGTTTTTTTTTAAGGAACAACTTTTTGCCCAGTATCCACCACACTGACACTTAGTGCAGAATGGATCACTTTGAGGAACAAAATAATTGTTACTAAAAATTGGTTTAAAAATAGTATAACCAAAACCATAATTATTCCTTAGAGGTTGGATTTGAGAATACATCTTATCAAAATTTTACTTACCTAAGGTAAAGTTTGACAAACACTTCCTCAAGGAAAAAATTTCAGATTTCAGTCTGATAACTAAGTTCTTGTCTTCCAAAACGTTAGTACTAGAGTTAGGCTCAAAAACATTTTTCTTAGAAATTACTTTTTCTAGATCCTTAGAAAGTTTATCCTTCTCAGAATTTACTACCTCAAGATTTTTTGAAATATTTTCAAAATCAAAGGTTTTCTTATCAAGATCTTTAGAAAGATCTAATATTTATTTAGTAAGTATAGAAATCATAGAATTTTCCTTATCAAGATTTTTGTTGACTTTAGAATTTTCATTCTCAAGAAGCTTAGAAAACCTAGAAACTTCTTCATAGGCAGGTAAAGTATCATCTTCATCAGAAGAAGATTCTCCATCAGAAGATTTATAATATTTAATATCATTATAATTGGAGTTTAGGGAAACATTGGTCATAGATTCATCATTGTGTACCTTAGACATAAAGTAATGATGTTTAATAGGTAGTCTGGCTATTAGACCAAGATTCTTCTATCTAGAAGATTCATAATCTGATGATTCATCTGAAGAGTCCCCACCACTGGCACTCCAGGTGTCATTAGATTTCAATACTTTCTTAGCTTTATCTTTGTAGTACTTCTTTCTGTTTCTCTCAAAATGATTTTCCTTTCTTTATTTTCTCTTAAGAATAGTAAAATCATGTCTTATATGTCCAACTCTCTTGCATTCATAACATGTGACTTCTGAAACTTTCTTATCTTTCCTTTCTTTCTTCTTGTATCTAGATTGAAAGTTCTTCTGTCCAGCTATCTTGTTCGTCCTTCAAGAAATATTGGATAGTTCATTATATGAATATTCACTTCCACTAGATTCGGATTGTATAACAATATTCTTAGATTTAGATCTAGTAACTCTCTCAGGAGTCTTGGTTTTCATATGATTTGAAGTTGTAGTAAAAGCAACACTATCATTCCCATTCTTATTCTTAATGTTTTCAGCATCTCTCTTCATTCTAGTCTCATGTTGAAGAATAGTTCCAAAAATTTCATCAAGAGAAATCTGAGTAACCTTTCTATTTTAATCAATAGGTGTTCTCTTGGATTCTCATTCATTGGGCATGATGTCTATGATCTTATCCACAAGAGCTTCATCATCTAATCCTTTCTCACCCATATATTTTAAACTATTAAAAATAGTCATAAATCTCTATTTCACCTTACATATGGGTTCTCCATAAGGAAAGAAAAAAACCATGATATTCAGCTCTGAGCATGGCTCTTCTTATTTCAATAACTTTGGAAGTTCCAAAGTGTGTAACTTCAAGCTTCTTCCAAATACAATTTGCTGCTTCACAAGATGAAATTTGGCTATATATATTTCTAGTCATG
Source organism: Viscum album (assembly GCA_963277665.1). NCBI lineage: Eukaryota > Viridiplantae > Streptophyta > Magnoliopsida > Santalales > Viscaceae > Viscum > Viscum album. The sequence continues at coordinate 1,768,010,066 of OY728123.1, forward strand.
GAACAAATCAATGTATTGTGTACCTTATAATTCGGTTGATATTCATGCTTTTCTTGATTTGTGAAAGTACTAACTTCCTTGTTATGGATTTTATATCCTCCAGTAAGCATAAAAAAATTGTCCACTCCATTATTGATAATAAATATCTTCATGCGATCTCTCCAATATTCATAATCATTCCCATCAAAAATAGGTGGTCTTGCTGGATTTAAGTTGTCAATGGAACAAACATTGATTCCTTCCATCTTAAAGAAAAAAACATTCCACACAAACTTGTTAGTAATAAAAGTTCGTTAATAAGGAAAATATTACTTAGCAAGGAAAATTTAGAACAAGAGTATCTCTAAGAAAAATATGAATCCGAACTTTATGAGTCCGAAAATCTGATTCTAGAAATAAAAAGATGAATTGTCTCCTGAATCTAATCGTGAGATTAATTCAGATTAAACCAATCCTTTGATAATAATTGTTGAGATGGTATGTGGAGTATGATATACTCTATAATACCAAATGTAGGATCGAAATAATATAGATACTGAATGAAGTATCTAATAATTCTCAAAATACAAGAGGGGGGTTGAATTGTATACTTTAAAAAATTCCTTTGGAACTTTTAAAGATGATTATGTTTAACAAGGTTAAACAAGGTAATTCACAATACCTCTAGTTCTACACACTTGCTAGATTCTGGAAATATGATTCCGAGAAAGAAATTCCGGAAAAGTGAATCCAGAAATGAAACTTAACAAAAGTTTACAAAGATAAAGATTCTACCTTAAAGTATATAGAAACTTACTAAATCAGAGTGTACAAGTGTAAGGAAGTATAAGATAGTTATACTTTCCTCAACAATCAAAATACAGAGGAAAACTTGAAACAAAAAATTAACAAGTAGTAAGTCTTTTAACCCAAATAGAAGGGTATCCAACAACCTTGGATAAAGGTCCCCTGATTTATAATTTTAAGAAAGTCTATCTTACCCACACCAGGGTAATCCCTTGATAAAAATATCGGAGTCTGTCTTGCTATCCCTGAAAGCCCTCAACTTCAAGGTAGTCGGAACCTCTGTCTTCCTCAGTAAGGAAGTCCTCGAACTTTAAGGTATTTGGCACCTCTGTCTTCCTATCCCCAGAAGCCCTTGAATGTACTCAGCAACATTTGGAGTTGCACAAAGAAATTCTGAACAAGGTGTTCAGTATGCACAAAGCAATAAAGTATCTCTCTCTAGAAATCACTTCAGTAGCATGTAATCTCTAGATTGATCAACTTGTTGTGAGATCTTTCAAATGAGATCCTATTTATAGGCACAGCTCCAACGGTCATATCCCTCCTCTAATGGTCATATGTTTCCTTGAATTTCAGAGGGACCTATACACGTGTCACTCAAAAAATAGTTAGATAGAAACTGAATGCACGACATAGTTTTGTAACAAAAACAATTTTAAGAAAAAATATGGTTAAGTAACCAAAAACAAATATTTGGAATGTAAGCAAATAAAATTTCGGAGTCTAACCAAAAACATATTCGGTGTCTATAATACAAGGATTTTTAGATTATGTTTTCTAAGGAATTTAGAACCTGAACTCTATATAATTTTAGAGTCTAAATTTCAAGGAAATTCAAAATTTGGATTCAAAAGAATTCGGGACCTGAACTTATAAATTTAGGAGTCAGAGTTCATGAGAATTCAAAGTAATAACTTACAAAGTTCGGATTCAAAATTCATTAGAATTGAGAGTTTGGACTTATAAAGTTCAGAGTCTGAATTCATTATAATTCGGAGTCAGAACTCAAAAGAGTTTGGAGTCTGAATTCAGAGAACTCGGAGTCAGAACTCAGAAGAGTTCGGATTCTGAATTCAGAGAACTAAGAGTCAGAACTTAGGAGAGTTCAGAGTCTGAATTCCGAGAACTCAGAGTTAGAACTCAGAAGAGTTTGGAGTTTGAATTTAGATAACTCAGAGTCAGAACTCAGAAGAGTTCAGAGTCTGAATTCAGATAACTCGGAGTCTGAATTTAGAAGAGTTCAGAATCTGAATTCAGAGAACTCGGGTTCTGAATTCGTGAGAGTTCGGAGTCTGAATTCAGAGAATTTGGTGTCTGAAATCGGATCCTAAAAACAGAATTATCTTTATCTAAGTATTATATGATTCCGAGGTTTTGGATATGAAACTGAATTTTACACTTAGACAAAATGAACAATGAAAAATGTGGTAAGGAAAAATTTCCTTGGGGAAGGAAAATTTTCTTTATGAAAGTAAAACACATGGTAGAATGAAATTTGCCTTGAGATATTGTGTTTGTGATTTTCAAAACATGAGTATTGGTAAATTCATAAGGAAACCTTATTGACTCAACAATCTCCCCAAACATGACGGAATGGAAAATTCATAAGGAAACCTTATTGACTCAACATGTTGTGCTAATAATGAGGCAGAATATCATGCCCTCTTTGTAGGCCTAGAACTAGCACTCTAAATATTAGTGGACTACCAGGAGGTAAAAGAATAATCATATTTTTTAATCAAACATATCAATGGGGAGTATGATATCATAAAAAAGGAGTTCATTCCCCTACTTAACTATGTATAAGGGTTGATGGAAAAGTTCACTTCATATCCAATATTGAATCACATCCCAATATCATAGAATTCCTAGGAATATGTATTGGAAAATATCGCTATGACTTTGTAAGATCCAAACCAGTATTAAATGGTCATTAGCATTGCACATCTCTGAATGGTATCACCCTTTGTTTAAGTTAGAACTAAAGAGACTAATGAATTCAATCCAATCCCTGAACTATATGCTATTACCACTAATTGGATGATTCTAATCATGTACTGCCTTTAAGATGTATTACTCCCACCAGATATAGCCTGTAAAGAGAAAATATATTGGTGAGTGGTCAACTTCACTCTTTATGATGGCCCAAATCACCAAAAATTCCTCTATAATGATGCACTGATGGAGTCCTTATCAGATGTATTAATGGAGAAGATACTACTTCTATCATTAAAGAAGTACACTTGGGATCATGTGGTTCCCACCAATCATGGATCAATCTTCCTCATCAAATCTGAAGTATTGGGTACTGTAATACCAATGTGAAATAGGATTGCACAGAATTCACCAAGAAGTGTCATTCCTACCAAGTGCATTCCAAATTCATCCATAAACCCCCAAAGTTTCTATATACAACCAAATACTCCTATAAATTTTACATACAGAGAATGGATGTTGTGGGGCTAACCCCCCCCCCCAGCAATGACTAATTGGTTCAAATTCATCTTAACCGCTACTGATTTCTTCTCCAAATGGGCTAAGGCAATACCCCACAAAGAATTTGAGTCAAAAAGTATTTTCAGCTTCATGAAATTCAACAACATTACCAGATTTAGTGTCCCTCCTACAATATTGATGGACAATGACACAAATTTATGTTCTGATGTGGTAGAAAAGATATATTAGGAATACAATATCAAATACAACCATTCATCTCGCTATCATGCAGTAGGTAATGAACATATAGAGGCCTTTAAAAAGACCATATCAAACATACTCCAGAAGATTATGGATAAAGATAAAAAGTCTTGGTCTGTAAATCTCTTTCATGCCTTATGGGCTAACCAGACTATAACCGATACTACCACACGAGAGACCCCACACTCGCTTGTATATAGAAAAGAGGTTTTCCTTCCCATATAGGTCCAAATTCTATCACTTTATATTTCCATCTACAACTATATATCCATGGATGAGCAATACAAGAAATTATTGGATGAATTAGAGTCGCTTAATGAGAAAATATTTCACACCTTGCTTCACTTGGAGGTCTATCAAAATTGGATAGCATGAGCTTTTAACAAGAAGGTCCAAGTCTATTTGTTCCTCTAAGTATAATTGGTATTGGTCCTTATAACTCCAATGATACTAGGAAAGAATCCCCCAAATCTTGAACCAAAATGGAAGGGACCTTACTCCATACACTAGGTCCACTCTAATGAAGATTATTCCTTGATCTCAATGGATGGAGATCTCATTACAACCCCAACCAATTCAAGGTTTGTGAAGAAATATTTCATGAAATCTAATGATAATCATATCATATACAAGATTTTAAACTACATAGTTTGTATTTTTTGCATGATCTTAAAAGGAATGACAATTGTCCCAGCTACAAGATGTTAAACTGTATAGTTTATCTTTGTCGCATGACCTTAAAAGTCACAAGACTCATCCTAGCAGCAAGACATTAAATTTCACATCACTATTAAGTCCAAGCTATAACAATCTAAATTGTGTAGCATATTATCCTAACTGCATGATGTTAAACTGCATGGTTTATTCACTAGTTGCATGACATAAATTCGTGCAACATTTCAATTCATGTCTGAGTGGATCATAATTGTCGGTGTTGGTACTACACCACACCTTTATTCAAGAACTATGTGTGGTTCGATTCTTATTCCAATGAGATACATAGTGATTCCTGAACCTCCCATCCTGGTTCTAGTCACACAAAAAACTTTTTACTCTCTATGTATGAGTTAGACCTATATAGAGAACCTTTCAAGAACTACGTGTGTCTTGATTTCTGACATCATAGGACATGTAGTGATACCTAGATTTCCATTATTGGTACCAACCACAATATTTACTCTCTTTCATGTTGGTTAATCTGTGTCCTCATAGTATGATGTTAAACTGCATGGGATTTAAGAACTATGTGTGGATTGATTCATTATCCATTGAGATACGTAGTGACACCCGACTCCTATCCTCTAGTCCAGTTAAAATATTCCTTCCTACGTCGGGTGACCCATGTCCTTGCCAAAATATGTTAAACTACAAAACCAACATCCTCATTTCATGATGATAAACTACAAGATATTTTCAAGAACTACATGTGGATTTATTATCATCTCAATGAGATATGTAGTGACACCTGGATCTCCAATCTTGTGTCCATCTGAAATAAAAAATCATCTTTTCCCTATGTACGAATCAAGCCTACATATGTATATTTTCCAGAACTATGTATGGATTTATTCTCATTCCAATGAGATATTTATTGACACATAGGAACTATGTATTGGGAATAGACATAATTCTATAAAATCCCCCTTTTCCATGCTTCAAAAACTAATTGATGTGGGGAAAATTATTTCAAGAACTATGTGTGGATTTATTCTCATTATAATGAGATGTGTAGTGATACCCAGATCTCTAATCTCGGATCTATCCACAACTAAGAAACAAAATTAACCTTTTACTATGTACGAATTATACCTGTATAGAAAATATTTCAAGAACTATGTATCAATTGATTCTTATCCTAATGATGTATGTAGAAATTCATGTATCATAACTCATGGAACAACCACCACAAAATCAAAATACTCGTGCCATTAATTCACATGAATTTCCTTAGTGTGGTGGAAGAATATTTTTCCACTTCTTGTTTCTCACACTGATCATAGCCCATGTGAGATTAGGAGTTTTGGTAAAAGAGTTCCCTGAAAAAGTAAGGCATATCAATCCTCATTAGGGTTATCATGGTACTGGTTGAAATATCTTAAAAGGCACACAATATATTCTCATCGCATGATAATAAACTACATGATTTTCAAAAGAACTACATGTAGATTGATTCTCATTCCAATAAGATACGTAGTGACCTATAGATATTAAATCCTGAACACATCTGCAACACAATATGGGAAATTCACCCAATATCCTATATAGGAGTCAGATCTATATAAGAATGTTCAATATGGTCATTCACCCCATGTGTGAGCCTGTACCCAAAAAAACACCCCCCTTCTTCATACATAAACTCAATATTTATGTGGAATCCTTTTTAGAACTACTTGTGGATTATTTCTTACTATAACAAGATACATAGTGATGCTTGGGTCCTATACCATAGTCTAGCCACAATATTCCTTCATTTTTTACATAGAGTCACCTTCATCCATACCACAGGGAATTAAACTGTATGGCTAATGTCCTCACTTCATGACTTTAAACTACATGGTTCCTCAAGAACTATGTATGGCTTGATTCTCATTCTAGTGTGATACATAGAGGCACCTAGGCCTCATGTCTTAGTTCTAGCCATAGGGTAAAGAAAAATTTACCCTCTCCTTCATAAAAAAAAAGTTCTATGTAGGAGATTTTAATTCGGGTCCCTTTATTGGGGGGTCTACCAAGGAAATAGAGATGTCCCCCTCCAATATATGAGTCAAATCTATGAAAAGGGTTCTACACTTCATAGAAAATATCAGTCTAAATGATTCCTTTATTATCATATATATCCCTTCCACATGTCATTCTCCTAATCTTGGATACTTTTGGATCTTCATAATATTTCTCTAGCTTCCAGTGGTATAATATCTAATACCATAGGACTCCTTTTCCTAGATATATAGTAACATTCCCAAGTTGGATATACATAAATTCACCCACAAAATAGGTTTTTCATCCATCAGATTCCACTATTATACTATACAGTAACACACCCCAGTTGTCTTTGCGTAAAGTAGCCAACAAAATGGGTTTTTCAACTAGTGTTAACTTTTCCCTTGGGAGAAGCCTCTTCTATCCCTATAAGATTTGATGAAATTTTGTTTAAACCCGCAATTTGAATTAGTTCACGGTCATTCCTCGCATATTTTCTCCATATCCTTTCTCCTGATCTGAGAACCCCCAAGACCATGGTTTAAAATTTCCTCACTCATGTATGAAGTATTTCGGAATGAACTTGGTTTGTTAGGCCACATAACACCTATCATTTCCACAATAATATGGTCCTAGTCATATGACCTAAAACTATAGGCACCATATTTTCTGTACTTGGTTCAGGCCGGGATAGGGAACCTATTCCTCCAATTATTTGGTAATTTTGAATTTAAATTATCCTTTCATATTTAGGTACTTTCCTTCCACAAAACCAGACTCTATGTATGGGGAAATTTGAATCTCTATAAAATTACTTTAGCCATCGGCAATAGAATATTGGAATTCCTAAGAACTACTTTTCTTGACTATGTTGTAACACCCCCCAGATAGATTTTCATAAGTCACCCAAAAAATTCAGGGCTTTTAATATGAAGGATACCACTATTTAACTTTATAGTAATACTCCCCAGTTGGATTTTCATAAAGTATCCCACAAAATGGGTTTTTCAACCAATGATAACTTTTTCCTCAGGAGAGAACTCCTCTATTACCATAATCCATTTTCTCCATACCACTCCTCGAATCCAGCGATCCTCAGATTATGGATTACAACATTCAATCCCTAATAGCTAAAATTTATAGCACATTCTTATCCAGATTATCATAAAAGGGGATAATTATTAACCTTTTGGTCAAAGCTAAATATATTTAATTATATCCCCCTATGATGTCCTTTTTGTATGAATTTAAACTACATATAATAATGTACTTGTTGTACAAATTTAAACTATATATCATAATATCCTCACTGTATGATATTAAACTACATAGCATAAAATTCTAGTCACAAGATGTTAAACTATACAAGAATGTCATGGCCATAACATGTTAAACTATATAGTCAATTTCATGGTCGCATGACACTAAACTGCATGATGCTTCAACCCTTGTAAAAAAGGAGACTTTCCCCTTGACATTAGTCATTTAACAAAATGTTTCCTTCTTTAAACAATCAAAATTCATGTAGGATCGGTTTCACATTCAGGGAAAAAGATAATATAGATACTCTCTTCATTATCATACATCTTCCCTTGGAAAAACTACCAATCATGATCTTGATAAATCTAAATCTCCACAAAATTCCTTCATCCATATGAAATAAAATATCAGAATTCCTAAGAACTCCTTTTTCCTGACTATATTGTACACACCCTAGTTGGATTTTCATAAGTCGCCCACAAAATATCAGGGCCTATCAAACAAAGGATTCCACTATTCGAATATGAAGTAACATGGCCCAGTTGGATTTTCATAAAATCATGCAAAAAATAGGTTTTCCAACCAGGAGTAACTACATCCTTAGGAGAGAACTCCTGTATTCCTAAATATCATGTTTTCAATTCAAGAACCAAAAAAATATGGATCAAAATTCCCCATTGGGTATCTAAATAATTTCATAATGTTCTTGTCCAAAAATAATTGTTGTGATCATCTTTTTAAAACTTGTGGCCAAATTTTTTAAACCTAAAACACTAGTCACATTATTATAACTTGAAAGAATTTAAACTTCCCACAAAAAGATACATAGTACTCACCAGATCGAAAAACCTTAAAGGGAAGTATGGAAAAAAGTCGGGTCTCAACTCGTAATACCTTTACTTCGTGTGGTTTAGGACAAAATCAATCAATCGAAATAAATAGGTACAAAACTTGTTGGGGTGAAAAACCAAAAAGGGGGGTCTAAGAAAAAACCAAGTCTTTCCTGTTGAGTCTTCCCTATATTAGAATTAGGCAGAAAAATTAGGGCAATGACACAAAAGATGAAATTTTTTTAGGGTTTTCCATATGACCCTAGTAATAGTCAAACTATTCTCATTATGACCCATGGATTAGGAAAAAAGTAGAGTCTCTCCTCATCCCTATCACTATAGTTATGACTGGCTGATGCAAAGATGTCTTGCTATGAAAATTATATTCAATGTTATATTATGATCAAATAAGGAAAATAGGTATTAATACATAGATGATTAGAAATAAATTTTTTCATTTATGAGACAAAATAAGATTGGATGGGTATCCACAAGATGAAGTCTCTCCATCACACTTTACAAAATACATTCAACATAACTCTTTATTTTTTGAATAGCCTCCCAAGCCCCATCATAAGCCTATTTAATCCTAGACAAGTGAACAGTTTCAGTCTCCTCATCCCAAAAAATTTCCTTCATCATGGTCGCAATAGTAGTTGACCCTTCAATTTGGGATCCTTTCAATGAATGGTGAAGTTTTAAGAGCTCTCCCTGAGCAACACTAGTTCCTACTGGAGGCATGATATTTGAATGGTCTTCTCATTAATCTATGTCTAAATCCTTCCAGATTCTTAGCATGGTTGGCCTTATCTTGGGATAATGCAGATCATAGGTCATCACTGTTGACAAGTAGATTCACCTTTAAGAGTTTCTATTGAAGCTCATGTTCTCGCTTCCATTTTTGAATGATCTCTTTCATAGTGGCATGAATTATCTGTTAATCAAATTTTTCATATCCTATAATGATAAATATGAATGGAAGTAGACATAATTAGGAAGGTAGGAATTCAAAAGGATTCTTGGATATTATTTTTGAGATGTCTTGCTAAGCCCCATGACATGTTATGTGAAGGGAATTCTGCATCTCCAAATATGAATCAGAGCCACTTTCAATGGGAGAAATGTATTCTAGGATCAGTTCACTCAATGAGGCACTAGACATAAATAATACTCATTTTTATTCTTAAAAGGATAGAAAATGGAAACTTTGGGGGGTGATCAAAGCATTTGGTAATACTCACCCAGTGACGAGTTAGTGGATTGGGTGAATTCCTCCCTAACATTTCCAAACTTGGTAGTTTGATTTATAAAATATTGATTAGGGTAAATATCCTAAGTCTTCTTAGAGCTCACTGTGAGAGGCTCATGAAGATTCCATAATTCGAGACCCTATTAAATCAGTGCTCCCTTAGCAATAGGAGCGATATAGACTTTGACACCTTGTTTACACACAATCGCTGCAATATTATCCATGGATGAAGATGTGTGATTCAACTAGTCATGATCAAAAAAATAGGCATAAAAATTGGTTTCATAAAAAATAAATACTCATATCCATTTAATTTCCTATTAAACTCCTCAAAATCTTCTAAATATGTGAAAAAAATTAATATATTATAGCATTTATTAAAATTTCATGTCATGGTTTCTCATGGAATGTATTAATGTCTAATGCCCCATTATAGTCTCACCTGTGAGGATGCCCAAAACATTTGGCTCGAGACCCAGTGCAGCACGCCCTTCTGATGACTTGAGAACCTAAACAACTTTCTCATAGATAGCCATAGGGCCTGCAACAGTCATCATAGGGTCCTCTAATGAATGATATGAACCTATAATATCATAATAAATAAAACTCATAAATTAGATTATTATTCCTTATTATTTACATTTAACATTACCAAAATCCTCCCCCTATCTACAGTAGAAGGATCAGTGACAGGAGTAGATAATGTATCATCAACCCTCAACACTTCTTCTATTTAGGGATTCAACTCACTAGAAGGAATCCTTACTTGGTCCATAGAATCCTCCTTGGTTCTTGGAGTCTTATTTCCAATAACCTTGAGAGAGGATAGGGAACAAGATTCAGCAACCATAAACAGGGTTAGACATTTGTTCTAGATAAAGTAGAGATTAATGATTTCATGGGGACTTACCATCACTGATGAGGCACTTAGCCAAATATTTTATTCTCAAAAGTTCTTTCTTTTTCAATGGATGATGTCTAGAACTATCCAACTCAAAAACAGGTATCAGATGTGGCAGTAGATATTCTACCACCATATTGATCTCCATTGTCTGCTGGCCTGAGGAAATCTCTCCTAGTTTTGGAGATGATTCATCGGTTCTGAGTGGAGTTCCATTTAGACCATATTTTGGTGGTGTAATATCAACTGATTTCCCCTGGACAACTAAAAATCAACTTGACCTTCCCCACAATGAAAAATAAAATTCAAGATAAAATAAAGGAAGAACAAAAGATGAAACAAGAAAAGGAGAACTTAAATCCACAGGATCGACATATTCAATCAATTCCTCGAAAGACAGATGGTCAACCCCATCAGCAGCACCCCATATTAACATGTCCTCCACTTGGATCATGGCAGGGATCTAGTTTTCATTTTTATAAATAAGAATCTCTAGTTACTAGATATAAATCCTCAACTCAATGGTATTTTATTTAAAAATAATATTGGGTGGGGCTTGAGTATTTCTTATTTCTAGAATTCACAGCCTATCATAAAGAAGTGGCCATATGAATTCAGCATTAGAAGGCATGTCATGAAAAAATTAGACTACCTCCAGTCTCACATATTCAGAGGTCATCCCATACTTCCATGAAGTTGATTTGATAACCATTAGTTTCATGTGCTTCCTGACTCTCCCTGTCATAAATGAAGAATGGGAAAATGAAACTCGAGTCTCTTCTTGATGGTGAAGACTAGGCTGCCTGGGCTCAACATCAGTTGGTGTATCCCTTTTAACTCTAACCAGAAGACTATATTGTGCATAGGATTTTTTGGGAAAGATCTTGACCTCTTCATCCATATCTTATAAAGGAGACAAAGCACCTTTTGAAGGTGGTGGATCTTTTCTACCACACCAACCACAATCAGTAGTTTTCATATCCCGAACTCAAGGGAAATATTCTGCTAACACTCCCTAGGGATATAATGTGATCAAGGCCTCATCATACCAAGAGTTCAATCCAATGGATGCACCCAGTGAAGAAAAGTTGATTACCACTTGAGTTATCTCCATCGCTATAGGAATCCACAGCTATCGGGCTACTATTGGCTTCTTTTTTTATCAAACATGAACCAAAGGAGATATTATTATTTTTTATAGGCACTTTAATTAGAGTTAAAACTTATATGGATATTTGGCCTCATATATAATCTCATAATCGATATGGGTCACCAAGATTCCATCCCTAAAGGTAGTCATGTACAATATTACCTCATCGTTATCCTTTCTATCATCGGTAAATCTCCTAATAGGTGAATCTCTATATGGGAAGAAACTAAACTCCTTGAATTGTTTCATCATTGTTAATTTATCACTGAGCTTTATGGATAATGGAAGAATACCATAAAAACCTAAAAAATGGTCAAAATTGGATCCAAGGAATCTTAACCCCACTCAACAAGGTGTAGGATCTAAAGTGTTATGTGACCCATCCCCATAGTACCTGGAATGGTCCTATAATTCTTAAAGGGTACTTCCCTTCATGAATATGTACTAGTCATCAGTGAATCTTCACCAAGATGGGGATTTCCATCCCTACATGCTTTATATCTACCAAATTGGACACCATGAAAAATTTCCTTGGCCTCACACCAACATTGGAGTCATGGACATGAAGGAGGTAAATGCCTAGCCACATGGATAAAAAAATCTACAAGATGTGTCTTTGTAGGTACACTAGACTTGGATTTGTACCCCCATTGGTTATGCTCCCCCTTTTCCAAAGTGGGATAGAATTTACCCATAGTATCTCTCTTAACCATATTCGGACACCCTATAGGATGTTTATAAGTGGGGTATTCCCCCTTTGGCTCCAAGAAAGCAGTCATCCATGCTTCAGGATAGATATCCCCACTTGGGAAGGGGTCTTCCTTCTTGATATCCTGAGATATCTTCAATAGATCATGAACTAGAATTTGAATCCTTTCCATTCCATCCCACATTGCTAATAGTGGGATGAAATTTTCCTATATATCTCCAAGGATCATATCCCCAGAGATCTTTTTGACACCCCACAATTTAATACCAACTTCTTCATGCATCCAGTGGAAAGAGTTTGTTTGCAGTCTCCATCAGCTTAGCAGTTTCGGGATGAATTTAGAGTTCTTGTATACATATGTCTGGGCCACCCAGACAGCTTCATATATTCCCACTATTTTAACTTGGCTATGAAGTTAGTGATATTATGGTGTATCCAATACTCCCATATCCACTCGGGCCTAACACCCCCTCTGGGGAAGAGATCCTAATCTCCCACCCAACCCCTAAATTGGTCTATCTTAGAATCATGGATGATGGATGGGTAACAATGCATCTTTAATTCAGGAATGTGTGGATTCAAATCCAGTGCACATTAGTTGTGATGCATGATATAAGTCATGGATTATGTCCCAACATTAATATATGCACCCATGTTGGAAACATTAGCAGTAGTGAAGTTCTTGTATTCTTGAAAACATGAAAGATGAGTGTAATTATTTGAATCTACTATGGAACCTCTTTCAGATGATCATGTCTATAAATTAGTATATAGATACTCTTAGGGTACTCATGATGATACTTCTATAGACTCCCTACCGGATCTCATAGAGTAGTTTTTCATATGTCATAGTAATAAGGCCCTACATATTTTACCATCTCCTCGATGCAATTTATAGTTTGATCATCATAAAATATAGTCTTATGAGATTCCATCAAACCTAAAAAAATTCACCAAAATTTTCATTAGAAACAAGCCATCATTTCAAGAAAAAAATTCAGAAATGTGGAAAGTTGGAAGAAGCATGACCTCGCGCAAGGTTCCCATGTAAGTGACCTCTCATAGGGTTCTCACACAAGTGACCTCACATGGGCCTCTCACCTAAGAGGCCTTGAATAGGTTACTCATCCAGATATACATATCATAGAGTTAGGTTCATACCTTTTCTATGTGAACAATGATTTAGAAAAGAATCTTAAGCGAAAGGTCTGCACAAAATACTAGCACGACCAGACTAGGGATACTATGGTGTGAGGACCATCTGCTGAAATAGTGGCCCTATTTATAGACATGGGGGTGGAACATTTTTTACACCCCTCATATATGAATGACCCTAGAGTATGAACTACATGGGATACATGTGAGGATTACTTACACAATCCATGGGCCCTTTTCATCCCTTTAACTCAGGATCAGAATATCTTCTTTCGATCAGATCCAGTCCCAAGGGGTCAATTTTGTTGACACTCAATTTTCTCACATGGATGAAAAGGTGTTAATGGAAAATTACTTGAGGAGAATAAAATAAGATAATTGAATAAAGACAAGAATCAAAACTCCACTGAAGGAAATCTGTGCAAGTCTCACAGAACAACATTGGTGTGCAGGGGTACCTATGCATGAACTTTCACGACAGCCCTGCACATCATCCTAAGTGATGGACCTATACATCCATCAATAAGATAGAACTTCATGAGAAATACCCTTATTCCAGGGTCCCATATTTTCATATAAATAGGACCATTAGTCTCTTTATTTTTATGAACAAAAAATCCTTAAGTACTATTAACGCTCTACTCGCCCTAGTCCTTCTCCCAGGCCCTCCAAAACCTTATAGGTAGGATCCAAAACCTGAAGAAGAAGAAATTAAGGGGTTAGTGAAACCAAATTACCCCCAGGGTAAAAATTATATAACTCTTATATGACTAACCCTTTCCCCTATGGTTGACGAACACTAGCATGAGGTCTCCTTCCCTAACAAGGGACCTATGTGAGACACTTTTGGGAACACCTGTAGAAATCCTTAAAGCCTAGGGAAAATCCATTCCCAAGTGTTTTTTCTTAGGTGGTTCATTTCCCAAAGTATCTTTAACACATGTAGGCCTACCTTCACAAAGCACATTCATCTTGTGCAAGCATACCTACATAAAAAAATCCCAGGTCATGCAGGCATACCCTATGTGATACCCCCTTGGTTCTCCCAAACTCTACCATGAACGAGCCACTTCTCAAACCCTCTTCGAATCCACCAATGGTATTTCCTCTCTTCCTTTAGATCCCTTGTCTGATAGGGACCAAATTGAAACCTCCACCAAAGCCTCCATACTTTAAAACCCATGGAAAGAGTCACACCATCATGTCTCCCATTTGGGAATGCATTCCTTCAGTAGTAGGTGTCATGTACTTGTCCTACCTTATGGTTAGGGTTCTCAGGGTTCATGTGAGTATGAATTCCCTCGATCATGAAAACCCTGACTCTCAGTATGGTGTTAGGTAACTCTTAGTCTTGGGTACTATGGATAGGACCATGTCCTTTACTAGTTGTCTCTAAGTCCTAGAGCCTTCGGTTTCAGGTGGGGAGGATGAGGATAACGTTTTCCTTTTCCTTCGACAGGGAATGAGATCCTCCCCCTAGAACCAATTTTATAAAATCCTCCTAGAGAAATACCCTAGCCTTTCTTGAAAGACCTCTCTTTCATTCCTTCCTCATTTTCTATACCCATGGGTCAACAATAGGGGATATGAGAAATTAAAATCCCTTTCTCTCTCCCTTTGGGATTAGGGTACAATGATGGGAGGAATAGGTGCCATATCTTTCTTTCATTCCCTCACCCTTTGAGAGCTTATCTCGTCTATAAACAGACATAATAGATTTTTTGGTTCCCTATATCTACTATTTCCTCTTATTTCACACACTGATCAAGACTCACGTGGGATAAGAGGTTGGTGTGTATCATGGTATCCACAAAATCCCATCACTAGGGAATCCTCTTTAGGAATAAGACCCAAAATTCAACCTTTAGGCATCATTCCAAGTGTGATTTTTAACTCAAACATGGGCCTCCTACTTGGTATAATCCCCAACCATGTCATCATACAATCACCAAATGGGCATACTATTCAGTGTAATCCCCAACCTCCAATCACTAGGGAAACCTTCTCAGGATTAAGCCCCAAACATAAGCTAATCATGGTAATCTTCATGAGTAAGCCCCAACCAAACCTCCAATCACTAGGTCATCCTTTTTAGGAGTAATCCCCAACTAACCTCCAATCACTAAGTAATCCTCCTCAGAATTAATCCCCAACCAAACCCAATAACTAGGATATCATCCTTATATTATTCCCCAACCAAACTCAATCACTAGGGCTTCCTCTTCAAGTGTAATACCCAACCAAACCCACTCATGGGCATCCTCCTCAGAAGTAAGCCCCAACCCAACCTCCAATCACTAGAGCATCCTCCTCAGAAGTAATCCCCAACCAAACCTCGGATCGCTAGGGCATCCTCCTTAGGAGTAATCCCTAATTAAATATTATAAAAGGGATATAATCCCATAAGAAACAAAACTAGGATCCCATATCCTTACCAAGTTCACCGGGCCACTTCATCATAATTCCCACACCAAACATAGACTCAGCACCTTTTTCTTAGATGTCCTTGTCACATGATATTAAACTACATGGTTCGGTCCTTATCACATGACCTTAAAAGGTATGATGTGTGATTATCCAATAAAAACATATATTTTAATTACATTTTAATGGTATTAAATGTTCATTTTTGATCTTATGGGCCTAAGTTAGTGCATTTTCATTATGAACATCCATTCTCATCACTTGTGCACTTCATGCCTAATATACACCAATTTAGGCCCAATGAGTCATCTGATTCTAAGGAATGTAATTATCAATATTTTAATTTGATATTTTGGTAACTGTATATACACTTAAATGTGAACATTTTTCATTTAGGTATCAATGGATAATTTATGGAAGAAGATGGGGATATTTTGTGATGAAAGGAAATAATTCTAGAGAAGGCAGATTGGACACCAGCCCACTGATGAGACTGTGGGGACCAACATACAGCCCAATTAATCCCAAATTTAATGGAATGCTAGAAGACATGTATATTAACAACTCACTCTTCAGTATTTAATTCTAATTAGGCTTCCATGGTGGTCATTTAGGCGGCCCAATTTAGAGATAAAATTCTGGGCCAGATTCTGCGGCCCAGAAAAACAGCCCACTAATTTGATCATATCTCGGAATACAAAACTCCAAATGGGCCCATATTTTACATGAGGTTAGAAGACATCCGTAGATACATTTTATTATTCTATGGCCCACTTTGATTCGGCCATAAAGAATGTCATCCAAACGAGTTTGTTCGGTGGATGAAAGCTCGATGCCACCTCGGGTCAAATGTGGAAAAGTTCAAATTCCACAAGCTTTCCACCACCTATGGCCTACTAAAATTAATTGAGATGATTTGTACTGTTGGAGACTCGACCCAAGGGCTCAAAAATTCCTATTTAAGGCAGTGGTGTTGGAATATTTAGGAATATTTGGTGCTTGGTTTCATTGTAGTGTTATGCTGCCGCTTTGTGTTTGTAATCGCATTTCTTTCTCATGTAAGTTGTTTAATTCACCTTATTTTCTTAATAAAAGTTATTTGTTTACAATTATTATGTTCTCTACTTATCACGTTGATACCATTGGTTCAAATTGTGAATTTATTCACACCATACTTTGTGATATTTATCACACAACGGAGGAGTGATCTTTTTTTGTTGTTGTTTTTACTTCTTCAATTCCACCTTTGTAAGTCTACTTCCCGCTTCCGTTGAAGACATGTCATCAATGGAGGGCTAAATATTTTATGGGTTGATACAAGGGAGTAGTAAGGGGCTGGATTGGATGTTATTTATCACTCCATTAATGGCTAATCACTTCTTTTAAAGGAGATTTTTATTTGATGATTTTAAAACATCTTCATCCTTATTGAATTTAAGGTCACACATTTCAAGAGCTAATACGAACCTCTACCTTGGAGTGCTCAAAGGTTTGATCCTTCAAGTGTATAGGTGATTAGTATTAGGGTGTGTAGGAATTAAACCAGTAAGTGATGATTTCATTTGATCTTCTTAAATGAATCCATCTCAATTATAAGAAATTGAAATCATTAAAAAAGTAATTCATCCAATCCACCCCGAGCGATAACCTAGGATCAACTCATTCTTTTAAATTTAATTCACTTAAATATGTTAGTTATCCTTTAAACCCATATAAAATCAACCCAAGTTGTCTACTTCATATCCAAAAATAGTCTATATAATGTACGTGTCTATAGGTTTCTTCTTAGGTCTCTGTGGATTCGATAACCCAAGCTAAACTACAAGGACCGTCTTACCTTCTTCTCTTGGGTAAATTTGAGCGAGAATCAAATTTTGGCGCCGTTTTCGGGGGCCCAAGTAAGTCATCTAAACACACATTCTATTCTCCCCCATTTCTTTTTTTCTCATCCAAATTCTCTTATCTTGTCCCTTTCTCGTTTTTTTTTATTTTGGCGCATGTCCGCCTACACCCGCGATCAATCAAACCGTCTAGTTAGGGTGGATAGTCTTGGGGTTGGGGAGTCAAGTACACCAAGGGAAATAATTACATTAGATCATAATCTTCATAATACTCTAGAGTCCAAAATTGAGCCCATTTCAATGGAAGGTATTCAAAGAAACCAACTCAGAAACCCGGGTGGGAACCAAAATGGAAACCCAAATGAGGCAGCCCCAAACTTGGGGAATGCAATTGATCAAACCATGAATGACTACCTCACACCTTCCTGGACCAATGACCCCTCATGCATTAGACACAATTCCCTAGGATATTCCAACTACATATTTAAACCTCATGTCCTAAACCATCTTCCCACATTCCATGGAATGGAGTCCGAGATGCCCTACCTTCACATTAAGGAGTTCAATGACATTGTAGAAACCATGTGTCCCCCACATCAACTAGAATCAGCTAAGATGAGGATATTTCCTTTTTATTTAAGAATCGAGCTAAAAATTGGATAAACAATTTGATACCATCATCCATAAACTCTTGGGACCAACTAAAAAGAGAATTCTATAAAAAATACTTTCCCCACCACAAAACAATTGCACTTAAAAAGAGTATCCAAAACTTTTTTGAAAAAGAGGGAGAGTCATTCTATGAAACATGGGAGAGGTTCAAAGACACTCTAAACATGGTTCCACACCATGGTTTTTATATTCCTGAACAAGTGATAATTTTCTATAAAGGGTTGGGTCCAGGGAATAAACAATTCATTGACATGATGTGTAATGGAACCTTTAAAAACAAATCCCCAAATGATGCTTACGAGTATCTAGAAATCCTTTCTGAACAAAACCAAACATGGGGAACTTCACCTTATTCTGAAAAGCCACAAAGAACTACTGGAATTCATACACTTAGAGAAGAGGAAAGCCTTAGGGCTAAACTCGTAGCACTCTCCAGGAAGGTTGAAGATATAGACCTTAGGAAAGTCCATGAAATCCAAACTGTAGACCCTGTTTGCACAATTTGTGACAAACATGACCATAAGACAGACAACTGCCCAACCATTCCATCCATCAAGGATGTTCTCTTAGGAGGACCCACAGCAGAAGTAAATGCTTTGAACTTTCAAAAGCCTCAATACCAAAACAACTTCAATCCTAGGTATAATGACCACCCAGGCTTCCGCTGGAAAGATAACCAACAACCTAGCCAACCACAGGGACAAAATCCTTACCCCCATCAAAACTACCAAACCCATAACCAGTTCCAAACCCAACCTATCCAATACCAACAGCCACTGGTCCATTTTCAACAAACCATCCCACCTCCAAAATATCCCCCTGGGATAAACCAACCTACTCAAGCACCCACCCAAACTGTTCCACAAAGCCTACTAGAACAACTGTGCAAACAAATGGAGAGGATGAACTCGGAGGTATCTTCCCTAAAACAAGAACTTCAAACCATAAAAACTGGAAAGGCACCCATGCCTACTCAGGTTGTTCCATCCTCAACTTCAAGGGGGGAGTCAAGTTGTGCTCAAACAACTCATGAACAACTAAAGGTTGTGACTGTTTTAAGAAGTGGGAAATCAATTGAGAAACCTGAACAAGTAATTCAGAACCCATCTGAAGATTCAAACTTGGATGAAAATTCAAATGAACCACAAGATCAAACTGAGGAAACTGATAACATTGTCAAGGAAACAACTCTTCAACAAACAACCCCACAACCTGCACCATTTCCTCAACGCATGAGGGGGAAAACCAAGCCTGAACTGAGTGAAACGTTGAGAGAAATATTTTCACAAGTCAAGTTGAACATACCCCTTCTCGATGAAATCCAAACCATACCTGCCTACTCAAAGTAACTTAAGGACTTGTGCACTTTTAAAAGAAAATTTTCACATAAAAACCAAGTCCTTTTGGCTACTAATGTGAGTACCACCATTCAAGGGACCATTCCTCCTAAGTTGAAAGACCCAGGTTTCCCTTACATCAATGTTGAACTAGGAGAAAGCAAAGTTGTCAAGGCCTTGTGTGACCTAGGTGCTAGTGTCAATCTCATCCCATATGTTGTGTACTGCCAGTTAGGCCTAGAAGAACTCCAACCCACATCTGTCACACTTCAACTTGCTGATCGAAGTATTAGGGTTCCAAAGGGGATTTTAAAGGAAGTTCTGGTAAAGGTTGAAAACTTCATCTACCCTGCTGATTTCATTGTCCTTGAAAATCATCCAAACTTAGGAAATAAGGAAAAAACCCCAATAATCCTTGGTCGTCCTTTCCTTGCAACTATCAACTCTGTTATCTGAGTACGAAATGGGAACATGACCATCACCTTTGGGAACATGAGTCTAGAATTGAACATCTATAATGAAAGCTCACAAATAGGGGATGATGAGGACATTCATGAAGTAAACATGATAGGAAGCATTGATAATGAATCCATGGAACATCAAGGAATATTTAATGAATGTTTAAGTCGGGATGAGATTGATTTCCTTTGTTCATATGAAGGAAGTTTATATCCTTGGCTTGAATCATTTTCAAATTTCTCTTATGATGAATTCTTAGGTCCAACAATCAGTGAAACCTTTCAAGAAACCAATTTCATAGAGATCAATCAAACCTCCTTCCCTCAATCTGATCAAGCCAATCTAGTAGCTAAAACTTCTACATGTGGGGAATCAATCCTATCTAAAACTCTAAAAAAAGAAATTGAACTTGATCCAATGTCCCAATCTTCTGTTGAAATTCCAAACCAACCTGATCTTGAATTGAAGGAACTTCCCACTACACTCAAGTATGCTTTTCTAGGGGACAATCAAACACATCCTATTGTCATTTCTTCTTCTCTTGAATCCAATCATGAAAGGATGCTTCTAGATGTCCTTAGGAATCATAAGAAAGCCATTGATTGGACCCTTTCTGATATTCCTGGATTTAGCCCACTTATCGAGACTCATAGGATTGTTCTGGAATCTGATTCAAAGCCATGTCGTCAACCTCAATGGCGACTCAATCCTAATCTCATGGAGGTAGTAAGGAAAGAACTTCTGAAATTGTTGAAAGCTGGTATCATATATCCCATAGCTGAGAGTGAATGGGTGAGCCCAATCCAAGTGGTTCCAAAAAAGGCTAGAATCACAGTGATAACCAATGAGGATGGAGAGATTCTTCCAATAAGGGTGAGTACTGGATGGAGGGTCTGCATTGACTATAGGAAGTTAAACTCATTCACTAAGAAGGACCATTTTCCCTTACCATTCATTGACCAAGTCCTTGAGAGAGTGGAAGTTCATGCGTTCTACTGTTTCTTAGATGGGTACTCAGGGTACAATCAAATTGAGGTCTCCCTAGAGGATCAAGGGAAGACTACATTCACATGTCCTTTCGAAACCTTTGCTTTCAAACGCATTCCCTTCGGGTTATGCAATGCCCCTGGAACCTTCCAGCGGTGCATGATGGGAATCTTCTCAGACATGGTAGGGTATTTTCTAGAGGTCTTCATGGATGACTTCTCTGTGTTTGGAGATACATTTGAGGGATGTCTGCAGAATGTGGAGAGAGTCTTGTCAAGATGTGAAGAAAAGAATCTAGTCCTAAACTGGGAAAAATTCCATTTCATGGTTAAAGAGGGACTAGTTCTAGGCCATCTGGTCTCAGGTAGGGGGATTGAAGTTGATAAAGCCAAGGTTTACATCATTCGTCACCTTCCATCACCGAAAACTATCAAGGAAGTGAGGTATTTTTAGGAAATGCTGGTTTCTATAGAAGATTCATCAAGGACTTTAGTTCAATATCTCGTCCCCTTTGTGCTCTCCTAGTAAAGGATGCTCCATTTGTTTGGACAGAAATCTGTGAGGGTTCATTCTCAACCCTTAAATCCTCTCTCACCTCTCCTCCCATTATGAAATCTCCAAATTGGAACCTTCCTTTCGAACTCATGTGTGATGCCAGTGACTTTTCTGTAGGAGTTGTGTTAGGATAACGTTGTGATAAAAATATGTATGTCATTACTTATGCAAGAAAATCCTTAAATGATGCCCAAATCAACTACACCACCACTGAAAAAGAGTTACTTTCTATTGTGTTTGCCTTAGAGAAGTTTAGGTCATACCTCTTAGGATCCCCCATCACTGTGTTCACTGACCATTTTGCACTAAAATACCTCTTCAAAAAACAAGATGATAAGGCTAGATTGATTAGGTGGGTCCTTCTATTACAAGAATTTGACCTCACAATCAAGGATAAAAAGGGAGTTGAAAATGTTGTAGCAGATTTCCTCTCTAGGAAGGAATTCAAAGACAACTCAAATCACCTTTCTGTGTCTGATTCATTTCCTGATGAACACCTATACTCTGTGAGTGACTGCCCTTGGTATACCGACATAGCCAATTTCTTAGTTACAGGAGTCATTCCAAAATTCTTAGGGACTCATGATTGAAGGAAATTCCTTTCTGATGTTATACATTATGTGTTTGATGATCCATACCTCTATAAGTTCTGCCCTGACCAAGTCATTAGGAGGTGTGTTCCAGAATCTGAACAAGAGTCCATCCTTAAATTTTGTCATAGTGAGGAATGTGGAGGTCATTTTCCCTCTAAGAAAACATCTGCTAAGATTATTCAATGTGGTCTCTTCTAGCCCACCCCCTCAAGGGACTCCTACACATTTTTTCAAAGTTGTCCTAGGTGTCAACAAGTAGGGTCCATCACAAAAAGGAATCAAATGCCACTCACTCCCATCTTAGTGGTTGAAATATTTTACTGTTGGGGAATTGATTTCATGGGTCCCTTCCCAAACTCTTAGGGATACATATACATACTCTTAGCTGTTGATTATGTCTCAAAATGGGTTGAGGCCATTCCCACTGAGTCCAATGATCATCAAGTTGTGATTCGATTTCTGAAAGAGAACATATTTTCAAGATTTGGAATTCCTAGGGCTATAATCAGTGATCGAGGAACCCATTTCTGCAACCGCTCATTCTCTTCACTCATGTCTAAGTATGGTATTTCTTATAAAGTGTCCATTGCATACCATCCTCAAACCAATGGTCAAGCTGAGTTAGCGAATAGGAAGATTAAGCAAATTCTTGAAAAAACTGTCAACCCCTCTAGGAAAGATTGGTCTAAGAAACTCTTAGATTCTCTTTGGGCCTATATAACCACATATAAAACCATTTTAGGAATGTCCCCATATAGGTTGGTTTATGGTAAAGCATGTCATTTGCCAGTGGAGATTGAACATAAGGCCTTTTGGGCAATTAAGAAAATGGATTATGACCTCTCATTGGCCGGAACAAAAAGGAGATTAGATCTCAATGAACTGGAGGAATTAAGGATGGAGGCTTATGAAAATTCAAGGATCAATAAAGCTAGAGTTCAAGCCTACCAATCTAGGAATATCAAGGTCAAACATTTTGAACCAGGAAAACTTGTGCTCTTGTATAGTTCAAAAATTCATTTAGACCCGGGAAAGTTAAGGTCTAGATGGTCAGGACCTTTCATAGTGCATTATGTGTACCCCCATGGGGCAGTAGAGATTCAAGATCCCACAAGTGGTTACATTTTCAAGGTCAATGGTCAAAGGTTAAAACCATTCATTGAATCATTCAATAAACAGGAAATATAGGTTGAGTTAACTGAGCCAACCTATGAACCAGGAAAAAATTAATAGATTTAGGGTCCATGTCGGGCTAACGACATTAAACAAAGCGCTGAATGGGAGGCAACCCATGGTTTTCAAGTTTCCAATAATTTCGTTGTTTAAATCAACTTTATATTTTAAATAGGTTTAATGAGTCATTTTGATATTTCGAAAAAATAAAAATAAAAAAAAATGTTGACCTGTTCTTTTGTAATGAGTATGGATGGGTACGAAATGGGAGCACCATATTCATCCATGTCACGTGGTGTGATCCTTGAGTAATACCTTACCCAGAAATTTAAAAAGAAGACAATGTATCATCAGTTTGTTTTTTTTAATGTGTTTGTAGGTTAAAAAATTAAAAAACAAAAATAAATAAATAAACATATAATAATAATAAAAAAGTTAACATCGTAGGTCGTGGGGAAAACCCGGTCACAACCAGCGAAGCCGCGGGGATTCGAACCCGGGACCGAAGGGAGATAGGGGCGTGCACTTACCACTTACCTAAGGATTATTGTGCTTCCTTATTCTATAATTTTTATATATATTCTTATATTTTACTTCCTTTATTATATAAATATATATATATATTGTTTTTTTTTGTTTTTTTTGTATTTCTTTTTTCCACTAGGGAACTTTGCAAGCGACATGGATATCAAAGGAATAATTCGAGCGGCAAGAACTTCAAACTTCAACCACCAGGTGACTTCATTCCATGATCCTCATATTTCAATTTCCTTATTGAACTCCCCTTTTTATTCCACTACCCCATTCTAAATTTTATTTTTATGAAACTAGGGACAGTTTCATTCTAAGTTGGGGGGTGTGGAAACAAAATGTTTGTTTAAAAAAACAATGATAAAAAAAAAGTAAAATTCCTTTATCATTCATATAATAACATCTTTGCTCACATTAAAACTACATAGAAAATAACTTTTATTTCCTTGACTCTTAATTTAATTCATGATTAAGTTTAAAATCATTGATTTTGGAAGTTTGGTTGTCCAATGAAAATTTTCATCATTTTTATTTTCATCCATTAAATCAAAATGCCACAATGCATGTCCTCTAGACTGTGGGGTACTAATTTGAATTTTTGGGGTCCCATAATAAATAGCATAGGCTGGTTTGATTTTTATGAATAATATGAGTATTCAAAAAAAATTAATTAAAAAAAATTAAAAAAAAATTGTGTGTAGAGCAATGGATTGATAAAATGTGAGGCTTTCGGCACTTGGGGATCGTGACTCCAGAGTTGTCTAGACCTGAGTTTTTCAATATATCTCTATTTATGGTAATATGACTTTGTTTTTTATTAATTTAACTCGAGACGATACCCGAGTATGTGGGCTTCACTTGGTTCCCTAAGGCCTTTGAGTCTGGGAGTCATCGGCAAAGTCTTGCTACATGGGTTAATTTGATTAACTGCAATCTCAATTACTATGGAAATATTGAAAAAAAATCCAAAAAAAAGGAATTAATAATACTCATATTAGGATTAAATGTGATTCCACCTAGCGATTCCATGATTTTCCCCTTGAATAAAAATGAACCCCCATATCTATTGTGATTCACAGCACATCATTACACCTAATTGAGTTGGATGAAGGATGGTGATGGATTTGATCAAAGGAATGATCTTGGGATTGGGATCTACTTTTAAATTCATCTTGTTTTAAATTATCTTGATAGGTTATAAAAATATATTTGTGTGCAGTTTACATTGTGAGCATTGTTTGTTATAATGTGTTTGAAGAAAGGAATTAAAATAAAATCATTGAATTATTTTCTCGGGACTAGCAAATCTCAAGTTGGGGGGTGTGATTATCCAATAAAAACATATATTTTAATTACATTTTAATGGTATTAAATGTTAATTTTTGATCTTATGGGCCTGAGTTAGTTCATTTTCATTATTAACATCCATTCTCATCATTTGTGCACTTCATGCCTAATATATGCCAATTTAGGCCCAATGAGTCATCTAATTCTAAGGAATGTAATTATCAATATTTTAATTTTATATTTTGGTAACTGTATCTACACTTAAATTTGAACATTTTTCATTGAGGGATCAATGGAGAATTCATGGAAGAAGATGGGGATATTTTGTGATGAAAGGAAGAATTCTAGAGAAGGCAGATTGGACATCATCCCACTGATGAGACTGTGGGGACCAACATAAAGGCCCAATTAATCCCATATTTCGTGAGATTCTAGAAGACATGTATAGGAACAAATCACTCTTCAGGAGATAATGCTAATTCGGCATCCATGGTGGTCATTTAGGCGGCCCAAAGTAGAGATAAAATTCTGGGCCAGACTCTGCGGCCTAGAAAAACAGTCCACTAATTTGATCATATCTCGGAATCCACAACTAAAAATGGGACCAAATTTTACATTAGGTTATAGGACATCCGGAGATCCATTTTCTTATTCTATGGCCCACTCTGATTCGGCCATCTAGAAGGTAATCCAAATGCGTCTGTTCGGTGGATGAAAGCTGGATGCCACCTCGGGTCAAATGTGGAAAAGTCCAAATTCCACAAGCTTTCCACCACCTATGGCCTACCAAAATTAATTGAGATGCTTTGTACTGTTGGATACTCGACCCAAGGGCTCAAAAATGCCTATTTAAGGCAGTGTTTTTGGAAGATTTAGGAATTTTTGGTGCTTGGTTTCATTGTAGTGTTATGGTGTTGCTTTGTGTTTGTAATCGCATTTCTTTCTCATGTAAGTTGTTTAATTCACCTTAGTTTCTTAAAAAAATTATTTGTTTACTCTTATTATGTTCTATAATTATCACGTTGATACCTTTGGTTCAAAGTGTGAATTTATTCACACCATACTTTGTGATATTTATCACACAACGGAGGAGTGATCTTTTTTTGTTGTTGTTTTTACTTCTTCAATTCCAACTTTGTAAGTCTACTTCCCACTTCCGTTGAAGACATGTCATCAATGGAGGGATAAATATTTTATGGCTTGATCCAAGGGAGTAGAAAGGGGCTGGATTGGATGTTATTTATCACTCCATTAATGGCTAATCACTTCTTTTAAAGGATATTTTTATTTGATTATTTTAAAACATCTTCATCCTTATTGAATTTGAGGTCACACATTTCAAGAGATAATACGAACCTATACCTTGGAGTGCTCAAAACTTTGATCATTCAAGTGTATAGGTGATTAGTATTAGGGTGTGTAGGCATTAAACTAGTAAGTGATGATTTCGTTTGATCTTCTTAAATGAATCCATCTCAATTATAAGAAATTGAAATCATTAAAAAAGTAATTCATCCAATCCACCCCGAGCGATAACCTTGGATGAACTCATTCTTTTAAATTGAATTCACTTAAATCTGTTAGTTATCCTTTAAAACCATTTAAAATAAACCCAAGTTGGCCACTTCATAGACAAAAATAGTCCATAGAATGTACGTGTCTATAGGTTTCTTCTTAGGTCTCTGTGGATTCGATAATCCAAGCTAAACTACAAGGATCGTTTTACCTTCTTCTCTTGGGTAAATTTGAGTGAGAATAAATGTGTACTATTAAGTGGAAATAAAATATGTGGGTTCTTATTCCTTTCATAAGGATTTGTAAGAATCTTATCCATGGGTTCAATAATGACATCAAAACAACTCATGTCTCCCTAAATGATGATACACTTCACAGCACCCCATTGTGTGGCTGAAAACCGGAATCATCATAATAATTAAAAAAGAATCTATAATTAGTACATAATAGGATACCATTGATGGATAATCTAATATACATAAAAATATCTTCATTGATGAAGTAACTCAGATACATATAGATGATTATAAGTTCTATACATGCTAATAATTTATTATTAATTCAAGGGAAACCACGTCATACTTGGGAATTAACGAAGTATTTATGAACATGTTTTAAATCTATAATTGAGTCCCAGAATATGAAATAATTTACCCAAAAATGGTACGAGAAGCTCGACCTCTCATCTTATCAGGAAATGATATTTATTAAGTATTATTGGCCAAACTCCCCAACGAGTGTCTACCTTTGGAAAGTAGGTCCCTCATGGATATAGTACCATTGTTTGTTTCTAGTTACATGAATAAAACCTATTGGAAACCATTCAGAAATAGTGAACCCAATGTGAATGATTTCACAAAATTAAACCACCTACAATCAATCATTGGGTGACACAATTTTCATCAGAAACAAAATCTTCAAACTTTTCAAAAGTTTCATACTTTTTTATCATCAGAAACACACAAACATACTAACTAAACTTATCGGTAAAGGTTATGAAATTTCTAAACCCAGCACTTTCTTTTATACTCATTGGTCCAAATACATCACTAGTTATAAGATCCAATAGTCCACTATACCTCTCATGTTTCCCACTAAAAGGTGCATTGGTCATTTTACATAATAAACAATATTTTAAATTATTAAATGATTCATAATCAAATGATTACATCAATCCATCTCTCTGGAGTATTTAAATTATTTATCATTTATATGTATAAGGCCACAATTCCAAAGTTAGGGGGGATTATAATCAACCTTATCCATCTTATTACAATTACTATATCCATGATTTTCTATAAACAAAAATTATAAACCATTTACCATATTCCAAATTATATCAAATATTTTATTTATATATATAGAACAACTCTTATTCTTAATAAATAATGAAAATATCATCTTTTTCAAACAAGATTCAAAAATAAAATTTATATTTATGTCATAAACAGAATAATAGTTTTCTAATTCCAAAATTAATCCAATAAGAAAACTTACATCATACATTCTGAACTCTAATTATATAAATCTTTCTCCATTTATAACACATTGATCCACTCCACCTTCCTTAAATTCTCTCTTATCTCTGAGTCTATGTTTATCAGCATAATTATGTGATGCACACTCAGTATCTATTACCCATGAGTCGGAGTTGTAGAAATTGATCTCTATAACATTCAAATTAATATTATTAGAATTACTATCTTTAATAACACTTCTAAACCTTATATACCAATCTAAAATTATTTTATAGGTCATATCTATAAGAGATATCAAAATGATAAACATTATTCATGGCATAATCTGCAACAAATATATGTATGGGAGTTAGTATCATGTTTTATATGTTTTAATAAAGTAATTTTAATGAATGTAATACCACTAAAAATGATAATATCATACATAGTATCTATTATTGATCTAAGACCCATATTTCATCATGACTTACACTAATTAGGCATGTAAATAATCCATGAATATATCTATAAGATAACTATTGTCAATCATATCACGCATGAATATTGTATAGTTGAGTGGATAGCTATTTATCTGAATACATAAAATGGATTCAATCAACTCTATTCCCATGGGATTCTAATAATTAGGTTTTATTATATAGAATTTTACATTTTTAATACATGAATTTTAACATAATTCCTTAAAAAATATTACATTAATAACTTCGAAGGATCTTTTGAGATTGAGTGTCTTGGAAACTCGGTACATAATATATGAATTATATAAAGAAAACAAAAAAAATATTTAATCCTTTTGAAATTATCCATTGTTATTTTATCCCAGTTCACCTCACTACAAGTAATTTCTTGGGGATATACATCAATAGAAAAGGGTGATCATAAATCTGGATAAGGGGTAAACAAAATAAATGAAACATGAATGATCATTATGGATAAAAAATGAGGTATAACATAAGAGAATAATCATAATTACTTGATACATAACATGGAAATTTGTTTATAATATAAAAATGATACATTCATAATCATATCACCAATGTGTCAAAAAACATAATTACTAAGGTTATTCACTAAGGAATCGTAAAACATGTCATATCTAGATATTAAATCTTTACCCAATGAATTGTAGTGATATTATGAGACACCCTTCATATGTTTTAATTAATTTGATCCACATAAATCATAATAAATCATTTTATCAATAACATTTGGAGAATTAAGAATGGGTTTTATAAAAAATCATTTAGTACATAAGAGATTAAAGACTTGAACATCTCATTATTTTTAACCCAATAGAAGGGAATTTTAGTTTCATATATGTGAATACCTAATCAATAAATTATTTTTACATCTATTTGAATAACCATGGATAAATAAGGGGATAGAGCATTCACAACTTAATAATATTTCATGTAAAAGAGAGAAATTTGATAAATGAATATGGTGGCATGAAGGGTATACAACGTGGATTAAAGAAAGGACGTAATGATGGGGAAAGAAGGTATCACATTGATAAAACACTATATTAGTAGTAATTGGATACTAAAAATTGTATGAAAAAGAAGAAATTCAACATTTAGAATACATACCATAAAGTGGTACATGAATGGAAATGAAGAATAGGAGAGTTCCCTGACTTTATGAATTAACTTCCAAAAGCTTAGAGAGGGAAACCTTAGGAGCTTTGAGACACCTTAAAGGAACTTTAAAGAGGGTAAATGAGTATAATTTCATGATTGAGGGATTTATAGTGGAGTGGAATAGGTGGATGGGTGGGTATTTATAGTAAAATATGATGAATTGTTTAATAATTTCTAAATATAAGTCTTAGAATTCAAGGTTCTGTAAGATAAAAAACCATTGGTTTAACCATGGTATTTGAACATGGTTTTTTAAATTTAAAAGATTTTTATTATATTTCAATTCATTATAACTGAAATCCATTTTCTAATATTAATTTTCAATGGAAAAGTAATTTTTTCTCAAAATTTAGTTTTTGACATCTAAATTATCATTTTAGACTTTGGAAAATCATTTATACATCTGAAAATTGATTTAAATATATTAAAATTCATAATATTAATAAAATAATCTATTTATGGTCATAGATTCAGTTTTATCAATTTTTACATCATTATTATATACTTATGAACCCATAAAACATATCAAAGTCACAAAACTGGAGCCCATGGTAAAGGGGTGAGTTAGATGTATGTTAAAAAGTCTTCTCCTATTAGTCTGGATATAGGTCCTTCTACAATTAATTATTGATTCTAGTATCATCTACCCTTGTATATATTTTTTTTATATAGGAGTATTTTGTTCCTTTATTTCTTCTTCATTTATCAATGGATTGGGTTTAGTTTTGGATAGATTGGATGGTCTTATGACCATATGCAATCCATTAAAGGTGGGATCAGAGGGTATCAGACACTGTAAGGAGTGTTCTCTTAAAATTAGTGTCTATCATTACCTTTGAGAGATATTTGTTATGAAAATAACATAATTTGATTTGATTTTTGGTATGAATTGGCTAGTTCAATACCAGACTCATATCAACTTTTATTGGAGGAGTTGTTTTTTATCACCAGAAGGGGGTAACTATATCCATTAGATTGAATGGGGTGTTTAGGATGGTTATGTAGGACTAATTTAGTGGATATTTTATTGCCTCATGGATTAGATAGAATTTCTTATTCTATATGAAGTTTGGATGTAGTAGAATACTTTTCCTCTAGTGGTGAATTTTTTTTGAGATATCTTTCCTAAAGAGCTATTTAGTTTACCACTTGAGCGGGAGATGGAGTTCATTGTTGAGTTGGTATAGAGATCCGAACCAATTTATATCCAACCTTATAGGATGAAACTAGTAGAGTTTCAAGATCTAAAAGTCCAGTTGGATGATCTAGAAGCTAAGGTCTCATACAACCTAGTACTTCACTATGGGGTTCTCATGTGCTTTTCATCAAGAAGGCTAGCAGTACTTTCCACTTATGCATGGATTAATATAGACTGAACCAGATGATGATCAATAATAGATATCCCCTTCCACACATCAATGATCTCTTTGATCAGCTTAGTGGTTCCTAGATATTCTTTAAGATTGACTTCGGGTTGGGGTACCATCAGTTTAGGTTGAGACCATCTGACATACCCTATACTGCTTTCAGAAGTAGGTACGGCTTGTATGAGTTTTTGGGGATGTTGTTTGGTTTGATGAATGCACAAGAGGTATCTATTTACTTGATTAATTGTATATTACATCCATTTATTGATCACTTTGTGGTGTTTTTCATTGATTACATCTTGGTGTACTCTTAATCTAGAAACGATCATGCCCAAAAACATGACATTGGATAAAGTATATTAAGATAGCATTGAATATGAACCAATATATCTAAATGTCATTTTTTTATTGATATAGTGAACTTCTTGGGTCGTTTTATATTAGAGGATGGGGTGTTAGTGGACTAAGATAAGGTTATAGTTGTGGTATCTTGTGAGTGACCCAAGAATGTCTTTGAGATTTGGAGATTTTGGGTCTAGAAAACTATTATTAGCATTTCATCCAGGACTTCTACCATATGTTAAGAAAAATGTTCAGGCTAACCAAGAAATGGGAGAATTTTTTTTAGTTAAATGCTTGTGAGGATACTTTCCATAAATTGAATAATAGATTAACCTGAGCATTGATCCTCACTTTACCTAGGTCAGGTAAAGAGTATAGTGTGTATTTTGAAGCATCCAAAGTTAAACTCAAAGTAGTTATGATGTAAGAAAATCAAGTGGTTTCTAATGGATCTAGATATTTGAGGCCACATTAGAGTAATTATCCTACTCATACTCTAGATTTATCTATTGTGGTAGGATGTTTCTTTATTTCATTCCATTTTTTCACATCACTTTTGGTGTTTTTAATGTATTTTATACCGAATTATGCTCTAAATTGGTTGATTATAATTTTTTGTTTATTTTTTTTTTAATTATTAATTTTATGAAATTTTAGTTAAATATGTGTTTTTTCTGTTTAAATTATATTTTTTATTTTATGAGAATATTTTATTTTATTATTTTTGAAATTTGTTCTAAATTTTCAAATTTAAGTGTTGAATTAATCTTGGTTTTTAATTTTTTTTGTATTACTCTATTAACTAATTAATGCATGGCTTTATATCTATTTTATTTAAAATAATAATAATTAAAAATAGAAAATTATAATTCAATTCTCTAATAATTTTTTATTGTTTATTTATTTTATTATTTTATTTATTAGTTACATTATTTTAGGCCAATTGTTTTTAAAAAAATTAATCTTTTATTATTTTAACAAAATAATGAGTTTGAATTAATTTTATTTAAGTGATTAGTTATATTATTAATTATTTTTCAAATGATTTCTAATTATAAATTATTTTTTATGGAATATTTAATTAGTTATTTTATTTTATTTTTGGTTTCAGTAGAAGAACATAGTCAATCTTGGAATTAGCCACGTTTCTAGTTTTTCAATTGGGGTTAATCTTGTCCATGATTTTCAAATACCAATTCTGGGATTAATATTTCTGAAGATTGAATATGACCACACCTATTCCTTGATGAGTATATATTTAAAATGTTGAGACCAAAAAATGATTGTCCCATAGTGTAGCAATAATCATGAGTTAAAATAAAGTGCAAAATGCGGGAAAAAATTACACCAGATGTAATGTGGAAAAACCTCCAAATGGAAGGGGTAAAACCCATGGGAAAAATATAAGGATCAATATTGTTAAAAGTGGGTACACACTCCCTCGCTATTATAATGAGAAATCCCTTATAAAATCTCTCTTGAATAAGGGGGGAAACCTCCTCAAAAAAACTGCTCGAATATGAGATCTTCCTTGTTAATGATGAGAAGCTAACGAACCTGATGAGAGATGATGAAATAAGAGGATTATCTTGCCTTTTATAGGCTTCTTTCAGACCTTCCTAGACCTCTTACTACCTTCTCCTGTTGGTGGGTTTTGTGGGGTTTGGCCACCCACCACTTTCCCCTCTTTGAAAAAAAGGGGGGCGGTGCCATCCTAGAAAAATAATGCCAACACATCTCCCACTTGAATATTTTATAGAGAAACAATCACATATACACATCATTTCTATCTATAAAACATGTTTCTCACATCGTTTTGAGGACACTCAAGTATTTGCACCATCTAAACTTATCATATTCGACTGCCTTCATCAGGAAACTTGCTATATTTTCTTTAGTGTGATTTTTCTACATGTCCACACTTCCTTATTTCACCACATCTCAGACAAAGTGATATTGTACCCCAATTTTCTTTGTCCTGGAATGGAAATATAGATTCCTTACAACATTAAAGGCAATCTAACTATCACAAAATAATGGAATCTGCTTCTGTCTATGACCGAGCTCCTCCAACAACCTTCTCATCCAAAACACCTCTTTATAAGCCTATGTAGATACCATGTACTCTAGATCCATCATGGATAATTCCACAACTGACTGTAACATTGAAATATAGCTCACATATCCTCCTAAAAGAGTAAACACATAACCAGTAGTGAATTTCCTCTGGTTATAATCACCTGTAAAATCTGAATAAACAAATCCTCTGATAGTGAAATCGGATCTTCTTTAATATAATGCAGCATTTGAGGTCTCCTTGATGTATCTCAGGATCCTCTTCACTATGCTCCAATGCTCCAATCCTAGATTCTCTATGTACTGAATAACTTCTCCCAGTACATGTGCAATGTCTGTTCTAGTACAAACCATAGAGAACATCATACTTCCCACTGGTGATGCATATGGTACTTGAGACATCTCCATCCTCTCTGCTTCACTGCTAGGAATCATCGTGGATGATAACTTGAAATTAACGAGAAGAGGGATAGATATTGGCTTACAATCTTTCATATTGAAGTGTTTCAAGACTATATGTAAGTAATTATTATGTGGTAGAAAAATCTTCTCATTATTTATATCTCGATAAATCTTCATCCTAAGAATCTTGTTTGTTGGTCCCAAGTCCTTAGTATCAAACTCCCTAGACAATTGTGCCTTCTTCTCTTGGATATGATCATTTTTGGGGCCTACAACCAACATTTCATCGACATCCAACATAATAATTATGAAATCATTACCATCAGAACCCATGAAATATGCACAAGGATCTAAATGAAGTATTCTATATCCAAGGCTCGTGATATAGAAATAAAATCTCTTGTACCAACACCTTGGCACTTGTTTGAGACCGTACAAAGATTTTTTCAACCTGAAAACCAAGTTATATTTTCTTTATTCTGAAAAACCTTCATGTTTGAGAATATATATATCTTTATCAAGATCTCTATAGAGAAAAGTGGTCTTCACATCTAGCTGCTTTAGATGTAAACTGTATGTAGCACACATCTCTAAAACTAACTAAACAGTCATTAGTCTAACAACAGGAAAAAATATTTCATTGAAATCAATAGCTTCATTCTGAGCATATCTTTTGACCACTAGTCTTGCATGGTATCTTTCCATCTGGTACTTTCCATCCTGCTTGATCTTAAAGTCCAATTTTTTTCTAATATCCTTCCTTCTATGAGGTAATGGAATAAGATCCCAAGTCTTGTTCTTGTGTAAGGCTTCAATTTCTTCATGCATCACCGCCATCCATGATGATAGATCTAGACTCTAGGTCACCTCCATAAAAAGAAGGTGGCCCTCCATCCTCTATCAATAGGCAGTAAACAATATTGCTCTCAGTCACATAGTCTAAGTTCCATACTGGAACTCTTTTCTCCCAAGTTTACCATCGTATTCCAGACTCAACCAATACTTGATCATCATGCTCTGATAACGCCTCAGAGGAAATTGGTTCTTCCTTAGATTTGTCATCTACTTTTAATATTGTTATTTTTTATTCTCCATATCCATGTATCGATCAGTCATCATTTTCACCTTTTCTTCTTCAAAATTTACATCTCGGGTGATGATAAGTTTGCAGACAGTGGGGTCCCACAAATGATACCCCTTTACACCATCAGCATACCCCAAGAAGATACATTTCCTAGATCTCGAATCCAACTTTGACCTTTTCTGGTCATTAAACATTGCATATATAGGACTTATAAAAGTATGTAATTGAGAATAGTTAGCAGGTATACCAGTCCACATCTCCATTGGTTTCATCAAATTAATCGATGTTGAAGGCGATCAGTTGATCATATAACAGGTGGTATTCACTACTTCTTCCCAAAATGTTTTGGCAATTCCTACAGTCTTCAATATCACCCGTGTTCTATCTAACAGGGTTCTATTCATCTACTCTGACACCTCATTATGTTGAGGAGTGTACACCACTATGAACTATATCTTGATTCCTTCCTCTTTAAAAAAAGTATTAAACTCCTCGCTTGAATATTCCACACCATTATCAGTACTCGGACACTTGATCTTATTTCTAAATTCAATTTCCTTTTATGATTTGAATGTTTTTAAGACTTCAAAAACATCTACTTTCTTCTTGATTGGGTACACCTAATATCTCGTGGAATAATTATCAATAAATTATACAATGTACCTTGCTCCTCCCAGGTATATAACTGATGATTTCAAAACATCAAAATAGATCAACTCTAAGATATCTTTTCTTCGTGCTGTTGACATCCCAAACATTAACCTATGTTTCTTTCTCAAAACACGATGCTCAAAAAATGGTAAGGATACATTTCTTAACCAAGACAGCAACTTCTGATCTGCAATAATCTTCATTATTCATTCTAACATATAACCAAGCTTTGGATGATATAACGTTGTTAATGTTTCCATAAAGGTAGTTGATACAACAATTATATCCTCCTCCTTGTACATTTCACCCATAATAACATATAGTTTCTTTGAGTTATTCTATGCCTTCATCACCACAATAGCACCCTTCACAATTCCCATCACTCTATTCTCAGTGTGACTCTTGCATCTGATGTCATCAAATTATTCCAAAGACTATATGTTCTACGTCAGACCCTTCACATGGTGTACTCCTTGGATGGTTTGAATTATGCCATCATGCATCTTCAGTTTGATGGTACCAAATCCAATGATCTTAAAATTGTGATCCTTCCCCATGTACACAGGTCCTTTTGGGAGGGTTTCATACTGATCAAACCATTCTCATCAAGATTTCATGTTCCATGTTGCTCCTAATTCGATAATTTATGCATCATTGAGATGTTTCCTGCTTCCAATAGTCATTGCTACTTCACTAACAAGAATGTCTCACTTTCCAGAAGTACTTGCCACATTCCCCTGAGAGATCTTTTCACTACTCTTATTATTCCAACAATCCTTCTTAATGTGCCCCTTTTTACACAATTGAAACATGTTAAATTCTTCTTCTTACTCCTTGATTTGGACCTACCATGATTTTGGGTCCCACTAGAACTACGCCCTATCATCCTTCCTCTCTCCATTGACAGAACCTATGCCTGGTGAGAAGTTTTCTTTCTATCCTCCTTATTATTGTATCGAATTTATTCTTCAAGAAACACAAATGCAATATCATTAAAGGGTAACATATTTATTAGGATATTGTTGGTGATGTTGATGATGAGTTGGTCATACGAATCTAGAAAACTCTAGAGCAGAATCTCTGCATGTTCAGTATCCACAATTTTATAACCCAACATCGTGAGTTGAGAGAATAGGGTATTGAGGTTGTTGATGTGGTCAGTCACCAATGATCACTCCACCAACTAAAGAGTGTACAATTTTATCTTTAGGAAAATTTTTTTATGGAGTGACTTGTCCTCGTATAGCTTTTTCAAAGTATCCCATATTTCTTTTGTTGTCTTTTCCTATAAAATGATCTATAGGACCTATTATTCTAAATACAAAGGGATTTTGGCAATAGAATTCCCTTCCATGTCATTGCATTTCTCCTCTGTCACATCTTCTAGTTTTTTTCCAATTTTGATTAGGCAATTATCTTTCTGTGGTACTTCTTGCATCTTCATTTTCCACGATGAAAAATTATTCCCATTAAATTATTTGATCTCGAATTTCACTACCATCTAGAAAGGTCGTCAGTTTAGAACCTCCTCTATTTCAAAACATTGTATTTAATAATCTTAATAATTTTTTTTATGTGAAATATCAACTGGATTCACAATCATAGAGCATACTCAAATTTACAAGAACTATTAATACCCAAAAATGTGAATAGCACCAGGCCAGAACCTTCCCTCTGATACCAATTTTTGGGGGAAAATGATTAGACCATGGTGCAGCAATAATCATGAGATAAAATAAATTGAAAATGTGGGAAAAAATGGACACCATATGTAATGTGGAAAACCCCCTAAATAGAATGGGTAAAACCCACAGGCATAATAGAAGGATCATTATGAGTAAAAGTGGGTACACACTCCCTCGCTATTACAATGAGAAAAACATTGTATAATATCTATTGGATAATCAGGGAAACCTCCTCACAAAAACTAATTGAGAATGGGATCTTCTTTTCTGGTGATGAGAAGCTAATGAACCTGATGAGAGATGTTAAATGTTGAGGATTCTCTTGACTTTTATAGGTTGTTGTCAGACCTTCCTAGCCTCCTATTTCCTTCTCCCACTGGGGGGGTTTTTGGGGTTTTTCCACCCACCACCTTCCCCTCTTTGACAAAAGAGGGGGGTGGTGTCGTCCTTTAAAAATGCTACCAACATAAAAGATTAGTGTCAACCACCATGTTGAGTTACAAGTTTTCTAATTTTTAGCTAGGGTAGAATGAGATTCATACTAAGTTTAAGGTGTCATTTTTTATGGTATTTAGTGCGGTAATCTTTTCTTTGAAGATAAAGGCTAAATATCCATTGAGTTTTTGATGGATTATGAGTTCATATGAACTAAGTTCTGGTACATTTTTAGAGTTTCTTATTGATGACAGTTAAACCAAAGTTGATTAGAGTCTGAAGGGGGCTTTGCTCGAATTTGGTTTCTCTGAAAATTTTTTAGTTGTATATTGAATATGGTGAGGCCAAAAATATCTCCTTTATTACAATTTTGAGAATTTTTCTAGCTTCATGAAGGATTCTTAGAGAAACAATTCAGTGATTATTGTGAAGTGATTTTGGTTGGTCTGGATTTTCTGTTATGTGCACTTAAAGAGGGTGATACATCGACTAGGCCATGGTTTCATGAATGGATAGTGTTGTTTGATTTTTCTGAGATTTGTTTTTTGATTTTTCAGTTTTTATTTTGCTTATATTCATGTCTTTTTAGGTTTAATGGTTGAATTTAAGTATTTTCATCCTTTTTCTTGGAGAAATTATTGAAAAGTTAGAGCTGTAATTGGTTCATGTCTACTTTTTAGGAAAGATCTAGCATGATGATTTCATTCTAACAACACTGATAAATGGTATAATTAATATCATTCCCTTATAGAAGTTTTGGTTGGAAGAGTTTTACTAAAGTTCTTGAGTAGTTATAGAAGGACCAAATAAAAAATTACTACCAATGATGACAAACACATGAATGAAGAAAAATTAGGTTGGTGGAATTTTCCCTTATTAAAAGGAAGTAGTGGTAGAAAAGAAGTGATGAGAAATTTTTGTGCACATAAATTATAGAATTTTTGTATGCTCTAGAGAAAGATCATACATCTTTCATCAGGATCATGAGAAGGATCATCATCAGTTGAGAAAAAACAAAGTAGAAGAAAAGAGATATTGACTTCGACTCGGCTGATGAGATTTCTTCTCTCTTTCCCTTTTCCTTCTATTGTATCTGGATTTCATGTGATTGTGATTTCCACTTTTAAAAAAATATTAATTTATTGGGGAATTATTATTTTTTGAATCATGTTTATAATATATTGTTCTCGATCACTTTTCTTCTTAACTGCTAATCAACCTTTTTTATCACATATCTTAAGGAAGTGTGTGGAATTTCAGGGAATTGGTCATAATTCTTGAGGGAGACTACAATAATTATAGAAATTTAGTAGTGTGTTGAGTTTATTCTCTTTTTATTAAACATTTTAAATTTATTAATTTTCTTTAATGAATTTCCTCTTGATAATCATGTTGCGTGTTTTTTTAACTTTAACATAGTTAGTTCCTAGAAAAAATTAACACCACATGTCACTTCGTTATTTTTCAATCATTGTTCACCTATTCAAACATCCATTCCATTTACCTTCTTTTATAGTTTAGGTCAAAAATAATGTCATGTGATCATCTCACCATCCTTCTTTGTGGATCGACCCTACTTACCATAATCTATTAGTAAGTAAGAGAATTTAAATTGTAATTTTACTAGTGTTTCAATGGCTATATTGCGATCAAATTTCGTCACTATTTCTTAGTAAGGTGTGTGTTGAGTGTATTGTGTTGTAAAATACAAAATGAAACAAAATAATAATAAAATAAAAAACAATTAACAAAAAATATTTATAAAAAAATCAATGGATGTATCTACTGCTTTTGTTGACTTGTAAATTTTTCTTTATCTAGTGTGTGTTTCTTTTTTAAGTGTATTAAAATTCATTCGAATATTTTGAAACTTTTTGTAGATTCAGGTTTGGTTAAAATCTTCCAAAGTTATTCTTGTTTGTTTCTATGGAAAAAATGAATCAATATAGGGGTGGGGAGAATCAAAATGAAATATATTATGTTTGTTATGGACTCTATGGGAAAACTAAATGAAAATGAGTTAATAACATGCCAAAATAATATTATTTTCTTAAAGAAAACCAAGTATTTTATGAACCTAAACCCTATGATCAATTGTTTTTTAAAGAAATATTATAGAAAATTCTTGATAAATTTGATGTATCTCAGGAAGTAAGAATGAGAAAAAATAAAAACTAAAACAAGTTAATCACAAGAAAAGTTGAATACATCAAAAACAACTTGAATTTAGTGATGAGGAAAATGGATTTTCAAAATTTGATAATGATATTGCAAAGGAGAGTGAGGGTGAAGCTGAGAAAAAAAATTATTGGGAATAATTTGAATCTGATGAAGAAAAAAATAACCTTATAACCAACTCTTATAATGAATAAAAAAATTAATAAATATTTGATTAACCTAAAGTGAGTTGATTTGGAAAATTTTTATAAACAAAAAAATATATTGAAGAGGAATGCTTCATTATTTACATGATTTCTAGTTTTGAGAAGGTTTACTTTTATAAGATCTTTGAGAATGTTATTGCTCGGGTTGGGGAGAAATTGAAAATAAAAAATAATTGAAATGTTATAAAATATTCACCTTGCCTTCTGGAAATTTTTAATAATGAATTTGAACTTTAAATTGGGGATCAGTAGGAAGAGAACAAAACCCTAGAGATTAATGATTTTGAAATTCTTAAACTTTATTTGAAAACTTCTCTTCCCTATTTTGAAACTTTAAAACCAAAAATCTTTGAAATGGTGTTTGATGAAAAGGTTAAGGGAGTGTGTTTCAAAGAAAGATTGATTAATGATTTTTTCATCTGCTTTTCCCTTTACAAAAGAATATTCTAATGATTTTTAAAATATAATGGTAGTAATTGTTGACCAATCTAGGGAAATTTGTTTAAATCTAAAAATACTCAAATCTAATTTTCTTAATGACGAATTAAATAATTATCCCCTTGAAATTGAATAGTAACGCTAAATAGACCTTGTTTTAGGAGATCAACTCTTGGAATTAGATCTTCAAGGAAAGGTTGATCACACACCAGATCACATAAGAAGAAATTATTTTTTGAAAGTAATGGTTGAACATTTTCTTTTTTAAAATGAGGTGCTTTTGTAATATATTTATAATATGGTAAAAACTAATTATGTGGTTATTCAAAAAAATATCTTCCTTGTTTTTTAATGCCTTGTCTAATTTGGATGTTGAATGTCTTTATAAAGTTGAGACTTGTTTGAAAGAGTAATCCTTTATGATTGTTAATTCAAAAACTACTTAAACCAATTTTTAAAATCTTCTTCTTGAATCTTTTTATGAGAACTCATCCCCTTGTACCCCTATTTTTAAGAGATTATGGGTTTATTTTAAGAGATTAATCTATGAGGATAATGTCACACCTCAAGAATCACCCGGTTCATCGCTTCCCCTTTAAGAAAATTATAAATTTTCCAAATCTAAATTGATTCCATAATTGTACATCACACCTATAAATAATGATTTTGGAGATTTTTTTCACTGAAAAAAATAAAATTTTCTTGGAA
Organism: Viscum album; assembly: GCA_963277665.1. Lineage (NCBI taxonomy): Eukaryota > Viridiplantae > Streptophyta > Magnoliopsida > Santalales > Viscaceae > Viscum > Viscum album. Next base: position 1,768,051,567 of record OY728123.1, read on the forward strand.
GATCTAGAGGGATCCCCTTCTTTTACCCCTAAGTCTTAAATCCTTGAAAACACTATAAAATTGGATTTGCGTGATGAATTTTATTCTCTACTTGGAGATTCCTTTGAGTAGTAAATTGAAAAAGAGTGTTGTTTCCAAGGTTTTTTTCATATTTTAAGGGAAATAATTGTGTTTATAGAAATTATAAGGCCCACATAAATCAATTTTCAACTAAACATAAATGGGAAAAGCACATGTGGTGGTTCTTACTTTGGAAACCACAACCACCTAGTAACTATGTTTAGTTGAGAAGAAAGTCTGGCTAGGGACTATAAATATAGCTCTTCATGGGAGGAAACCCATGAATTAATAAAAAAATTCCTTTTGTTTGTTTCATTTACTTTGAATAAAAATCCCTATTTTTCCTCTTATGCAATATCATATGAACTTCTTATGATTTTCCTTGATGCTTTCTTCATCCTTTCACCATTAATTGGTCCTATAATTTTGAATTTTAATGTGTAGATATAATGTTTCATCTATTTAACCATTGATGGTACCTTAATGGAAAAGATAAAGTGTCATTTTAAATGATTATGGAATGTTTTTATTAACCCAATCTGTGAGGAAATGAATCATCGTTTTTCAAGGGAGATTTCTCTCTCAATTTTTCAACAATAATTAACTATTGAAATCATTACATGCTTCCCTGAAACTGGAATTTTATTTTTAAAAGTTAAAAATATTATCATGGATGAAAATTAAGCATAGGGAGATAATTTAAATTTAAATTTGATAATGTGTGAGTATCAATTTCTTTGTTAGTTTCTATGCATTCTTTTATCTAAGAAGTAAGAAATCTGTTTGAATTTTTTCTTGCAACCTTGCTTAGTGATCTAACATTATTTTTTATTTGAACTTAAAAGTTATAGATTTTTTGTTGCTGTTTGTTTTATTCTAGGGAACTTACCTAATTTTATAAACATTAAAATTGATTTTACTTGTGTAAAATGTTATTTAAATTTCATTGAGACCCTTGAACATGTCATTGAACTACTGAATTAAAAATATACTTTGAACCAAAATGTCCAATTTTTTTATTTTCCCTTTGAATTAATATTTGAGTATAAAGTTAGGTTTTAAGTATGGGGGAGGGGTAATTTATTATACTAATCTATATTCACATCTAAACCCATCAAAACCTCTTAAAAGTTTTTAGAATTGGTTTTTTTTCAAGATTTTACCTTCATTTTCAGTGGATCAAATTTTTTATTGAGTTTGAAAATTATAATTCCACTTTGAGGTGGTTAATATATATTACTCTATGGATTTAACTAAGAACATCATTTTTATTTCTCATTTGAAATAGTTTTTTTATCAGTAACATTTTGGATTAATGTTATACAACTATAATTAGCTTTTAACTTTTTATTTTGAGTCAAACTCATATGATATGCATCCACAAGGGCTATGAAATAAAAAAAACCTAATCCAGTTTGAGCCTCTTTTCCTTCATTCTTTCATTTTTAAGTTGTTGTATGAGTTATTTATGCTTCTTTGTAATTATGTCCTTTAATTATGTGTTTCAGTTCACTTGGAGGTAAAGAGAAGTTTCAAAGTTCCAGTTGGATGAAAATTGAAGTGTGTTTAATTATTTTCAAAATTTTCAAAGTTAATCATTTTTTTAATATAAAACAGATTTTACATTGAAACCAGCCAACTTTAAGGGTGAAATCACTTTTTTAACTTGAGAGTTCATAGGGGGGAAATAATATTTAAGTCTAATTATTTGTGGGATTTCTAATTTTCACTCTTGAAATTTATCATTGAAAATGATTAAGTAATTACTTGAGTATAAACAATTCTTAAGTGTCTGGGAATTTGATTTGGATTTATTTCATTTCATTTTTACTACATCACTTTTGATTTTTCAATGTATTTTATACCTAATTATGTTGTAAATTGGTTAATTATAATGTTTTATTTATTTTTTTGTTCAATTATTATTTTTATGAAATTTTAGTTAAATATGTTCTTTTTTATGTTTAAATTATATTTTCTTCCTTTATGAGAATATTTTATTTTATTATTTTTTAATTTCGTCTTAAATTGTTAAATTTAAGAGGTTAATTAATCTTGGTTTTGTATTTTTGTATTAATCTATTAATTAATTAAATAATATTTAACTTTATATCTATTATATTTAAATAATTTAATAATTAGTAATATAAAATTATAATTCAATTATCTAAAAAAAATTTAACATTTCTTTATTTTATTTGTTAATTGATTAGTTAAATTATTTTAGGCTAATTACTTTTAGATTTTTGATCTTTTATTTTTTAACAAAATAATGAGTTTGAATTAATTTTATTTAAATGATCAGTTATCTTACTAATTATTTTTAAAATGATTAATGATTATATATTTTTTATGGAATATTTAATTAGTGATTTTATTATATTTTTTGTTACATCATCAGCACATAGTAAATCCTAGGATCAACCACATTTCCAGTTTTTGAAGTGAAAGACATGGCCAATTTGCTATGTAGGATGTAATTTTTTTGAAGAAAAATGATGAAGCTCCACTTATTTTGTGATGGTGAATCAGTTTGGATGAACTTGGGTTTGGTAAATTTCTGGAGTTTCTACTTGATGATGATTGGATCGAAACAGATGGGAGTCTAAAGGGATATGTGCTCAAAGATAGTTTCTCTAAGTGTTTTCAGGTGTACGTTGAAGACATTGAGTCCACAGACATATCCTTTTCTATAATTTCAATAATTGTCCTAGTTTCATGAAGAATGATTGACCAAATACTTCAATGATTATTTCCAAGTGAGTTTGGATGGTCTGGATTTTCTATTTCAAGCACTTGAAGAGAGTAATGCATTTACTGGGTCATGGTTTCATGAATTACCAGGGATGTTTGATTTTTCTAAGATTTTTTTGGGATTTTTCTATTTTATTTTTCTAAGATTCATGTTTTCTTAGTGTGAATAGTTCTATTTAAGTCATTTCAAGTGTTTACTTAGAGAAATTCTTGACAAGTTAGAGCTATAATTTCTTTGTGTATTCTTTACAGAAAAGTGCCAGTAAGATGATGTCATTTTGTCATCACTGGTAGCCTATCCAATTAACATTATACCCATATAGAAGTTGTCTTTAGAAATATTGTATGTAGTTATTGAGTAGTGATAAAAGGACCAAATAAAAAATTATTTCCAGTGATGACATACACATGAATAGAGAAAAATTAGGTCAATGTAATTTTCCCTTATTAAGATAAAGAATTAGTAGAAAAAATTGATGATTGATTCTTTTATAGAGACATTACATAATTTTTGGATACTCTGAAGCAAGAGTAATTGTCTTTCATCAGTAGAATGAGCATGATCATCATCATGTGAGAACAAATAGAGCTAAATTAAAGACATATTCACTTAGACTTGATCGATGATATTTATTCTCTCTTTTATTTTTCCTTCTATTGTATCTTTATTTCGTGTGATTATGATTTCCACTTGTTAAAAAATTCATTGTGCTTAATTGATTGGGGAATTATTCTTTTTTTGAAGACTTTTTTATAATTTCTTATTCTCAATTTCATTTAGTCTTAATTTAAACTCATCCGTTATAATAATTTATGTTGCTAATGTGTATAGAATCTCATGTAAGTAATCATAATTCTTGAGGGAGATTATGATACTTCTATAAATTCAGTTGTGTGTTGAGTTGATCTCTTTTTCTTGAACATTTTATATTATTTAATCTTTTTAAAAGAATTTTCTTTTGATAATCATGTTGTGTGTTTCTTATCTTTAACATATTTTGTTCTTAATAAAAAGTAACATTGCATGTCACCATCCTTATTTTACATAAACTTTTCACCTGTTCAGACATCCATTCTATTTACCAGTTTTTATATTTTAGGTCGAAAATAAGGCCCTACGATCATCTCACCAGCCTTCTCTATGGATTGGATATTCTTTCCATTATCTATTAGGGAGTAGGATAATTTAAATTATAATTTTATTGGTGTATCAATGATGATTCCATGATCATGGTACATGACCTGAGACTCTTGTCACATTATCTTTTGGGCATGAGGTTTGTGGTGTACATGGATCACAAGAGAATCAAGAACATATTTTCATAGTGGTACCTGAAACTTTAGTAGAAGATATGGGTATATTATCTATAGTATTTTTAATTTTAGTTTTTATACACTCTAGGTAAGGTAAACATTGTTTTTACGCCTTGAGTAGGATGACGCTATCAAAGGAAGTTTGGGAGTCTTGTGATGAGTGGTAACTGATGATGCTCCTTGAAAACATACTTCTATATGGTCAAGTGTCCTAGGGACGAGTAGTGTCTCTAACTTAAACATTTATTGTTCTTATGCTTCTAGATCGGATCAAGTGATGGAAGTTATCTGATCCATAGCACCTGGCTCTGAGGGACAGCTTATATGATGGGGAGCCACCATCATGTGGGTATCTTAGTAGCGGTGATGTTATTATTTTATATGATCATATCTTGGTTATGATGGGATTTCATGAGGATAAAATATAGGGATTTTATGATTCTAAATGGGTGGTACATCCCGGTTTGATGAATATGTATCATGATATCCATAGGCAATACTGGTGGCTAGGGATTAAGAAGGAGATATCGGAATTTTTAGTGGGATGTTTTACTAGTTAACAAGTGAAGGATGAAAATCATAGGAATACTGGGTTACTACAGCCTTAAACTATTTAAAAATATAAATGGGATGATTTCACCATGGATTTCATGATATTATTACCCATTACACCTCAGAAAAATGATGTAGTATGGGTGATCATGGATCGACTTAAAAAATTATCCCACTTCTTATTGATCAGGAAAACCTTCACATTCGATGACATGAGTGTCTCTATGTGTGGGAGATACTTTGATTTCTTAGTGTTATAAGGAGTATCATTTTGAATCAAGATCCCTATTTCACATCATGGTTCTAGAATGGCCTCCTAAAGGTGTTTGGATCGTTGGTTCTTCTAAGTACATCCAACCATACTTAGACTGACAAAAAACCTGAATGAATGATTCAGATTTTAGAGGATATGTTGTAATCCTATGTTTTGTATTTTAGTGGTTCTTGGTTGTAGTATATGGAACTCATGGAGTTCTCTTATAAAAATGTATTTCAGGAATTGATCCAAATGGATCCTTTCGAGGTATTTTATGGAAGGTCATGTCATTATCCTTTATTCTAGTTATAGGTGGGTGAGTTAGTTCTCATAGGACTCAGACTCATTTAGAAGACTTATAAGTAGGTTTCATTGATCATAAATTGGTTGGTGTACATGAATGGTAAGCAAAAAATTTACACTGGCAATAAAAATGACCTCTAGAGTTCAATTTTGGTCATTGCGTTTTTCCTCAGGTGTCACCTAGGCCTAACTCAACACCATATCTAGAAGTAGGGAAAGTTATCACCCAAGTTTATCAGGATATTTAAGATATTTGAGAGGATCATTCCATTGGCATAATGATAGCATCATGGGCGTGTCGAAGAGGAGACTTGGGAGTGGGATTCTAATATGTGGGTGCAGTGGACTGATTTTTTCATCAATACCTCTCAGTGATGCTTCAGAGAAAAACTTTAGGGTGAGTTGTTATATGGTGTGGAGGTTGTAAGATCCAATATTTTCCCAGGTTAATTTCTATTAAAGTTTTTGTTAAACCTCTTTAAACTCTATGTTTGAGCTTTTTACCTGGTGTAAAGTGAGGCTTCAGAGGTGTCAGGAAACTCTGGGAGCCAAGATAGAAGAACTTTGGAGGTGGTGTGTAGTCAAGGAGAGTTTATAGCCCAACCATCTAGTTATTATAATCTATCGACCATCCGATGGGATATCTGGTAGTTATTTAAGGCTACAGGATCCAACTATCCCATCGGTGATGTCTCCCTCCATGTGGATGCACTAGAAGACACCATCGGCTAGTCGATGGTGTCAAGCTGGGTCACATAAGTGAGGGACTATAATGCCTTTTTCCACCCTAAAAACCCCGATTAAGATATAAATAATCCATATTTAACCATATTTTAAAAAAAATATGAATGATCTCTAAGGCTCTTGAGTATTCCTCAATGCCTTTCCTTGGTTATTTAATCTGTTCTTGGATCCAGTGATCCAAAATTGTTAAGTATCGATTATCTTTAGTGAAATCCTATTATTTTTTCCTTGGATCATCTTATTATATCCTTGATGGGTTGTGTCAATTATTGTCTGTAGGGGATCATTGAGTTGCAATTTGATCTGATGACTGATCTTGAGGTGGTTGTCTAGAACAACTCCCTAAATTCTATTTTTAGTTTATAGTATATGAAATAATTGTCGCCATGTTTTTATGTCATGAGTGTTGGTAACATGATATAAATTGATAAATTTTTATGTGTAGACCTCCCTTGTACCTTGTTGGGTTCGTTTGAATTAAGACTGAGACTTCCATCCACCTGATAGGTGTTCCTACCTTTTACCTTAGGTTATAATTTGGATTGAATAAACCTAGAGCCCTATTATGACCTGTAATTGTTATTAGAGTTGTCTTAACATTGAATTGTCATAAACTGATAATTTTGATAATTGGCTTGAAAAGGTAACACTTTTCTTGAAATTGGTTACTCAGAAGAAAATTGGAATTATCATAATGGTATGATGGAATATGGATATAAGGACATGTAAAATGGTAATTTTACTTGAAAGGAATGTGAATGGAATGGTTAAAACTATTATGATAATTGGTAACTTGAAACATCAATGATTTTTGGACTGTCTTTAGAACTTTAGCATAAAATGGTAATTAGAAACTAAGCATGAATGGGTTCTAAATGAACATCTTGGAATAATGAAATAAATGGGTTTTGAATTAGTAAATTGATGAATTGAAAAATATGATATATTAAAACATGTTTGGAATGTTTGGTGGTTGGTATAACAATTGTATTTCATATATTTATGTCTCATTATGACTCTCGATTATGCTTGATGCCTGAGGGATGGGTGCATGGTTACATACTGCCTAATGTCTAGATTCATGGTAATGTACTACCTGAGGGATATATTTAGGGTTTTATACTTATTTAGAGATATATTCATGGTACATACCACCTAAGAGATAAATGCATGGGTAGATACTGACTAAGTATTAGATGCACAGTTACCTGATTTTTGAGGGAGAGACACATTGCTTTTTGATTCATGATATAGGTTATTAATCCTAAGTAGAATAATATTCTAGTGGAATGGGTGATTCATCCTAGGTAGTAGAATCCCGAAAATGATAGAGAAATCTAGCATTGGGTCGAAGTAGGTTTGGTTGACCCTGGGTGTCGACCAGGGGCTTGAGGGTCAGCGGGTTATTTAATGTTCTACATTAATTTATGAATTAATTACCCTATTTGTTGTTTTATTTCTTTTAATATTTATTTAGTCTATATTTTTTTAAGATATCATGGTTGTCGACCTATTGATTTACATTCACACCCATTTCGGGCGTCATTCGGTACCCGAGAAGATTTCATGGATGCAAGATTGGATAAGGTGAAGGGGGCCCATGCTTTATTGTTTTATTTATTGATGAGATTGGATCATAGATACTAGACTGGTCATTGAGTTTGGGACCTTGGTTTTGAATTATTTTATTATAGAGTTTATTTTAGTGGTTTTCTTATATGAATTTCAACATAACTTTTAAATTGGAAAACGGTATGGCATGACATAGTCATTTATTATTATTTTTCTTGTTTGGTATTTATTTATCATCTTCTTAAGTTATATATTGTGATTTTATGATATTATTTTCATTGTTATTGCTAATATTTTCCCAAGGGTATAGTATCCACATTATATTATATTCACCCTCTCTACTAGTCGGTAGCCACTAACATACGAGGAGTCAAGTTTGAGGTCATGTAACTACACATCTTGGTCACGTGAGGGAGTACCAATCTCGGGAAATTACAAACCACCAAAGAGTACTTATGTTTACTGAACATTTAGGGTTTTGTTAAACTCATTATATCTTAATTTAATTCCTTTCACATCTCTATGTGACCATCTGAAAAATAATCCCACTAAAATATTTTAATGAGTAACATCTATAAAGAAAGTTTATTTTAATAATGGTGAAACATGGGAATCATATTCCTAATATTAAACTCTTTGAACATAGTATTCAAACTCCTTTATTTCACAATATCAAATTCCATGATGTTAGTACCTTATATTGTCTACATAGAACTCTTTTTAAGTTCATTATCATCATTTTTATAACATTTCCATTTAAACCTTATTTGAGATCACTTTGGTAACTAAATGTAACTCCTTAAATTATCTTTATCTTCCAACAAATTCTAAAATATTTTAGGATACAAATATAATTTCTATTTGTATCTTATTGGTTTAATCCTTTATTTGTTATACTTTGAACTTCTCTAAGTCTAAACATGCTCATAATGGTATCTTAGAAACTATATTCTCACTATAATATCATTATAAGGAACAAAAAATCCTTTGTTTTGGGAAATAAAACTCATTTACTTAAATGGAAATATTTAATAAATAAACTATTAATATTAATATTGGTATATAATATTCAATTTGTTTGGATCAATGTTGTGAAAAGAATATTTTATTTTTTAAATATTCAATTATTGGGGGTAAAACTCTTTCCCTCATATTTTAACAAATTTCTTGGATAAACTATTTTATCTAAGATACAAAATTTTTATTCTTATATCCTTCTCAATTATGAATCATAAAAATGTGTATTAAAACCATCATCTCATTTATTTTTAATAATCATTATCTACAATAACACCTCTTATCGCATAAGAGTAAAACATGATGAAACTATTCATTCCTTATTCTAACCCAACATGGATTTAAATTAATCCACTGTATCTAACACCTCAATGTAGTAACCCATTTCTAAATCTCCTAAATGAATACTGTAATCTCTAATCATCATTCATCCATCAATTTTGAACTCTTATACACATTCAAAACACTTGTTTAATGTATACTTGATATCATATACCCTTCAAAATTTAAGAACTAATTTATATAATATAAATACCTAATGTAGGATCTCCATGGATTTTCATGTACCCCTTTAGGTGTTCTAGAAAATTTCTCCTCTAATTTTCAGTTTTTACAAAGTGAAAATACTACCCCTCCTTAGAAACTTCTTTCTTCAATTTAGAAGTTGGTGTGGACTCTCTGTGACCTTTATTCTTCTCTTTATAACCATAAATTTTATCCTTTCCTTTATATACCATAATAATGGTACTTGATCTTGTAACACCCATGTTTTTCTCAGTAATCCTAAAAATAGTGAGGATATTGGGAAAACTTTTGTCTCATACATATTGTAATTCACAATAAAATGTCTAAACCTTTATAGCAGTGATTACAAAATGAATTCTTTGGCTAGATCAAGAATTATTGGTTACCTCAATATCTTAGAGTCATCTATGTACCAAAACACATTAATTACGTGATTTTTTATGGTTGTACCACCATCCATCTTAAATTAAAATAGTACTTTATAAACTTAAAATCTCCCATTTCTAGCTTGTTCTTAATAGAACCTCTTAAATATGTCTATCATCCCAAAATAATCTATATTATCATGTTTCTTTTATATATTGGCATCCATTGATATAATAATTAACATATATAAATTATTATTACTATAAGAATATTTCTCTTCTTGGTTTGTTTTGTTAACAAGATATTTTTCAGGAATTTTTTCTCCAACACATAAAACGTTCCTTTTTTACTTAAAACAATCATTAAATTTATATACTAGTATAAAAAATTTCATCCATTAAGATATTATTTCTATAATATTGATCTCAAATTTAAGTTGGATTATAATGATTCCATTTATCTACAACATAATATTTTATCATATGAGTATCATGTTTTTCATTTATTTAATAAGTAATTTTATTAAATGTGATCCCACTAAAATATTGACCCCTTTTTAATTATATCATATTCATTAGTATTCCAAGATCTATACTTCACTATGTAATGAGTAAGATTTGGAGTTCAACTCTCCACTTAGTTATTTAGGTAGGTTATCATGCCAATCATAACACATATGACTATTAGATAGTTGAGTGAAGAACTATTTTTCTAATCCATCATATGGATAAATTATACTCTAATCCTTTGATATTCTAACCTTTATGGTTTTCTAGATAATTTTAACCCCAATAATATGCCAAATATAGGAACCCAACTCTTAGGGTTACCCATAACATTTTTTTTCTTACATTAGATAATCCATGGGCACCCTACTTTAGAAGAACCAACCCTATTAGATGATTGAGCACTTAACAAGTGTCCCCTTAGGAGGAATATGAATCTAAATATTATAAGGGGATTTATATATCACCATATAATATCATGTATTCCCTTTATATGTATTCATTATTCTAATAATTTAATTTTTGAATCCATATTTCTTCTACTAAACTAATATATTCAAACCATATTGATGTGTAACTATTTACACAACTCATATCTTGTGTTATGATACTAAATTAAAATCCAAATATATTTATACATATCTAAATACATAACATGAATAAGGTATATGAAACATTTTCTTGTAACATCTTAGAATCATATTAAATCAATAATTCCCACAATATTAAGCATGAAGGAACAGGTATCCAACCCCCACTTTTCTAGATAGAGCTTAAGCACCTAGGCCAATGAGTCGTTAAACCCAAAGTATCTCTACCCAAAGTTATTTAATTAATTGAGATCTAAATTACATCATAATTCTAACACCTAATATGTATAAACCATAATAAACCTTTAAATTCAAGCTCATAACCCACGAAAAGGCCAAAGTTAAGGTATAAAAAAACTAAATCAATTATCATACCTAATATATAAATCCTTAAATGAATATATGATAATTTATAGAAGTATATTAATAATTAAAACTAAATTATACAACAATTAATAATATAAATAATTTATAACTATGAATAAATCATAGGAAAATACTAAATAAATGAATAGTTCATAAATTTAGTCATGAGATAAACATTTGTGAACATTTTATAAATAAAAAAAATTATAAATTGTTTATAATTTAAAAATGATTTATGGATATTCTAGTAAATAAATAAATTTTACAACTTTTATATTATTAATTTACATTGAATTTGATATGAACAACTTCATATACAAAATATTTAGTATTTTATAAGAAATTTTATAACCATATAAACATTAGATATTTTATATAAAAACTTCACGTAAAATAAATATCACACATTTTATTTTATTTAAATGTTTGATAAAATAATACAAAACACTTTTTGGTATGGATTAAATTATCTTAAAATAAGTCCTTTCAATATAAATATTTCATATTTTCATTTATATATTATTAATAAATAAATATAAACAAATATTTATTTCACCTAATTTTATAATTTATAAACACTTTATTAATTATTAACCCATGTAAATCTACTTTAAACCTAGATCACATCTACAAAAACATTTTTAGTTTGGTTTGAATACCCCACATTAGATTCGGCATGAGCTCAATGAAAGTTTTTTAGAATTTTAACAAAAACCAATTTCATTTAAAATTATAAACACCAAGACTTTACACTATGGAATAGTTGAAATAATTTTGGATAAAGAACAATATCATATTGTAAAGTAATATTCTATTGTGGTTATATAGTCACACTATATACTATGACCATTTTATTTCTTTGGTCATCCCACAAAAATGGTTGTTTTTTTAAAAAAATCTAAGTCATTTTCCTTATAAATTATTATGTGGTTAATTCTTAGTAACAAGATATACCACACCCATTTTCTATAGGATAATACATTTCAGGACACAACTCATCAAATTATTTTATTCCATGGTCTATCCTCAAATAGTATATCACCATGTCATAGTGCTTAATTCACCACAGCAAAGTGAAATTGAAAAAAAACTCTATGTTTTCCATGATGCTTTGCTACAAAGTGGTCTTATAACTTTTATAAGATCATGAACATTTTACATAAGCATTATGTCTTTATCCTGATAATTTTTAAGAACAGTTATTTTTTTGGCATTAGTTAAGTATGGTGACTATATTATCATTTTTTTATTTTTTTATTCATTTGATAATTTAATCCATACAATATGAAATTAGATCTAAAATCACTAATGGGTTTTTACAGGGATAATACTTATAAAAATATAGTAGAATACATCGACCAAAACATAAAAACACACAATATATTCCATTTTTATTAAACTGAATAAATAAATAAATAACATAATACTTTTTCTTTGTTAATACAACTTGTCCAAGATCTACCACACAAGCTTGATATCGATCACTGAGAAGTGAAAAATGGGATCCTTGATCCTAGGGTATCTATGACCTAGATGAATCTCTCGATTCTTGGGAAGGATTATCTCATATCAATAATATGCTATAACTTTTGAATTAAATTATAAAAGGACCAAGAGCTATAGAATGTTATCCAAAAGAGTTTCACAGCATTCATATACAACCAACGCATACTAATAATAAACTTATATATCCATATCAGGTGACCCTTTATATTTTAAACATTTATCTCTATTGAATGAAATTTTTCATAAATTTTTTTAAGTTATAATGATTTTAACTTTTTTTCTCATTTTTAATTAATTTTTTAATGTTTAAACAAATAATTTGGATATTCAAACTCCTCTAAATCATCATCACATAGTGATAAAACCAATTTTGATAACTTAAAGTGGGAAATGGAAACCGATCCATGTGATATATTATATCTCATATATTACAATGAAAAACAACATGATAGAGTGACCCTCACTATGTCTTGGTTCACACTATCACATACCATGATGTGGTATAAACTAAAATGCCTTGGCGGTTCCTTTAGTTCACATTTTCCAACAGAATGAATTTTATTAAAAATAATATTAATTTGATTAGTTTAAATGGTTTTAAGGTATTTTGTTAGTTTATAAGTGTTTAAAAGAGTTTTAGAGTTCAATAGTGATGTATCTAAGTGTTTTAGAGAAGATATATCAAATCACTCCCCAATGGTTGATTTCACAACATGATTTTTTTCTAAAATGTGAAGATGATTGAGTTGGTCTTTTATGATAGATGATCACATTATAATGAGTATGTCGATATATTTAGTGTGCAATTTGTTTTTGTGCAGGTAAAATTATTTTGTTGTTAGGAAGGAAGTTATGTCATAAATCCATAGATCACACCACAGTAGTGGTGGTTAAGAAAAAATGGTGTTCCATAACTTTGTGAAGGTTTAAGTGGTCATGCCACAATGGAGATGTTCACACCACAATATATCTAAAATAAAAAAAATGATATATGAGAAATTTGAGGTAGTATTATTTATAACTACATGATTGAGATGTATTTTCTGTGGATACATTGGGATTCACATAGTCACACCACAATGCACATGGTCACATCATGATTTGTGTAATAAAGACAAGTTTCAAGTTTTTTTCTAATGTGGATTCATAAAAGATATTGGGCTACTCAAACTCACACCTTTATGTCCCTTGAACATGGAAAAGGTTAAAAATGGGTTTGATTATTCCAATAGATCATATTGAAGTAATAAATTTTAGAGGATAAGTTAGTTGATGAATCTTGAATTATAATTTAGGGTTCAAGGGAGAGTTAGAAGTGAAGATAGATTAGAGTGAAAGGTTGAACAAAATTAGAGAGGTATAAAAAACAAAGAGGTAGGAGAAGAAATCATATATAAAGAATAAGTGTATAGGATCTTCATTAACTTGTGTCTTAATGTTTAAACACTTAGATATGAATATTTAGGATACTCTTTAATAGGAAGTGAACGACTATGTTATATGTAGTGAGGTTTTGAAATTATTATTTCTACTATAATTTTAGGGATTTATATTTCATCAAGATTTCTTATTTAATAATTGAATAATATGTTAGTTTGTCTAAGATTGTGTTCAGTCATTGTTTGATATCAAATTTAGTGTGTGGGGAATTAAATAGGGTTTTGTACTCATCTATAGGAAAGTGGAATATCTTGGTTGAGTTTGAAGATTATTCTTGATGTATCATCCAAGATAAATTAGTTTCATTGTTTGGGAAAAAATTATATACATTGATAGACATGTTTATATAGCATAAGTTTTAGTATAAACCTTTTTAGTTTTTATCCATGATGATTAATAGATCATGTGTTCTTAGGTTTTATAGATCATGCCAAAGATGTAACCATTTGTTTTAAGTGGTGAGCCTTGAAAATTAATTATGCCTACTATGTTTGTGTTTCTTGAAGTGGTAGGATAGTTTTGATAATAATAAATTTAATTATTTAAATAGGTGAAGAATGTTTTTTGATGATATAATATAAAATAAATTGATCCATCAATTCATCTCCCCCCCTCTTAATGAATCTGCATGGATTACACAACCCGACCCACTAGGACCCCTCCTGGGTGGCAATCGGACAAAAGTGACACCATGAGACCACCTCCAAAAATACAAGGGTTGGTGACTAGCACCGAGTAGGAATATCTAGCGTAATGGGATTCCTTATCCCATTACATGTGTACACACCACCACAAAAGGCATAATAATAAAGAGACGGTAAATTAAACTAATTGAAATATATATGAAATTCATGTGAGAAATTCCATGATCCATAAAGATAAACCAATAATGAAAAATGGTCAAGATACATGTACAATGAAAAAAGTGAATGGACCAAGATAAGTATCCCTGTAGCAATTCTAAGTATAAATGATGATTTTTAATATCATGTAATGATCCTATAAGAACCACAAACTCTATGTACACAAAGGACTCAATTGGGAATCAAATCTAAAAAATCCACACCAGTTACACATCCAACAAGAATATCTCTGACTTACGCATTGACTACATAGACACAACATGTGTGGGAACGAGGACCATGAAAGGGTGAGTATAAACATACTCAGTAGGATTACCTAAAACCAAAAAGGAAATATGAACAAATAAGTATGATCAAAGGCCTCAATTCTAGGGATTAACTAGAGAATAAAATAAAAATAAATTGAGATATGATCTGTAATAAAAATATGTGTGGTCTTAGAGATGTCATGGTCATCTTAGTTCCAATCCATGAAGGTTCATTTTGATTATCTCACTAAAAAGTAGGAATAATTAGAGTATAAAAATACTACATAGTTTGAAGTTGATATATAAGATATATATTACATCTTAAAGGAAACCCAAGGGTTTAGGAAGAGTTATAAGTCCAAAGTATTTAATCTACTTATCTTTCCTTCCATATAGATACTAGAAACCACAAAAAAGAGATTGATCCTCACTAAATCATGAGTGTTGGTCAAGGTGGTGTTGAACCTTGTACTCTATATCTAATAATACCGTTATCAATTTAGAAATACTTAGTGGAGTCCACTCTAAATATAGATTCCAACCAAGGGAGAACTAACCCCTATTACCATAACTACCCAGGATATGAGAAAACTCACATCACCTCATAGAAACCCATAGTGGAGAACTTGTGCCTCATTAGAGGAAAACTTTTGACTGAGGGGAGATTATATAACCCTAGGGGAATACCCATTGTAATGTCCCAACCTAGATCACTCTAAAAATAGTAATCAGAGTAGTATTCTACATGACCTTAGGCATGCCTCCCCATATACTAGAGGTTGCTGACTAGCAGTGTGGGTCCATGATGATACAATGGGGAGACTATACCAACTTATCATATTAAAACAACCATATAAATAATAACAAACTAATACAACATCCAGATAAAGAAGTACAATAATGTTATATAGTAAAGTTCCGATAATAATCTAAATAATCCTTTCCATAATGAATGAAATGTATATAGTACAATCCAATTAGTCATGAAACCAAACCACAAAAATACCAAAACTTAAAAGCAACCAACCATGGGTCTGATTCCTGAACCAATCCTAACTCCCATGATTCATCATAGTAGATCGAGAAAGACCATATGTTGACCCTCTACTAATATGTACTTGATAATAAGTAGCATATTCTCAGGTACCCAAGTACCATGGTGTCCTAATCAAGGTGTGAGTACGAATCAATAGTCCACCACCAAGGGAGTCCCTAAAATAACCAATCCATAACAGTGCATGAAAAAAATAGTGATATAGATAAATAGATACAATTACCATAATTTAAAACATTTAAAAATAAACATAAACACACACTGAACCTGAGCGATAGGTTCACCCCAAGGATGGTACAAACCTTCTTCAACCAGTGTCAAGGTATCTCTGAGCACGTCATGAAGACTGTGCCAACCATCTCACTCTTGAATATGGGTAATATACCCATCCATGGTCCAAACCAATATTTGGGGTAAATATACCCATCCTCAGAGCCATGTATCCCCTAGGGGGCGTGTTCACCCTAGGTTAACCATAAATAATTTCATCCCCTAGGGGTTTTGTTTAACCAGAGTTAACCATTATTCACTATATCCCCTAAGGGTCATGTTCACCCTGAGTTAACATTTACTCACTACATCCCTTGGGGTCCATTTTCACATCAGGTAAGCTATAATTCTAGTGTCCACCCGGGGACTCTATTTACCCCAGGCTTAACCATCAAGCACAAACAAAATCATTTTATTTACTTCAAATAAAAACCACCCCAAGGGTCATTTTCTATTTAATATTAAACAAACCATTTAAAATTATAACAATTTCCATAAATACCCTTTCCAATTTACCATTTCAAAGAAAATTACCATGACACGACTTGTATGTCAATAAAACCATTAAACATTTCCATTTCATAAACCAATTAGATTTTCCATTTAAAAAAATATTCCTTTGAAATCACCATTTCTAAAATACCATTCTCATTGCCATTTCCAATAAAAAAAATTACCAAGTTCAATTCCTATTTATAAAAACACCAATTCCAAATTTACCATCCAAATTTTCTTTTCCAAAATATCAATTCAAGAACCATTCACTTCCCCTATTCAAAAACCCATATTATATTTATTTCCAAGGAACCCCACTTGGGGTTGCCTTTAATTTGGTCCAAGATTATATAAAAGGGAAAGTAAACTATGGTGAAGCCATTATTAAATCAAATAATTTAAACTAGGTCAAGGCATAACCAACCCAACCTGACTACACAATACACCACTAAAAAATAAGGTTGGACTGTGGGTTATTTTTAAGGAACCACCTACTACTACTACAGATTATGAAATATCAAGTGCTATTCTTTATCAGTTCTAGATAAAAAACTAATAAATGGGTAATTTTACCATCACTGGAAAAAAACACTGATAAATGGTACCTTTATCAGTTCTAAAGAAATCACAGATAAAGGCCACCTTTATTAGTGATTTTGTTTTAGTGTAGATAAAAAGACACCATATATTAGCGCTTTTTCATCACAGATAAAGGAATATTTCATAAAAAAATTATATATCATTAAAAATAAAATATTAATATATATTATATTTATATTGATATAAATATAATATATTTTAATAAATATGATTTATAGAAGACTAGATATGCATTTACACTTAATATGTAAGATATTGAGTAAAAATGACTTATAAAATAATTAAAAATAATTTTAATTTATAATTTGTTAATTATTATTGAGTAACAGTCATTTAAAAACAACTGTATGACATAAAATTCAACAAATTAAGGAATGATCTAAGATATTTTGAGAACATGACTTGAACTTCAAACATCCATAACTTTTGATTTGGGTGTCTATTTGAGCTCTACTATATATCAAATTGAATATTATGAAGATATCTATGTTGTTTTGACCACGGAAACCTTGGTCATTATTTTTTTGAGGTTAAAAAAGACCCAAAAGTCCTCCAAAACTGTTTTTTTAGTTGGGATGCCCAAATTTTTTAATATTTGACGGGATTTAAACTTTGTTTAAGAGAGTCTTCTTATCATTTCTCAATGAAGAATAAATTTATTCTTAGGTATTACATTAATATATATATATATATATATATTATTCTTTTGAAATTTTTTTGTTTCCCATATTATTATTTTATTTTTAATTAAATATATGCATATTTTATTATATTTATGTATAATAAATCAATTGAAAAAACAAATATTTAAACATATTTACATAAAAATGTATTTTTAAATACATAAAAGATATGTAAATAAATATTTATTATTTATTTTATTTAAAATAAAAAATATCTATTTTATTTACCTTATAAAAATGCATTAATATGTATATATATATATACCTATACAAGTAATGTTTATATATAAATATGCGTGTGTTAATAAAAAATATATATATTTATGTGTATATTGTAATATATGTAAATAAATACATATATGTAAATATTTGTGCGTGTGTGTGAAATATAAATTTGTATGTGTGTGTTTAAATATGTGTGTGTGTGTGTGTGTGTGTGTCAATATTGTGTAAATACATTATATATTAATGTATTTTTAAAAATATATCATTATCATTAAATATAGTATGTATACATATTTACAATAAATATTTATAAATACATTATAAAAAAATTTATATATAAATATATAATTATATTTAAATATATATAAATATATATGTAAATATATATACATAAATATATATATATATATAATGTATAAATTTTATATCTAAATATACAATATATAGACATGTTTTAAAAATGTATTTAAAAATAATTATATAAATCATATTGAATTAATTATTATCCATTTTATTTAAAACAATATCTAACCATTTTTTACATTATAAAAATATACGAATATATATATACTTATAAAAATGTATATAAAATGTTTATATATATATATATCTGTGTGTGTGTGTGTGTGTGTTAATAAATAGATATATATTTATATTTATATTCTAATATATGTGAATGAATATTAAAATATAACACATTTAAATAAATATAAGTATATATATATATTACACACATGCACAAACATATATTTTATAAATGTATTTAAAAATAATTATATAAATATAAGAACAATAACACTACGGGAAAAATGGGTATTTGCGACGGGTTATTTGCGACGGGAATAAATCCCGTCGCAAATAGTCCCGTTAAAAACTTATTTGTGACGGGGGTATTTACCCGTCGCAAATAAATAGGCTTTTACGACGGGAAAATTTTCCCGTCGCAAATAACCGGCGGCGGTAAAAGGTATTTGCGACGGGAAAGTATTCCCGTCGCTAATAGTATGTTATTTGCGACGGGACCCGTCGCAAATAACTATTTACTCGTTGACCGTAATTAATGTGGGCTAATGTATTTGCGACGGTACCCGTCGCAAATAATACTATTTGCGATGGGAATCCCGTCGCAAATAAACCCGTCGCAAATAATCTAACCTATAAATACCCCCATCCGTTTTTTTCAAATCATTCTCATTCTCTACCATCTCCTGCTCTCAAACTTCTGTTTCTAAAGTTGAGTTTTTTTTCAGTTTAATTTTTTTCTTCGGAGCTGATATTAAAGTTTTGAAGAACGATCAGAGCAGATCAATTTTCAAGGTATTTATGTTCATTTTAATTTAATATTTATTTTTAATTTTTTATTAGTTTCAATTATTCTTAATTAGTTGTAATTTAATTATGTTTACATTGTTTTCTTACTTAATAAATTTAAATTATTAGTATTGATCATAGTTAATGGTAATTAGGAATAATTAGTAATAATTTTTAATAATTAAGAATAAATATTAATAATTAGTAATAAATACCAATAATTAGGAATAATAACATTATTACATTATTAGTATATTTTATTATTATTATTAAAATAATATAATTTTTTATATATATACAATTCTCTTTTCATCTGTGTGTTTACTGTCTTCACATGTATTATTTGTATGTGGAGATAGAAAACGCACAGATGAAAGGAGAATTGTATATAAATCAGAAAATTATATTATTTTAATATTAATAATAAAATATACTAATAATGTTATTATTTGTAATTATTGGTAATTATTCCTAATTATTGGTAATTATTCATTTAATTACTAATAATTAGGAACAATTATCAATAATTATCAATAATTAAGAATATTTAGTAATAATTAGTAATAATTACCAATAATTAGTAATAATTAGTAATAATTACCAATAATTAGTAATAATTAGTAATAATTAGTAATAATTACCAATAAGTAGTAATAATTATCTATAATTTGGAATAATTAACAATAATTAACAATAATTAGTAATAATTAGTAATAATTACCAATAATTACCAATAATTAGTAATAATTAGTAATAATTACCAATAATTGCCAATAATTGCCAATAATTACCAATAATTACAAATAATTAGGAATAATTAGGAATAATTAGAAATAATTAGGAATAATTAGGAATAATTAGGAATAATTAGGAATAATTAGGAATAATTACCAATAATTAGGAATAATTAGGAATAATTACCAATAATTAGGAATAATTAGGAATAATTAGGAATAATTAGGAATAATTAGGAATAATTACCAATAATTACCAATAATTAGGAATAATTACCAATAATTACCAATAATTACCAATAATTACCAATAATTACCAATAATTACCAATAATTACCAATAATTACCAATAATTAGTAATAAATACCTAAAATTAGGAAAAATTAGGAAAAATTAGGAAAAATTAGGAAAAATTCTCAATAATCAGTAATAATTCTCAATAATTAGTAATAATTACCAATAATTAGTAATAATTACCTATAATTAGTAATAATTACCTATAATTAGTATTAATTACCAATAATTAGTATTAATTACCAATAATTAGTAATAATTAGGAATAATTACCAATAATTAGTAATAATTACCAATAATTAACAATAATTAGTAATAATTAACAATAATTAGTAATAATTACCAATAATTACCAATATTTAGTAATAATTGCCAATAATTACCAATAATTGCCAATAATTACCAATAATTAGTAATAATTACCAATAATTAGTAATAATTACGAATAATTAGTAATAATTACGAATAATTAGTAATAATTACGAATAATTAGTAATAATTACCAATAATTAGTAATAATTACCAATAATTAGTAATAATTACCAATAATTAGTGATAATTACTAATAATTATCAATAATTACTAATAATTATCAATAATTACTAATAATTATCACTAATTACTAATAATTAGTAATAATTAATAATAATTAGCAATAATTCGTAATAATTAGCAATAATTACTAATAATTAGAAATAATTACTAATAATTAGTAATAATTAGGAATAATTAGTAATAATTAGGAATAATTAGTAATAATTAACAATAATTAGTATTAATTAGTATTAATTAGGAATAATTAGTATTAATTAGGAATAATTAGTAATAATTAGGAATAATTAGTAATAATTACCAATAATTAGTAATAATTATTATTAATTACCAATAATTAGTATTAATTAAAAAAATTAGTATTAATTACCAATAATTAGTATTAATTACCAATAATTAGTAATAATTACCAATAATTAGTAATAATTACCAATAATTAGTAATAATTACCAATAATTAGTATTAATTACCAATAATTAGTATTAATTACCAATAATTAGTATTAATTACCAATAATTAGTAATAATTACCTATAATTAGTAATAATTACCAATAATTACCAATATTTACTAATAATTAGTAATAATTAGTAATAATTAGCAATAATTAGTAATAATTAGCAATAATTACTACTAATTAGCAATAATTACTAATAATTAGTAATAATTAGTAATAATTAGGAATAATTAGGAATAATTAGGAATAATTAGGAATAATTAGTAATAATTAGGAATAATTAGTAATAATTACCAATAATTAGTAATAATTATTATTAATTACCAATAATTATTATTAATTACCAATAATTAGTATTAATTACCAATAATTAGTATTAATTACCAATAATTAGTATTAATTACCAATAATTAGTATTAATTACCAATAATTAGTATTAATTACCAATAATTAGTATTAATTACCAATAATTAGTATTAATTACCAATAATTATTATTAATTACCAATAATTAGTATTAATTACCAATAATTAGTATTAATTACCAATAATTAGTATTAATTACCAATAATTAGTATTAATTACCAATAATCACCGATAATTACCAATAATCACCGATAATTAACAATAATCACCGATAATTACCAATAATCACCAATAATTACCAATAATCACCAATAATTACCAATAATCACCAATATTTTCCAATATTTTCCAATAATTACCAATAATTACCAATATTTTCCAATAATTACCAATATTTACCAATAATTACCAATATTTACCAATAATTACCAATATTTACCAATAATTAGGAATAACTACCAATAATTTGGAATAATTACCAATAATTTCGAATAATTACCAATAATTTGGAATAATTGCCAATAATTTGAAATAATTACCAATAATTAGGAATAATTACCTTATTACATTATTTGTATATTTTATTATTAATATTAAAATAATATAATTTTCTATATTATATACAATTCTCTTTTCTTCTGTGTTTTTTCTGTCTCCACATGTAATATTGGCATTCTTTTTCAAAATTATCAACCTACTCGCCAATGGATAGGTGAAAGTGAATGCCAATATTACATGTGGAGACAGAATGTGAAACACACAGATGAAAGGAGAATTGTATATAATATAGAAAATTATATTATTTTAATATTAATAATAAAATATACTAATAATGTAATGATGTTATTATTATATAATTAATATTTATGAAAAAAATTATATTAGTATTATTAAAAAAAATAAAAAATCAATATAATATTAAAATTATCAATATTTGTAACAGGTTTTGCTTTATTCTCAATATATTCATTCCTTGCTTGTGTTTTTTCTAACAAATTATTCAAAACCAGTAATGCTTTTATATTTTATAGAAAAATATGGAACAACGAGGTCGTCAACAGTCATTATTAGATGACCGCATATGGATAAATCAACGTAGAAATCCAAATGGTTCTGGTTTAAATCCAATATATATAGAGGGTGTGGAGATTTTTTTATCATTTGCGGCATCAAATCCAGAATTTGTTTCAGAAGGAAAGATAAAATGCCCTTGTAGAAAATGTGCATTGAGAACGTTAGACACGTTTGACAAAGTGGGGGAACATCTCTTGCGTTTTGGTTTTCAAGCAGATTATGTTTTTTGGTATCAACACGGTGAACGCAGTTCCAGAGAAGGTGATACCAACTTGATTCCGGATCCATCCCAGTTTCAAGATTTAGTACATGATGTTGCAGGTTCATCTGTTCAACATACAGAAACTCCGGCTGATATAGCTTCAAATCCTGAGTTGGGACCGTCTGAATTTTATGAGTTGTTGAAGTCTGCTGAGGATGCATTATATCCTGGCTGCAAGATGAGCAAATTAGAAGCAGTTGCAAAATTTATGGCTATCAAATCAGATAACGGAATGTCAAACACCTGTTTTGACCAGATATTTTCTTTGCTGAAAACACTATTACCCAAAGGAAATGTTTTACCTGCAAATTACTATGAAAGTAAGAGGTTGGTTCGAAATTTGGGACTTACTTGTCAGAAGATTCATGCATGTTCAAATGACTGCATTTTATATTCTGGGGAAAATGAGTCGTTGGATAGTTGTCCCACATGTGGGCAACTGAGATATAAAGAAGAACAACACAGGAAGTCTGGTTTGATTCCTGTAAAACAGTTGAGATATTTTCCGCTTACATCCAGACTTCAGCGTTTATTCATGTCTAAGAATACAGCAACAATGATGTCATGGCATAAAGAGAATATTTCAACCGATAAAAGCTTGAATCATCCAGCCGATGGTGATTCATGGAAACATTTTGATAGAGTGCATCCATCCTTTGCTTTAGAAGCTAGAAATGTTCGACTGAGCCTTTCCACTGATGGTTTCTGTCCGTTTGGATCTTATGGTAGTCAATATTCATGTTGGCCTGTTTTTTTAACTCCGTACAATTTACCTCCATGGATGTTGATGAAGGAGCCATATATCTTTTTGACTTTACTAATTCCAGGACATCCGAAGAAAAATATTGATGTTTATTTGAAGTCATTGATTGATGAATTAAATTTATTGTGGATTACTGGTGTCAGTACATATGATGTTGCAACGAAACAGAATTTCATACTGAGAGCAGCATTGATGTGGACAATAAGTGACTTCCCGGCTTATGGGATGTTATCTGGCTAGAGTACACATGGTCAGAAATCATGTCCTTACTGTATGGGAGAGAACAAAGCATTTATGCTCATTCATGGAAAGAAACCTTGTTATTTTGACTGTCATTGCAGATTTCTTCCAGCTGATCATCTTTTTCGCAGAAACAGATCTCATTTCAGAAAAGGAACAGCTGAAAGGGATGGACCTCCAAAAATGCTATCAGGTTCGGAGTTAAAATCGGTTGTATTTTCATTACCTCCCATCACTTTTGGTCCCACAATAAACCAACAAAAAATTTCTGGTTTTGGGAAAGAACACAATTGGATTAAACGTAGCATATTTTGGGATTTTCCATATTGGTCTGATTTGTTGGTCCGACACATGTTAGATGTCATGCATATTGAGAAGAACTGTTTTGATAATTTGTTTCATACGGTTTTGGATACGCCAGGAAAGAGCAAAGACAATGTAAATGCACGTTTAGATCTTGCCCAAATTTGTAGGCGTCCAGAATTGGAACTATTTGAGAATGTCAGAACAGAAAGGTTACTGAAACCAAAAGCAGCTTATACACTGTCTAAAGAAAACCGTTTATTATTTTGTCAGTGGATTGCAGATTTGAGACTTCCAGATGGCTATGCTTCCAATTTGGGTAGATGTGTAAATAATGGTCATATTACTGGATTAAAAAGTCATGATTGTCATGTTATAATGGAGAGACTTCTACCCATTGGATTAAGAGGTCTGTTGAATTCTGTGATTTGGGATTCCATAACAGACATGTCTCATTTTTTTCGGGAAATTTGTGCGGCTACGGCAGATTATGATGCTCTAGGAAAACTTGAAAAAGATGTTGTTGTAATTATATGTAAACTGGAAAAAATATTTCTGCCGTCTTTCTTCGACTCAATGGAACATTTGATGTTACATTTTCCATATGAAGCCAAATGTGGAGGTCCGGTACAGTTTTGATGGATGTACCCATTTGAAAGATGCATGCAAAAATTGAAAAGAAAAGTACGCAACAAAAGCATCTGTTGAAGGATCTATTGCAGAAGCTTATTTGCAAGAGGAAATATCTTTTTTCTGCTTCCATTATTTTGAATCTGAGTATCCTTCAAAACACAACCGAATGGGACGGAATGAGAGGAATATTGATGAAATCGACAATCAATTATCTGTTTTCAACCAGTCAGATCTTGGTTTTGGTGGAGTTTCTGAACGCTGGCTTTCAGATGATGAACATCATAGAGCTCATACGTATGTTCTGCTCAACTGTGAAGAGATGACATCAGTTGTACTATAAGTGTTTATATCACTTATTCTATCATTTATGTTACAGTAAATAACTTTGGTTTTTATAGGTTGTATGATAATCATATCAAGAAACAAATTCCACAAATTACAGCAGCTGCTCTCGAAGAACGTCGACTGAAAAATTTCTCTCAGTGGTTTCAAAAATTGGTAACATAAATTCTTTATCTTTTAGCAACTCATTCAATGTATAGTTTACTATATTGCTAATTATTTCACAAATTTTCAGGTGTCTCGACATGCTGATAAAATTGACAAACGGCTGTGTGTATTGAGTAACCCACCTTCCAAACTTGTTAAAACTTATAATGCATATGTGGTGAATGGATTTCGATTCCACACACATGCATATGGGGAATCGAAAAAAACAATGAACAGTGGAGTTAGCTTGAGAGGATCTCATCATCGAGAAAATGAAGTTGACTTTTATGGCATACTTGATGAAATCATTGAACTCTATTATCTTGGACAACATTACATAACCATGTTCAAATGTCGGTGGTTGGATACAGAGAGAGGCGTGCGTGTTCATCCGACTCATGGAATCATCGATATTAAATGTAAA
Source organism: Viscum album (assembly GCA_963277665.1). NCBI lineage: Eukaryota > Viridiplantae > Streptophyta > Magnoliopsida > Santalales > Viscaceae > Viscum > Viscum album. The sequence goes on from OY728123.1 coordinate 1,768,077,776, forward strand.
AGTGTTCTCGCAGTAAATGAACCATTCTTATTGGCTCAACAGGCATATCAAGTTTATTATGCAAAGTACTGTGCAACATCAAGAGACTTGAATGATTGGTGGAGTGTAATAAAAATCAAAATTCGAGACAATCAGTTTAGTCAAAGTGAATGTGCTTTCACTGATGTGCAAAGAATTGAAGTTTTTCAAGAGAGTACTCAAAATCAATCTTTTTTACAAAGAGACATGAGTATCGATGATGACACCCCACATTTAAGAGTCGGTGATGACGATGATGTTAATGATGTCACACATGAATTTGAAATGGTAAGAGATGAAGCAACTGCAACTCGAATGGATATTGATGATGTTGAGGAGGAATATGAAGATGACATTGACATATATGAAGATGATGATGAAGATGAACACTTATAGAATTCCATGGTATTTATATACAATCATAATATGTATATATGTATATATAATAGTAATTATCAATTATTTGCTAACATTAACATTTTCTGTTTTAGATGGACGAGGCCACATTTCGTGAGTTGGCGGAGGCTGACCTGCCTTTCGATGCGGATGAGTTGCTGGCAGATGACCCTCAGCCTGCAGGCGCTCCAGGGAGTACGCGGAGGGGGCGCGGTCTTGCACGATTGATGATTCCTGACCCCGTCCCCGAGCGACGTCCACGTCTTGGGTTTGATCCGCGCACCCGGAGGTGTGATAACCTGTGTGATAACCTGTGGATTTGACTAAGATTTCATTAATCTATTCATATAATAAATGTTTATTATTTTTTTCAGTTTTCCGCATATAGCAGTCGGACAGGGCAGCGCTATTTTGCGCAACTATTTCTCTCAGCCGTGGACCACATGGGAGCAGATTCCCATTAATGTGCAGCAGGCCATGTTCGGCCATTGGTTGGTACGTACGTAAATAAATAATTTTTATTTTGAAAATTATTTCATTTCTAACTTGATATTTTGATTTATTTGTAGGGTTTATGGTATCCGATCGAGGATACCATGCGTGACGCCATCCACGAGGCATGGGAGGTGGCCATGCGTGATCGCCTTCGTCAGTTTTTGCACAATTTAAGAAAAGCTGCGATGAAGAAAGCAGGAGTGTCAGATTTTGAGGAGTCATGTAGAGCACACCGACCAGAGTATATTTCATCCCATGTATGGGATGGATTATGTGCGCACTGGTTGAGTGGTGCCTTTCAGAGGAGATCATCGGTGGGGAGGCAGAATCGAGGGAGACAGGAGGTGACTCATCGAGCTGGGAGTCGTTCTTTCAGTACTCATAGACAGCATCTGGTACGTACATTATTTATAAATATTTTATATAACTATAAATATTAACAGTTTATTTTTTATTCTTATAGGCTGTCGAGCACCCCGATATTACAGAGTACGACGTATATCGGAGGATGTATAGTGATCCTGCTACTGGGGAGCTCAGAGGTGATCGTCAGCATCACATCGTGGTCAGTATTATTTGTTTTCAAGTTTAAAAATTAACTGCATATAATATATTCACAATTTTAATTTTAAATTGCAACTATAGGAGTCATATGAGGCCGCAGCGTCACAGGCCCGACCTGAGAGTCAGGCCGAGTCATCAGATCAGACCACTGCCCGTCAGTTTGATGAGGCGGCATGGATGCAGGCCACCCAGTATGCCTTCGAGAAGGGCCGGGTAGTTGGTATCGGCTCTCGACTGACTCCCGGAGATTATTATGGCAGTACTGCGATGTCGGCGTCCAGCTCGAGAGGAGCTCGTGCATCTTCTTCTACACAGTATGAGGATCAGTTGCGATCTCAGACTGCACAGATAGAGAGTCTCCAACAGGAGCAGGAGCAGATGCGTCAGCAGCATGAGGATGAGCGTCGATGCCAGCAGCAGCTGTACGAGGAGCAGGCGAGTCGGTGGCAGCAGCAGCATCAGGAGCAAATGGAGTACATGCGCCGACTCACTCATGCTTTAGGGATGGAGTTTCCTCCACCACCATCTGCAGATCCCCCACCTCCCCCCCTCCCCCCTCCTTCAGATTAGAGTTTGTATTTCTGTTATGAAATTTGTGAAATCAAAATATTTTTTTTTCTATTCGCAGTTTCTGTCTCATTATAAAATATTAATAATATTATATTTTTAAATAACAATATTAATATGAATAATAATATTATTTATATTTTATAATATTAAATTTTATATATATATTAAAATTTTATATATGTATTAAAATTTTATAATATTAAAATTTAATTATTTTTTTGTAATACTTGAATTATTTTAATGTTTGAATGTAAAATAATTCTATTATTTTTATATTAATTAAAATAACTTATTAATATTTTTTTATTTATAAATTATAATTGTAATATTATTATATTAATTAAATCATTTATTAATATTCTATTATTTTTTATTTTTGAATTATAATTCTACTATTATTATAGTAATTAAAATAATTTATTACTTTCATTTCTAAATTATAATTCTATTATTATATTAATTAAAATAATTTATTAATAATTTATTTTTTTTATTTTTTTTATAGTATTTGCGACGGGATACTAGGCCCGTCGCAAATACTAGTATTATTAATAGTTTTTTATTTTTTTTTTAAATAGTATTTGCGACGGGTCCCGTCGCAAATACTAGTATTATTAAATTTTTTTATTTTTAAAAAAAATAGTTTTTGCGACGGAACCGTCGCAAAAGCGATTGCGACGGGTCCCGTCGCAAAAACTATTTTAAAAGTTTTTTACAAAAATACAGAATACTATTTGCGATGGGGAGAATGTCCGTCGCAAAAAAAGGCTTTAGCGACGGGCCCGTCGCAAATAAGTGTAGTTGCGACGGCGTTTTCAGCAACGGGCTATTTGCGACGGGACCCCGTCGCAAATAGCCCGTCGCAAATACCTATTTTTCTAGTAGTGTAAATATGTATGTAAATAGATATATATATATATATATATATATATTGTAAAATATATAATAAAATAATATTGGGGAAGTGGTAAAGAGATTCAAATTGCACAAGGAAGGTCCAAGGACCGAGCCCAGGAATGTGCGCAGGTGAGGAGGAGGCTAGGTAGTGGAAAAGTACTGACAAAGAGGCATTCTAAATGCTGAAAAATGGGTATCATGAAAGTGGGAGCATGGGTTCAAGGTAGGGTGAGGGTGAGCACTCCAAAAAATAAAATTTTATCAGTGCTGATAAAAGTACCCTATGTCGATGCTTTTTTAGTGTTGATAAGGGTAGATTTTATCATCATTTATTACTGATTTTTTAGTGTTGATAAATCTTAATTTTATCAACACTAAAAAAAGATGATAAATGGTACCTTTACTAGTGATAAATCTAAAGCGTCGATAAAGATCACCTTTATCAGTGATTTTTTAGCACTGATGAAGGTTGAGGCTGTTAACATCACTTAGAATTTCAATTCTTTTTTAGAATTGATAAAACTAATTTCTAGCACTTTTAAAAGTGAGATCTATAGTAGTGTACCAAATTTGGAGTCTATACCTTTTAATCCCTAGATCATCAATCTGTTGTCTAACCACACCCAAGACCAACAACCAAATTTTGTACCACCTGTGTCTCTATCACATAATCAAACAACTAAATTAATTAATTATAATCAAATTTTTATTAATTAACAACTTACAAACAACATCAAACCTAAAAACTCAAGAAGAAATGTAAAACCGCTCACTAGATACACCCACCACACCTTAACTGAGTCTAACAATCCTCTAAATTCCCCTACCATGCCTCGATCACCCACCCTAGAAAACACCCTAAAAATGGAACTGGAACCATAAGAGGTAATAAACAATTTGACCTAAAATCCTTAAAAACTCACCCGATCACATACCTCTAATGAAATGATGATCGACACTGTCAATAATATGTATCAGGATGACCTTAATCTAATCCACATAGAATCCCCATTATCTCAGGATGATTCCACCATCCTCCAGTGGAATCCTCTGTCATATCCCTAAATGGGAAATCCATGAATTATAGGGATATGAGAGGAAATATGGAAGGTCACCAAAAGGATAAATGTGCTAATAATATCTAAAAAACGGAGCCCAAGATCGTCCCCCATGGAAGGGGAACCAAGGAAGAAGGGGGTACTCCCTGGTCCTTGTGAGCCAAGAATAAAGGGGAAAGAGGGATTCCCCTCTAAAAATGAGGGAGAATAATTATAATTATTCCCATTAAAATCCCCACTAGCCATCTGATGGAGGAAAATAGTTGGTTGGTAGATTCAGATTTAGGCGTCAATTTGATCTGATGTGATGCTCTTGGACTTCACTATTTTAGGCCCCCATAGGGAGGGGGCCCTTGCCTTCTCGCCTCCTTGCCCCCTTGATTTGTACTTGTTTCTCTTGAATAAATTTAATAATGATGATGATGTAAATTCAAGAAGTGATTCCAACTACTTCTAGTCTCTATCAGCTTGTTAGTGGACACCTGTTGGCTAGAAATCCTTCTGTCCATGCCACTAGTTGGTTGGTGACTATAGATTGTAGCCCCAACCACCTGGCATGTCCCCTAATCCATTATTCTACCTTCATCCACATCTATACCTCACATTCTCATCTAAAAATACCATTTTCGTGTTTCAAAGCCTCTATACAATCAACCGAGTCCCATATCTAAGAATGATCCTTCCACTAGTTTGAAAATTCAATATCTCATGAAAAATAAAACAAATTTGTACACCTTTATGGACATATGGTTTTACAACCTCCCTACCTTATAACAGCTCACTCATGAGCTATCTCAGTGGTCATCCAAAAAATATTCTCTAACCCGTGTCAGTCACCATACTTTCACAACTTTTATATCCTAATCTCAAATTATCAACACAATTCTAGAGCACATCATTGAATTCTAAGTGATTACACCACCAAAACATGATCTACACTTGAATTTATCACTGAAACATCGAGACGGTGCTCGCCTACACTCATCTACCTCAACACACCCAAGGTTTGATAATCCAATCCATGACACTCCTCTATTGGTACTGCCTATAAAAACATGATTTAGGAATTCTAATGATACCCCTCAATGCAATTTATAAACCACCATGCCCAAAATTCATGAAACCATCCACGCACCACCAAAATCCCTTATCATTTTCAAATTTCAATACAAGAGGATGAACCTCTATCATAAAAGCACTATTCTAACCACAAACCTTTCCCTCAAAAATCCCTGAACAACCCATGAAACTATCCAATCATACCCAATTGATGCACCTAATGTGATTTCCAACCCACCACATCTAACTCCAAGTAAGAACACAAGTCGAACATATAGGTTCTGAGCACAATGAAAGCATGTGATGGGTCATGCCCAAATTTAATTTTTGTCATGATAGATGATCAATATGATATTTAACAACTATAAATGTCGTGATCAACAAAATTGAATCAAAGAAAATAGACAATGGATAAAACACTAGAACCAGAGGGATAGGATCATCACATTTTATTTATAATTAATTTAATTAATTAAAGAATTACTTTATTGGAGTTATTTCTCTGTTGATGGATCTGACAACAAATCTACATTGTACCATTGTTGCATTTTAGGAATCAAGAGTATATTCCCTCTAGTGGTGACCCATGCATGCCTCAAAAATCTTAAAACATTGTCATAGGAATCTCCGGGTGCTAGCACAGAAGATCCTATCGCTTGCGCCATCCACCTTTGATCGCCACAACAACCAATTTCAAATCATTCTCCTTAATCTCTCTAGACTTTAGAGTGGGAGGTGGAGAAAGATATCTCTCCATTCTTAGGATATTTCTTGGATAAGGGGTCTCTCTAGGGCTTGAGAGGGTTCTCCAAATTCTTTGTGCACAACCGAACAAATGAATTATCTCACTTATAAAATAATATAATTGGGTTTATATACTGTTAAGGTTTAAATAAAATAATAACACAAGGGCCCTTTATTATTTTTTTAATCCCTATGGAGCCCCATGTCAAATATTAATATTATTATTATTATTATTTCTCAACACATGTTTTACTTAAAAATTAAATTAAATATTATTTAATCATATAATATTCAATATTTATTATTTCTCACCGGACCTAAAAACATAGTTCGTCAATCCTCCACAATATGTATCAAGCCTTGAATAATGAACATTTATTAATTAAATAAATATCACTGAATTATTTACTAATAAATAAATAAATATTACATTCAATGAATATAAAATAAATATTTATTAAATATTATACTCACGTTAAATTTTCTCGAATAACTGGTGACGAAATATATGAGATCAAGAAAACATGAATAATTATTAAACCACGTATAGGAATAATATTTAATCAAATTTTTAAATAATAAATGATAACATATTATTTAACTGAGATTCTGGATACACTTAGTGTGTGACCCTCTAAACCTTTTTCTCAGTGGCATTAGGCGAAGTAGCCTAAAGTCCTAGGTTATAATATAGAAACACGCCAAGGTACTCATAGAGAAATAATTTAATTTTGTGATAACATAATACCCCATACGGATGCTTACTATGAAATATAATCCCTTTATCATGATATCTCTAATCAATTAGGTTGCATGTTGGTGCCATCAACCTATGTTCTTGATGTCTCTTTCATTGACTTCTTGGAAATTGAACTTTCCTATAGAACACCATGGCCATATATTTATTTAGGATATATCATTTCTATAAAATTTCATGAGATATCAACTTCCATTAAAGAATAAAAGTGAAAAATCCTTCCTTGTATTATTCATTAATGCAATATTACTCATGACACACCCAACATATCTTGCCTCGCTGCGAACATATGTCATCATGTTTTTATCAATACATCAAATTAAACAAATAGTAATAATAATTAATAATAATAATAAAGTATAAGGTTCAATACACATTTCCACATATAGGAACATCCAATGACACGTATAAATGTGGATTTCCTACTAGTGGGTCTCATTCTCATAATATCCTACACTGGATATTACCAACGACGTATACCATGAGAAGGTTTCTCAAATTCCTATGAGTCTTCACCCTTGATATCCTATATCATTTGTGTCACTCAGATGATATAATCTGTCTATAGAACATATGATTAAAAATAGTTTCATATCACTTCTAGGTTCTCATCATAGCAGGGAACTGTTATGACCTTTTAGTGCGACAAATACTTTTAGAACATTATCACATACTATGTTATGAAAAAGAACAATCATGATGTTATAATAATTTTATTTTTATATAAAAGTATGAATATGTGTTATCATAAATTATACATAATTTTGTTATAGGGAACCATCTCTGACAGATTCCTGCTTACACTAGAGCCAACTGCTAACAATCGTCATTCTGCTAGCTCTCACATTATACTCATGCTTCTGCTGAGATTGGACTTTATTCATGGGGTCCACCACATTATATTAAGTGGGTACTATTCTTACTATAACTTTACACCTTGGATAAAAATCCCTCAATAGGTGATGCTTCTGAAGTATTTTCTTTGTTTTTTGGTGTGACCTTGGCTCTTTTGAAAGATTCACTGCTGGAGTATTATCACAATATAATGTGATAGGATATTTAATACTAAGAATCAAGATCCTTGATATATTTTTTTATCCAAAAGAATTATTTGGTTGCATCAGAATCCACTATATACTCAGAATCCACTGTAGAATCGGTGACAACTAGCTTCTATGAACTCATCCAGCTCACATATCTTCCATTGAGATAGAAAAATAATTTTGAATGTGCCTTCAGATCATTCTGATCTTTCTGAAAACTAGCATCAGTATAACCCCTAATGACCAGCTCCTCGTCTCCTCCATACACCATAGACATATCCTTATTTCTTCTTAGATACTTAATAATGGCCTTTACAACAGACCAATGATGTTCTCCAAGATCATCTTGATATCTATCTACCATTATCAATGCATAGGAAACATCAAGCCTAGTACATAATGTGGAATACATGATTGATCCTATACCTAAAGAATATGGGATCTTACTAGTTCTCTCTCTCTCAGGTTGTGTTTGAGGACACATTTTCTTAAAAATATGTAAACCATGTGACACTAGATCTAATCCCCTCTTGGATTATTCCATACTAAATATCTTTAGTATCTGTTCAATATATGTACTTTGACTTAGTCTAAGTAGCCTCTTGGATATATCATGAATGATCTTGATCCCTAGAATATATTCTTCTTCATCTAAGTCCTTCATGGAGAGAAATTTGTTTAACTAGTCCTTAAAATAGTGTAATACTGGTATTTCATTTCCAATAAGTAATATCTTATCAACATATACTACTGGGATAATGATTTCATTCCCACTAAACCTCTTGCAAACACATGGCTCACATTTTTTCTTAATAAAATCTAATTATTTTATAGATTCATCAAATAAAATGTTATGTGACTTGGATGCTTGATTCAATCCATAAATGGATCTCTATAACTTGAAAATCATTTTGGCATCACCTGGAGTCACAAACCCTTATGTTTGTGTCATATACACATATTCCAGAAGTTTCCCATTATGGAAAGCAGTTTTGACATCCATCTTAAAAATCTCATATTCATGGTAAGTTTCTATAGCATATATAATTTTGATAGATTTAAACATGTAAAATGGGGAAAATGTTTCATCGTAGTCAATTCCTTGGTGTTGTTTAAAACTTTTAGCCACTAACCTTACCTTATAGGTATTTAATTTACCTTCAATGTCTATATTTCTCTTGAATACCCATTTTCAACCTATGATATTTACATCAACTGGAGAATTGATGAGAACCCAAACTTGTTTCTAATATGTAAAATATATTTCAGAATTCATGGATTCTTTCCGTATTGAAACTTTTGAGCTTTCTACTACCTCTTTTAAGAAGATAGGTTCATCATTATCAACCAATAATGAGTCACCATCTTCAATGATTGGAAAAACATATCTCTCTGGTTCTCTTACCTCTATTGTGATCCTAAGTAGTACTTGTATTTTAGGAACCACTTCTTCCATAGGGACCTATAGAACCTTTTCCTATACCAAATCTTGTGTTTCTTAAGCATCAAATTCATCGAAGTCGATCTTGCTCCCACTATCCTTTTTAGGATGTCCCCCTATTAAGAAATATGGATTTTTTGGTGATATTCACTTTCTTTTCTGATGGTTTGTATAGGTATTATCCTTTTTGGTTCCTCAGGATATCCTATAAAGATACACTTTGTGCCCCATGGTGCTAGTTTGTTTCCTAAGAAGGTCTTGATAAACACCTCGCAACCTCATACATGTTTATATGATAAAACGGGTTTATTTCCACTTCATAACTCAAAGGGAATTCCATTTTATTCTTAATTTGGTACTCGGTTTAATGTTTATGCCATAGTTTGTAATGCATATCCTCGAAATGATAATAGAAGATCTGTATGACTTGTCGTCAACCGTACCATTTCTAACAAGGTATGGATCCTCCTTTCACTAACATTGTTCCACTATGGTGTGTAAGGTGGAGTGATTTGAGATATAATCCAAAAATACCATAGAAATTTGATAAACTATTTGTTAATATATTCACCACCTCAATCTGATTGAAGCTTATTTATCTAATTTCCAAGTTGATTATCTACTTCATTCTTGAATTTCTTGAATTTCTCAAAGGAATCAGACTAATACCTCCTCAAGTAGATATAAATATATCTACTCAAGTCATCAGTTAAAGTTATGAAGTAAGAATATCCATCTATAGCTTCTATTTTAAATGGTATACACACATTAGTGCGTACCAATCCTAGAATATTTATGGCCATTTCACCCTGTCCACCAAATGGATATTTGTTCATTTTTATTTATAAAGAAGCATGACATATTTCAAGTGGTTTAAAATCATATTATTCTAAATAAACATCTTGATGGAGATTTTTCAAATGCTTCTTATTTACATGACCAAGATGGTGATTCCATATCTAGGTGTTATATGAGTCATGTGAATATGATTCATTGTCAATTTTCAATACTTGGTTTTCATAATTTAATACATAAAGTCTGTTATTTAAACGTGTCATACCAAAACATATATTGTTTTTATAAAAGAAATAACTTCTATTTCCAAACTTTAAAATAAACCCATCTATATCTAGGCATGATACAGAAATTATGTTCTTGGTAATAGTTGTTACATAATAACAATATTTTAAAACCAAAAGCATTCATGTTGGCAATGAAATGTGGTAGTCACCAATGGCTAGAGAAACCATCCTCGCACCGTTAGAAGCTCTCAGATCCGCCTCTCCTCTAGAAATATTTCATATTCAACTTGGTTCCTTAATTTGGATATAGATGTGAGAACCACAAACTGTAGCTAATACCTAATGTGTAGATATTGAAAGATTACACTCGATAAAAAATGCACCTTTAGCTTTCCCTCTCTTCATGGTAAAGTTCCATTTACAGTGGCCTGGCTTGCCACATGTAAAACACAATACCTCCTTTTCCTTTCCCTACCTATGGATATTCCTCTTCTTGGAAGGATGATTCTTGGGAGCTTTAGACTTTTTATAAATCTTGGGACCATTTTCCTTATTCTTCCTTTTCTTATTCACCATAAGGACTATGGGTTTATCACACCCCATGTCCTTATCCACTTTATGCATCAAATTAAGAAGTTCTGAAATACTCTTCTCATTATTTTTCATATTTTAATTAACAATAAAACTAGAGAAGTTCTTGGGAAGTGATGAAAGTATGAGATCTGTACACAAATCATTTGGGAATTTAATTCCTAAGATTTCTAAGCATTCAATAAATTCAATAATCTTGACTACATGAGTCTCATAGGGAACAGACTCTCAAATCATTGTTGTAAGAAAATCATTGGAGATCTCATACCTCTCTTGTCTCACCTTCTCTTTATAGAGATCCTAAAGTTGGGACAACATTCTATATACATCCATGTCCTCATGTTACTTAAAAAGATCATTGGTCATGGATGATAACATGAAACACTAGAAATATGTAAAAAATTTCAAATTTTTCTCATAGAGTTTTAGATCTTCATCACTTTCCTCATTACCATGAACATCAGTAATAGGTTCTTCCACCAAATACAATTTTCTTTAATAGTGAAGGATAACATAAGTGCCTTTTCCACTCTTGAAAATTTGTTCCAATGAGAAGGTTATCCATCTCAAGTATGGATTACAGTGATATGTTTAAAGTAATTTTAATGTTATTTCTATAAAATAAGATGATCATAATTTTAATAATTTATCTGATAAAAATTAGACAAATAATTAAATATTATATTTATTAATCTCGCACTATTTTATCAAAAATCCAATAGCCCTCACAATTAGCTTTAGAATATCTAGTTTCTTGTATATGCTAGTGGAAAGGATCCATATTTCCCTTATCATTACCCTGACATTGGTTGTTAAAGTAACTTGAATGGTTTTAAGTAGGCATTCCAAATTCCAACTACATTAACTCATAGTTCCTTGATCTGTTGAGTGAACTCCTCAATCCTGAAATTCTTAAATTGGATTTCCTTAACCATTGCCTCTCAGTTACACCAATTCCGACTTTGGAAGTCAACTCTTGATGTGAAATAATTTAATTCAACCCAAAACCTAAAATTATAATTCCTTGATAATTGAAAGCACCCCAACTTTGGTTATTCAATCACTTTTAACTATGGATAGATTTTAACTAAAGTAGTGGAAGGCTATACCGACTTAATATATATTAATGATAGATTTTATCCTTTTATGCCTAAATTGCCAATTTTTATCTTTATTACATGATTTTTAATATTAAGTGGATTTACTTAAGTGATTAACCATTTCTTAGATAAAATTTACACATAATACAAAAAAAATTAGTTCTATCTTGCATGCTCGTTAATTCATTAATTCATGTGATCATGATAAAACATCCATAATGAAATAACCTTGTAACTTGATAGAAATAAAATAACAAATTGGTATGATCATGATCATCTATTAATGGTTGGTTTATCAAGAGGACAATAAAACAACCATCGACCTAGTGTAAAAACACCTTGAACCAATTAAGGTTCGTGTTGCAACTTTCCACCTATACACATATGTATCTCTCTTGGATTGGTTTCACCTCTTCTCCAAACTTATACCGCCTCCACTAGCTTAGGAGCTACATCCATTACATATGATTTTACTCACACTCAGGTGGGGGGAAAGGGTTTACATAAAAGAAACCACAAGCTTGTGGGACCTTGCATAATTATAGGAGAGAAGGAATGTAGGCCAAAAATTTAATTTAATAATAAATTAAATGGAATGAATTACATACAAAGGTCTGGTCTAGTCTCATGACCATCTACATTAATGTAATGAATTGCGCATTTAATAAAACTAGTATTAAATTCTTAATCATTGTTATTTAAGATAAATCACTCTTGAATAAATTAGTTATCTTCCTTAATTAATGAATTATTTTATCTTAATTATCATCTAAATTTCCTTGATATTGTCATATATCATTATTTTAAACAAATAAAATAAATTATTTAAAATTAAATGTGTACATAAACACACCTTGGAGGAAACGTGGTGAATAACCGTCAAAATATACCCAACATGTATTATACTCATATACTATTTACTCTTGTGACATATGGCATACACAACTTTTCACATACTTTCATGATCTATACTACCAACTTAATGATTATATGAATTGCATGCTTTTTTGGTTATGTGTTTTGCTTCAATGCACATAGAGTAACAACTTTAATACAACTCATACCTGATATGTATATTTTAACATTACACAAAAAATAATTAAACATTTATATATATATATATATATATATATATTAAAACCCATCACATGGTTTGTTCTATCAACTTAATAACCACATGAAATCACATGTCGATAAGGTTTAAAAATTATAATAAATAAATTTAATTATATATAATTTGGTATAAGTACACGTTCTGTAAAAACAAGTGACACATAATATATGCATCTCACCATATATATGAGGTACACACCTAGGGACTCGGCATGTAAAATGTGCCTCAAAAAAATTGGAGTACATAGTGTGTATAAAGGGATACATGGCGTGTGGTATCCAAGTTACATGGTCACCAATCAGGTATGTCATGTATGGAAATACATATCTCATTTAAATTACTACACACCATATAAAACGGATACACGATGTGTACTCCGGTTGACCATTTCCCAAGTTGTCTCGGCCAACACACAATGTAAGAAATTTAATGCACCATGTGTAATCAATGCACATAGTTTGAAATAATTCTGAATTAATTCTTGGCGCATTGAACACAAGTACATGGCATGTAACTCTAGTTACACGATGTGTATTCCTATGTTATATATCTAGAATCCTCAACACCTTTAGATGAGTTCTTCAATTTTATTTCATTCATAAAATTAATCATTTTTATTAGATCTATGAAAATGGAGGAAGAATAAAATCTCACAATTTAGATTAAAAGAATGATTAAACTTGAATTGAAAACTACATGAAAAATGTGTAAATCAGTCAATGATATTTAAATAATTATAAATAATCATGTGGTCGCTCTGATACCACTTATAGGTTCCTAGAACAGAGGAAGTATGTGACGGGTCATGCCAAACTTTAATTTTTATCATGATCGATGATCAATCTGAGATTTACACAACGATAAATTTCATGATCAATAGAATTGAATCAAAGAAAATAGACAATGGATAAAATGTCGGAACCATAGAGAGAGGATTGCCACATATTATTTATAATCAGTTTAATTAATTAAAGAATTACCTTATTGGAATTATTTCTTCATTGGTGGATCTGACATCATATCTGCATTGCACCATCATTGCATCATAGAAATCAAAAGTAGATTCCCTCTAGCGGTGATGCACACGTGTTCCACAAATCTCTAAATGTCATTGTAGGAATATCTGGGTTCTAGCATGATAGATCCCATCACTTGTGTTGTCTGCCTTTGATTTCCATGAGAACCACTTTCAAAGTGTTCTCTTTGATCTCTCTAGACTTGAGATTAAGAGGTGGAGGATGATCGATCTTCATTCTTGGGAGAATTTTTGTAGAAGGGAGCTCTCTGGGGTTTGAGATGATTTTATGAATTCGGTGTGCATAACTAAAAAAATGAATTGGCTCACATAGAAAATAATATAAATAGATTTATATAACATTAGGTTTAAAATAAAATAATTACATAAGTAACCTTTATTATTTATTTAATCCTTATGGAACCCCATGTCAAATAATAATAATAAAATTTTTATTATTTCTTGACACACTCTTAACTTGTGAATTAAATTAAATATTATTTAATAAAATAGTATTAAATATGTATTATTTCCCATCAGATCTAAAAACTTGGTCTTTTATTCCTCCAAAATATTTATCGGTCCTTGAATAATGATTATTTATTTATTAAATAAACATCACTGCATTATTTTCCAATAAATAAATAAAATATTATATTCACTATATAGAAAATAAATATTTATTAAATATTCTTATCACATTATATTTTCTAAAATAATTGGTGATAAAATATATGTGATCAAGAAAACATGAATAATTATTAAACCATGTGTAGTAATAATATTTATTCAACTTGTTAAATAATAAATAATAATATATTATTTAACTGAGATTCTGGATTCACTTAGTGTGTGACCCTTTGGGCCTATTTCTTAGTGGCATTAGGGGAAGAATCCTAAAGTCCAATGTTAGCATCTAGAAACATCCCAAGGCACCCATAGAGAAATAAGTTAATGTCGCAACAACATAATACATCATACTAATGCTTACTGTGTAATATAATACATTTATCAAGATATATCTAATCAAGAAGGTTGCATATTAGTGTTATCAACCTATGTGATCGATGTCTCTTTTTTTGACATCCTGTAAATTGAACTTTCCTATAGAAAACCATGTTCATGGATTTATTTACGCTATATAATTTTCATCAAAGGGTCTAAGATATCAACTTCTATTAAAGAACGAAAGGGGAAAATCTTTTCTTGCATTATTCATTAATACAATATTACTCATGATGCACCCAACGTATACTACCTCTTCATGAATATATGTCTTCACAATTTTCATCAATAAATCAAAGTAATCATCTTATAATACTCATTAATAATAATATTAAAGTCTAAGGATCAATACACATGTCTGCAAACAGGAACATCCAATGACACACATAAATGTGGATTTCCTACTGTTGGGTCTCGTTCTCATAATATCCTTCACTGGATATTATTAAGGGCTTACACCATGAGAAGGTTCCTCAAAATTCTATGAGTCTCCACCCCTAACACCCTATATAATTTTTTCCCTCAAATGATATCACCTTGTTATAGAATATATGTTTAAGAATAGTGTCTTAGTAATTTCATGTTCTCATGATATCTAGAAATTTCTATAAACTTTTAGTGTGAAAGCTAATTTTAGGACATTATCACATACTATATTACGTATAAGAACAATAATGATGTGATAATAAGTTTATTAATATTCAAAACTATGAATAAAGATTATCATAAAGTACACAAAAGTTGGTTCTAGAGCACCAACTCCAATAGAACCTACTCTGGTAGAATTTTCTAAAGAGTGCTCTATTTTAGCCATTGATGTGCCATTAAACCACTCGATCATGATATTGTAAACCCTAAGGGAATCATGTGATTATCTGAACATGCCCGCCATAGCCCAAACCTATATTCTAGTTTCATTATAAGGTCTAATGATCGACCTTATATTTCCACTGTCATGCCATATCGAGAGCATCAATGCACCATCAATTCGATTTCTATTTAGTTCACCTCAAACCATACCGAGCCCGAGTCCAATTGAAATCCTGCCTGATTTCATGTTTGGTTCTACTCCTTTAATTTTCCAAGGAATCCATTAAATTTAACCTCATTTTCCCACCAGTTCCAAAACACCATAACGGTCCTCCCCCAATCAACCTATATCATGCACCCCCAATCCTTCTTGCATGAGAGCTACACCACCAAGGTCAACATACCACTCTGCGCCTTAGAATAATCCATATAGTCAATCCACAAAACCATTTTCTGATTTTCATGTCCCATGATTTGGATCATGGAAACTTCACCTATGACCTTTTTGGAAAAACCCACCGACAATGGGGGCCTCACCTATGAATGATGAAATATCCCACACTATTTGATTCTTTCCTTACTACTCATAGAGTATTGACCTAAATGGGTCTCCCCAAAGCCACCCGTGTGTCACTCCCCCAAGAAATTCCCACACATCAGTGGTTCCAACCTATGATGCCTCTATCGATATTTGGCCCCAGGTTGGCCACGTCATCATGCCTGATCCATCCATGACCCAGTTTCCACCATCAAAACATGACAAATCTCATCATAGATCCTCGAGTCACCACACCATCCATCCCCTATTTACACCCACATTGGGCATAGTCACATAAATATAGATTCTTATTCTTTAAGCATCATGGGTGTACACATATGTACTACCCAACCACATGTAAAATGAAACAACACATCTCTGAAGTGAACTTGCCTCTTGGTTTACATTGATAGTCAACGGTTTCAATATCTTATGTAACCTCATCCCAAAACACAGTCACGAGCTCTGGAAATCCATGGTTCATCAAAACCTGAACTTCATTCCCAAATCACTAACCATAACTCTTTTTCATCGCATTATAGTCAAGAGTTGATCACCCATGATGATTTCCTAAACCAAAAGCATATCATCGATCCAAAACCACCCAAATGACCCCTCAAAACCCAAGAATAATTCTAGAGTTCCATTGGGACTCTTTTACACTCTCACTACAATATTGAAGGTGAATCCTGAGCTGATTGGGCTAGGCACCTAACCAATATCTCCCTCCCAAACCGCATGCACTACCGAATCACCAACTCTCAGGGTGATTCTCCTTTTAATAGCACCAAGAATTACCACATTCTTCCCACCAACTCCTTTGTAATGATTTTCTTATCCACACGAATCACACACTTGACCCACCTCTAACACACCAGGTCTACCTTACCTTCACGACCACCATCAAAAAATCTTAAGAGCATAAAACCACAAAAACTCATACACCCTCATGATCTGATCTTTAACATAGGGTTTATCCAAACCATACTAGTTTTAGTCCTATCACCCACATGATTTTCACCAATGAACCTTGTATAAAACACATTAGGGAGTCAACATGGAAAGGTATCCAAACAAGTCTATTCATCCCTAGACTAGCCTCAAAACCAAAAGGACTTGTACAAAAGTTACTCTCCTAAACCCCCAAGGCATATAACATGCCTATACCAGAAAATCGGTAGCACCCTCATGCACTGATGTCATAAGTCTAAATTTCCAAAACTACCTCACATACTTAGAGGTACTCTATAACTTAGTAAAACCCACTCACGACCACCCTCAAAGGTCACAATACACTAAATCCATAACCTAGAGTCACAACCAAGAAAGTTTATTGGGTTTTCCATCCTAGCCCATACACTAAGCCTCACATGGGTGAAAATAACCCTATATCATAGCCACAAGGCTTCTTCATTCCAAACACTAACTGCAGGGTACACACATTGGTCTGAACCACCCCCTTCTATTCATTTCTAGGCCAGGTATTATAACACATAAGTCCACCAAAAACATGCCAAAGCATCACCATTCTCAAGGTCATAGGGAAGAAGTTATAACTTGGGTGCTCTCATATCCCCAGCCACCCACACATAGGTTTAACACACATTACCACTAGGACCACCCAAGTTTTACATATAGGATTCAAAAATTTACACTTTTCCATTTCTTTAACAAAGTTTTTTTTCAAAACAAAAGTCTCAGTTAAATGAAATTTCAAATACAATATTTAGATGAAGATGATTTATAAGTTGTAATTTTAATTTTATTTAGCTAATTCCACATAAAACCAAAACAAATTATCCCATAAAACACATCCTTTTAACCATTTCTTTAAACAAAACATTTCATAGATAAGGATTTGTTAAATAAAATTTCAATTACAATTTATAGAGGAAAATACTCTTTAAGTTGTAATTTACATTTTAATTATCATAGACCTCGTAATAATCAAATCAAATAGTTAAAATAGGTATTTTATCACTTCATAAGGATATTTTAAGTAATATTCCACCATAAACTTATATGGAAACATCATATAAATAGTTACAGACACATTAAATAACCAACCCAGTTCATATTCTAAGTAAACAATCACATGAAATCACAAAAAAAGAACCCAACATGCCTAATATGATGCATGAAGACACCCTCACTTCCCATGTCAGGCCAAGAGATAAATTCCATAAATCAATAACCTAAAAATAAAGTGAATCAATTAAGGTGAAATCATTTCAACCATAAAAATTAATAGCATGAATAATAACCCCATCCTAGGAAACATGTACTTTCCTCATACGTGGGGTGGCCAGTCCTAGACACAAGGTTCATACCATGTCCTGAAACTTTCCTAGACTCCTGTAAACCTCACCCAAATAGTAAAAAAAAATTCTTTAATGGAAATTTGTAATATCCCAACCTAGACCGATCCATAAATAGTAACCTGATCGATATTCTACATGACCTCAGGTGAACCTCCCCATATGCTAGATCCTACCAACTAACAGCACAAATCTAT
Source organism: Viscum album (assembly GCA_963277665.1). Lineage (NCBI taxonomy): Eukaryota > Viridiplantae > Streptophyta > Magnoliopsida > Santalales > Viscaceae > Viscum > Viscum album. Next base: position 1,768,096,528 of record OY728123.1, read on the forward strand.
GGTAGTATAGGGGGGAGACTATACTTGTTTATCAAAGTAAAAAAATAGTGGAAATAATATCAAACCAATACAGAATCCAGATAAATTAGTAAAAGAATGGAAAATAGGCAATTACCAACAATAATTCAAATAAACCATGCCATAATGAATGAAAATTGTATAGTACAATCCAAGCAGTCCTACAACCAAAATCTAAAAATACAAAAACATAGAAGAACCCAACCATGGTTCTGAGTTTTGGCTCGATCCTGATTCCCATTCTCTATCCTAGTATCCAAAGAAAAACTAAATGCCATCCCTCTACCAACCTATACCTGAGAACAAGTAGCATCTTCTCAGATACCCAAGTGCCATGGTGGCTCGAGCAGGGTGAGTAAAACTCAGTAGGCCACCAAAAATGGTGTATCTAAAATAAATAGTCCATAAAAATGTATGAAAAAAGTACTCCAGATAAATAGATACAATTAACATAATTTAACACACTTAAAACTGAAACATTAACACATATAAAACCTAAGGTCTAGGTTTACCCCAAGAATGGTAAAAACCTTCTTTGTACAGTTTCAAGGTGTCTCTGAGCATGTCATGATAATCGTGCCAATCATCTCAATCCCATCTAGGGGTAATATACCCATCCCTGGTCCAAATCCGCATCCAGAATAAATATACCCATTCTAAGAGCCATGTGTCTCTCGGGGGTTATGTTCACCCTAGGTTAACCATAAATCACAGTGTCCCCCAAGGGTCATGTTCACCTCATATTAACCCTTATTCACTACATCCATCAGGTTTCATTTTCACCCTCATTTAACCATTATTCACTAATTCCCTCAGGGGTTATGTTTACCCCGATTTAGCCATAATTCCAGCATCCACCTTGGAGTTTCGTTCACCCCAGGCTTAACCATTAAGAACAAATAGAATAATTTTATTTCCTTAAAAACAAACCCACACAAACATACATTTTCCATTTGACATTAAATAATCCATTTACAATTATAACCACTTCCATAAAGACCATTTCCAATTTACCATTTCAAAACAAATTACCAAGACACCACATTCATATCAATAAACCAATTACACATTTCCACTTCAAAAACCAATAAGATTTACCATATCAGAAACTCATTCCTTTAGAATCACTATTTTTTAAATACCATCCCCATTTCCATTCCCAATAACTAAAACAATTTACCAATTTCATTTCCCAACTCTAAAAACGCCAATTTTGAATTTACTATCCAAATTTCCATTTTCAAAATACTAATTCAATATCCATTCACTTTCCCCTAGTCAAAAACCTATATTTCATTTATTACCGATGCACCCAAATTTCAGTTACCTTTAATTTGGGCCAAGAGTATATAAAAGGACATGTAAAATATGGTGAAGCTATTATTAAAGATTTTAATTTAAACTTGTTTGAGGCACGGTTGAGCCGAACTGACTGCATAATGAAACAATAAATAATAATTTGATAATGTGGGTTATTTTTAGAGGACCACCTATATCATTTGGAGTATTTTCCCTTTTAGTCCATAGCTTATAAAACCATTTCCCGAGCTCAACTGAGACCAATGAAAAAAGATCATACCTCCCATGACTCTATCTCACAACCAAATAACTAAATTAATTAATTATAATCAAATTATAATTAACTAAAACCTTAAAAACAACAACTAACCTAAAAACTTGGAAAAAATGGAAAACTACTCACCAGATACACCTATTACACATAAATTGAGTCTAATGATCCTCCAAAATCATGTTCAATGCCCCGACCACTCTCCCTAAAAAACTCCCTAACAAATGGAGCTAGAACCATAAGTGATGAAAAAACATTTATCTCAAAACCCTTGAAAAACTCACTCGTCCACATACCTCTAATGAAACGATGATTGATGGTGTGAAAACATTGTATCAGGACTTCCTTAAGACAATTCACATGGAAGCCTCATCATATCGAGATGATTCCACCATCCTCCAGTGGAATTTTCACTCAAATATCTAACTATAGAATCCAAAAATTAGAGAGAGGTGAATAAGAGAATAATGAAGGTCATAAAGAGTATAAACTTACTAATAATTGCAAAAAACTAAGCCTCGTACTATCCTTTGAGGGGTAACCAAAGAAGAGAAGGAGAGGAGATTCCTGGTCTATGTAAGCTAATAACAAGTGGAAAAGAGGGATTCCACTCTAAAAAACATGAGGTAGACTAATTTTAATTATTCCCCTTAAAATCCCTACTGAATATCCATTAGACACTTGTAAGTGAGCAGGCCTTCAGGCTAGGCCACTGGCTGGCCAGTGGATACAAGCTATAGCCCCATCCACCAGGCCTATCACTCAAGTCATCCACCTCCCAACCCATAATTATCATCAAAAAACACCCTTTTGAGGGTTCCAAACCCTTGATGCTCTCAACCGATCCCTAATTCTTAGAATGATCCACCCACTAGTTTGAAAATTCAAATTCTTTTGAAAATTCAAACCCATCCATACACCCATACAAAAACAAGATTTTACGCCCACACCCTAAGTAGTGCAGAGTAAGAACATGTTGATAGGGGTATCACATAACAAGTTGGAGGAAGAGAAAATACTATGTCCATAATATGGGGACCTGTGCCTCACCAAACAGAACATAAAATATAGGGGATCATGGCCTTATGAATGCTTTGATTATTATTCCTAGACCCCATTGTAGGTCCCACGGAGACTCATATCTCCTCAGAAGAATCCTCTAATGGAAAAATGGACCACTCCATTATGATTAACATGGAAAAATAATCATGATAGGATTTTACTTATTTAAAACTTGCATCAGATGGAAATTATGCATTTCATTATAATGTAGATGAGGGACATTATGTGTCAAGACCCGAAGCATGTTCCATGAGATATAATTACATCACATATTGGTCTTGTATCGTTCATCTCAGTTTCAAGATCATGATGCAACATTCTGATCATAAATCCAACATTATGATAAGAAGATATAACTAAATCAAAAATTATAACAACAACAACAATAACAAAAACAACAATGACAAAAATAATAATAATATAATCATTATCAAATAAATGTAGGGGTACATTTCATTACTCCCTAATTCATTATTCCACCTTTTTCATTTAATTTCTTTTTATAATTAAGAGATAGGGGGCCTAGCCTCCCCCTACCCCTCACGTTTCATGCCTCACATCGTATCTTCCCTCATCTGAGCCCCTCACACATCTGCCTCCATTTCATCAACATCACCTGATCATTCTATACCCTCACCTTTTCTATGTCAGGATAATATACCTCATCATCACCTTCGACCACAAATATAGTCAATTAACCTTAATTACATGTAATAAAGAGAGTGAGTGAGAGTATCATGAGTGAGGAGAGATGGAGGAGGGGGAGTACAATCATCACAATCTGCATCGATCATTGTTGGGTTTACCATAGATAATCAAGAGAAACATCAAGGTTAAAAAATCAACCCTAAAAACCATGGAATTAGATTTATAGGTTTCGAGATTGGGAAATTAAATAACATAAAGGGGTTCATAGAATGATAGATAAATAACCACTACAAATAATTTAGAAAAAAATTAAAAAAAATCAACCATAAATAATGGTAATCCAGTCTATAAATTCAATAGGATATTCATAAATAATAGATCAATGGAAATAGATAATCCCTACCTCAAGGCACAATTGTTGACACTTCAATCCATTTTTGAAGCCAAGGTTTTATTTTTCATCATCACAAGAGCTGGTCTCATTCATCAATCTGATGTTGTTTCCATCCAATAAGTTCTCTCTATATCCTACCCTTATACCTAGGGTTTCATGTCATCAAAAAATATATCCACTAAGGAGACAACATTACTGAGGTTAAATAGAGTTTCCCTAGAGTTTTGGAAATAAATTAAAGGATTTAATTATTTAAGTTAAATAATTTAATTAATTAATCTATCTATAATGGTATATCCTAGAGATGTCTGATGAAAACAAAAATTATAGATATCCTTAGGTAAAACCCATGTTATGGATGCAAAAATGGTATATATTTTCCCATTTTACATGATATTTAAAATGAAAGGAATAATTCTTGAGAATTTGCATGAGCAGGCTAAAAAATATTTTTATTTTTAATATATTTTTATTGTCAATATATTTTTATTGAGGCCCCTCCACACTCTGAATTCCATGTCAGCTCATCTTAGGGGTAAACATCACACCCCAAAATTAATAGAACCACCAAATAATTTTTTCATGGTTATTTTCTTGGTAAAGTTTACTATTTTACCCTTGGGGAGGCCCCATGACACCAAAACCAAAAATGGGACTATCGAGAAAAACTTGGGTCACTACACCCTCCCCATTTTAAGACATTTTAATTATTAAAAATGATACATCTAGAGATCCTCAACTAATTAGTTTATAAAACAACTCAACGTAGAAAACTACTACCACTACACACACCTCCTTCATGTTAGAGTAGGTGTCCTAGAACCAACTGTTTGTACTTTGATTACATGAATATTTGATATATTAAATATTAAATTAAACATATTATTATATATTGTTCATTTTTCTGTGAGACTTTAATGTAATAATGTTATAGAGTATTTTTTTCATTGATAAGGTCATAGTAGTTCCCCACTATGATGAGAACCTTGAATTTCTATGATAATATTCTTAATATATTTCTCCGGTTGGATAACATACTATGATGGGACACATAGTACATAGACCGTCAAGTGTGAGTACCCGTAAGCCAATGAGACTTATTATCATGAAGTTTGAACAAGGTAATCTCCAAGATAGGAGATTATGATAACAGACCCACCAGTAGGATTTTTTCATGTTTTAGTGTCATCGGATATTCCTATCTATGAGTGTGTGTAATGGTTCTTAGAATTTAATATTATCATTAATGCATGTCACGACTCGTGCAATTATATTTGCTGACGAAAACTGCCATGCCATATATTGGTGGGAATTAGGGTACGTTGGGTACACCACAAATGACATGTTATTAATGGATAATTCAGGTAAGGATTTGTCCCTTCCATATTTATGGAATTAGATATCTTGGCCCTTTGATTGAAATAGAACATTCACCCTAAATTCCATTTCCATGGTGTAACGATGAGTTTATTTTAGATATTCAAATAATGATATATCGAGAATATAGGTTAATGACACTATCATAAAACCTACTCGATGTGATATTGTGACAAAGGGGTTATATTACATAGTGAGCGTTCGTATGTGGTTGTCATTGTTACGACTTTAAGTTCTTTCTCTTGGGTATCTTGACCCATTTCTAGATAGTAATCTTAGACTTTAGTCAATCCTACCTAATGCTAACAAGAAAGAATCCTATAAGGTCACACAGTAAGTGTTTTTATTGGTCTCAATTAAATTCTATTTGAATTTAATTAAAGGAATAAATATTATTCTCAAGACTGATAAATAATTTTATTCAAGTTATATTGATCACATAAATTAAATAAATACTTATTTACCATATTGTGAATAAAATATATTTATTTATTTTATTGAATATTTAATAAATATTTATTTACTAGTTTGTGAATAAAATATTTATTTAAGAGAATAAAATATTTATTTGGGTGTTCAATAAATGTAAGAGGAGTTTGAATAGACCAATACCGTGTGTGGTGATAAAATAATTATTTACGAGCCGATAAATATTATTTATCCATTTTTACTTAAGTTGGAACACCAGAAAATAATAATATTATTATTATTACTATATGGCATGGGATTTCATTAATGTTTAGAATTATATATAATGGTTGTCATGCAATTAAATTTTGTACCTGAAATCACAACTTTATAAATAGACAGTTATGTCTATTGTGTAAAGCATTCGAACCCAATTACAAGTTTGGGAATAGAGAATTGTTTCACAAAAAAAATTCTCTTGACTCCTACTCCTCTCTCCCTCTCAAGAACAAGAAACCCAAGAGATAATTTCTTCAAGACTGAATAAAGAGCGATCAAGAACAAATAATGAAAGACATTCAATTCACCGTACTAGCACCCGGAGAATGAGTGGGCTTACTCGAAAACCATTAGAGCATGTGTGGATCACCACTAGAGGGACTCTACCCTTGGATCCTCACAAGCGCAATGAAGGAAATCCAAAAGGGTCGTTTCAAATGATCAAAAATCATCAACAAAGAAGTTCCTAATCCCAAGTATTTATTTATTAGATATTAAATAAATTAATTATAAATTTTATGTGCAATATCCTCACTTTTGGTTTCAGACAATGATTATTAAAATAAATTTTAATATATCATATTCCATTGCAATGCTTCCACTGCACCTGAAACCAACAAGTGGTATCAGAGCAGTCACGTTTAAATTTATAATTATTTATTTGATTGTTGATTTACGTGCAATTGTGGTTATATTTTCATTTCATGTTATTAGTTCTTTAATATGATTTGAATTAACATGTTATTTACATATTAATTGTGTGTGTTCAGTGTTTCATTTTTTTATAGATTTAAGAACAAATGAAGAACAACCAGAGATGCCATCAGGAAGTACCAAATATTTGGCCGGTAAAGCTGGGTTAAACGGTGTGCGGCCAGAGAACACACTGTATATTCATGTGAATTTCCTCCATATGTACCAAGAAATTAAAAACATGTTGTGATTTTATTGCACACTACATGTTGACTAGGTCAACATGACATGCAGAAAGTGGATACAGGGTGTGTAGCTGGCATGTATACACCATCTGGTCCGGCAGAGTTAACATTCCAAGTCCCTAGGCATATGAATTAGATATATGACAACTTAGGTACATGGAATATAGTTGGATTTACATGCCATGTAGTCTCCCATTAATGGAAAAAATAAAAATTACATTAAATTTGAAAAATTGCAACATTAAAACCATATTTTATTGATTGGCACACCATTGTGTGTTTGATAATTTAATAATGGTTTTAAATAATTTTAAATGATCAATTAATTTATTGTAATAAATATTTGATTAATGGTTCTTCTATTTATTTTCCATTAATTCCAAATAGATGGTTATATCCAATTAAGTTTGGATTATCATTAAGATGAAATGGTATTAATTAATTTATTAATTAATTAATACAAGCCTGTTCATCTTAATAATAAAGAATGAATAAATAAATGAATTATAGCTAGTTACTTTTTGAGTATTCATTGCATTTACAATCGATCATGAGCTTGAACAAGACCTATGTATGTGTTGGAATTTATTTAATTAAATTTATTGCATGATTTTGAAATTATTTAATATTAAAGTAAAATATGGTCTGTGAGTCATTCCTCCCTCCATTATCATGTAGGACCTTCATGTCCAAGGATATTTATGTAATTCCCTTTAACCAATATATTGGTTCCCCTCACCTTCATGTGAGTAATAAATATGTGTAATTAATGGATCATCCCAAGGTGTGTGGATACGGTTCAAGATGGAACCATAATGGCGCCAACTCGGTGATACATAGGTGGACATGTGGAATATTGTAGCTCATGCCATGTCCAGTATAAGGAGTTATTTCCCCTAGGTCATAGGTTTATTTAATTTCTTCTCATTAAATCAACCATTAGATAAGCTCATGATTGGTTCATTTAATTAATTACTTATTTTCTGTCTAATGCATTAAAATTATATTTATTGATGCAAGACCACGATCACATAAATGAATTAATATTCAAAGACTAAATTTAAATAAAATTGATTATGCGTGAATGTTTTATACAAACATGGTTAATTGATTAAGTAAAAATCCACTTAAATATTAACAATACATGCAAAGGATAAAAAAATATAAAAAATTATGTATAATAAAATAAAATACCTCAATCTAATATTAAGTTAAACTAAGCCTTTTGTTACTTGATTAGTAACAAAACTCAATAGAACTATGTGTTTAACCAACCCTTTTTTGGAAACTTGCTTTTATAAGGGGAGTTATTATGAAGGTTTCAGGTTGACTTAACCATTTTACATCAATAGGAGTATCCCTTTCTGGACTTGGTGTAATTTGGAGGCAAGTGTTGAGAAAATTCAAGTCAGGATTTCTTGATTGGGGATTCCAATCAACATATCAAGGAGTTGTAAGCTTGCAGTTGGAAAATACTTGCCTACCAAAATACCTTCAAAATAGCTTGACCAACCCTTTTTTGGGTTATGAAAAGGGGAATATAGATCCTAGCCACTAGAATTTCCTAGAAAATATACATTACAAGTTCAATGGTGAGGGCTATTGGGACTTGATAAAATAATGGGAGATTTTATAAAAACAATTAATTTATTATTTATCACAAAATTTTAATCAAGAAAAGTACTAATAATCTGCTCTTTTAATTATAGAATAAATTAAAATCTCATCATCCACACTATCCCTATGATCAATATTGGATAAATACAATCTCATCACTCATATTAACTTCCATGAGTGGTTTAGACACCTTCGGGTTGTTCTATGCCATGAACAGAAATCTTACATGCTAGAATCCTCAATGCCTAATCCTCTTTCTCAATAGGTGAGTGATGAAGAGTTCCTATTATACGAAAAAAATATGAATGACATGGTCGAATTTCAATGTTTTATGCTTTAATTTATTTCTAGTGAACTCATGAAGTCTCACAAAAACATGGATGTATATAGCATGCTTGAGCACCTCCCTGGTCTTTACCAGGAGAGAGCTATATGGGAATTATTTAAGATTTCCAAGGTTCTCTTTCAGAGTAATCTTGGAGAGGCTTATGTATTTAGGCCTCACATAGTCAATATCATTATCTACACTAATCACCTAGAGGTTCTAGGTTTTAAACTCCCAAAATAAATAGGAACTGATCTCATTCTAGAATCACTCCATTGAAGCTTCTCTGGTTTTTTTGTGAATTTTAATATAAACAAAATTGAGAAGTCTCTGCCATATCTTCTTATCCTCCTTATCCAAGTAGATAAAGATGTGAAGAATGAAAATAATTTTTTCCTTATGGTGAAAATTTGAAAAGGGAAATCAAAGAGCTTTAAGTCCAAAGCTTCTTCACACCCTTCAAGGAATAAAAATACCAAAGGGAAAGCAAGGGAACATGATGCTATCTGTTTTTCATGTGGTAAGAAGGGCCACTAGAATAAAAACTACACTCAGCTAAAGAATTAAGGGGAATATTAAGGTCTGTTTTTTATGAAGTGCAATTTATTTATTTCTAAAAATTGGGTATTAGATACATCTTATGTTTCCCACATATGTATTCAAATACCAAAACCAAGTAGATTCAAAACAATTGACCAAGGGGTGTAGATCTATAAGCATCCAATGGATCTAAACTTTTTGTTGTAGCTATCAGGGACTACCACCTCACATTTCTGACCAGAATGATCTTGGTTTTAAAGGGTTGTTATTATGTTCCTTCAGTTACCAAAAACATTATTTCTATATCCTGACTAGATATGGATGGATTCATTTTCAAATTTGGAAATAAGTGTTTATTATTTTATAAGTATATCATTTTTTATGGTAAGGACCATTTACATAATGGTCTTTAAGTGTTGTATTTAATGAACCAAGCAATGGAAATCGATAATGAAGTTACTTCACATGAATCATACCTCACCCAACTTTGGAATCACTATCTAGGTCATGTAAATGAAAACTTTTGAAAAAAATACAACAATATGGATATTTAGATTCTTTCAAACTAAAATCACTTGGTGTATGTCAAGCATGTTTACAAGGAAAAATGACCAAATCTCTGTTTAGTGGGAAAGGTGAAAGGGGTAAAGAGATTATTAAATTAGTTCATACCAATGTGTGTGGACCATTTCCTATTGAAGAAAAGTGTGGGTACTCGTACTTCATAAATTTTACTGATGATTTTTGTAGATATGTATATATTTACTTAATTAGTTATAAGTCAGATTCTTTTGATAAATTCAAGGAATACAAGAATGAAGTTGAGAATCATCTTGGTAGGAAGATTAAGAAAATATCCTTAGATCATGGTGGATAATATCTTAATCAAAAATTCATTGATTACTTATGGAAGTTTGGGATCCTTTCCTGGATCACTCATCCTTACACGCCTAAGTGGAATGGTGTAAGAGAAAGGAGGAACCACACCTTTTTGGGCATGGTAAGATCAATGATGAGTCATACAAGTCTTCCAATATCCTTTTGAGGATATACACTACAAATAGTGGCACACATACTAAACCAAGTACCAAATAAATTGACAAATGGTATTCCATATGAATTTTGGAGTGGAATAAAAACCATGTTATTAAATTTAAGTGTGTGGGGAACTGAAGAGTTTGTTAAGGCCTCTTCAGGTAAAAAACTTTCACCCCAAGGAACAAATTGTATATTTATAGGATACCCCAAGGAAACAAGGGGATATTAACTATACGACACCTCAGAAAAAAAGGTTATAGTGGCAATACATGCCATATTCCTTGAGAGGGAGAGAATCTCCAAAAGAGATAGTGGGAGCAGGATAAACTTTGATGAAGTCTGGGTGCAAGGCACAAAATATTTGGTATAGGATCAGATTCCACAAAGCCCCATCGAAGAAGAAACTATTCCAGGGACATACATACTACGTAAGAGTACAAGAGAGGTTAGAGAACTAGAATGGTATGGTTTTCTAGTAACTAAGGATGGTTAATCTTTATTAGTTGATAATAATGATCCTCTAACCTAAAAGGAAGTATTAAGTGGAATAGATGTTTCCAAGTGGAAAGAATCCATGAATTTTGAAATGTATTCCATGTACCAAAATCAAGTATGGATTTGGGGAGATCCTCTAGTGGATGTAAATCCTATTAGTTTCAAATGGTTATTCCAGAAGAAAATTGTACATGGAAGGATAAGTTAGTACCTATAAGGCATGATTGGTTGCAAAGGGGTTTAAACAGCATCAAGGTATTGACTACAATGAAACCTTTTCACCAATTGTAATGCTGAAATCAAAAATGAATTATAATTTACATTGAAACTTACCATGACTATGAAATTTGGAAAGTGGATTTCAAAATAGCCTTCCTTAATGGGAACCTTTAGGAATATGTCTACATGAAATAACCTAAAGGGTTTGTAACTCAAAAAGATTCCAATGAGATATGCAAGTTCAAAAAACCATTTATGGATTAAAGATATCATCTTGGACATAGAACATTCATTTTGATGAATCCATAATGGAATTTGGTTTTATAAATAATTAATGTGACCCTTGTGTCTAGAAATGGTTTAGTGGGAGTGCAGTCATTTTCTTAATAGTATATATTGATGAAATATTACTTATTGGAAATGAAATACCAGTATTATAGTCTGTTAAGGAATGGTTGAATAAATTATTATCAATGAAATACTTGGGTGAGGCATCATATATTCTTGGGATCAATATCCATCATGATATATCCCAGAGGTTTCTCATCCTAAGTCAAAGAACATACATTGACAAGATACTGAAGATATTCAGTATAAAATAATCCAACAGGGGATTGTTGCTAGTGTCACATGGAATTCATATTTCCAAGAAATTGTGTCCTTAGAAACATGATGAAATAAATAATATGGAATGTATTCCATATGCATCAGTAATTAGGCCAGACATGTATGTTATGCTATGTACTAGGATAGATGTCACATGTACATTAAGTGTGGTAGGAAAATATCAAGTTGATCTAGGTGACTGGTATTGGATAGTGGTCAATTCTATCCTTAAGTATTTGAGTTGTAATAAGGATATGTTCCTGGTTTATAGAGGATATGAGGAACTAGTAATTAGAGGATATGTAGATTCTAGTTTCCAAACTGATCAAGATAACACGAAGTAACAAACGGGATACATCTTCACTTTGAATGGAGGTGTTGTGAGCTATAAGAGATGAAAGAAGACTATGGTCGTAGATTCTATATAAGTGTATGAGTATATTATGGATTTTGAGGAAACTAAGGAAGAAGTTTGGATGCAAAATTTTATCCAAGATTTTTATGTGGTTCCTAGTAGTAAAGATCCCATAACACTCTATTGTGATAATACTATAATGGTGGTTCTTGAAAAAGAGACAAGGTCACATCATTGGATGAAGCACATACTTCAGAAGTATCATCTCTCGAGGGATTTTTCTCAAAGAGGTGAGGTTACAGTGAGCAGTATTTCCATGGAAGAAAACATGGCGGATCCCTTGACTAAAGACTTGAATCAGCAGAAACATGATTATCATGTGATGTCTAGCTGACTGAAAGTCATAGGTAGTTGGATCTAGTCCAAGTGGGAGTTTGTTAGAGTTGGTGTCCTAAAACAAAATATTTGTATTTTGATTTCATGAATATTTTATGTATTAAATATTAAATTAAACTTCTTATTACATATTTTTTATTGTTCCAGATGAATTTAATGTAATAATGTCCTATATTATCTTTCACCTTGATAAGTTCATAGTAGTTCCCCGCTATGATTAAAACCTTGAAGTGATATGAAAATATTCTTAATATAGTTCTGTGGTTGGATAACATACTATGATGGACCCGTAGTATATAGATCATTAGGTTAAAGTACTCATAAACATATGAGACTTCTTCTCATGAAGGTCGCACTTGGTAATCTCTGAGACGGGAGATTATGAGAAGAGACCCTCCAGTAGGAATTATGCATGTTTTGGTGTCATCGGATATTCCTATCGGTGAGCATGTGTAATGGTCCTTCAACTTTAAGATTATCATTAATGTTTTTCATGACTCAAACACTTAAATTTTCTATTGAAAACCATCATGCCATATGTTGGCAGGAATTGGGGTACATTAGGTGTGTCATGAATGACATATTATTAATCGATAAATCAAGGAAGTATTTTTACCTTAAATATTTAGGGAAGTTAATATCTCATCCCTTTAATTGAAATGAAAATTTCACCCTAAATTCCATGTCCATGGTGTAGTGAAGAGTTTATTTTAGATAGTCAAAGAATGATGTATTGAGCATATAAGTTGATGACATCGTCATGCAACCTGCTTGATGAGATATTATGACAAAGGGATTATATAACATAGTGATCATTCATATGTTATTGTCATTGTTGAAAATTTAATTTCTTTTTCTTGGGTTCCTTGAACCATTGCTAAATAGTAATCTTGGACTTTAGGCAAGCCCGCCTAATGCCAATAAGAAATAATCCTAGAGGGTCACACACCAAGTGTTTATATTGGTCTCAATTAAATTCTATTTGAATTTAATTAATAGAATAAATATTATTCCCAAGATTGAGGATAATTTTATTCAAGTTATATTGATCACATAAATTAAATAAATATTTATTCACCAGATTGTGAATAAAAGATATGTATTTATTTTATTGAATATTTAATAAATATTTATTTACTAGTTTTTGAATAAAATATTTATTCGGGTGTTTAATAAACGAAAGAAGAGTTTGAATGAACCAAGACCATTTCCAGTGATAAAATAATTATTAACAATTCGATAAATATTATTTATCCATTTTTCAAAAGTTGGCTCACCACCAAATAATATTATTATTATTACTATTATTATATGGAATGGGATTTAATTAATGGTTATAATTATATTTAATGGTTGTTATGCAATTAAATTTTATAATTGAAATCCCAACTCTATAAATAGATGGCTATGTCTACTGTGTAAAGCATTCAAAACTAATTCCAAGTTTGGGAATATAGAATTGTTGCGCACAACAAATTCTCTCTCGACTTCTCCTTCTCTCTCCCTCTCAAGAACAAGAAACCCAAGATAGGATTTATTCAAGACAGAAGAATGATCGATCAAGAATGAACAATTCAAGACATTTAATTCAATGCACTAGCACCTGGAGAATGAGTGACGTTTCTTAGAGACCATTGGAGCATGTGTGGATCACTGTTAGAGGGATTCTACCCTTGGATCCTCACAAGTGCAACAAAGGCAATCCTAAAGGTCCATTTCGGATGTTCAATAGTCATCAATGAAGAAATTTCCTAAGCCTAGGTATTTATTTATTTAGATATTAAATAAATTAATTATAAATTTGATGTGCAAGATCCTCAGTCTTGGTTTCATACAATGAATATTAAAATAAATTTTAATATATCGTCATCTACTGCAATGGTTCCGCTATTCCCGGAACCAACACTTCACCTACAATGGTCTAAGATCTAATCAAACCCGATGATCATTTTCCTAGGAAAAAAACATCATATTTCAACCACAAATATACTAACTCCATTATTTCAAAGAATGGCCTAGGAGGAAACATGACTCCACTCTAGGAGATCCTTTCCATGTATATGCACTCAAAATATTTCCTTATCCTAAGGTCGTACAACCACATGAGATGGATTAAATTCATGAACCACTTACATCTGTCTTGGGAAGATTTACTTCCATGGTTTCCTATGGTGGTAGCACTCTAATACCCACCTTAAATAGAATATTAGATAGTTTTTATGAGAATAAATCATCCACAATACACTCCAACATCGAGAAATTAACCAATATTTTTCACTAACATTGTAATAATTGAAAGGCATAATGTTCTTATGGCCCCATTTCACCATCCCTAATATCTCCATTTGGAAAGGAATAGACACCAATGTCACTATCTCATGGAAAAAAAGTGGCATATTCCTTCTTTCCTAATCTACTCATAACTAGATATAAGTATCCCCCATCCATGCCCTAATCTCTAACCTATTTTGAATATACTTATGAAGATATTATGCTTTTTTTCATCGATATTTCATAGAAGAAACCTAAAAACACATTAGTAATGATACAAAACTCCTCAAACTACTCAACATCACATAGCCTCCTTATGACTCACCTATTCCACCAAAATCCAAAGTGGGAAATCTTGATTTTTCAAATAAACTTGGTCTATTGGCATCGAACCCCAATTCAACACTTTACCAGGTGATAAAAATCCAAAACCACCTAAGGAAAACCTCCTCATCCAACACATAAAATGAGTTTTCATGTAATGGTAATTTCAACAAAGGGATCACCGGACATACCATAATGAGGGTGGAATTCTATAAGGGTGATCTCTTCCCAATATCTCTATCTCAACACTAAGAACGTCCTAAAATAAAAAACCACCGTCCACCTGAGGAAGTGGTTGAAGTTCATGCCAACTTCTGGAAAACTCTTTAGGTCTATCACTTAGAAATGTCTAATCACACATAACCACTAATTCGACATCTTCACTATAACTTTATCCCTCATACAAGGTAAGAGTGTGGGGTCACCAGCATTGATTAAAGGTGAGCAATGTCTCTCTACACATTGGAATCACTAACCTGAAACTAATTGATCATGCACCTACTTCATAATCTGGACACAAATTTCTCTATTATAAGTGTCAACTACCATTTCATTGGTGTCTTACTAAGATCTCTTTAGCTGATACAAATTCAATTTCATTAATACCAATCAATACTCTATGTAACAACTAGTTAAATGCTATAAAATCCAAATAGGATCCTCCTTGAACTAAAATAAGGAAGGATGTGATCCATAATCACCATGAATGTCATAATATAGTTCTTCATGCCACTCATATATCACTTAAAATACCATCTATAGAATATAAGTTGATGCATATGTAGGTCTCTGACCAATGGACAACCGCATTCCTCCCTTTGGAAGTATACATGAATTCTTCCATATTCACTAGAAGTGAATTTTTCATCTCCACACATAATGCATAAAACTATCCATACCACCTGATGGGTAACTAACATCATCTCCAAAAGGGTTGGATCTACACATTACACCCATAAAGAGAGTACCATCAAAAACTTTAGTGACTACTTCTATTCAAAGATCTTATAGGCCTATACTATCTGACCAAGTTTGATATTTAAAACATGACTAAACTATATCCTAAAGACCAAATCCTTCAGTATAATGATATCACTTCACTCGAAGAGGTTATTAAAATATAGTTTCCATACATGGAAAACTTCTAGTTTAAAAGTATCTAGTTGGTGTTCCATCAGAATTTTTAACTTTTAAACATCTGATGTGGAGAGAATAACTTGCACCTATGTTGTCCTATATAAGGGTTCCTTGAAGGTGGAAGAAAATCATACTCTTAACTACATCTGTTGAAACCTGGTCATAACAATCTATTATGCATGTCATCCCATATCTCAGGTTATTGACATCTTGTGTGTGTTGGGAACTAACCAAGGGTGATAAGTGACGAATTGAACCAATGCATCATCTATCTCTGACTACTCTTGAACTACATGATATTCTACCAAATGACTCCTCAATCATAGAGTAAATCATAGATAGTTCCTACAATGAGGATTTTATTGATCTCATTAACATCTCTAACATGGAGGCCCGTCCACATCACCATTGGTTTTCTTTAAGTGAAATGTAAACTTGTTTCTATAACTAGGGTGCATCTTCACCACAAATAATCAATTAAAAATGCTCTCTTAGAATGAGAGTGGGAGGAGTATTATTGTTAATATTATCATTGATCATTTTTGGGTTCATCACTGATAATCAAGGGAAACATAAAGGTTAAAAAAATCTATACTCAATACCATGTCATGATATTTATATGGTTAATGAATAGGTAATTCAATAACATAACAGTGTTCAAATAATGATAGATAAATAAACACCCCAAATAATTAATGAAGAATAATTGTGAAGAAATCATCCATAAATAATGGTGATCCAATCCATCAAATCAATATAGTACTCATGAAGAATATATTAATAGAAATAAAGATGCCCTAAAATGTGTTTTATCCATCTTATACCTCTCCCTGAGGTTGTACATCATTGACAAAATGGATCCCCCTAGGGAGATAATGTAACATGGGTTAAATAGGGTTCCCCTAGGGTTTTGGACATAAATTAAATTATTTAATTAATTAATCCATTTGTGGTTGTATTTCCTTCAATACCTCCAATGTGAACCCAAATTATAGCACTCCTTAGGTAAAACCATCATTTTGGATGTAACCACTATATCGCTTTTCCTATCTGATGATTCATTTATAAGGAAAATAATAATTATCAAGAATGTCTGCATGGGATAAAATGATATTTTTATACTTCATATATTTTTATCTAGAACTCACCTCACTCTTAATTCAATACTCGCTCATCCTAAGGGTAAACATCACATATTGAAATCAAAAGAACAATTAAATAATTTTTATAAAGTCATCTACAAGGGTAAATTTATCATTTTACTCCTAGGGATGCCCTGGGACTCTGAAACACAAAATAGAACAAAGTTTAATTCAATAAAAACTTGGTTCACTATAGAGGATACTAATACCTATTTACATCTAGGTATCCAACAAATAAGATGAAGATCATGTCAACCAATATCATAACATTTGGACCCTAATGATTGGATAAGTGAAATGCCTATATTTTATCCATCTCAGAATCATTATTTCAATGGTCATTTTTTTACATGCTAAGAAATTAAATGTTGAATTCACGTCAGCTGAAATGTTCATAAAAATAAATTTCTATAGATATATCCACAATGGATGCAATGGTCAAGTAAGCTGTGATTGGCTGAAAAGTCACATAGAGATCTCCAACAAGTATATTTTTCAAATGACCATATTTAAAACTTTAAATAATGGACCAATAAGAGATAATTTAAAAAGTATAGAAGAGGGTATAAAAAATAATAAATGTGAGACAAACTAATAGAGAGAAAAAAGAGAATTCTGGAGAATAAGCTCATATATCTTTCCACCTCCCTTTAAACATCTTCTCCCTTTCCTTCAAATAGAAAGTTCATTTTTTTGGGCTTTATTATCATGTATTTCACCAAATTTTACTTAATCATTAAATTGGTGTATTCATTTTAAACTATCACAAAAACCTCTTCCATTATACTCACACCATTAATCGACCAATCTCTAGATCAAATAAAACTTGGGGATAGGGACTTTCCCATCTATGTATCTTTTATTGAATAAATTCTTGGAACTTGTTTGCTACTGATCCAAGATGGAAGAAGTCCTAAGGAAAAAGACTTGTCTACCTCATTGAAAAGTGATTATTGTTTGTGCTTGGTGTTTTCTAGATCAAAATATAAGATCTTATTGTCGATTTAAGTTTAAAAAAAAGTTTCTATAGATATTAACTTGTACTTAATATAAAATAGTTTACATATAGATTTCTATTTCCAAACTTATAACATTTTTAGGGGTTCATCCTTCCAGAATTTTCACTTTATATTTTTACATGTTTTTATTTGGTATGTCACCTTATTTACTTTAAATTAAATATATTTACTTGAGAAGGAATCAGACCATAGAGACAGTCTAAAATCATTCACCCATTGTATTCTGAAGTCTCCCTTAACATCCACTAGCCTTACTTATTTATCAAGTTTGAGATATTCTTTATCTAACTGGTCTTTAGAATCTAAAGGCATGGCCTCACTTATTTTAGGATTTAAATTCATGAATATATATTATCTTATTGATTCCTTAACCTTTTATCTATACATTTTTCATGCTCCACCTTTTTCACTACATGATTTATTTTTTTACTCTGATATTTATTTTATTTTAACTTGAATCCTTTCAAAATACCATTTTTACTTAGATTTCAATTCACTCTTCTCTTGAAGTTTCCTACTAAAGTCCACTTATTTTGGAATTCCATTACACAAATTTTTCCACCCACTCACATCATGGAAACCCTCAGAGAAAATCAAACAAGATACTACCTGTATTAAAAAACCAATCAAATACTAGTGGGTGGGTCAGTTTACCAATTGATATGCGCACCACCAGATATGAAAATAATGTAACTAGTATTGTTAAGATAAAAAACAAATATATTTAAATTGATAAAACAAAACATAATTTAACTTTATTTATATAAAATTTTCGATATGTAAACTAAAAATATTTTAATTTTACCACGATTTTTTTTAAGAAAACAAAAAAAATGATTATATTAGATAATCAAATACAAATTGAGTATTTGAAGAGGGAACAACATCATTCCAAACCAAATCACTCAAAAAATAGAAGTGAAAAATATAGTGTGAATCACTATTACCATTTCTTTTAAAAAGAGATAACTTATGAAATGGAAATATTTTGACATTTAGTGCGAATTTAGTAAATCACAGGCCCCAAAGAATTTTGAAAATCAGATTCACTAGATATCATCGAAATCACCTGGACATAATCAAACTCAAAAATGAAATGGCTCCAACCTCGATTCTTTGTTGTGAAAATCCCATAAATAATATCTTTATCCTTGGAAAGTGGGACACTTCAAATATAATTTGAAACCTTAACATCAACAAAAAACATCACCATTATAATCCATATAAACCAAACTAGTGGAAGCATGAGACTCGATCAAGATATTTGCATCAACATTAATATTAAGCCACAGATTCACTAGTTATTTCTATTTAAAAGGATGTCCCATAATATTCCTCTATCCAATATAATTATTTTATATTTATAATACCTCAAAATATTCCCAATCATGCTTAATCTTTAAATAATTATAAAGATGGTCATCATTCACAATTTGATCATTACTTTTTTTCTAAATAATCCTTAAAATAACACAAGTAAAATGAAAATTATCTTTAGTTAAATTCTTCTTCTAGTTCACAAGAAGTGATAGAAGGGTAATAATCATGATAAAGAGACAAAATAAATTGAAAAATATCACCCAAAAAATAAGCAACACTGTCATGGTATAAAATTGCATGAATATTTGACTTATCCCCTCCATGAAATATTCGATAGATTTTAGAATCAATAATGTGTTTATGATTAAGGACATATTCTAAAAGAATACTATTTTAAAAAATAAGCCACTAATAAACTTTCACTCTTGGAGGAATACTTTATTTCAAAATAACATTCCAATTTAATCCTCACAAATTATCCACATATGAAATCACTAAATGATAACTTTAACACACTTGATAATCTCCATGTTACTTTTTTTTGAAAAATGATAATTTCCATCTCTTGTAAAACACCATAATCAAGAACCACGAGTAGAATTTGAACCTAGATGAATTGTCAAAATAAATCTCCTATCTCTAACATTAAAAAAAATCATTGATCTTTTCAAAATTCCAAACTTGATCATTTTACTCTATAATTTCATTAACTCATATGTCTTCCAAACCATCCAATGTGAGGTTAAAGTAAAACTATATTTTTTATCCACATGATATGCATCTGACCAAACAAAACTTCAAGACCCATTTCTAATATGTTAATAAAGGATTTCTAAAAGAATAGGTTTCAAACTCAAAAGACTCATCCACTTAAATTTTGGTGCAAGACCTAATAGAGTATGGTGAACGTCATTATATGGGAAATATCTAGCTTGAATCAATATTTCACAAATAAAGTTAGGATAATCTTGTAAGCACTAAAGTTTCTTAGTCAAAAGAGACATATTAAAATAAGTCACATTTCTACAACAAAGTCTATCTGAATTGTTTAGGTATGTTAAGTTTCTCTCATGAAAGTTAGTGAATCTTGATTATGTAACCCACATTACTCCACCAGAAGTTAGCCAATAACATATTGATATTATTTGATAATGAATTAAATAAGAACTGATTTATATGGTGGTGAAATATTTTTACAATTTAATCTACTCATCGATTTTGAAACCCTGTCATGAATAGTAGAAAAAACATTTTTTTCCATATTTCAAGAAAAGTAATAAGTCTTAAATAGTTATCATGTTAGTAACATATTTATTATATAAAAAAGTGTCACTAAGGTTTCTTTTTATTTTCTTATTTTTTAACTAAGGTTTTATCTAGAAAAATATAAAAAGACAACATGTAAAATCATTGATGTCCCGATGTTTGTATCCATAACTCACATTGGATGTTAATGATAAAATTATTACAAAACCACCATATGAATCATACATGAGTCTCCTATAATAATTTTTACTCCCTCACTTCCTAAGATGGATTAACATGTATTGGGATACAAACACCTTGAATTTCATGTATCATAGTATTGTACGCAAGTACCTATAAAACTCTTTGAAAACTTGTGTTGGATAGGACATTAACTTTGTTCAATAATTATCGCAATATGTCTTATGGTATTAATTTCCATTTACTATAAAAATAAAAGTTAGTTGATTATTATTTTTATCTTGATTACCAATTTATACATTGTTGATTAATTAAATAAATCATAAAATGTCTCCCACTATTTTATCGAACTCTATCAACCCTCTATACTAGAATCGGAATACTCTATCTCTTAGGTATTCTAGTAGAAAGGATCCTTAAACATCTCCTCATAGTATAAAAACTTTGGTAGTGCCACTACTCAGAGAGTTCAAGGTAGGTGCTTGACTGGCTACCTGCATTATCTCGTAGTTCTTTGATCTGTTGAGTGAAGTCCCAACTTCTAAAATCATAAACTTGATTTACTCAACGCTTGAATCTAAAGTTGAATCAAGATATATTTAGTTGTTTATTAGCTACCAAATTCAATTAAGTCAAATCATCACTCTCATAAGAACTCCCTAGTAGTAAGAGATACCATCAACTTTGGATGACAAGCACCCCGAACACCCGGTTTTGTTCAAATTCAAATGATGGAAGGCATTTTTCAACTTAATATTTCATTGGTGGTTTTTATATTTTTCTCAAATAACGTAATTAATTTCAATTAATCTTGTTAATTCTGTGTTTTTGTGCTCATAAATGAACATTAATAGAAAAATATTCTTTGCTTATTTATGCATTTTTTTCTTGTTTATTATTTTATGTGTTTCCCACTATCATACAAATACATAAAATAATAAACAAATTCATAAAGGAAATAAATACCTTACTAATCTTGAGAATATAATATTGGTTGATCCATTTAAACTTAATGGATCAACAATGACCTAGGGGAATCATACCTGAGTCATAGTTTGATGCATGATGTTGCTCATCCCCATCCAGCGTGTCCACTTCTTGTATGGATTTCACCTCGACTTTTCATGGTCCACGACTTACACTGTACTCTTCATATTACAAAAATACCCACTCACAGGCGAGAGGGTCTTGGGAGTGAAATGTACATATAGATAAATTGGATGTGTAGACCCTTATACATATTAAAAAAAATAAAACGGTGTGTATACCGTCAATAATAGTAATTAATTATTCACAATCATCACATGAAAAAAATAATTAAATAAATAAATAAAGATAGACATACACATATTGAGTCGGTGCTTGGGACTAGATAATGGGATCATAATAAAATTAAATTTAAATAATTTAAGTGTGAGGGATTTTAATAAATTAAATTAATTATGTTAAATTCAAATAATTTATTTTTTTCGGTCCTATTATTAATTTAATTTTAATTAAAAAAATAAATTAATTAAGTAATTTTATTTTAGACTTTCAGAATATTAAAATACTAAATTTTTAAACCAAAAAATAATTTTTAATTAATTTAATTTAATGTTAAAATTAGATTAATTAAATTAATTAATTTTGATTAAATAAATTATATTCGGGCCCCGAAAATTTATGCAGGTTCATTCTAATCCGTGCAAACCCTGTGGAGGGGTGTTTTAGGTTAGGAAGACATGCCTTGACCCATTCTTGATTGGGAAGATCTGCCCAGGCTCATGCAGGCCCTAACCCGGTTGGGATTCGATCAGAGTGTCGAATCAAATACATGTGGTAGGGGTACCCACAGATGCAGTGTACGATGATGGGATACAACAGCTAATCAGCACAAGATTTGTTCAACAGTGGGGCTGGCCAGAACGGACTAGATCTAGCAGGAGGAAGGTGGCTACTGAACTTCTCGGGGTGCTAGTGACTGCTGAATCTAGAGGGGGTGGTCTGACACGGCACAAGGGTTCTGACATGGCACAAGGGTCGGGACACCACGGTGGTTGGTGCATAGTGGGTATTGGTCTTCATCTGATATTCACGAGGTTAGCGGTCTTCAGGTTTGTCGAATCTGCCCGTCAGAGGAGGTGGTGCCACCTGGGTGAGGTGACCTCATCAGTCAGTAAGGAGGTAGAGGCTGGAAGTAGCCAGAAGACCCACACGTGGAGGAGATGGTCAGCTGGTCCAGGCCTCTCAAAGAAGTGTCAAATTATTATTTTTTATATTTTGTCTATTTCCAAAATATTTCCACACCTGCCTTCCCCATTTTCAAGCCCTTGATGACAAAAAGGTACCTTTTAAAAAAAATAATTTTTTTATTATATCAATGTCACGCTACCTAGAAAGAAATTTCACTGTGAACTGCTCCATTTTTCTGATAATAATTTTAAAAACTATTTTTTAAAAAATAATATTCCACAGATTGGTGGAATTAACTCCAGTCATAAAACACTATTTTAGTCACCTAAGTTCCTGAAGGATAAGAGATTTTACCAGAATCCATCACCGATGATGCATCCTAGGTTAAACAAAAACACATGTGTAAAAGTTTATAAAAATATTTTTTATATATGTTCATCATTGTCACCCGCGACTGTTGAATTTACATTTCTTGGTTGTATGAACTCGGATTGATGTGGGGTATGTTTTTATGGGACTGAAATTAAGTACTCTACTTAATTTAATGCATTTTTAATTTTCTAGGCTTAGAAAATTCACGCAATCTCTCTGATACCAATTTTTGGTATGGTAATGTTCAATGGAAGACGGTGTACTGAGGATTTTTAAAAAATAATTTAATCACCTGAGCGATGGAACTTTTCATCTCTGGTTATATTGGCCTTGGTATGGCCTAAAAACCTCACGTGAATTTAAGCAGAGCATAGAAAATAAAAATGAGTGTGTACCTTGTTCGATCCGGTGATGTGTTTGACTGCAGCAAGTTGTTGTAAATCATTGCTTGAAGGGTCTAAATTAGAACCCCTCTAGATCATCCATACACACTCTAAAAATCCATGTGCTCACCATTCGTCAAATTTTTAGTGCTAGCGCAGAGTTCCGGCGATCTCTTCTATGTTGCTACAATCACCTTGATCTCTTGTCTTCGATCTGTCAAAGATGTTATTGGATCAGGGCTCAAATATTGACTTTCTCTCTCTAGAAGATGGGAAGATATAAGGGGGGAATCTCATTCCGTTGGAATGAACAACAATGGAAATGATCTCTCTCCCTGCGTATATAGTGGATTATTTAATTACTCGGATAGGGTTCCCCAACCCCTAGAAATAAATCATCCACTAAATAAGCAATAAATAAAAAATTATGTTGAACTAAACCATGTCATAAATATTATTTATATTTTATCACATACCTACAATATATTAAATACATTACGTGATAAAACTAAGTCATTTAAATCAACTCGTAATTCCCGCTAATATTAATCAAACTTGGAATATTAAAATAATATTTGTTCGAATAATATTTTTCTTGTTTTCAATAATTAACTTGTATATACTTTTAATAAATAAATTCAACCTAATTAATTTGGACTTTAATAATAACAAATTTATTTATTCATAAGTGGTCGATTACATGGACAACCCACAGACACTGTAGTGGGGCCCACCATGTCCTATTTACATATTCAATAGAATATAGAAGATTATTTAATATTATATTGTGTGTGACCCTCTATGTCCTTATCTCGATAATAGTGAATAGTCTTCATAAACCAAGATTAGATTATAACAACCCATCAAGACCCCTAAATAGATAAGGAATAGTCATAGCAATGAAAACCAACCTATGAACATGCACTGTGTAGTATAGTCTCTTTGTCTTTGTATATCTTATAAATAAGGATGCACACTTGTGTCATCGTGCTTTCTTGCTTTATTGTTTATTTATCTAATTAGATAGATTTACCTCTGACTACCTTGTACAATAATTTATGAATGTACTTCCATCATGATCAACCAGACCATAGATATATATTACTTCCTCAACTCGGAAGTAAAAAATTATATCTTGACCACTCAACTAATGTCATGCCACCAATGATGCACCCAACACAAGCTACCTAGCCATGATTTCATAATCATGGTTTTTACTTACATCAAAGTATTTGATCAGATGTCATGCATTGATAATGATCTCAAGTCAAAAGACCAATACACATGTTTTTAGATAGAAACAACCAATGACACCTGAAACATATGGTATTCCTATTGGCGGGTCTGTCCTCGTGATCTCACCTACCATAGATCACCAAGTGAGAAATTTATAAGACTAAGTCTCAATGCTTATGATCCACTAGAACCTAATAGTCACACATATATTGTTTCCAATCAGTATGATGCATCTTGACCATATGACATATATTTAAGATTAATGTCATAGTATCTCAAGGTTCTCATTATAGCTTGGGATCTACTATAACCTTTTGATACGATAATTAATCTATGGAAATTACTATTTAAATAGTGGAAATAGAAGTTTCTACACTATAATGGTAAGATTAAATCATCCATATCTCATTATATAAATTAAAATTTAATCTAAAATTACTATTTATTTGGGTCTAGGGCACCCACTATTACAAAACCTTTGAGGTTCTAGGGCGAGTTGGTGAGGTAGTGTATCGATTGGAATTGCCAATGCAGCTGGAGAGGATCCATGATGTCTTCCATATATCTCATATTTATTGATATCTTCATGATGAATACCACATCATTGACTGGGGATAGTTGGATATCGAGGATGACACAATGTTCGTGGAGCAGTTAGTAGAGATCCATGATCGCCAAGAGAAGGAACTGCATGAATGGGTCATTCCTTTGGTTCGTGCATTGTGGAGGCATGGAAACCTGAAGGAGAGTAACTGGTAGTGAGATACACAGATGTGTTCCCAATACCTAGAGTTTTTTTGAGTTTCTATTTTCTCTATTTTTCTTACGATGAGATGTTTGAGATCTTGTTGTTTTATCTGATAAGTTTTTTCCCTGGTTTGTTATGTATGATGTGTGATAAATTTATGACATATGAAAAGGGGGTATCGTATTCCTAATCAAGACTCATTATACTACGATGTGATTAAACCCATGTGGATGAGTCAGTGCCACCTTGATCGGATAGAATCTTGACATGGATGATGAAATTTTCTGATTCGTCTATTTGGGGAAGTGTATTTTTTTTTACGATGGTTATTGGTTTGGGATGTATAGAGGTTGGATGGTTGTGGTTATGTGGTTGTGTGGTGATGAGTTTGTGTGATATGTTTTGTGTCCATTTGGTTTGGTGTGTTTAGTTGGTGGTGGCATTTGAGGTTTGAAGAGATCCTTGAGAGGTATCTTATGGGGTGGCTGTTCGAATCCATTTCCTTATGGGCTTGGTTTTGGACTCTCGAGGGTGAGAATCAAGTGATATGTATCTAATGTAACGTTTTGTACCTTCATGGACCATTACTTTGCCATTTTTTTGGTTTAAGGTGTTCAGGGGAGGTTCTAGGAGTTTTCGGTGGAGGCTAGAGGTGCATCAAAGCTTCTCCAGTAAATACATGTCATGTATTGTTTACACAGCGTGAAATGAAAGTTCACAGCTTGTGATGTCAGTTGGTTCATGACTTGTGAATCAGTTTAAGGAAAAGATGTGATATGGATTATATGTCGTGTAATTTTAATTCACAATGTGTATTAAATAAAGGTTGAGGTGGCGCATTTTCTGACAAAAGATGGAATTTTCAAAAAAACCTAAGGATTACAAACCATATAATGTTTACACGACATGAAACCAACAGGATTTTAGGTTTTAAGTCCTTTTATCGATTGAATTTCCTTTCATTTGGCTGCTCCCTCCCTCTCTCATTTCGGCAAAACCCTAGAATCCCCAAGAGTATATTCTATCCCCATTCCTTTCTATTTGATTATTTGGATCTAGTGGATTCTTGTTGGTGATCAGAGGTAAGCCCTTAATCTTGGTTAGTTTCCTCTTATTCTTCTCTTGGGGATTCACTATGGTGATGTTTTTTTGGTTTGGTGTGTGATTTTTATTGTGTTTTGATGATCATTGGGTGTATTTTATTTTGATCTGTAGTTTCCTATGTGCGGTTGTGGTTTGAGGATGTTTCTTCTTCTCCCTATGATGTATAGTGAGTCGACAAAGCTTCTTTGATGTAGAGAATCCCTTGTTTCTCTTTATTGTGTATCATACGAAAGGGGTTTGATTTTTTTTATCTATGGGAGATGATTGCACTGTCTTAATCAATGATAAATAATTTGGTTAATTGAAATTGAAAAGGGAAAAGGGGTTTTATTCGCATGTTTTTACAGCTTTGATATTATTATGATATTATGATTGTATGAGCTTGATGACCCACTAAAAATTGTATCCTTTGGGCTCTTTGTTTTCCCTAGTTGACATGTGTTATGGAACACTTTTTGTGTTGTTTTTGTGATGTCACACTAAAATAGAAATTAGCTAACCACTTATATTTAGATAATGAAATGGTTTCCCAAGATTATGGATTTTGTGATAATTCCCCAAAAATAAAGTGGAATGTGATAAAATCCCATTTTGAAAATCCATAAAATGATCTTGATGGGTTATGATGTGTGGTTGTTCTTTTGGGGCAATGAGGTGGTGTTTTTTTTTATCATGCTTTGGGGGCAGCGAGGTGGTGGTTTTTTTACCGTGCTTTTGGGTTGGTTAGGTAATAGTTATTTCATTGTGCATTTAGGGTGGTGATTTTTGTAGTATGATGAGGATGATGATCTATTTGTGATATATGTTTGCTTTGTTCTAGATTACTAGGTAGTAATGGAATAACTTGTTTAGTGGTGATTGAAATTGATGGGGTATGGTTTGGTTAATGGGATGAAAATGGTAAATGAAAAAATAAATGATGGGTTCTATGGTTAAATGTGTATGATGCTAAATAATGAAACAGATTAGTTATATAATGGTAATTGTTTGGTGGTGTGATGTGGCTTATGGTTTGTTTGGTGTTATACATTTAGAGGTAGTAGTGCAAGTGGCTATGTTGTGAGTTGGTTAGTGTTTGGTTGTGAACCCATATGTTGATATTGTGTGTGTCTATATGTATATACTTTAATATTATTTTTGATTTCTATAAACACCCCACCCACATCGAGCACTGTGTTTCGATGCCCACATAGTCATGCGGGGGGTGGGTTTCTCGACATTTGGTGAGGAGGACGGGAGGCTGGATACCTACTCTTTCCCACTCTCTCTTCTAGGAAAGGTTGGTATTACACTAGCTGTGATGGTCATAGGTCTGTTAGTGCACTATATGGTGGTTGTTATAGCCCAGGTTTCTTTGGGAGAGTTGTGATGTGGTGGTGCTTTTTGGTCAGTGATCTGAGGTGTCTTCGGGTGAGATTTTACGTATCCCAAGTGTCTATGGGAAGGATGAGATGGGATTAGGTGGCTTATGTTGGGGGTCATGCATGTTGGGAGTAGAGCACAAGGTTTATGTCCTCCATGTTCATGATACTTTATACTCTAGTTATGTTTTTGGATGTATGATAGCCCAGGTGTTTTGGGGAAATATGTGATGTGTCCATACTTATGGGGAGGTGAGCCCATGTGTCTTTGGGTGTGATGTGATGTAATAGTTCTTGTGGGTAGGTGTGGTATACAGAAGAGATGAGAGCACCAGTATGTACGATGTTGGGTTGTGAGAATGGCATACCAGTGGGTAAGCGGTGCGGGGTACCCTTTATTGATATGCTTTTTTTATATTATATTACTTGGTCTGCATTATTTGGTGAGTTTTCCTTAGTGAGGTTGGGTTTGGTTAGTATACCTATATAGGTTCTATTTTGTTCTGGTGTTTTCTCACGAGTGCATTAGTATTCTTCTTTCACATGTACATGAGAAACTTTGGTTTTACTAATGAGTATACTTATATGCTCACCGTACATATATAAACTTATTTTAAAGTTTCTGGGAGGATTAAATAGACCGTGAGGGATATTACTAGCTTAGACATTTGAATATTTATTGTGTCGCTACTTTAACTTTAATTTTGGATATTCACTTTTGGAGACTTTAATCTGTATCAAATTTATTTATACATGAATTGTCAGATTATTTTGGTTTATTTTATATTATTATATGGATTTTTTTGTGGATGATTAATCTTATCTCTTGATCCTATATTATTATAGAGGATAATGCCTTCAATTTCATGCTATTTTTATACCCTCAGTGCTAGTCGTCAACCCAGGGCCTACTGAAGGTGGGACTCACAGGTCATTATCTCTCTCCCCTCATTGTGGTATCTTTGTAGGGAGTGGGTCATGACATCCTTCATACTCACTATATCTCACAAATTATGTTTCTTTTAAAAATGAAAGCTTTAATGAATAAATAATATTATCCATGTGGATTGTTCATTTATATTCACATTGCTACTTTGAAGCTTTCACCACTACAGTGTGATATTTAAATCATAAAAAATATCACTCCAACTCTTTTGATTTCATCTTTTATCAAATCTTCCATCTTTAAGTTCCATGATGTTTGAAGCATTCATGAATAGTGCATGCATCGTTTGAATTAGAAATAAACTTCCAAAAATATCACTGATAAAATCATTTTTAAACTTAGAATAATTTCCTTGGAAACTTTTATTAAATTACACCATATAAAGTTGTATTTAGTTTATGGAAATACAATAATAATCTTCTCTTAAATATCATCACAAATCTTCCATTTAATCCACTGAAATGTCCCGACATAATCTCCCTTCAAAAATTCCTAACTCAAATAATTTCACTAAGGAATGATTCTTACACAAATCACCATTCATGGATACATAGATGATAGTTACACATTTGATGTTTATGAAAACCATGTGTATGAATATGATGGTTACACAGTCATGAATGATGTGTACACAGGACACATTCATGCATACGTGGGGTAGATAATGTCTGTGCAGAGTTGTCTGATGTTTACACAAATCTTATTAAATGATGTTTACATAGACTGAATCATTCATACGTAGGTATTTCTAATGGTTATTAATGGATGATATGATGCTTACACTGGGTATATTTGTGTTTACATAAGGTAAATAATGATGCTTATGCATAATAGGGTCACACTTACGCAGAATCTGCTCTTCAACCAGGTTTTCCATAATTAATCCAATTGGATTTCAACCTTCATGTCACATCCCATGAACTATTCTAGTGTTATCTCCATTCACCACCATCCCTTCATACCATTACTTTATTATAAAATCCAAAAACTAAAAAGATCAAACTCTATTTGTCAACAATCCTCCAAGCATCACCTTTGCAACTCTCCATGATCTACTTCAATATCCATTCGACCACCTCCACAAGTATGATAAAAAAACTATACATATGAAATTATTCCAAATTTATTGTCAAAAAATACAACACACACATCCATAGGGTAGATAAAAATCTTCACCTTTGTATTTTATTGAAAATATATCACATTTTCCTCTCTAAAATTTATTCCCCTTTGTCAATGAAATACATAGGGTAGACCCCATATATATTTTCCTTTAACTTTTCTCCCCCTAAAAGATTAGGAATAAAATCCATTTTCTTAACTTTCCATTTGTATTCAAAATACAAGAGTGTTTTCTCCATTGGCTTCCACTCTTCCTCGAGAAACTTATCTTCTTTGACATCTCCTGTTGGTTGGGAAAACTACTTCTCCTCCTTTTTGGATAGGGAAAACTCATCATTTTCTTTTTTCCCCCCTCCCCCTTTGTCATGGGTGAACTACTCCATCTCATTATTTGGATTCTACCAGTTTTTGAATATAATTTAACTATTTTACCACCTAATTTACATTTTTAGTTGGACTTCCCCATTCCAAATTAACTCTAGCTAATTATGAACAACGTTCTTCACTTTAGCTGTATAGACTCAAAGAACTCCAAGGAAGTGAATTTATCACTTAGCCTTTGAGTTGTTAAAAATCATCCAATCCTGTTTATTCTAGGATCAGTGTAGGAAAAAATAGTTTTTTAAAATATCCTCAATGTTTTCCATGTCACTCATTGGTTTCCAATTAAAGCTCTTGTAGCCAAAAACCTTTCACTTTCTCCAACAACAACCAACCTGTAATCTCACTATACGTTCATAGCAAACTATTAATTGATAAACTTTAAATATAAGAGGGTGATGTCATACCACTTGGATAATCAATTGATACCACTTGTTAATGATTAAACTAGTTATACCACTTGAACACTATATAATGCCCTGACCTGAACCATCGGGTCTGAGCTAGAGAGTCACATGAGCTCATGTGTGCCTCCCCGTACGCAAGAGGTTGCTGACTGGAAGAGAGGTTCTAAACACCATTAGTGGGAATATAATACTCTTAGTATTACATCCTTTCACAAATAAAAGAAATATAAATAGTAGCATATCAATCAGAATAACAAGAAAAAGACTAAATATCAAATGACACAAATGTCGTGCAGATAAATAAATGAACGTCAAAGTGGGAATCCAAACTATAGTATAAAGTGTGTGAAAATAAGTAAACATTTCAGTAATCCTCCATAGTTCATCTCAGTTCCGCTACTATCTCCATGCTCCTCGGCTCAACCATCTTACACAGGCCCCTTTACCTTTCCTAGATCCTTAAACATGAATTCTGTGTGCATATCCAGATGCTCGTGCATGGTGTGAGTAATAAAACCCAGTAGGACACCACCAAAAATGTGTCCCCAAGTGTGCACATGTATAACAAGTATATACCATGATAATGATAAATGATAAAACAAGAATAAATAATCATATACTGAGAACCAATGTTCTAAACAAGCCAATATGAGTCTCGGTTGTGCCTACTTCAGTTTCATGCTAGAAAAAGGATGAAGATGTTGGAAATGACCAATAACTCTCTAAAAGGCTGATGACATGTCACATTACTCAGTATCCTCAAGTCATCGATCCCCAAGTGAGGAAACATGGCCAACTAGTGAACATTTACTCCATATTTTCAAGTCATCAAGTTTCAACAAGTCTACTCAGTATCTGCAAGACATTGAGTTCCAGGTCGGGCCACATGGCTATTATGCTCCTACCCTGTATATGGTTCCATTGTCATCATTGTCACACACCTTTCACTCTCCCCCTATAAGGGGTAATCATACCACGATGATCACATGTCATGAGTACCAATACAATACCTCTAAGGCATGGTAAAAACACACAGCAATTCATAATGTAATATGACAAACACAACATGTCATCATGAGAATATAGTAACATCATATAAAAACACATGATCAACATCAAGAATGGTAACAAGCTACTCTATAAATAATCATGGAATCAATCATCATATATGGGTATCACGAGGTATACACACACCCACTAACACACACCATAAAACATGGTTAACAAGATATGCCAACACAATATGAATCAAGGAGACAAGTGTATACAAGAGACCCAAATGGAAAAGAAATTATTACCTCAATGTTGTTGATTAAGTACTCCAATTTTATTCAAAGGATCAAAGACCTAACCATGTTTCACACCCATGGAGAATGAGTTCACACATCAAGGATTCCTAACTCGAGTTCCGGTTTGTCAATAAAGAGTTTTAGAACAGAGACTCAAGATGAATCCAAGTCAAGAAGAGTTGTTATAGAATAACATACCTTAATAATTTCACCAATGAAACTAATTTAAAGGTATATCGAAGGATAGATCGCCAATTCACCAGATCCATTGGAAATTGAGGAATGGATAGTGAATTCCTCATTGATTCTAGAAGTGAACCTTATGTCTAGCCAACGAACATCAATCCATAACCAATCCATCAATGGAAAAGAGATTCAATATGATAATCAAGAAGAAGAGAGTATATTTTTTATTTATATATTATGGATTACCCAGAAACATCCACCATTCTTGATATTTTTATCTCTGGTCAAGGGGGTTGTCATTTACATGTCGATATTTCCACCAATATACCAAATAATCATCAACAGATTAAGGTTCTGTAATCAATTTTCCACCAAGAAGAGGTATAATAATATGATCCACAAACACTTACTTGTAAAATGTTCGTATTTGATGGTTGATCTTGATTCGATCAAGGAATGATACCAACTCTCTAGATCTGACACAGGTCTAATAATAAAGGAAGAAAAAATTATTAGATATTCATGTAAAATATTGATCTGGCATAGATATATGTACATGAAGAAGATGAATAATTCAGAGAATATCTAAGAAGAACTCTCTATTCTAGTGCCACCGGATTGACCAAACTTGAACAATCAAAGGGAGATGAATGGTATAGGCCTAAGATCTAGGGAGGAGGTCTAAAATTTGGAATATGTGCATTGGTTTCAGATTTTGGTGTTAAAGAGGTTAAAAAACGATTGGCATTAAAATCCTATAGGTTTAATTAATTGTACTCTCACACTAGGCACATTGGATAACCAGTGACACCCCATCGATGAGCTGGTGTGTTCTAAATTTCCCTGTGGACTTACAACAACTCCATCGGCTGGACAATAGTAGTTTTCAGCCACAAACAACCAAGTCCCCTCTCAACACTCTAGCCCCTGATTCTCAGGTCTCTTATTCATGTAAACCAACCCCTTTAACTTCCATATCAGAGATGAAATGAAAATGAAAGGATAAATTTATAAACTCAAAATATCTCAAACATCTAAATAAAGTGAGGATTTTATATTTATTCTCTTATAATTAATTCTCATCCTCAAGAAGTAACTTTAATGTTTCAACTCAAATAACTCATTCCATTGAGCCCGAACATCATCCTCTCACTCCCAAGTCTCCTCCTAGATCTGTCCATGACACCATAGAATCTGGACTAGTGGTATTGTCTTCCCTCAAAGGACTTTCTCACTCTGGTCTATAATCCACACCAAGAACTCCAAAAATGATGTATTAAGCTCAAAATCAACATCCTCACAATCGATGAAATGTGTAGGATTGGGAATGTACCTCCATAGCTGGGACGCATGATACATGTCGTGCATACCTCAGTAGCGATAAGAAAGATCTAGATGGTACACCATTATACCAACCCACTCAGTCATCATGAATAGTCCAACATAGCATGATGTTGGATTCTCTTGTTTCCTCAAACATTAGTGGACTAAACGAGGAGGCGCTATTAGAAAAATTGGGACACTTATGATAAATTTTAAAGGTATCCTCTTATGGTTGACATAAGACTTATTCCCACACAGATCCATGATTAACCTCTTATAAATCAGTTACACTCTCTTAGAAGTCTCTTGTACCATATTGGGCCCCATAACTACTGCCTCACCAACCTCGTGCTAACAAAGTGGTAAAAAAACATAAACTATCATAAAGTGCCTCATAAGGTGTCTTCTGAATCTAAGCCTGGTAACTGTTGTTGTATGTGAACTCAACCAAGTCTATATGATAACCTCAAGCTCCACTAAAGTATAAAATGAAATCCCAAAGAATATCCTCTAATATGTAAATCTTCTGCTCTGACTTTCCATCTGTCTGAGGATAATACATTGTACTTAATATCAATTGAGTTCTCAAGGCCTTCCATAAGTCCTTATTGTGTAAATGATAGGATTCATACTGACAGAGGTTTTCAAATGAATAAAATATAGAAACTAAATAAGTAAAAGAACATTAATATGGACATTGGGATTTTTGTGGTTCGGGAATAATCCCTACATATACAAAGAGGCAGAATCACTTCACGAAAATTGGGAGAAAAATTATAGATATATTTGAGAGTTTCACACACACCAAAACCCTATCTCAAATGATCTAATAAAGAAGATTAATCATTGTGACACTAGCTCCATAGAAACTACATTGTGATATAGTGAACGGTGGCTAGAAGTCTACACTACTATAGTTTGGTGGCCACCCAAGTCTAAGCTACTATATTAGCCAATTGAAAAAAGCATGCGGTGTTACACTACCACTGTATCAAAATTACGAGATTCTATAGTAATCATGCCAAAGTTCGAACTGTTACATTTCCCTATCGGTGTCTCCTATCCATCTATACGATAGTCGATCAGATTTTCTACAGTTCCCAAAAATCTGGGATGGGGGCCTTCGACTCCTGGACCCTCGGATTAGGGGTGTTTTCCCCCTATAACCCCTAATGAGCTCACTATAGAGCTCAAATCGCGATAGTTACGGCCTGGTTTTCATTATGGGTCTCTATCATTCGATCCAACATCATCCAAATGGGTCGGGCTACACCAATACAACAACCCTACCAAAACCACAACCAAAAACATGTCTCTATCAGATACATTTATCAAGGGGACTCCATGTAAGTGTAATATCTCACAATCATACAACTTTCTCATCTCATCCACTGATTGAGTCTCATATATCAGTAATAAATGATAAAATTTGGTTAGATGATCAACAATCATCTAAACAATGTCATGATTCCTTCGGGTCATGGGTAACCTCTTTACAAAGTCTATCGCGATGTCCTCCCACTTCCACAAGGGAACAGGAAGTGTCTAGATCAAACCACCAGGATGTTGGTGCTTGACCTTTATCCTCTATAAATTAAGGAATTGGGAAAAAAATCTAGCAATGTCTCTCTATCCCTGAGCACTAGAACTATTTCATGAAGTCATGATATATCTTTTTCACATTAGGATTTACCACCTGGGTATTAAGTCACTACCTTCTAGTTGTTCCTACATCACATCACACTCTAGTTCAGTCTCCTATCCAGCCTTTATTTGGTCTACTAAATAAGATGTGACCACCAATGAGGCACACATCCTCAATCATTGTTCCTTAGAAGCATCCATCCTCCAATCGACCAACAAATTCATCAAGTTCCACTATTCCTTTGAAGTTTTTTCACTAATCTCCTAAGCTACTTTCATCTTAAGAGTAATTATATATTCCACAATGTTACCTTTCTTTGGTGAATAGTCCATCTCAAAGTTGAACATATGTAATATTATACCAAGCACCTCTACCTCAAGTTTAGGTCCCACCATATGAAAATATAGTGAATGATATTGTAGTGTGCGTAGACAATAAACCTATCTCCAAAGATATAATGTCACCAAATTTTCAAAGTGTGGACCACGACTGTTATCTCTAAGTCATGGATATACTAGGATAGTTCCTATCATGAGGTCATAGATGACGTCACCCCTAAGCTACTACCCACTCCCTTTACATCAATACTACTCCCAACCAATTCCTAATGCATCATAGTAAACAACACGACCAATCCATGACTTGGAAATTTTCAAATCAAGATTTGTAGTCAAACTCTTATCCAGGTCAAGAAACACCTCTTCACACTAGTGTGACCACTGAAACTTAACTCCTTTTTCATTAGAATAGCCATGAGTGCTAATAAATGAGAGAATCCCTAGATAAAACGTTGGTAGTATCCTGGAAAACCCAGAAAACTCTTGATCTCAAACATGTTCTAGGGAATTATCCTGGACATAACTGCCTCAACTTTCTTTGGGTCCATAGATATACATGTTTTGGACACCACATGCCATAATAATTTCACCCATGAATCTAGAAGTTACACTTAGACATCCTGGCATAAAGCTGATGTGCTCAAAGTTTTCTCAAAACTATGTTAATATGTCTAGCTTGCTACTCTAGGGTGGCAAATAGATGATGATGTCCCCATAGAAAATCATAATGAACGAGTCCATGAACACTAAAAATGAATTATTCAGTAAAAATTACATAACCAAGTACTTATATAACCCATACCTTCTTTGAAACATCATCTTTGGGATGTCCTCCTATTTAAATTGCAACTGGTGATATCCCAATAGAATATTAAACATGGGGAACCACCGAGCTCCCAGTAATTGATCAAATAGATAGTCCATATTGAGAAAAGGATATTTGTTCTTCACCATCACCTATTTCAACTTTCAATAATCAATGAAGATTTTAAGAATACCACCTACCTTCTTGATGAACAAAAGTAGTTCTCCCCACAGTGAAGTACTTGACTTGATAAATCCCTTCTTCTCTAAGTTCTCAAGTTGCACCTTGAGTTTCATTAACTTGGTCAACGCTATATGATAAGGGGGTATCGAAATAGGTTGCACACCTGACATAAAATCTATCATGAACTCAACTCCTCTATCATGTAGAAGTCCTATGAAGTCATTCTAAAAGATGTCCAAATAGATATACACAACTAGATGAAAATTCGAGGCAGCTACCACTGATCCTGCTAAAAAATCGAAGCCTGAAATATACACCATGATTATTCTAAGTTGTCTTAAGTCTGTACCAACTCTACCTATGCCCAAATCCCATTCACCAGTCATCACATATGTCTCTCCCTTAGGTGATTTAAATGATACACGTCTCCACTAACAATCAATGTGAGCTCAGAATATGGTCAACCAGTCCATGCCAAGAATCACATTGAAGCTCGTCATCTCTAAAATCATGAAGTCCCACAAATATCCATAACTAAAAATGACTATATAAAACTCTGATCATTGAAAAGGATGACCCACTTTCATGCCCAATGGTGTATTGAGGGAAAGAAACTCAAAAGAAAACCTGACTAGTAAGTTAATTCCAATAATAAATTGTGAAGATATAAAGGAATGAGAAGCATCAATATCAAACAAAGTGGTAGGAAATGTTAAAGTGATCAAGAATTTACCTTGAACAGTAAACAATCCCTCACCTCCATCTATTGGAGTTTGATAAAAACTCATCCTACCTCATCTCTATGACTATGTACCTAAGATGTAAGACCCACCTGAGTTGTCATTGTCTGAGTTTGTTACTGAGGACCCCAACCAGATCCCTAGGTCATAGATCTATTTTTTCCTACACCCCTAAAAAACCTCTACCTCAAAGATTTAGATCATAAATGTGGAAGATTCCCTATCTCACTGCATTGCTGAGACATGCTCTGAGGTTTTGTCAAAAAACTTGTGTTAATGTCCAAACATTCCACAATTGAAGCATCGTGGAACTCTTCCTGAGGAATGTGAATATTTCATGCTCCTCCCCACTTGTGTGTCACTTCTCTGTTTCATGTCCATGGTCTTCCTCTTCATTCTACCATAAGAGGAACTCATCCCTGCAATAGTAGTTTTACCATCCCGAGCACCAAAGGGTGAAAGAAAAAAGAACTGCTTGATCCTCCTCCAAGAGCTTTTCAATATCCAAGGATTTACGTAGAATAGTTGGGTATATCACTATGTCAAAGGACTGAACTTGTCATATGATGTTAGGATGAAGACCGATCTTTAAATTCTTGGCCTTATGTTCCTCATTTCTGTCCAAAATTGGATCAAATAAAAGTATCTTAGTGAAATTATCGGAGTATGAGAATTTCATTATGGACCCCTATTGTAGCTCCATGAACTCCTGTGCTTGGTCAAGTTTCATCATATCGAGAAATAATTCCCAAAAGAATGGGTCCTTGAAAGTATCTCAATTGATTCCCTCATGTCTTTCAACATGTACCATCTTGCCCCACCACCTCCTAGCAGGTTCATGTAGCATGAAAGTTTTCAGTTTCACCATCTCATCGTCAGGTGTCTCAATGAAGTCAAAGATACCATATATGATGACTATTTATTACTCTACATCCTACAGTCCCCCAGTGCCCTGAAAGATCGGTAGATGCTAGAGCTGTAAGTCTCTATCATGATAGACCATGGACCTCAGTGCCCCTTTTCCCTGGGCAGGAACTAGAGGAAAGACTCCCAACTGAGGTGGGCCCACTGCTTTTACAACTATAGTAGGTGCAGGGGTATACTTGGTTGCACCCTTCTACATAGAAGGTGGTGGAATAGGGGAATACTCACAGAAGCATCACATCCAATGTTAGTTGTTGGTCTCCTCATTCTCCTTTGGTGTGACATCTTCTAAAACATGAAGGAAACATTAGAAAAATTGAAGTCATTAGGGAAGATTCTGATCAGTTTATGAGATCATACAATGGTTTTCCTAGTATTATAACCTTAACCCAAAGTATATCCCTCCTAACATTAACCAAGTTTTTTTATCCCTAAATGTTAGTCACAGTCACATACACACACACACAACATAATAACATGCTCAAGTTCAACTAATTAATGCCAATAGAATATCACAACAACATGACAAACAAATGTATCACACAGTAAAAGAATACAAGTCTATCCCAAATAGATAACACACATCAAGACATTAAATTAAAGAACTGGTATGAAAGACATAATGAAAATATATATATGAAATATGATCCTATGTTCCTAATCATAATGAATGAATGCACCTAAATATCATAAAATAGTAACATCAATCCCATCAACGATAACTCAGAGGTCTATTACAAGTGAGTTGGTAATACACATGAAAACTACTATACCAGAGTCCCACACAACTTATCTTCTTTCTACCATGTCCTAGGTTAATCAAAACGAAAAGAATAAAATTTTTCTCTCAAGCCATTTTCTAACTCCCATACCTGAACCACCAGGTCTGATCCATAGAGTCACATGACCTCATGCACACCTCCTCATATGAAATAGGCTTCCAACTAGTAATAATGGTATGAATGTCATCAATGGGGAGACTATACCCTTAGTATCACATATTTGTACAAATAATATAAATATAAACAATATATAAATTATAATAACAAGAAAGATACTAAATATTAAATGGAACACATGTCATGTTGATAAATAAATGACCTTCCAAAGTGGAAAGTCAAACTAGAGTATAAAGCGCAAGTAGATAAATAAATAAACATTGTAGAAATCCTCTAAATTCAGTCTCAATTCTTATACCAGTATCATGATCCTCATATCAATCATCTTCCATGGGTTCTTTTCCCTTTCTCTGATCTCTATATATAAATCTCACATGTTCATTGAGATTCATGTGCTTGGTGTGAGTAAAAAACACAATAGGACACCACCAATACATCTTTAATAAGTGTTCACATGTATAATAGGTATATTCCATGATAACGGTAAATGGGAATACAATAATCAACAATCATATATTGAGAAATCATGTTCTAACCAAGACACCACGAACCCAAATCATACTTGTTTCGAATCCATGCCCAAAGGATGACCAAGATATCAAAAATGATCAAGAATTATCCATAAGGTTATTGACATGTCATTCTAGTTGGTATCCTCAAGGAATCGAGTCTCGGGTCAGGCCATAATGACAACTAGTGAACATGAACTTGATATCCACAAGACATTTAGTTTCTTCATGTCTACTCGGCATTGATCATGTTGTCGAGCGCGTCAAATTAGATGTTTATTTTTAACTATAATTTATGCAGTATAGCAGCAACCTTAGGTCGTCTCTCGAAGGAGCCTTAGATAATTAATTAAAAAATGAGGTTCTGATTAAGAAACTAAAATTGGAATGGGGTTTTATAAAACTTGGGTTTTTTTCATTAAGAATAGAAATTGAAAGTATATTACTTCTGAGAGAAAACGGTTGGAGAAATCGTGATCAACTCGGGTAAGTTTCCCTTGATGCTCAATCCGTCATTGCTCTCAAGGGAAATGGAAGGATCATTGATTCTTTGATTTTATAAATACTGAAACCAGTAATGGTATGTGAGTTCTTACTAGGTTACCACCTAGTATTTTATCGATCAATGATATTGATTATCAGAAACTGCTCAAAATCAACAAACATGAATCGATGTAAAAAACAGAACTCAATCAAGGTATCACATCAACAACGTGATGAGATGACCAGATTTGTGTCAATGATAAAAATATTCCACAAGAAAAGAACATGTATATTCATAGGTTCAAGATCTTGGATTTTATCAATCGACGCAATCTTTTTGCACACTCATGAAAGGGAGGGGTGAGAAAATAGGCAACCGCACTCAAATCATCACAAGATCTGGGTTATGCATGGAAGCATGTGGATTATTGTTCCTTTGATTTGTATTTTATCATAAGAGAATAAACACAAATTTATAAGGTATAAATGAATAACAATTGACAAAAAACCTAGAAATCAATTACCTAATGAAGATTATAAGTGTGGATCTTGGGATTACAACAAAGGACACTCTCCAAATTGATCACTAAGAGGTTTAGAAGTACATGAGGGAGAAGAGAAATAAAATGGGTAAAAAGAGCTTTCTAATTCAAATAACCTTTACCAATTATCTTTAAACATAGATAATGATGGGTAGGAGTGATTTTATGGGAAATTTACAACCATATTTTTACATAAAGTCATCAAGTATCTAAAGGGCTAGGTGACTATTCAATGCATATTTTTTACTCCATCTTTATCCGGATTATTGAATGACCAAAACTCGTGAAAATGACTTTAAATTAGGTGGAAAATAGTGTATTTGAGTTATCTATCCAAGGGATGTGGAATCAGCCCAATTTGATCTATGAGGCCCAAGTTATGGCCCAAATACAGAAGGGTGGTCCAATCTTACCCGCCCAGAATTTCTTCACATTGTGGGCCTATTTTGGGCCTCCAAATGGACGAATTGGGATTCATGATCTTCTAGAGAAATGTATCCCACATTTTTTTTCACTCATACACCCATTTTTTAGCCTAATTGGATACACATATTATCTACAGTACAAATAATTTTCTGCATGCATGCCTGGGCTCTCGTGCAGTTTGGCCCATTTTGCTTGAATTCCATCACGAGCTCTCCAAATCACCTCCTCCTACAATGTAAACACCAAAACAAGTAAAATTTCCCTATTAAACAGTGATAGACGTTAATTTATTGATTAAAACATAAATTAAAATTTATTATTATATTTTTAATATTCATTACAAAACTAGTTTAAAACAACGGTGTAAGGGTGGATTTGAATAATGAATCGCTATGTGCTCACACCCCAACACCTAAACATTTGCACTCCTAGGAAAAGTCACATATCCAAAAAAGGATGCATGTATATATTTCCAAAATCATGAAGTTTTAACATTTTAGGAAATTTAAATTCATTAAAGTAATGTGATCAATACACAAACCACACTAAGGAGTTCTTCCTAGTGAAAATAGAAAAAGATGTCTCATAAACCATATCACAAAGAAATTCAAAGAGATTAATGATACCAATTTGATAAAGGAATTCAAAATTCATCCATGACACTAACTCTCCATGTGTGTGTGTGAAAATCATTACATGTTATTCATTCCACTTTCTATCCAATAAATATAGGTTATTTTAACATGTTTCAGCTTAAAAGATTTTGTCCACCGAACCTTCCCTACATCATTTGCAATCATATTTCAAGACCCAATCACTTAATCATTCTCAGAAGTCAAACCATAATCTCCCAACCTAGATATCCCCATATGTTGCACATTTCATCACTCCCCTCATTTATTATTTTTTGTTTTTTTTAGAAGTTGCATTTGGAAAAAATCTCACACTTATCTCTTAACCCTTGTTTGATCTCCTCATGACACTAATTGTAATAGTTATAACAAGATAAAAGGTTTAGGAGGAGTGGTTTTTGAACTTCCCAAAACACAACCCTTTTTTTGATTTTTTTAGGGCGTGCAACAGTCGGATATCAGGTACACACGCGTAGGTCAATCCGGTATAGTAATGAAATAGATCGGATAAGGAACGAACGTATGTAAATATCATTTTAAGCTGAAAAATATTAACCTAACTTATATTTACCTTCTATTAAGTAAGAAATATTCACAATTTTTGGTTTGGTGAAAAAATGTGTTGAGATATTAGTGACACTGTTTTCCCAAAAACTACTCACACAAGGGGCATCAATCATCTCAAAGGTCTCACATAGATACAACCATTTATATCATTGACATAAAACCAATTCACTAAAAAATCACTCCATGATATTAGATTAATACAAATATTCATTCCATAATAGAGACAGGATTCATCAAATGTTAAAACAACATGGAATAAAAAATTTCAACATGAATTTTTAGTAAGTTTCATGATTTGGTGACCATAAGGGGGGGACGTAAAAATAACATAAATAGGGTGAAAAAGAGAAGAAAGAAGAAAGAAAATGAAAATCCTAATGAACCCAAAAAGATGAGGAAAAGTGAAAATACCATAAATAAGGTGAAAACGATAAGAAATAAGAAAGACAATGAAAATCCTAATGAACCCAGAAAGATGGGGAAAAGTGAAATACCATAAAGAAGGCAAAAAAGAGAATAAAAAAGAAAGAATATGAAAATACTAATGAATCCGGGAATGTATCCACCCCCCCCCCCACACACACACACACACCTAGAATGTTCAGTTTCCTCAATGTAATAATTGAGAATGTGAGAAGGAAGGATAAAACCTGGTGTGTTTAACGGGTATTTTTCTTCTAGAAGGTGGATTTCCTCCACCGAATTATTTGGAAAATACTCATATAAATGTTTTAGTCGCTAACCATTGACGGTAAGACTTCATCCACTCTTCTCATGAAAAATTTGCATTCCACCAAAAGGGTAAACATTAGTAATATTATAAGGACCAAGCCATCGGGAACGAAGCTTACCTGGGTAGAGATTTAGCCTAGAATTTTACATGAGGACCTTCTCACCAATATGGAACTTCTGATGATGAATCATGCTATCATGTATAGACTTTTTCTTCTATTTATAGATTTGGTGGTTCTCATATTCATCACGTCAAATTTCTTCCAACTCTTGAATCTGCAGCTTCCTATGATCACCTGCATATGAAAGATTCATATTACATTGTTTAACAACCCAATATGCATGGTGTTATGCCTATACTGGGAGGTTAAAAGCCTTTCCAAACACAATTCTGTATGGTGACATTCCGATTGGGGTTTTAAAAGTTGTATGGTATGCCCTGCATCATCTAAGAGCAAACTCCAATATTTCCTATTGGGTTGTACCGTTTTTTTCAAGATTCTCTTAACTTCCTGATTTGATATTTATGATTGTCGGTTAGTTTGGAGGTGATATACAGTGGAGACTTTATGAAAAACCCATAATTACGAAGCAAATTTTCCATGTTGTGATTGAAAAAATGGGAACCCTGATCACTAATGATGAATCTCGGCAAACCAAACCGACTAAAAATCCAGGACCTTACAAAATCAACAACAACTCGGGAGTCATCGGTCCTAGTAGACTTTGTTTACACCCATTTAGAAACTTAGTAAAAAACTAAAAAGATGTACATGAAGCCAAATGAATTTGGAAAATGACCCATTAATTCAATGTCCCATGCATCAAAGATTTCACAGAATAACATGGGTTGTTGGGGAATTTCATTCCTCTTGGATATATTCCTTGTGAATTGAAAACAACTACATGACTTGAAAAATTTATGGGAATCCCTATAAAATGTTGTTCAATAAATTCCTGGGTCAAGGACCTTTCGATCTGTTCGTTGAAAGCCAAAGTGGCCCCCAAAATCCAAAGTGTCGAAACAGAGGTGAACTCATGGTCAGGGACACACCGACGAACTACTTCGTCACCACAAATTCTCCACAAATATGGGTCATCCCAAATGTACCTCCAAGAATCATGTTTAATTCTTTGGGATTGAGAATATCTAAAACCAGTGGGGACCCTAGATGTTTCTAGGAAATTCACAATGTCCGCATACCAAGGGGTAAGGTCCAAAACATCACAAAGGTTCTCATGAGGAAAGAATTATTCAATGGGGA
Source organism: Viscum album (assembly GCA_963277665.1). Lineage (NCBI taxonomy): Eukaryota > Viridiplantae > Streptophyta > Magnoliopsida > Santalales > Viscaceae > Viscum > Viscum album. The sequence goes on from OY728123.1 coordinate 1,768,141,195, forward strand.
TGGATGAGTCAGCATAGTGCTCCAGTGGTGGAGAAATCCTACTAATGTGGTCAGCTACAACATTTTTTACTCCCCTCTTATCTCTAATCTCAATGTCAAACTCTTGGAGGAGGAGCATCCACTATATGAGGCGGGGCTTAGCTTCAGGTTTATTTAAGAGGAATCGAAGGGTAGCATGGTCAGAAAACACAATCACTTTTTACCCAAGAATATATGAACAAAATTTTTCCAAGGAAAAAACAATATAAAGAAGTTATTTTTTAGTGGTTGTGTAGTTTACCTGGGCAGGGTCAAGGGTGCGTGAGGCATATGCAATGACAGGAGGAGCCTTCTCAACCCTTTGTGATAAAACTGCCTCAACTGCAAAGTTAGAGGCATCACACATAAGCTCGAAAGAGAGATCCCACCATAGTGGTTGGATGATGAGAGGTGATGTGAGAATCCTTCTTAGTGAATTGAATTCAACCTCACAATTTTTATCAACCACAAACTCAGAATCTTTTTGAAATAACCGGGACAATGGAAGTTCAATCTTACTAAAGTCTTTATTGAATCGGTGGTAAAAAACAGCATTACCCAAGAAAGATTGCACCTCACGAACAAATTTTGGATATGGAAGGGTTGAAATTAATTCAATTTTAGATTTATCAACTTGAATTCTCTTATTTTAAATGACATGCCCAAGAACTATCCCCCGTTCAACCATAAAATTCCATTTCTCATAATTTAAAACAATATCTTTTTCAATGCAGTGTTGGAGGAAAGAACCTAGGTGTTCCAAAAAAATCATCAAAAGAAAAACCATATACCATGAAATCATCTATAAAGACTTCCATATAATTCTAAAGGTACACAGAAAAAATACTCAACATACATCACTGAAAAGTACCAAGAGCATTAAATAGACCAAATGGAATCCTTCTGTATGAAAATGTTCTGAATAGACAAGTAAATGTTGTCTTTTCTTGATCCATAGGGGCTATATGGATTTGGAAATAACCCAAATATCCATCAAGGAAACAATAATGGGACTTACCATCCAATCGTTCTAACATTTTCTCAATGAAAGGTAGAGGAAAGTGGTCCTTCTGTGTGGCTTGATTCAGTCGACAGTAGTCAATACAGACTTGCCAACTATTTTTCACACATGTTGGAACCAATTCATTCCTTCTATTTGACACAACTATTATTCCTATTTTTTAGGCACAATTTTCACTGGGCTAACCAATTTACTATCAAATATAGGATAAATGATCCCCGTAGCAAGTAATTTACTGACTTCCAATTTTACCACTTTAAGGAGAGTGGGACTCAACCTACATTGAGATTATCTTACAGGCTTAGCCTCATTATCCAAAAGCATATGGTGCATAAAAATATATGATTTAATCCTAGGAATATCATCCATTTTCCATCCTATTTCCTTTTTAGACTCTCTCAAAAGTTTGAGCTGTTTCGATTCCTATTGTGGAGAGAGTTTATTGGAAATAATGATGGGTAATTGGTCAATACCCTCAAGATATGCAGATTTTAAATTAGAAGGAAGTTGTTTAAGTTACAACATCAGTGGTTTATTGATTGAGGGGGGGGGGATTTTAGGGGGAGTGAGGTCTATTAAACCATCTATCTAGTCATGTTTATTCTCTAAGGATAGAGAATCTATTGAAATGAGATTTGCAGAATCATCGACAGTCATAGGTACCTCAGAATGAACACACTCATCAATTAAAGCACAAAATTTACACTTTTCAGAACCCACACAACACTCAAAACATGAATCAAAACTCAAATCATCCAAGGTTGAAAAGATTAAAATGAATTAGAGTATGGGTTGAGGAGAGAATTGTGTTTTTCTGCATCATTTGAGAGAACTTCCATTGAATAGATAGGAAGAGTGGAGTGCTCTTCAACAGGGTGTTTCATAGCCTCAATGATGTTAAAACTTACCTTTTCTCCTTCAAACTCCATGGATAGTGTACCATTGTGAATGTTGATGATCATCTTTGTTGTTTCGAGGAATGGCCTCCCAAGTATGAGAGTATAATTTCCTTGGGTTCTGGTATCTTCCATCTCAATAATGTAGAAATCCGCGGGGAAGATGATATTCTTCACTCTTATAAGGACATCCTAAATCACTCCTATTGGATGCGTAGTACTCTAGTTTGTAAGTTTCACGACAATGCTTGTTGTTTGAAGCTCCCCAACCTGTAGAGAAGTATAAACGAAGTGAGGCATTACATTAATGAAAGCACCTAAATCTAGCATAGCATCAGAAAAGAAGGTCTCCCTATGGTACAAGGAATCGTGAATGTTCCCGAATCCTTGCACTTAGTTGGAATTTCTGGTTGAATCAAGGCTGATACATTCCTCCCAAAGTTTACTCTCTCATTCCCCTTCATCCTTCGTCTATGGGTGCAAAGTTCTTTAAGAAATTTGTCATAATGGGGAATTTTCTTGACTGCATACAATAAAGTAATATTAACTTTAACTTTTTTAAATGTATCCATTATTTCAGTATCAATCTCATTATTAGAATTTTTCTTAGATTTAGAGAGTCTTTTGGAGATAGGAATAGGAATAGATTGTTCATTTGAATAATCAATGATAATTTGATTGATATTTTTATTTTATTTTTCTTCATTGGAATCTTTTATGGGTGGAGAGAGAGAGTTTTCAAGAGGGGTACATACATGTTGCGTAGAATCAATAGAAGGAGAAACTTCTTTACCACTACGAAGTGTAACTCCACATACATTACCTTTGTCCTTTGGATTGGAAATGGGTTGGGATGGTAGTTGTCCAGAAACATTCATCTTAAGCTCACTGATGGTGTTTTCTAACTACCCCACTTGAGTTCGTAGGTCTTAAATTGCCGATTGTGTGATATGTTGGAACTAGAGGTTTTGGGATTCCATTTTCTTTACCATTTCCTCGAGTATTGGTTCAGATTTAGGAGAAGGAGGATGATTGTTTTTAGAAGTTAAAGGATAATAAGGTTTCATACCTTAGCCTTGTTGATACCAATTCTTCTTGGGGTAGATTGAGTTTCCTCCTTATCGATACTGGGGTTGTGCTTGCCACCCAGGATTTGGATTTGGCCTGAATTGTTCTTACTTGAAGGGAGGTTCTTATTGGAATGGATTCCCTAAGAACATGGATGCACAAGACTCAAGTGAATCTTGAAGTTGTGGGAACTATTTAGAAAAATGAGTATTGTTAGAAAAAAATGCCACAACGTAATGGAACAGGAGGAGATTGCGAGTTACCTTGTGCTTGAGATAATTTCCTTAGAAGGGTATGAATCTCATCAATCTTGTTATCTACCTTTTTTTCTAGAGATGAATGACTTGCCTCATGAACTCCTCGAGTTGGTGCAATAGTTCGTGTACCCAATTATTGTGCATTTTGAGTCATGTTGGCTATTAATTCACGAGCAGCAGAAGGAGTTTTATCAACCAAGACACCACCAGCTGCTGCATCAATCATTCCACGATCCATGGGGATAATTCCATAATAAAATTATTGGATTAACAGTTTTTCACTAATCGGGTGGTGTAGGAATCTTGAGTAGATTCGTTTAAATATCTCCCAATATTCATGAAGGGTCGCTCCTTGTGATTGCCTAATGCCACAAATTTATTTCCTAATTGATGTTGTTCGGGAGTCATGGAAGAACTTCTCTAAAAATAGTCTTTTCAGTTCATTCCAGCCCCCGATTTTGGTAGGAAAATATTATAGACAATCTTTGGCTACACTATCAAGGGATAAAGGGAAGTCCCTAAACTTAATTAAGTACTCAAAGACATTTTGGGGTTTCATGGTAGAGCATACTATGTGAAACTAATTAAGGTGTTTATGAGAGTCCTCGCTAGGAAGACCATGGAATTTGGGAAGTAGGTGGATGAGGTATGATCTCATCTCAAATTTGGTTGCTTCCCTAGGATATTGGATGTACGCAGGTTGGTACTCCACATCCGGGGTGGTTAGTTCTTTTAAGGTTTGATTATTTGCATCCATGTTTTCTTGGGTTTGATTGGGTTCAATTTTTGATTGGTTTATGACCACTTGAGGTTGGTACTCCACATCCTTAGTGTTACTTGATTTACCTTCTATAGATGCCTTGATTTGTGTGTGAAGTGTCTTTTCAATTTCTGGGTCAAATTCAAGCAGTTTTTCTTTTTCTAATCGGGTCATGCAAATATGTTGTGAAGTTTTTTTATGATTGAATATGGATAAAATCACTTAAGAAGGGTGAAAAGAGAATAGAATTTTATAATACAGAATTATTAAGAGATAGATAGAAGAAGAATAAGAAGAATAAGAAGAAGAGAGAGAAGGGAGAGGGAGAGGGAGAGAACACAAAAAAACAACCAAAAATAGAAACAGAAAACCAAAATAAAAACAATAAAATGGGGGGTGGGGTATTTAAAGGATTACTAATTAAGAGTTAAAATAAATAAATAAAAGTAAATAAATAAAAAATTATCTTGTCTCCCCGAAAATGGCGCCAAAATTTGATCGCATTGTCGAGCGTGTCAAATTAAATGTTTATTTTTAACTAGAATTTCTGTAGTATAGCAGCAACCCTAGATCATCTCTCGAAGGAGCCTTAGATAATTAATTAGAAAATGAGGTTATGATTAATAAACTAAAAGGAGAATTTGTTTTTATAAAACTTGTGTTTTGTTTCTTTAATAATAGAAATTGAAAGTATATTACTACTAAGAGAAAACGGTTGGAGAAATCGTGATCAACCCGGGTAAGTGTCATTTGATGCTCAATCTGTCATTGCTCTCAAGGGAAAGGGGAGGATCATTGATTCCATGATTTTATAAATAATAAAACCATTAATGGTATGTGATTTATTACTAGGTTACCACCTAGGATTTTATCGATCAACGATATTTATTATCAGCAACTGCTCAAAATCAACAAACATGAATCGATGTAAAAACGAAACTCAATCAAGGCATCACATCAACAACGTGATGAGATGACCAGATTTGTGTCAATGACAAAAATATTACAAAAGGCAAGAACATTAATATTTATAGTTTCAATATACTTGATTTTATCAACCGACACAATCCATTTGCACACTCATGAAAGAGAGGGGTGAGAAAAGAGGCAACTACACTCAAATCATCACAAGATTCGGATTATGCATGGAAGCATGTGGATTCTTGTTTATTTGATTTGTATTTGATCATACCAGAATAAACAAAAATTTATAAGGTATAAATTAAGAACAATTGAAAAAAAAACTAGAAATCAATTACCTTATGAATATTACAATTGTGGATCTCAGGATTACAACAAAGGACACTCTCCAAATTGATCACTAAGAGGTTTAGAAGTATATGAGGGAGAAGAGAAATAAAATGGTTAAAAAGAGCTCTCCAATTTGAATAACCTTCACCCATAGTAGTGAAATACATATAATGAGTTGGAGGAGTGATTTTATGGGCAATTTACATCCATATTTTCACATAAAGTGGTCAAGTATCTAAAGGGCTAGGTGACTATTCAAGGCATATTTTTTACTCCATCTTTATCTGGATGTTTAACTGAACAAAACTCGTAAAAATGAATTTAAATTCAGTTTCGAGTCGGGGATTTGAGTTATCTGTCCAAGAGAGTTGGAATCAGCTAAATTGGATCTTTGAGGCCCGAGTTATGGCCCAAATACAGTAGGGTGGTTCAATCTTGCCTGTCCAGAGTTTCTTCACATTGGGATCCTATTTTGGGCCTCCAAATGGAAAAATTGGGCTTCGTGATCTTCTAGATAAATATATACCACATTTTTTTCACTAATACACCAATTTTTAGTCTAATTGGATACATGTATTATCTATAATACAAATAATTGTCCACATGCATGCTTTGTCTCTTACGCAGTTTGGCCCATTTTGCTTGAATTCCATCACGAGCTCTCCAAATCACCTCCTCCTATAATGTAAACACCAAAAAAAGTAAAATTTCCCTATTAAATAGTGATAAAAATTAATTCATTTATTAAAACATAAATTGAAATTTATTATTATATTTTTAATATTCATTACAAAACCCGTTTAAAACAACGGTGTAAGGGTGGATTTGAATAGTGAATTGCTATGCGATCAGGCATCCATAATGCATCGAGTATTGGGTCAAGCGATAAGGATGTTATTATATTACCCTTTGTGTGGGTATAACATCATCATAATTGCACATCATGTATAATCTCCCTCTAAGGGGTAGTCATGCCATGAGAGTCACCTGTCACGAGTACCAAGACAATTCCTCTAAAGCATGGTAAATACACACAACATGGAAGGGTATAATATGGAAAGAATAACACATCATCATGAAAATATAGTATCATCATATAACATGTGATAAATATTAATCATGGAAATAATCTAATCTAGAAATACTCATATAATCAAGCATCATATATGGGTATCATGTCCTACATGTACACCCACTAGAAAACATCATCAAACATGGTTAACAAGTTATGCCTATACAATATGAAACAAGGTGACAAGTGTATACAAGATCCTAAAATGGTAAGTAACTTGTTACTTCAATGTTCTTGATGAAGTACTCCAAGGTTTGTCAAATAATCAAAGACCAAACCATGTATCACACCCATAAAGAACAAGCTCACACATCAAGGATGCCTAACTCGAGTTCCAGTTTGTCAATAAAGAGTTTTATAACAGAGACTCAAGAGGAATCCAAGTCAAAAATAGTGGTTCTAGAATCAAATACCTTAAGGATTCCACCAATGGAACCAATTATGAGGTATGTTGAAGGATATTTCACCAAATCATTGGGTCTGTTGTTGATTAAGGAACTGATCATGAATTCATCATCAATTCTAGAAGATAGCATTGGGTCTAGCCAATGAAACATTGATTCATCACAAATCCATAAATGGAAAAGAGATTCAATATGAGAGTCAATCAGAAGAGTCTCAAGATGATCGATCTATTACCTGAAAATATCCACCCTTCTTGACAGTTCTATCTCTGGTCAAGGGGGTTGTCATTGACATGTCAATATCTCTACCAATCTACCAAAACATTGTCAATGTACTAAGGTTATATCATAAATATTCTATCAATAATGGGTCTAGGAAGATGATCTATACACACTTAACCATAGAACGTCTTTATATGGTGGTAGATCTTGATTTGATCAAGGAACGACATTAACTCGCTAGACCTGCCGCCGATCTAAGAAGAAATGATGGAAACGTCATTAAATCTTCATAGAAATCACATATTAGACTTATATCTATGTACATCTCTCAGGGAAGAAAAATAATTTGGAGAATATTTATAATAATAACTCACCATTCTAGCGCCACCGAATCGGTCTAACCCTGAAGAGACAAGGGGGTGAATGATAGATTCCAATAATCAAGAGAGGAGGTCTAAAATTAAGAATAAGTGAATTTGGGTCATATTTGGGTGTTAAAAGTGGTAAAAACAAGTGGAATTAAAATCTTGTGGGGTGAATTAATTGCACCCTCGGACTAGGTGCACCGGTTGGCTGGTGGAACCCCACCATTGAGCTAGTGGGGTCTACATTTCCTTGTAGACTTACAACAACTCCACCGACTGGTCGATGATAGTTTTCAACAACCAAACATCCAAGCCCCATCTCAATACTCTATCCCCAGATTCTTGGGTCCTTTATTCACAAAAACTATCCCTTTTAACTCCCATATCAGAGAAAAAATAAAAGATAAAGGATAAATTTATAAACTTGAAATATCTCATACAACCAAATAAAGTGAGGATGTTACACTCCATGATTTCCACCTCTTCATAGGATTTATTTATTCTTTAAATTAGGTTAAACAACCTTGAAAAATATCACCAAATCCCCCTAATTTTTCATCTATTGACACCAATTATTTCTTCTCAATTTGTGGAATCTAATTGTTGGGAAAAACATCTCAAGGTTAGAAGAAATTAGTATCTTTTATAAGAAAATGACTAATACTAATTTTTTAGCATAAAAATAAATAAACATGTAAGTTATTTTATGTTGTTGAAGTTGCTCTCAATTTGTCATCTTTCCATTTAGTGGGTTGATTTCACTAATTTCATGGCCTGATACCACTGGTTTGACCTCAAATTTTGCATGATACCACTACAGACTTCAAATATAGCTTTGTAAAGTCTTTTTTTCTTTAGATTAGGATCTACAAATAGCTTTATATTCAATAATAAACTTTATACCAACATACAGATTTCAGAATCCAAATTTGAAAATAATTCTATAAGGAAACTTACAGGTGTATATTTTGAATGAAAAAATATTTCTTGACACCATTGGATGATCTAGGTTCAACCTTGAAACCTTTTTCTGAGCTTGATACATATTGATATTTGTATTTCCCCCAACCACACTTATTTTCATGATTTTTCAGCTTCAATAATATCTATCTTTTAGCTTAAAAACATGTGATTTTCTAGAACATCTACCCCATGGATTATATCTCCCCCTTTAGATCTCACCACTTTCAAATATTTAGAAAAAAATAAATGTGTGGGGAGAAGAGTACCTCATATTTCCTCATGTTGAAGAATATGTCTAGTCAGATTGGACCAACCCTTTTCTTTACACTTTTCCTTTCCCCTTTTTAGATTTAGGGAAAATAATATCATCACCTTATCCACTTATTTTTCTTTTGAATAATTCTCTATGGTAAGCCTATTCATCCCCTTACTAGTGGATCTCCTTTGAGTTATGCCACTTACACACAATTCATTTCTGATGATTGCTCTGAGGGGTTCATTTCTTGTCTTTGGCTTTTCTTTTATAGTGGGAGAAATATCACTTGTGAACACTTCTTACTTTGATTCCTTGACACAACTTCCTCCATCACCTTTCTTCTTCTATTAGAGGAATATTCCACAGGTCTTTATTTATTTTCTTGTAGTGGTTTTTGGGAGACCACTTAGGAATTATTTTTCCTTGATGGACATGATTTCCATATTTGAATTCTCCTTTCCTGGTGTTTTATTATTTTCTTTCTCTTTAATCTTCCTTATAGGTGGAGATGATTATTTATCATTCCTCCACACTTGATTTCTTTTTTTCTAGGAATGATTTTGTGAGTACACTGATTTTGGAATAGGATGCTTCCCATTTTGAGCTTAATTTCTATCCTACAAAACATGCAACCTATTTTCCATCACAACGGGATTATTTTTAGGATACACCCTTTCATTGTCTATCAATGGAGTGGAGGTTATCATTATGACTTCTTTGGTTCTCCTTATATTTCAATTTCATGCCAAATTTCTAGTGTTAGAACATTTAAGAATTTACTAATGTAATCATACCTCACAAAGTACCTTTTTTGACTGAGATATTGATGCAATAAATTTCCTTTCACTGTTAGTATTTTATGCTTCAAAACACATGATCATAATGTGGAAAAATATTCTACAAAAGTAAAACTTTGTTGTTACTTTCTTATGGACTTATTTTCTCTCATTTTTTTCATGAAACTTATGTTTTATTCTAGATTCCATATCTAATTTTTTTTCTTTTGTTTCCATATTTCATATTTTGATTCTTTCTCATTTCAGTGCATACTAGGTTTTCCCTTGGGTGGATCTTCATATTCTCATTTGAGTTGTTTTTCCTCTCCTCAAGTTCCCTTATGTTATCATCCTTTTCTTTTATATGTTCAACCATTTTCTTCAATCCATTCTCAGCTTCCAAAATAGACCAAATTCTATTTTAAATTTGGGTCATGATAGGTTAGATGTTTACTTTTAATTCCTTCTCAATGGCCATTTGCATTTTGATTTGTTTAGAAATTTCTTCAAGAAAATCACTTTTCTCTTTCATCTTTGCGCTCATCTTATTCATGTTAAAGTTAAATCCTACTTCAAATCTCTTTAGCATTTTTTTCTAAGGATAAAAATTATAAAATGGTGTTGGAAAATTAAACTTGTTTCCTTGGACAACACCTATCATCCACTACTGGGATGGAGGCTTAAAGAGTTCCATGAAGACTGTTTGATGTGTATAGATCTAAAGGATTGGTAATAACCTTCTACAACCCAACTTTGGGCAGTTTTCTTTATTTTTTTCCTCCATTTTATTTTTTCGTATGTTTATATCCCTATAAATTGGGTATGTGTTTATTATTTGAAATATAATTCAAGTTGAAGAAATAATACCAGTTTTTTTCCTCTATTTGTGTTATTTCGATCACCTATAGTGATCTGCGTCTATGCGGTTGTTTTTTCTACTATGAGGTCCTCCATAAGTGGTATCGGAGGAAGGTTTGAATTTGAGGTGAGAAAAGAGAGATCCATTAGATACATGTCCGCTTCTACTACCCATAACCACCTTCAATGGTATCAGATCTAGGTTGAAGGTGAGGTAAAGAAGAGTGTGTCAGTTTTGATACCCATTTGTTTTAGTAGTAGAGAAGCCAAGGAAGAATAAGGTAAAAACTATTACTAACTATTCTAAATTGTGAGTGTGAGTTTTAATCTTTTTTTTTATTCCCAAATCATCTTTCTATTTTCTAATTGTCAAAATTAAAATTCCATTTGTCCAAATTTGTTGGAATCCTTTTGTTTTTGTTCCCCACATCTCCCTTTTGAGGGGGGGGGGGGTTCTTTTCCATTTTCTTCCCACCATACTCCACGTCAATATCCCTTTTTACTTTTCCTATTTCATTTTTACAAAACAAATCACTTCATACATTTGTCTCTCCATGCCTATCTTGCATCTCCTACAAAAAAATAGATTGATCCAAAAAAAACTTGTTATAGTCACCAGTTCAAAAAAAATGTCGTGTGAAATTCTAAAAAAAATACAAGTTTTCAATTCGAAGAAAATAAATTTTTCAATAATTTCAATCTAAACTATCCAAAAAATGATTTTACTATATAGAGAATTCAATTTCATCGATGATCTCTTCAACTTCTTTCCGGACATCGATGATGATGATGGACACCCCCCACCTTTATCTCTTCTCCTGAAGCCGAAACAATTGTCTGCATCGTAATATACCAAATAAATGAAGTTATTATCCAACACATACACATTCCAAAAAGAAGAGACTTTTTTCAATGTTGAATCTGATGAACCATCTTCCAGTTCAATCTTCTTAAAGAATTATAGCCCAGTGTCTATTCCCTTGAAAATGAATAGTGACGCCTTCTTCCATTGCGTCTGAGTCTTGGTAAATTCCTAGAACAGGGGGCGACATTTTAAAGAACTTAAAACTAAGGAAGAGGATTTCATGAACAATAATATGATCCTATAAGAAGATTAAAAGGTATAATAATTCCAAATCGAAGTAATAAAATCCAATTTTCTTATCTACCGCCATATTTTCTTTTGAATTTTCTGTAGTTAATGACTATAGTGGATTCATTATAGCTATTGGTCAGCCACCTAGATATGATGCAAAATAATGGGTTATGAGGAAAAAAATTTAAGGGGGTGTTGGAAAATTAAAATTGCTTCCTTGGAAGACACCTATAATCCACTGCTGGGATGGAGGCTTGAAGAGTTCCATGAAGACTACTTGACATGTGTGGATCCCAAGGATTAGACAACACCTACTGCAACCCAACTTTGGACCTTTGTTTTTTCTTTGTTTTCTCCATTTGAATTTGTTGTACATTTATATCCCTATAAATAGGGTATATGTTTATGTTTTTAAATAGGATTCTATTTGAATAAATAATACTAGTTTGTTTCTAATCTATTTGTGTTGTTGTGATCACCTCTATTGATCTATGTCTGTGCGATTGTGTTTACCACTATGAGATCCTCCATCAAATGGAAAAACCCACTTCATGCATGATCTCCCATTGTTCCACTTCTTCTTGTAGGGCTTGCATATCTTATTGGTGTCTATATGAACACCCTATTGATTGAAAAACTAATGTTTCTTCCACTTCTTCACCAAAATCACATCTTATTTTTATCTCCATGAGGGATTCTGAAGATTTTGATATGCGTGCTTTCTCCAAACTAGAATTATAATCAAATAAAACACAAGATTCAGATTTTGTTACCTTGTTTGGAGATCTAATCTTCTAGGGAGACTTCTTATTTCTCTTCTTCTTATTTCCTTTAGACATAGAAATTATTCATCAACTTTACTCACTATTTTTATGGAATCCATTCAAAATAATTCCTCCAGGTTTTTTCACGTGTCTTTAGAAATCTTGTAGCGAGCAAATTCCTTAATGATATCTTATTTTAAATCCCTATTTAATACATTATTCATTGAGACATCAATTTCTAGATTCCTTTTTTTTTAAATAATTCCATGTATGTTCAATAGAATAATCCCTTCTTACACAACTTCCCAATGGACTTCCACAACAACTTTTAATATGTCATGAACTCCTTTTTCCACCTCAAAGATTCCGCACTTTGGAAAAAATTGTATCTTCATCTTAACCTTGATTTGTTCAAGAAGTTAAAAACTAATCCTTCGATTGAATACACAGTCAATACCTTTGGGCTTTGATACCACTTTATAGGTACCCAATGAACCCTAAGAGGGGATGCTTACAATTTAAAACTTTTCAACACTCTTGACCAATATTATCTTTGTAGATCTTATTCCCATGTGAGTAGGAATTGTGTTAACTAACCTCTTAGTTTCACTTACCCTCTTCCTCACTAAATTGTATATTAATATGCATACATTTAAAGTATATAGGTATATAAGATATTTTTATTTGGTTCACTCGCATTAGGTTGTTCCAAGGATCATTCAATTGACATTGTGTTGATGCATCAATTAACTACTAACTTTTGTTTGGTGTTTACAAAGGTTGTGGTCACTTCATTCTTGAGCTAACTTCCCTTACAAGGTTTAGGGATTAGTTCACTCCTCTATCAAGATGTATTTCCCTTCATCTTCCTTCATGCACTTCTCCAGAGTAGAACTCCTATAGTTTAAGGACATGTAAGTCTCTCCATCTTCTCTAAAAACTAGGCTAACTATATCTATGAGTATGTGTGGATGCATTATTGATATCTTCAAGGGATAATCCTTAATAGGGATACTTTTAATACCTCATTCACTACTTTTTCTCCTTTACATAATAAATCTAGAACTCCTCCTTTCCAATTCAGCAATGTAAATGATCTTGCCTTTCCTGTACAATAGAAACTTATTCTTTATCATCTTATTGTGATGCAACAATATCCTTCTCTAGGAAATCTGATCTTTAGGATGGCACACGTTCCTTCTTCTTATTCAACTTACAAATTTTTATGGATGGTCATCGAGCTCTTCTTCCTCCGCCTTCAGATGTGTAGATATGTTCAACAACATCTCTCCCCTTCCTGTTTCACATATATGCATTAAACTTTATTGGGTTTCAACACCTTATTTCTTCTTTATATCCTTATAAAAGTCAAGAAATATTTACATGAGATTACTTTCCATATTTGAATATGGAAATCCCTAAAAATATCATCTTGAGATATTATGGTCAAATCTCATTTTTTCTTGATCCATGAACATACTTTTTATATATTAAATATGGAAACCCAAAGTCTCCCTTTTCACACCAAACTGGAATGCTCCTCTTCAATGAAATATTTCTAGTTCTTTTCATGATAGACAAAACATGTATTAAAATCATGAAAGTAGACCCATGGGGTGAAGCATAGTGGTTGTGTCCCTATGCTAGTGTTTGGGAGGTCTCAGTTTTTAACCTCCCTACACACATTTAGAGCATATTTTGGTTGTTTGTCCTCCTCCCCACACCGATGTAATAAAATCATGCAAGTTTTAGTTGTTGCATCCCCCACATCGCCAACACCGTATTTTCTTGGAATTTTTCATGGACAAACTAGATCCTTCATACCAACGATCTCCCATAAATTATACATCTTTAAAAATAAATACTTGAATGAATAAATAATATTATCCACATAGCTCATTCATTTTCATGCATGCTGCTGCTTTTCGGATTTCACCTTTGCAGTGTGATATTTAAATCCTGAAAATATCACTACAACTCTAATTTCATCTTGGATCATGGCTTCCATCTTGAAGCTCTATGGTTTTTCAATCATTCATGAACAAAGCATCATTTGAATTAGAAATAAACTTCCAAAAATATCATATGATAATATCTTTTTTTAAACTCATAATAATATTCCTAGAAACTATGTTAAATTCCTCACTCTAAAGATATATATAATTCACTAAAATAAAACAATAATATTCTATTAAATATTATCATAAATCCTCCATTTAATCCATTGAAATGTCCCAACATAATATCTATTTGAATTTTCTAGCATCCAAAATTTTACCAAGTCATAATACTTATGTAGCTCACCCTTAATGGCTAAAAAGATGATGGTTATGCAGTTGATGGTTATGTAGACTATGTGTATGAAAATGATGGTTACAAAATTGTTAATGATGCGTATTAAAGACACATTCATTCATACATAGGGTAGATGATGTCTACGCAAAGCTATTGTTTTTACATATAGCATGTTGAATGATATTTATGTTTTGATTCTATGATCATGAATAGAGAATAATTGAGGAAGAAAAATGATCTTTATTTCAAGTTTAATAAGGGTTACAAAAACATCCTATCTACACCTCTCTCTCAAACATGGAGCTCTCTTGGATCTCAAATAATGGAGCTCTCTAGATCTGATTAATCAAGGAAGCTCCCCAAGGCCTCCTTATATAGCCATGGTGGGAGGTTTCAAGTTTGACATAACTCCCAACAACCCCCACCAAACCATGAACTTAAAATATGGAATCCACCTAAAATGGTGGGTGGAGATGGTTCACCAACCACCTTTGAAAAATTGGTGTTGGGAATCTGGAAAGACCCATCAATTATCCCCCTCCAATTGAAATCCACTAGAGTATCTACAAAGGGATAGATTCTCCCGAGAAACCACCTTTTTCAACATATCCATCAGGTTCCCCTTTGTGTGGATATTCACAAGTCACATCAGTTATTGATCCATCACTTCGTGTATCCAATGATATAAAATATCGATGTGCTTTGTCTGAGAATGGTACATGGAGTTCTTACTCAAGTCCAAAGAACTTTGACTATCACAATGAACCCTATACTTCTTCTAGATAAATATGATCTCTTGGAGAAAATTATTTACCCACAACATCTACTTGCAAGATTTTAAAGCAACAATATACTCCGCTTTCATGGTGAATAAAGAAACACACTTCTACAAACTTGAATTCCATGATACATCTCCTCCTGCAAAAGTATAGATGCATCCTGATGTAGACTTCCTGCTATTAGGATCTCTAGACATATCTACATTTGTATAGCCATCCAAGATAGGTTCATCTCCCTCATAGCACAAACATGGCCTTAAAGTTCCTTTAAGATACCTCATAATCCATTTTAATGAATCGCAATGTTTCTTCTCAGAATTGGAGAGAAATCAACTCACGACTGTCACTCCAAGGGAAATTTCAGGTCTCGTACTCACTATAGTGTACATCAAGATTCCAACTACTAAGGAGTATGGTATCATATTCATCGCCTTGATTTGTTCCTTGGATGACGGGCATGAACTCTTTCTCAACTTCAAATGGTTGGGAAGTGGAATGATCATTGGTTTGGCTTTGTCCATGTTGAAACGTTTTAGAACACGTTCAATATACTTCTCCTGAGATAGCAATAACAACCTCCTCTTTCTTTCATGAATGATCTACATTCCTAATATCTGTTAAGCTGATCCCAAGTCCTTAATATCAAAATAATTGGATAAATCCTTCTTCAAATAGATAATCTTCATTGCATCCTTCCCAATGATCAATCTGTCATGAACATAAAGTATAAGATCAGCAAAGTTACCATCCTGAAATCTCTGGATGTAAACACATTGGTCTGTTTATGTCTTCCTGTATCCATGACTCACCATGAATGAGTTAAACTTCTTGTACCACTACCTGGGAGCTTGTTTTAATACATAAAATTGCTTATTCAATTTTCAGATGATATTTTATTCTTCAGAAACCTCAAAGCCTTTAGGTTACTTTATATAGATCTTTTCAGAGAGGTCACTGTGAAGAAAATCTATCTTCATGGTCATCTATTCAAGCTCTAAGTCCAAGCTAGCCACCAATCCAAAAATGAATTTTATTGAAGTCATATTCACCATAAGTGAAAAGAACTCATCAAAGTCAACTCCTTTATTCTGAAGGAATCCCTTGACAACTAACCAAGATTTATGCTTGAACTCATTTTTTCTGCCATCATTCTTCATCCTGAACACCCATTTGTTTGTTAGTTTCTTCTTATCATTGGGTAGTTCCACCAAATTATATAACTGGTTCTTCATAAAAGACTCCATATCATCCTCTATTGCATATAGCCACTTGAGTTTTTCAGGATGAGACACTACTTCTTGGTATCCTTATGACTCCCCCTCATCAGTTAGTAATAGTTACTCTGACTCTGAATATTTTTTTGATGGAATACTTCCTCGTGAAGATCTTAGAACTTGTGAAAAACTAGGTTTAAGAGGCACAACATAACCTAGCTCCTATGATGGTTCTATAACTTATTATGGAGAGGGTTGAGTCTCCCTCTACTCAATATCCTCCTCCACCACCTCTAGTTTTGATGCAGATGAGTCTCCTTGAACCTCCCACTCTTCATTTATGTGTGGTGCTAGTATGGGTGTTGGATCAATAAGTGATTCCTCGACACTTTACCTTCGAGACATTCTAGGATTTTGAATGTCATCAATCATCTGGTTCTCACGGAACAAAAAATCTCTACCTCTAATCACCTTCTTCTCCTTCGATTCCCAAATCTTGTATTTGAACTCCTCATCTCCATATCTGATGAATATTCATGGAGTATATCTCTTGTATAGCTTCTGCCTGAGTTTCTTGGATATATGTGAAAAATTAAAATTATATGATACTATCATGGGGTGTGACAGAAACAAATATTTTATAAGTTAAAATGTAGTAAAGTGATTGACTTAGGATGTCTCTAGAGAGGAGTGAACAATAATCAAGTTTGTCACTTATATTTGAGAAAGAAATAGTGGTTGTTTTTTAAATTGTTTTAGTTAAAAAAGAAACTAAAGAAATGAAACAAAATAAATCAATTAAAAAAATATTGAAAAAAATGATAAAGAATTAGATTGAAAATAGTGATATGAATTAGGTGATCATGTCAGGTTTAGTTTTCCAATTGCAATGCTATCATAGTTCCAATTTATCTAATCCTCTTCTACTAGTCTGATTAAAGTGAAATTCCACAATCGATTCCTCTCACACCCTTGGTCAATGGTGATGTTGAGAGTAAACATTACCAAGATCTCAGCTTGATCTAGTCTCCTTCCTATGTGAGAAATATTTGTAGCGAATACCCTCAATTGACTTAGGAAATTCTCGACTGGGTCTTGTTTATCCCAAACAATCAAAAATATCCACCACCTCTCCCACATGTACTAATGATAGCCGAGTACTTCACCACTAATATTTGATCTATTCCATTGTATATAGCCTAGAAAATAGTGGAGGGAGAAAATTATCATTGATAAAAGTAATAAAAAGAATAGAATTTAAAACCAAATATGATCATACTTGATAATAAAAACAACTATTAGAAATTGAAACCAACTTTTTAAAAAAGAGAATATTTTATACCATTAAGTGCATGAACTCAAATATTTAAAAATGGAAAACCTATCCTTACCCAATAACTTAGATTATTACTCCTCAATGTGAAGGGTATCTATGAATAAGGGGGAAGAATAAGACATTATAAAACTAAAAAGAAACAAAAGAGGGGAAAGGAAGAAGAAAAAAATTTCTTCTCCAGAATATTTCCACCAAAAGTTTTATTCTTCTATATTCACTAGACTTCAGAAAATCACCAAGGTTTATTCTTAAAATATTTTTTAAATGAAGTTTTCTATTGAACCTTAAAATTTAAAAGCATTTGGACACGTGTAGTGGGAATTATGACCAAATTACCTTAAGTACACTTTTTCTTCCTGATGAGACTTCTCAACTCCCTCCACTTTGGTGCATTAAATGGATGTCTGAATGACTTAATTTCTTCATTAAATTTAATTTGGACATGAATATAAGAGTCCTTTTTCTCCTCCAACTTAATCACCTAATTTTTATATATCTAGGCCGAGATATTTTTCATTAACTATGGTGGGGTCCATTCTATCGGCCAAACAAATTGTTCACATGGATTTATTTTTCTGGGTCATTGTGTTTTGAATTGGATTTAAGTCCAAAATAAAAACTTGAAGAACATGAAAAAATAAATACTAAAAAAAGGAATCACTCAATTTGGATCAAAAATGTAAAAGATATACCCAAAATATAGAAGATACATAAAACTTCTAAATTTTTAAAATTAAACAACTTCCACAATTAAGCCCAAAATTCACCAAAAATACTAGAATGATGAAAATCAGATCATATTGATTAATTATAAGGGATTAAATCATTGAAAAACACATGAAAAACAATGAAAATATTAACTCTATCAATTCCCCCCGCACTTATAACTTGGGATCATGGACAATTCGGCATCAAAATCAAATCAAAGTAAATTCAAAACGCATGCTCATGAGATCCACCAAATCCATACCAAGAAACAAAAGATATAATTCCTTATCAATAACCATTATTTAACATTCTCAAACTAGACCATTCAATATATTTCCTCTTTATTTATCATCCCATGC